>BTPG01000003.1:63826669-64067236 GCA_036245525.1 Semisulcospira habei | reverse complement strand
TAGCTTGTTTACAAAGCAGGTGAGATATTTGTATCAACCGGGTGAAGCCGAGAATGACGTTAGACGTAGGGCAACTGATCCAATTTGGTCTACATCTGTTCATAATATAAAAAAAATAGTTCCTTCAGCTAATGCAACAATATATTACTTATATGAGCCTGCTCCAAAGAGGGCATTTGTTAGAGAAGAATTACAGATTATTCCCGCAGACACTGTTACTCATTTTTAACAATTTCAATTCATCAATTAGTTTATCAAACAGTTCATCAGCTATTTTTTCAGATAACTTGAGCCTGTAATGACCGGGTGCATAAGCCTTTTCCTTAGTGTGAAAAGCTCTTTTTGTGTCACCTACTGCTAGTGACTTTTTATGTGTTTGAATCATTTCAAGATTATGTTTGTTTGATCTCAGTGACTTTTTTGGATAATCAGGCATTAATGCACCATCTAAAACTTGCTTGTAATGTTCATGACGAATGTCTTTAATTTTTAACGCTGTTTTTTTGATACCTTTGGCTTTTGACTGACTTCCCTTTTGGTGTAAAATAGAATACATTTTCGATCTCAGACCAACGTACTCAACTATTGGAACACCATTTAGTTCATCCTTAAACTTCCCAGGCACTTTTTTGTTTTGTGTGCTAAACAGCGGGTGATCTTTAGGATAATCAGATGTGTCATACATGTGTAACTCTGTTTTCATATCTTTATAAAAGTCTTCAGTAGGCACGTCTATGATCATAGAGTCAGTGTCAGTGTATAGCAGACGACACTCAGGATATTTTGGTTTGAAGTAATCATAATAAAATTCAAGCATTAACAGTTTTTGATAACTCAAGAATTGCCATACCAATAAATACTGGCTTATCCAGTTTAACAATCTTTTTTTTTGAGTGACACTGCATACAATGATGAATGAAACTCTTTATACCCTGTGTACTGTGGCTTACTTGTAAGTTTAATTGCACCCGATTCAGTTGTAACCAGTCTCACATCTTTGCGGTGATGAGGATTTTCCATAGTCTTTCCAAAACAGGCATTGTTCATAAGCTTAAAGAAGTCTTTGTCAAATGTAGTGTTACCATCTCTCGCACGCAATGTTGTATTTTTCATTATATAATCTTTCATGAAAGCACTTTGATCAAATTGAATTCCTCTGTGAAATTTCTTTAGTACTAACCCATGTCTGATATAAAACTGCAACAATCGATAGTGGCAAACGTAATTAAATTTATCATTCAGATTGGGTACAAGTTTAGTGTCTTCTTTTTCCCCGTCAAACTCATTTTTTCAACTGCTAATGGATAATCATTATGGTAATCATGTAGGTGGTGTGGGTACTCCAGGTCTACTTCAAAGATCCAACCCTTTTCATCATTTTGACCTCGATCCATAATATATTTTGTAAATTTTTTTATACCATACTGTGACAAATCATACAAACAAAAGTTTTTTAATGGCAACAATTCACACACTGCAAATCCATACAAATTATTAGCATCTAAGTATGTAATAAATGACATTGGCTTTGAGGGGTCAAAGTCATCAAGATATTTGTTGTTGGCCTTGCCATAATTGTTTGCTGCTAAACTAATGCCTCCCCTCAATCCACGTTCTACCATTTCACCCATTATAGGATCATATAACAAGTCTATAAAAATCTTACTAGATTTTAAAAAAGCATCCCATGTCATACCGGGACTAGTTATGTAACAAGCAGGGTCAAGATTGTAATATAACAAACCCTTTTCACGATAACTTTCAAATACGTCTGCCAGCAAACAGACATCAGCCTTTAAGTATTGGTCATGGTAGTCACCAATAGTTTCACACCCTAGTTTTTCCCATGCATTAAGTGCGTGTTGGTATTCAGAGTCAGAAATACCTTTACCAACTAGAGTAGAATAAAAATTTTCTTTTGGTGGAAGACTTCTTTCTTCAAAAACTACCCAGTCACTAATGTACTCATATAGATAAACACCTTTTTTAATCAAGTCTGGCTCAAAATATTTACTTGTTATTGGAAACTCAGTAAGTCCTTCTGCGAGACTGGCAAGCCCTAAAGATAAATGTTGCATAGAGTCATAAAATGCTAATTTATCTAAACTAAAGGTCAAGTATTTTTCAGTTGTCTGTGCAATACAATTAATATTTTTGTAAGACTCATCCACAGCCTGCATGATAATGTGTGAATCATATCCTTTGAGATTGTGAAAAAAGATTGGCAGTTTGTATGTCTTAGGATCTGTTTTTAATAACAAGTTACAATTGTTATGTGCAGCTCCTCTGTAACACCCAGTTATGTGATCATGGTCACAAACTTTTTCACATCCCAGAGGTTGTTCACAAATCCAACACATTTCAGCTGTATCAAAATTATGTTTATCTTCTTCTGTCATAACCAAAGGCTTTTGACAATTTTTCAAATACTCAAATACCTTTTTATACAGTTGTCTCATTTCTGTCAAAAACATAGCTGATGCATTTTTTCCCCTGTAAAAAACAGGTTCTGAATGCCAACCGTCTGACATAACAAAAATATACCCGAAAGAACACACTACTTGATCACTTAACTTTATTGTCTTTGGTAATGAATCTGGAACAGGGCCATCATACAGAACAACCAATGATTCGAAATCAGCATACACTACAAACGGTAGCTTTTGCTGATTTTTATAGTTACAAAAATGTACTTTAGTACCAGGCTCTGGGTACTTAAGTACTGTTTGTACATCATCAACAGACCTACAATTTAAAATATGTTTATGTGCTACTGCAATAGAAGAAAACCTTTGTAAACATTTTTTACAAACTTCCTGTTTACCATCATGTTTTGTTGTATGATGAATTAGTCGTGACATACTTCTGATAATTGTGTAGTGAAAGTTATCACCTGAGCTTATTAGTAACATATCAACATGCTTATCTTCTGACTGACCATAGGTGGGGGCAATTGGTGACACTCTAATTGGTTGTAACTTATTCTCAGACTCATTATCCCACACAAACACGTTTACAGATATACCAGGATTTAGTTTTTCAAACAAGTCTATGTCCTCTATTTTAACAGGGAACTCAATGCCACTAAAATCGAGTTCATTTACAAATTTGGTATAGTTAGATACACGATCAGGTTTTACTTTTACAAAATGAAGTTTAGCAAGCACACACCACATAAAACATAAATTATCATTGTTTTGAATATTGACTACAGCCTTTTTGTTTGCAACCTCTATTGGCAGTGGTATCCAAGATCTACCTAAAATAGGATGATATCTTGATTGCTTTAGTTGAAGTTCAAGTACATGACCTTCATGCCAACCAGATCCTCTTATTTTTGCCCTATCAATTGCTTCAAGAAAGTCAGGCAACAATCTTTCTCTAAACACTCTTTCTAATTCTCTTCTTGAATTAATTGCGTGTTGTTTCGTTGTAATATATGAAATAATATTTTCTCCATATTCCATTTCAAATTCTATTTTTGCAACAATCTGAATTTTTATATTACCAGAAAGAAGATTATTTTGTATAACAGAAAAAGATCTTTTTACCGATTCATATACATCAAAATAATCATATATAGGTAAGTCAATTGTGTAAAACACGTTTCTTAATCTTTGAAAATTGTCCATCATTTTTATTTGTCCGACAAAAAAATAAATAGAAAATTACATAATGAAAAATGGCACTTTATTGACTAAAACCTATATAATCACCAACGAACAAGCCACTTCGTCGACATGTCTTTTGTGGTATCATGTTCAAGCTTTTGCATGTGTAATATTGCTTTATTTACAGTAATAAATTTAATATTTTTATTTTTTATTTGATTGTATATGATTAAACACATAGCCTTAAACCAGTCAGATGCAGCATCATAAACTATAAAATCTATTGTTCTATTATTATAATGTGGAAAAGTATTAGAATATCCAAGATAAAAACTATATGTCATGTATATATTCATCGGTGTTGGGAGTTTTGAAAAAGGGTGTCTAACTTGTGTTTTTAAGTCACTAATATGCAAAAAACCTCTAAAACTCGATGTAATATCTATGAATTTACCAATAGGCCAATTTTGATCCTCTTGTCTGTCCGTCATTTTTTATAGACAAACAAAAGTATAAATTAATTTACTAATCCATACCCTGTGGGCTGATCTGTCTTTAAAATAAGCTTTAGATGCTTAGTTGATTTCAATTTATTTTTTACACAGTCTCGTTCATGCTTATTTGGTATCACATCGTTTTCTCTGAGACAGTCTTCAAAGCTGTCACGATCCTTACAGTAAAACAAACAGATAAACTTTAACTGTTCTCGAAAATCTTTCAGTACAGCATTATATTTTTGAGTAAGAATCCATACACTAATATTTGCGTGTCTACCACTAAAAGCAAGTTCTGCTAATGTGTTTCTTTTTTTTAACAATATCCTTCTCTGCAGAGCAATCATCAACAATAAACAAAGTTGACTGTCCTTCAAAATGTTTGTAAAAATACTGTAGATACTCATTCAGTTTTTTCTCAGGATCAATTAAGTAAATATTATGATCAGTCCAAATAAAAAAACGGTTGAGATAAGCTTTGTTATGTTTTATCGTTGGGCAAAATATCACAATGTTTTCAAAATGTTGAAGGTATCTTGTTTGTAAGAGATTAAGAACAAATTCAGTTTTTCCACACCCTGTAGCACCACAAAATAAACCACAGTGTGGGTCTAATGTCATCAAGTTCATTTTAATACACAATATAATTAATATATGTGTCCACTTAGTCTGCTTTCTGAAATATTTAGTTGGGCATCAAAAATTAAATACAAATATATATTTACTGCTCCAGCTGTTTCAACCTTTTTTTGTATCTGAATTGTGATTCCATCACTACCATTTTCAACAGTACGACCTGATCCATGTAGATAATCATCATCTGTACTACGCAACTCTAGCCAAAGTGCATACTTGTCTACAAGGTATTGTGCAATTCTTACGTCATACAGATGCAGATCTTTAGATGCCATGTTTGTTGGTTTTTCTCTAACCCTTCCGCCTGCAAAATATTTTGCGATCTCATCAAAGTGCTGGTAAGGTAGCATACCTGAAGCATACACTTGGTTAGGACGGCCTTCAATAGTACAAGATAAATTAGTAATCTTTGGATTATAGAATGTTTCTGGAGTAGGAGAGTATGGATTTGCTGGTTGAACAAACAACATAAGAATTCCTTTCAGTGACCTAGCAGGAGTGTTTAGGTTGATGTTCCAAATCTGATCACTTTTGTTTTTATTAATTAAACTGTGCCTTATCACACGGTCATAATAAATTGGAAGTCTTGACTGGTATTGATTTCGAATGAGGGTAGCTAAATAAACGTGTGTTACAATTTCATATTCTAAGGAAATGTTAGTGATTTTGTATGATGCATGGATATCAGTTGATTTGATAACTTTGGAGTAGTCATTAAACATTAGCTCAAAACTCAGACGGTCATTTAGTGCTCCTTGGTAATAAGGTAAATGAGATGTTAAGATTTCAAATTCAAGTGGAATGCAAAATCTATTACCATATGTATCTGCCACAATAACATCAGCAGCAGATGTTGTCGATTTGTCTCTTGCATTTATTCTGAGTTTAGTAATATTATCTGCCTCTATACCTTGATAAATACGGTCTTCTCTTTCTTGACTTGTAAGCCAAAGGTCTTTGTAACAGTAAAATACATCGGCATCGTCAAGACTAAACACTTCCTGGCCTTCAAGTTTAACTTTAATATTTTTAATAATTGCTCTACCTATGTTTCGAACTAGTGTTCTGTTCACATCTGTTGTTGAAGTAAGTTCAATATTAAATGCAAGGTTAGCAGTACCGGGAACAATAACATCATTGGGACCTAGGTTAGGAAACTTAACAATAAGGGTTTGGTTTTGATCTATAGTACTAGGATTGTTAGTGATGACAATTGATTGCCTAATACCCTTAACACCAAGAGGTTCACGTAGTTTTCTGTGTGGGTCTAACTTTGATCCGTAGGACTGTGTCATTTTTATTATTCACAAAAAAATTAAATTAATAAAAAACAATGGCAGCGGGAGGATTTGGTCATGAAGATATTGTAATGGATGACATGAATGTCTCTGATAATAGTGTAACATATATGTCAAGTAATACTTCTAGTATGTATCACGAACTGCTAAAAGACAAAATTAACTCGTTTTATGATAGTGTTGGTGAACGTCCAGAAGTTTTGGATCCTAATCAGTTTGAACTTGATAAAAGGGGTCATTTATATTTAAATACAGATAGAGGAAAAGTACAATTAACTTATTTAAAAGATCATGCTAGGTTTAAAACTTTAAGTTCGATTAAAAGTGGTGTTGGTGGTGATGCAGCACTACAGCGTTACCTCGGTGTTGGTGCTAAAAGGTTGCCACCTCAACTTGCTAGTGCTCTTCATAATGTGCAAACAAGATTGCCGACTGGACAAGAAATTGAAATGACTGAAGTAAAAAAACTACCAGAAATAGCCAACACAGTAATACAAGAAACTTCATTTACAGAAGGACAAATAAATGAGGAATTAAAAACAATTGGTGACTCTCCTTTGACAATGCGGGAGTTAGCTGGGTTGGATAAAGCACTTCAGTCAATAAGGGGTGAGCTTGTGAATAATTTAGCCAAACTAGGTGAACTTGATAATCACATAGAAAGAGAAAATCAAAAACTGGCTACAGCTGATGATGAAAATTATGACACAGAAATGAAAGAAAGAATACAACAAAAATTAAAAGATTTGCAGACAGAAAGATCTGCGCGACTAGAAGTTATTGAAATTGGAAAAGAAAAACTTAAAACACAGGTGAACAGAATTAGAGAAACTATACAAAAAGTACTTCATGAAGACACAACTTTGACTGAAAGATTAAAAACACTTTTTAGAGAGCAGGGTATCACTATTGCAAGTTTAATTACTGCTCTTGGATTTATTATCAGTACTGTTGTGTTAGCTGTAACAGGAGGTGGTAGTAGTCCAGCACCTTCAACGCCTCCAGTTCCATCAGACCCAAAAGATTTACAGACATGGGTAAAAAAACAGTTGTCTCATATATCAGACTTGCTTAAAAAATTAGCTGTAAAAGCAATAGATGCTTTGCCAGGTATTATTGGTAGTGTTGTCAGTTGGTTGATCAGTACAGCAGCAAAGGTAGTAGGGTTTATGGCGGAGCACGTGTGGATCTTTTTGGTGACAGTAGGAGGGTTAATTATAGGTTATTTAATGAAACAGGTAAATAAGTAATATTCCTAATCCAGTAAGGCCTATTACCAATGCAGTTCTCTCTGACTCATGTGTGTTTTCTTGGTCTGTTACTGGCTGTATAGGTGGTGTTACTGTCTGTACTGGCGGTGTTATTGACTGTACTGGTGGTGTTACTGGTGGTGTTATTGGGTGTATTGGTAATTTTACTTGTTGTATGGGTGTTACTTGTTGTATGTTGGAGGTTGTTGGATTTAAGTTTACAGATTGATTAAGTCCTAATTTTTGATCGCTCCCTGCAACAACTATTTCATTATTATAATTTGATATCGCTCCAATTTGTAGTTGAAGATCAGAAGGCAACATGTATAACCCTATGCCAACTACAAAGTCAACTTTTGATCTGGCATATCTAAGTACGTCTTGATAGTGTTGTATGCTTGATGGTAAATCTACCACTGAATTAATTGAGTCTTCCATGTTTGCTAAAAACTGTTTTTGTGCTTCAAATTTGCCACTACCATTTAAAATGTTTGATTTAGTTTGAGCTTGTGCTCCTAGTATACACCACACATACGTTCTGATAGACTCATTAATGCGTTCGACTCCTGCTTGAGTAAACCCTTCACTCTTATCTAAAATAAATGTGGTCCATGCATTAGACTGTTTCTGCTCAATTGAACCTAACCAGACTTCTGATTTTGATGAAAATGAAGAGTAGGAGGCCAGTAATCTTTCTGATATTGTCTGTGACTCATAGCATAATAAAATGTTCCCATGCCTTTGTGATCATCAAGTTTTTGTGTAAAGTCATACTTTGTACTAATGTTAAATTCATTACAGATCCGTTCAAATGCTTTTAAATCCATTGGATTGTTAAACTGATTAAAACTAGATTCAGTGGGCAGTGGAGTATGCAGTTCTGACAGTATTCTTCTAAATTGGTAATACGTGTGAAAACGATATACAGACTTAATCAGTTTGTTTGGGTGATTCAAATGTTCTGTAAAAGAAACACCACAACCTGTAGTAGAACATAGTATAGCAAAGTTTAGTTGGTTTTGAAACATTTGTAGTGGGCTTGATGACCACCTTCTTGCAGTTGCATCATCTGTAATTGGAGGGTTTAGGTAATGATCATAAGGGTTGGGTACTTTTACTTGAAATAAATCTCCTTCGGACAAAGCTATATCGAGCTGATTTAGTTGAATTATTTTTTGTTCATATGTTGGTGCGACATTGTATTTGGCATCCACATTAAATTGATATGCGTTTGTAGTGGTAATGGTTGGTGATTTAAATTCCATTATGCTTTTTTATGTGATAATAAAAAATGTTTATAACCTTAACAAATATTGACACAAGCAAACCAGTGTGGTTAAATAATGGGATTGATAATCGTGATGGTTGTAAGACAGTAGCTATACATGAAATGTTCTACACAGTAAAGTGGTTTAATGTAACTGATAATACAAGTTTTTATGCGATTTATGCAGATACTAGTAATAGCGGTTTAGACAAAAATATACACTTTATACCATATGGGTATTATGACTTTTGTACTTTAGCTAACTGGTTTCAAAATAATTTAAAAATTAAAGCAACTTTAAATCAGGCTAACTTGTTTGTTGAATTAGAAATTCCTACAGGTAGTATACCTTTATTTTCAAGTGAACTTGCATATTTGCTTGGTTTAATAGACAGAAATATAACGCCTGTAAATTGGAAAACTGGTTTTGCAGATAATGGTACTAATGGGTGGTATTATACATCAGTTGTAACTAAAATAACTGGAACATATCCAGTTCATTTGTCAGTAAACACATTTTTAAATGTTTATTTAAAAGAACTTGACACAACTGAAAATATATACAATGGAAAGCCTTCAGCTTTGTTGAGATGCTTACCAACTGGAACTGCTCCATATTGTGAAAGTGAAGTTATTAGATTTCCTAATTTACAGTTTAAAAAATTAGGTGCCATGTTCTTTGAATCACTGAGCTTATATGTAACTAATCAGGATGAAAAACCAGTTGTAATGCATGATTTTACTGTTGTTTTGGAAGTTAAATAGTTTTATTTTTGATTAAAAAAATGAGTGCTGGACCGAAGTCAAAAATTATTCCAGTTGCATGTCCATCAATAGAGTTAAAAGATTTGGCTGACGTGCAAGATTTTGAAAAAGAAGGTGAGGTAGGAGAAGTGTATGGCCTTGAACTTGTGTCCGTTGGGTTGTACAAATGAAAGGCAATTGAAGATGAGAGACAGTTTCCTAAACTTAGTCAACTTCGTGATGTTACTGTTCCTACTCCTGTAAGTAATGTAATATACAGTTTAAAATATGTTGGTAATAAATGGGCAATTATTCCTAATCCTACTCCGCTTTTACCTATGCCGCTTAAATGGGACATAAAGTTTGTATTTATTAGTCCTTATGTTTATTTTACTGATGAAGGTGCCCTAGTATTTAAAAAAGTTGTTAACTCTGAACCAATGCTTATAAGTCTTGTACCGAGCTATTCAGTTGCAAAAGCATGAAGCATTGAGTACACTTGCTGGAGCTAAGCTAAACAGTATGAAACTTATTATTAGTAAGGCTTTAAATGATAATGAAATTGATGATCAAGAATTTAAAAGAGTCCAGGATGATTTGGCCAATTACAAGCAACAAAAATCTGAAATACAGAATAAGATGCATAGTCAGGCTGTAAATGTTGAAGAGTTAAAAAAATCTTTTTTAGAACAAAAGATAGGCCTAGAAGAAACTATGAAAAAAGTACAAAAACTTATAAGCAATTAACGATCAGTTTTGGTAAACCATTATTTTTGTCATACTCTTCGCAAAGAGATGTAATGCCTGCTCATTTGACGCCATCAGCTCCACCACCAGATTATTACTAAAAAAAAAAAGTTTTTTTGTTGTCCTTGTAACTTGAGAAATCTGTCCGAGTGTCTTATTGACTTGGGTTAAGAACTTATAAGAACTTATAAAAACTTATCTTAAGACACTTATAAGAACTTATGGCAACTAACTTCAAAGTTACTTACAAAGAGATAGGAATAGTGACAGTTCTAACTCACCCCTTCTCTAATCTGCAGATTTAAAAAATAATGCTTAAATAATTTCCGAAATGAAACTAAAATAGTTAGGTAATAAAGGTATTGATTGTATTTGTTGGAGTTGGTTTGTCTAAATAGCTAGTTGATATAATAAATCTGCAGATTAGAGAAGGGGTGGGTTAGAACTGTCACTATTCCTATCTCTAGTGTTTCTGCTGCGAAGGTGATTTTGTCGTTTAAAATGATGCTTTACGTAGACCTCGATGTATGAGATGTGAAATTGACTGCAGTGCAGAAAGTGTTTATAAATACCAATGTGCTGTTTCAATGATAGAAGACGGTGCGTGTTTCCAAGGGGTAAAGGATCAAATGTCAAACTAGGCACCGTAGACTCGCTTTGCGTGCGCCAAACACACACGCCCTCAGTGCACTACGCACGATCTTTACTAGTAAATACCAGCAGGTCGAACGGTACCCGCACTGTGAGTTTGACATCATAGCCAGTTAGGAGGGATTATTCTACTTTCTCGTGAAAAATTACGTCAAAGGGATGTCGGAGAACATCAGTACACGTGTGTACATCACACCGATGACCCCGTGACTTGCAGTATTGTGATACAACTGATAGTGGGGTTCTGCCTTGTGACGTAGTATCATAAATGTGCATATTAATTGAAAACGAGGCCGATGCAGACGACAAATATGCGTCTTGGGTACAAAAACAATACACCCTCCAAACGATTAATGTCCACATTTGGCATTGTATTTACATCATAAAGCTCTAAGACAGTACACAAAGGATCTATACACATACTGTAAGCAGTATCTGTTGCAAACAGTTTTCTGACTGTGTTGAGATGTTTGATCCTGGGGAATATAACTTCATACAAAACTGTGTTCAATACTTTTTGTGTACACTAGTCTGCTTACAGCAAAAATACTGAACTTCATCAGTTATCCGCAGTGGTATGAATGAGCGTGAACTAAGACTAGGCCGGTCTGCTCTGTCATAACTCCTAGAAATTAAATTATCTAGTCAAATTTACTTTAAGAAATAGTGTATCAGGAGGAAAAGGGTTAAGCGCTAATAGATGAGAATAACACATGTAAATATAACTTTTGGGGGCTCTTAATCATGTAAATATTCTAGTTATCTCATTCAGTCCCGACACACCACAGCAAGATATGGCTCGACCATGATAATTCAAGGGTGGTGCCAGAACAGCTTGGCGCCTATAGGCGCCAAGCTATTCTGGCACCCCCCTTGAACTATCATCTTCTATCTGTCTCCTGAATTGTAATGCAGTCCTGAGAAGACAACTCCAAAATGTGGGTATTTCGGACCTGGGACACAATGAGTTATAAATGTAATGGCACAACTTCTACCCCTGTTTGTCCGAGGGTGTGGCGGAGCAATTTGGGCGGGGGGCTGGGTTGGGGGGAGGGGAGGGGGTGCTGTCGTTGAGTCTGTGTTATATCTATATAAAACCATTTTTACCCATTTCCTACAGGACTGGGTAGTTAAAATGGGGGCTATGGCTTTACATTAATAGCTTCGCTTAAAGGAATGAGACGGGTGACAATGCATTGCTTTGTATGACCCCCCCACCCCACCCCCCCCCAACCCTCTTCGTCCCTCCTACCTCTTTCCGCGTTTGCTCTATTTGCAATACACTTGTCTCGTTGTACACTTATTAGCCTTCATTTTATATTATTATTCAGATAACGTGCTGAGTTATTTCACTGCTTATTTGTTTTTTTGTCACTAAAATATATTTTGGTATTTAGTGCATTTGTAAGCTGCTGAAAAACACACTCTCACGAACAAAGAGGAGGCCTGGTTACAGCTGTGCGTGTTTATGTAATGTAGTTTAAGCGTCATATTCAATGTATATGTTGTTAAAGTTGTATCATTGAGTTTCTGAAAATAAAATTATATGTGTGTGTGTGTGTGTGTGTGTGTGTGTGTGTGTGTGTGTGTGTGTGTGTGTGTGTGTGTGTGTGTGTGTGTGTGTGTGTGTGAGCTTTTGATATGTGTACCTTTAGTTGTATCATTTATTGTAGCTTTTACTTTCTTCTGCATTTTGTTCTGTGAATTATGATCTTGTAAAACGCTCAGAACATCATTAATTTAGAGGTTAAGAGCTATACGAACGTACATTAGTAGTAGTAGTAGGAGTAGTAGCAGTATCTAATTTATTAAACAATTCTAATATCAATAACGTTAGTTGACGCTTTAGTTTGTGATGTTTATTTGTTTGTTTTTTGTTTGTTTGTTTCTTTCTTTCTTTCTTTCTTTATTTCTGACTTTGTGCCTTATTTATTTTTTGACTAGAAGAAAAAAAAATCTTTAATCCAAATGCTCTATTTCTAATCATAAATTATCGCACAACACTGCGTGCTCTACTTTTGTTTTATGATCTACAAAACTCTTCATATATAATATATAAAAAACATAATACACGTACTAAATATGTTACAAATGTACAAATCATTTCACATCTTTCAGACATAAAAAATAGCATGTAAATGTGCCAACGGTGATTATCTCTTTCGTAATGATGATGATGATGATGATAATATAATAATATTATTAATAATAATAATGATAAAATTAATAATAATAATAATAATAATAATAATAATAATAATAATAATAATAATAATAATAATAATAATAATAATAATAATAATGACTGTTGTACACTTTCTGGTCTTGCTCACAGGAATGTGAAGTGTTGGAAACTTGAAGTTTACGCTTAAAGTTTAAACAATTTATGTTTATATCTAGAAAACTACCTAATGATATATTAACTCATTCAGTCCGACGGCCGTATTTCCCAAATTTTGGAGGTGTCCTCTAGGGACTGTGCACCAGTTGCAGGAGATGGAGCGACCATGATAATTCAAGGGCAGTGCCAGATAAGGTTAGCGCCGACAAGCACATGCACTAACCTTGAATTACCATGGTCGACCCATCTACTGCAGTAGTGCGTCAGGGCTGATTGGGTTAAAATAAAATGTTAATTGAGTTTATTAATGATGACTGCCATGCGAGAAAATGTGGGAGAAGTCAAAACTGGATAATAAACACTCTCGAAAAGGACAAACAAGTAATAATAAACTTCTCTACATATGCTACCTTGGCTAGATGCAGAGCTGTATTGTTTTGTTGTTGTGCACGTTCACAATTGTGTACGCATTCTAACCACTGACATCTGCATCGAAGTTATAGCATGCAATTAAGATTAAATAATGTAAATAAAGAAAGGGACGTCTTATGAAGTTTCCGATGAACTAAATAAGTTAAAAAAATACACTAACTCTCTAAGCTGATTGATGATGTCACCATGAGTAACGAAAACAGTCGCCATATTTGCGTAATTCGCAAAGTTTTCGGGCACACAACTAAATATAAATAAATGAAAGGCCGTGCTGGAATTAAAAACATCCATTTTAACTCATTCGAGATGAACTGCACCCGTATACGCGGCGTAAGCCGCGTATCCAGGTGTTGTGCGTTTTGAATGAGTTAATGTCAAGCAATGATTTTTGAGAAAAATAAAGTTCGTAATATGAATAAGCTGTCAAACTCAACTTGTAGAACGTTTCTCCAATCAAACTACAAACGAGAACGCATATATAGATTTAATTCACATGAATGGGAATCACTCAATGTCCGACTAAAATATAAACAAGCAACGATTACATACCCTCACCATAACAATTTCTTTATGGTAAAATGTGTAACATTAAGAGTACATTGCACTTATGATCGTGAAAGGATTCATTATAAACACTGTGTCGTTATGGGCTACCTCCACAGTACTCGCTCAAACACGCAGTAACATGCACCTCAGTATAAAGTAGCAATGTATAGGTCGTTTGACATCGGACCGCACAACGTTTTTCCCAAATAGCTGTGCAACGGAACAATTTTGTGTACCACTTTATGCACAAATATCATTTAGCGACAAGTGACCTGACGTGAAATGTTTTTGCTCAACTCCTATGATTTGTCGATTTGGCTGTACAGTCGTAAAATTTTAGTGAATAGAAGAAAACAAGCCATTTCAATACCCTAAATGGCAGATTTCAATATCAAAGTCAAGCATGCAGACTTCATGTATGCCTGCGCTGTTTCAGGTTTGAAAACGTGGCCAATTTACGTGAAGGTGGATCTTCCATATACTGGGCTTAATGTAATATATATATAGTCGTAAAAGAAAATGATTTTTTTTTTCATTAAATGACTGATTTACATCCCTAAATGTGCCCCATATATCTCTTGGCTTGACTTCGCGAACGAAGATTTTATAGGAGTTGACCACGACGTCTGCAGGCTTGTTCGTGGCTGCGGAGGCCAATCCGAGACAGGCAGGTTCGACCGCAGTGGCTGCAGGGGAAGGTATGGCCAGGGTTCTGAGCTGCGGCATCTCTGTTTTTTCTCCTGAGCCGCTTGTCCTTAAGGCTAGCTCTGTGAGAGTCCTCAAAGGAGACAGCTGCCTTGTAAATGGTGGAGCGCCAGGTGTCACGGTCCGCAGCAAGCGAAGACCACTGGTGGTGGTCGATTTGGCAGGCACTAAGTGACTTCTTGAGACAGTCTTTGTATCTCTTCTTTGGTGCCCCTCTGTCACGGTGTCCAGTAGCAAGCTCGCCGAACAGTGTGATCTTTGGTAGACGATGATCCTCCATCCTGGAGACATGCCCCGCCCAGCGGAGCTGTGTCTGCAGCAGCAAAGCCTCGATGCTCACAGTTTCAGCCTGTTCAAGGACCTCGACGTTGGTGACATAGTCACTCCAGTGAATGCCCAGGATGGTACGTAGGCAGCGCTGGTGGAAGCGTTCGAGGAGTCGTAGTTGGCTGCGGTAGAGGGCCCAGGACTCGGAACCATACAGCAGGGTGGTGAGGACCACAGCTCTGTACACGCTGATCTTGGTGCCTGTTTTCAGCTGTTGATTGTGCCACACCCGCTTGAAAAGTCGCCCGAAAGCGCTGTTCGCTTTTGCCAGCCTGCTGTCAAGCTCCTTGTCCAGCTTGGCGTCCGACGTGATAATGCAGCCAAGGTAGGTAAACTGGTGCACTGACTTTAGATCAGACTCGCCAATGGTGATGTGCGGAGGGCGATACACTGTCTTGGGTGCCGGCTGATGGAGGACCTCTGTCTTTTTCAGACTGACCTCGAGTCCAAAGAGCTGGGCAGCATCTGCGAAGCAAGACGTGATGCGCTGCAGGGCTCTCTCTGTGTGTGCAACGAGGGCAGCATCATCAGCAAAAAGCAGCTCACGAATCAGTTGGTCTAGGGTTTTCGTGTGGGCCTGCAGTCGTCTGAGGTTGAACAGGCTGCCATCGAGACGATACCTGATGTACACTGCATCGTCATCATCGAGGTCCACTGTGGCCTGCTTCAACATCATGCTAAAAAAGATGGTGAAGAGGGTCGGTGCCAGCACGCAGCCCTGCTTTACGCCGTTGAGAATAGGGAATGGTTCTGAGAGGTCATTGTTGAGTCTGACCTGGCCTTGCTGGTCCTCGTGTAGCTGGACAATCATGTTGAGGAACTTTGGGGGACAGCCAAGTCGCTCCAGGATCTGCCACATGCCTTGCCTGCTCACAGTGTCGAACGCTTTTGTTAGGTCGACAAATGTTACGTACAGCCCTTTGTTCTGCTCGCGGCACTTCTCCTGTAGCTGTCTCAGCACAAAGACCATATCGGTGGTGCTCCTGTTTGCTCTGAAGCCACACTGGCCCTCTGGGAGTTGGTCTTCAGCGATGGCAGGTACCAGCCGGTTCAGGAGCAGCCTTGCAAGGATTTTCCCAGCAATGGACAGCAGGGTAATTCCCCGATAATTGGAACAGTCAGACTTCTCGCCTTTGTTCTTGTACAGGGTGATAACGACTGCATCACGGAGATCTTTTGGTAGTGTTCCTTCCTCCCAGCAGCAGAGAAAGAGGTCATGGAGCTTGTTGTGCAGTGCTGTGCCTCCATGTTTCCAGATCTCTGGCGGTATTCCATCAATGCCTGCTGCTTTCCCACTCTTGAGCTGGTGGATGGCTGTGAGGGTCTCTTCAGCGGTGGGCGGTTCGTCCAATTCAACCTTTACTGGGAGGTGTGGGATTTGTAGGACAACTGCTTCTTGAACAGTGCGCTCAGCGCTGAAGAGGCTGTGAAAGTATTCCGACCAGCGGTTCAAGATGGAGGTATTATCTGTGAGGAGTGCCTGGCCATTCGCGCTTCGCAGAGGACTTTGTACCAGGTGCCTGGGGCCATACACTGCTTTCAGTGCTTCGTAGAAGCCCCTGTAGTCACCATTGTCAGCGCAAAGCTGGGTCCTCTGTGCAAGTCTGGTCCACCACTCATTCTGGAGATCTCTGAGCTTGCGCTGGAGACTGCTGCAGACGAGGCGGAAGGCAGACTTCTTCACAGGGCAGGAAGGCTGGGCTAGGTGGGCCTGATGGGCGGCTCTTTTTTTTTGCTAGGTGTTCCTGGATCTCTACATCGTTTTCGTCAAACCAGTCTTTGTTCTTCTTTCTGGCGAAGCCCAAGACTTCTGCAGAGGATTTTGCAATAGCAGTTTTCAGTTGTTCCCAAAGTTTTTCAGGGTACCACTTTATGCACAAATATCATTTAGCGACAAGTGACCTGACGTGAAATGTTTTTGCTCAACTCCTATGATTTGTCGATTTGGCTGTACAGTCGTAAAATTTTAGTGAATAGAAGAAAACAAGCCATTTCAATACCCTAAATGGCAGATTTCAATATCAAAGTCAAGCATGCAGACTTCATGTATGCCTGCGCTGTTTCAGGTTTGAAAACGTGGCCAATTTACGTGAAGGTGGATCTTCCATATACTGGGCTTAATGTAATATATATATAGTCGTAAAAGAAAATGATTTTTTTTTTCATTAAATGACTGATTTACATCCCTAAATGTGCCCCATATATATATATATATATATATATATATATATATATATATATATATATATATATATATATATATATTATATATATATATATATATATATATATATATATATATATATATATATATATATATATATATATATATATATATATATATATATATATATATATATATATGTGGGGGGGGGGCACATTTATGGATGTAAATCAGCTGGTGGATGGCTGTGAAAAAAAAATCATTTTCCTTTACGACTGTACAACACAACTGACGAATTGTTCACGTTTTTTTAACAGTGAATCGTATTAGGTATTTGTCACTGAATGAAACACCTTCAGTTTTGACCAATTTCTGATTTCCGGAAATCGTATATTACATTGCGAAGATTCACTTTGTTCAGGCACAGGGCATGGCAAAAACTAGGCTAGCAGGTCTAAAGCTGTCGATTTACCACTAGTTGTTTACTTTTATGTCAGTATGCAGTAAACTTCGAATATAACAAAACCAGCAACCCGACTTTAAATATCGTTAAACCCGAAGTTTGTTATAAGCGAGTGGTATATCTTATATCCGACTTTAGTTGTAAGTACATGACCTTGCGAATAGAGAAAAAAAATCTCAGGGGCGAATCAGTTACCTCGGGGGCGGTAACGTTTTGTTTCGGACATTAAACATGACATAAAAGGCCCCCCCCCCCTCCCCTTTGACGCTAGACCATCCTCAAGTGGCCCAAAAATCAAACAACGTGTGTGAGTGTGTGTGTGTGTGTGTGGGAGACAGGGTGATGATGACTGCATCACGGAGATCCTTTGGTAGTGTTCCTTTTTCCCAGCAGCAGAGAAAGAGGTCGTGGAGCTTGTTGTGCAGTGCTGGGCCTCCATGTTTCCAGATCTCTGGCGGGATTCCGTGAATGCCTGCTGCTTTGCCACTCTTGAGCTGGTGGATGGCTGTGAGGGTCTCTTCGGCAGTGGGCGGTTCGTCCAATTCAACCTTTAGTGGAAGGTGTGGGATTTGGAGGACGACTGTTTCTTGAACAGTGCGCTCAGCGCCGAAGAGGTCCTGAAAGTATTCCGACCAGCGGTTCAAGATGGAGGTATTATCTGTGAGGAGTGCCTGTCCATCAGCGCTTCGCTGGGGACTTTGTACCAGGTGCCTAGGGCCATACACTGCTTTCAGTGCTTCGTAGAAGCCCCTGTAGTCACCGTTGTCAGCGCAGAGCTGGGTCCTCTGTGCGAGTCTGGACCACCACTCGTTCTGGAGTTCTCTAAGCTTGAGCTGGAGACTGCTGCAGATGAGGCGGAAGGCAGACTTCTTCACAGGGCAGGAAGGCTGGGCTAGGTGGGCTTGGTGGGCGGCTCTTCTTTTTGCTAGAAGTTCCTGGATCTCTACGTCGTTTTCGTCAAACCAGTCTTTATTCCTCTTTCTAGCAAAGCCCAAGACTTCCACAGAAGATTTTACAATAGCAGTTTACAGTTGTTCCCAGAGTGTTTCAGGGGAGGAGTCTGCTGGATCAACTGTGTCTTTGAGCATGCGCTGTAAATCGGCCTGAAGCGCAGCTTTCTTGTCGTCACGCTGAAGGCTGGCAACATCAAGCTTTTTCTTGAGCGGGCCCCCTTTCTTGGGCTTCAGCTTGAGGCGGAGCCTGAGTTTGCAGGAACAAGGCGGTGGTCAGTGTGGCACTGCACTAGGCATCACTCTGGTGAGGAGGACGTCACTGCGGTCCCTCTGACGCACTAGGACATAGTCGATAAGGTGCCAGTGCTTGGAGCGAGGATGCATCCAGGTGGTCTTTCGACTGTCCTTTTGCTGGAAAGTAGTGTTGGTGATGACAAGTTGCTGCTCTGCACAGAGCTCCAACAGTAGGCGACCATTGTCATTGCAGTTCCCAACGCCATGCTTGCCGATGACTCCTTTCCAGGCTTCAGAGTCTTGGCCCACTCTGGCGTTGAAGTCGCCAAGGATGATGACTTTGTCGTCTGCAGGGGTTCTCTGCAGGAGGTTGCGCAGGTCAGAGTAAAACTTGTCTTTTTCTGCAGGCTCTGCCAGGAGGTTTGGGGAGTACACACTGAGAAGGGTGACGTATTGCTGGTGTCTCAGTGGGAGGCGCATGGACATGATTCGGTCGGAGTGACCCGTAGGTAGGTTTTCCAACTTAGTCGCAATGGGGGTCTTCACCATGAAGCCCACGCCTGAGAGCCGTCTTTCTGATGCAGGCCTGCCTGACCAGTAGAGGGTGTAGCCAGCGCCAAGTTCTTTGAGGCTGCCTTCCTCCGGGAGGCGTACTTCGCTGAGCGCGGCGATGTCGATGTTTAACCTCCGCAATTCATGGGCAATGAGGGCGGAGCGACGCTCAGGGCGTCCGCTGTCTGCTGTGTCGAGCATGGTTCGGATGTTCCAGCATGCTACGCTGAGTCCGGTCGTGGTCGTCATGAGAGTGGATACGTTGTTTTTTCTTGTTTTCTGACCGCATGAGAAGATGCCCGTTGACCGCGGCTAGCCAACTGGGGTTACGAGGGGATGCTCTTTGGTTAGGCCACCTTTTCTAGGCCCCTCTCCGTGTGGAGCAAGCAGTGCTGTCCCTAGAGAAGGCTGCTTGGTCGTCCAGGGTGTGCCGAGTGACGTTGTCATCCCTAGGTCAACATCAGGCGACCAATATCCTGAACCGCCTGCATGCATTTTTGAAACTGCGGCTTCCAGTGACATCTTTCACTTGCCGTTTTGCCCCTTGCCCATCGCTACAGGACTTGGAAAGTTCAGTGTCATAGTCCGTGGGCGTTTCCTAAAGCCTGCGCGGTGGAGCGTTTTGGTGGAGTGCAATGTGCGCAGTACTGGCCCCACCCTTTAAACCCTTGGTTCGTTTGCCATGGCCTCGCAAGCTGGGACGGTGGCATCGAGGTCCTCAGGTCGTAGGTTTTATATCAGACTGTCCTTGTCTTAGTCTCTGGCTCAAAAGCCTTTCCCGGAGACACGGGGACTTTGATGTCAGTGGTTTCCTCCCTTAGCCTTTCCGCAGCCAAGCGGCCAGGCCTGCAAGGCAGCAGGGGACTCGTGGGGGTCGGGGTCGTCTATGTCCCATGCAGATGTGAACATCTGCCCACTGCCCAGCTTTGATAGACTAAAGTGGATATATTGCCTCTTAAACAGCGCCGTAATGGAGCTTGCACGGCCCTTTCCGCAACAGGTCTTTGTCATCGTCGTCTTATGTTGTACCTTGACCAGGTGCCAAGGTAAACTAAATGTTTCCGTGTATACATATATTGATAAGATCAGCTACTCTGTAACTAGAAAAAAAAAATCCTTCCAGATCTCTTACCCAATCCGTAAAGACCATCGGGCCGGCGTCGGCCGCCGTTGACACGCGCAAGTCGTGCGCGCAGCAACGGCGGCCGACGTCGGTCCGTTGGACTTTTGCGCATTGGGTAGTGCTAAGGCAGATCAGTCTAGCCGCTTCAAAAACAAATCTCTCTCTTTCTGTCTCGGTTTATGTTTCTGCCACTCTGACTCTGTTTATCTCCATTTGTTTGTTTTTTTTGTGTGTTGTTGTTGTTGTTGTGGGAATCAGTCTCAAACCGGCCAGCATATACCGTATAGAAAGGTATTTTGTGTGTCTGTTTTCCATTCCTTTCTTGTCTTTTTCTTTTGTTGTTTTGTGTTATTATCAATTCTTTTTTCCTTCCGACATCATCTTCCCGTTTATCCTTCACATTTGGTCTAGTCAACTTTGTTTCAAAAGTCTGATAATGGATGCACAATGCTACAGTGAACATTACGTTTGGTTTATTTTGGGTGGTCAAAGAGTTTAATTTGGTTGCTTGCAAATGCCTGCTGAATTGCAGTACACATTGCGTTGTATTCTAGTATTCTATGTGGGGCCGGGCCTACCAGCGCCTCTAGATCGCCAAATGCAATTAGTTCGAATCTGTCGCTGAGTATATCGTTAAGCTTATGTAATCTTTTGCAATCCAATCTTTCATGTACAGACATTTTAGTTTAAATTGTAGATTGCAGTTATTCCATATAGAGGAGTTTAGGTAAAGTTTTCTTGCCTCGTTCGTATCAAATTTATCTCTCAAGTTTAACCAGACACAGAGGACGTTTTTCCAAAAGTATCCAATGTTTGGCGGGAGTTCATTTATGTCCGGTGGCTTTGAGGGAGTTGCCAATATGTCCAGGTCGTTAGATAGTTTTGAAAAGATGTGTACTGGGTATGCCTTCCAAGCGCTGCTTGTGTCCCCTTTTATTAGTTTGGGGAGCCATGTGAGGTACATAGCTTCTTGGAGTGTTTTCATATCTATCATCTTGAGACCTCCGATGTTGGTACCCCGCGTAAGTACCTTACGTTTGACTTTTTTAAATGCCTTTTTATTATTGTATTTATTTTTCCAAATGAAAGTAAATAGTTCTCAATTAATTGCAGTCAAAATTCTTCCGGGAGGCCGATGGCTTGCATGATGTACACAAACTGAGAAATAAGACAGGTTTTAATTATTCTGTGTTCAGGTCCATAGAAAGACTGCTACTTTTCCCCTGATACAGTTAACGAAGGAAAAAACGCGACATTGACATGCAGATTTAACGTAGATGTCAAGGAGCACACTAAGAATTTTTATGTGCAGATAAGTAATGACACCGTGTTTGAAGTGAATGAACGTAAGTATCAGGTTATCAGATTAAAAACAGTGTTGTAAATGTTATTGTAAAAATGATTATGAACAATTGCTATACTATTTGGTCAAAAGAAACGCGACAAAACTGCACCTATATTATACTACAAATAAAATTAGTTTTCACATTCTCACGCGTAGGTTCAATAGTCTCATACCTGGAATACTTTTGCTGCTTCAATATACCCACGAGACCGCTCTCTTTATGAAGACGGAATCACTAGGAATTAGAAAGGAGGCGGTGATTTAACACCGCCGACGCCAGTACGAACCGTCGCTGACAATCTTAGCGCAGATAATAATCCCTTTAATCCAAGAAAAAGGTAAATCAGATCCATTTTCGTGAGACATATGTACTCATGATCCACGGCGCTTGCGGGGCCTCATGATGATCTATGCCTCTTCCTGAGATTAGTTTGTATCCAGGTTTCTAGGACGGTGTTGGCTTTTGGTCGTTAATAAACATCGATTTCAGAAACAGAAATGTGCGTACAAGGGGTTAACTCATTCGCGGTAAGCCGCATTCGAATGCGCGGCATATGCCGCGCATCCGGCGGATGCGGCGTGCGGCGAATGAGTTAAACGGTTGTTGGATGATTGGCGGCAAAATTGTTATAGTAATGATGGCAAATCATTCCACGGCATGGGTATAGGTCGTTTGACATCGGATCGCACGTTTTCCGCAAATATATTCGCAGAGAATCACTTTCACTTTGTTCTAAACCAGTCTTAGAAGAAATATCATTCAGTTTAAATTGACATAATACAGTTTATTATTTAAAAATGTTGTACAGTCGTAATAATTCGGATTATTTTTCTCATGAAATGACTTATTTCACATCCCTAAATATAACCCAGATATATTTATCCTAGTATAAGAAACATCCATTTTCACGTGAATGAGTAAGCTGGCGAATTTTTCAAGCTGAAACAGCGCAGTCATCCATGGAGTTTGCATGCTTGACCTCGATATTGAAATCTGGCCGTTTCACGCCGGGACACGTTTAGAGTATTGAAAATGGTTTGCTCTCGTCATTTCAGCAAACTTTTACGACGGTACAGCAAACTGAACACAAAAGCCCGTATTAGGATAATTGGCACTAAATAATATATGTTCTTAAGGTGGTACAGAAAAGTGTAGCTTTGTGGAAATATTTGGAAAAAACAAATAAACGTTGTGCGCTCCAATATCATTCAGCCTATGAAACCATTCAGAATGTAAAGTAATATAATAAGGTATCTCTGCAAAGGCTGATCATAAGGAAGAGAAGACGGCCATTGGGCCGACGTCGGCCACCATTGGCCCGCGCACAGTCGTGCGCGGGCCAATGGTGGCCGACGTCGGCCCGACAACCTTTGCGCATTGGAATATAATAAGGATCGTTCTGCGCTGTTGTCTTCTCCTGCAGATGTCGTAGTCGACTGCGCCTGGCCCAAAGGTTCATCCGGACATTCTCCTGACTGTACAAAGTCGGCGGGATACGCCGAGCCCAGAATTTATGGCAACACAGTCACAATAGACATTCTGAATGCTAAACAAGGTCAAGCAGGATACTACAAGTGTTTTGTGGTGAATCCAGATCCACTATCCACACCCAACATCTGTTCTTTTTCAGTTGGTAAGCCCTCTTTCTGTGAACGTATTATGTAATAAGTTTTACATACCTCTCACGCTTTTCCCGGTCACGAGTTACACAGCTGTCTCAGTTCACATGTTATCATAAAAATTGTGTGTTCACCGCCGCACTGTTGACTGTTTCGTTTCAGTGCTTAACGAGGGGCCAGTCACAACTCAATCTCCATGTACGTTTTGATCTTCTTCATTAACAGTTCTGAGAGAGGTTCCCGTACAGAAATTTGATTTTAGCCAGAAAGACACATAGATCTCCTCGAGTCTCCACATTATCGACCCTGAAGGAAACTAAAGCGCTTGTTGATGAAACTGTGTACTTGCTGGTTAATGTGCACGGGCCAAACGATGATTGTCCAATTTTTTATGAACAGTTGAAAAGTAAATTATGCTAATATGGGGATGTTCCTATGATTCTGGGAGGTGATTGGAATATGGTCTTGGACCCTAAGCTTGATTATCATAATTACAAACGCACAAATAATCCACTTGCCAGAGAAAAACCTACACGAGGTAATTGATTGATTGATTGTACATTGCTTAACGTCCCGACAGCAACAAGGCTTTCTCAGGACGTGCCTGCACTGCTTGTGAAAAAAAAACCTAAACAGAACATTGAATGTATGTCGCCAGCCGGTCAAATACGTTAAATAAACCTAACACATAGGGCTAAATAAAGCTAAGACCATTTAGCAACACACATCCAATATCAAGAGCAGACAGTAGGGAGAGTTTTAAAAAGGCAAATACAGGTGAATGGACAAAGGGTAGACAGAAACACATGCCCTAGAATAGAGAGAAAAACCCACCCTGTGGGGCTGACCAGGGTGACCCTGGGAACTAAAAAATACCTAACCCCACCCAAGTCCCCCAGGGCAGACCCGGGTGGGGTACGAGGTAATTGAAGAATTTAACTTGATAGATATTTGGAGAGAAATGCATCATAATGATACAATATTTACGTGAAGGAGAAGAAACCTACTTCAGCAGGCACGCCTGGACTTTTTTCTTATATCGGACACAGCTGCACATATGGTAGTGGCATCAGGGATTAATGCATCATACAGATCCGATCACTCTGTTATCTCTTTTGCTATCCAGTCGGGAAATGGAAGTTCAGATTCTTATAGTAGGCATGGCGGTACTTTTTGGAAGTTTAATACCTCCTTGTTAAAGAATGCAGAGTATGTAACATCAGTGAAAAAGTGTATTTATGAAACAAAATGTCAGTACGCACATCTGTTGTACCGGCATGAAGTTATCGATCACATCCCTTCTCCCGATCTGCAGCTTGTAATTAATGATCAGTTATTTTTTGAAACTCTTCTTGTTCAGATTAGGGGAACTACAATAGCTTATGCTTGTCACAAGAAGAAGGTAGAAAACGAACGAGAAAATGGCTGCTCAACAAAATTGAAGCTATGGAAAATAGTCTGAGCCAGCATAATCAGCGAGTTTTAGAGACTTTACAGCAGGAGTTGTATAACATTAGGGAACGGAGGATGGACGGTGTTCGAATCAGAGCAAAAGCAAGATGGATAGGAGACGGAGAAAAAAATTCAAAATACTTTTGTGGGCTAGAAAAAATACATTACACGAGTAAATTTATGAAGATTATAGAAAACAACAATGGAGAAAAGATAACAGATCAGGTAGAAATTGTGAGGGAAGTGGATGAGTACTATAGGGCATTATATAAAAACAGACATTCAGATTTACATGAGGTTGACTCCTCAGATTTTGACAACTGTCTTTTTCGAACGTTGTCAGAAGAACAGAGAGACAACTTAGAAGGCTACATAACGGAGGAGAAGGCTTTACGAGCTTTAAAGAGTATGGAAAATGGGAAAAGTCCAGGAAGTGACGGCTTCCCAGCGGAATTTTTCATTTTTTTTTTAAGACCTAGGGTCTTTCTTAGTGAGGTCTATCAACGAGGGTTACGACCATGGGTCTTTGTCAGTCACACAAAGACATGGAATGATAACTCTTATTCCTAAAAGGGAAAAACCTAAGCAATATTTAAAAAATTGGCGCCCACCCAATATCCCTGCTTAATGTCAGTTATAAAATTGCACCCGCATGTATCGCCAATAGAATAAAACAAGTTCTCCTGAGCCTGAGTTTGCAGCGGACAAGGCGGTGGTCAGTGTGGCACTCTGCGCTGGGCATCACTCTGAGGAGGAGGACGTCACTGCGGTCCCTCTGACGCACTAGGACATAGTCGATAAGGTGCCAGTGCTTGAAGCGAGGATGCATCCAGGTGGTCTTTTGACTGTCCTTTTGCTGGAAAGTAGTGTTGGTGATGACAAGTTGCTGTTCTGCACAGAACTCCAACAGTAGGTGGCCATTGTCATTGCAGTTCCCAACGCCATGCTTGCCGAAGACTCCTTTTCAGGCTTCAGAGTCCTGGCCCACTCTGGCGTTGAAGTCGCCAAGGATGATAACTTTGTCGTCTGCGGGAGGAGGCTGCGCAGGTCAGAGTAGAACTTGTCTTTTTCTGCAGGCTCTTCCAGGAGGGTTGGCGAGTACACACTGAGAAGGGTGACGTATTGCTGGTGTCTCAGTGGGAGGCGCATGGGCATGATGCGGTCGGAGTGACCCATTGGTAGGTTTTCCAGCTTAGTCGTAATGGGGGTCTTGACCATGAAACCTACGCCTGAGAGCCGTCTTTCTGATGCAGGCCTGCCTGACCAGTAGAGGGTGTAGCCAACGCCAAGTTCTTGGAGACTGCCTTTCTCCGGGAGGCGTACTTCGCTGAGCGGCGATGTCGATGTTTAACCTCCGCAATTCATGGGCAATAAGGGCGGAGCGACGTTCAGGGCGTCCGCTGTCTGCTGTGTCGAGCATGGTTCGGATGTTCCAGCATGCTTCGTTGAGTCCGGTCGTGGTCGTCATGAAAGTGGAACCATTGTTTTTTCTTGTTTTCTGACCGCAGGAGAAGATGCCCGTTGACCACGGCTAGCCAACTGGGGTTACGAAGGGATGAGCTTTGGTTAGGCCATCTTTTCTAGGCCCCTCTCCGTTTGGAGCAAGCAGTGCTGTCCCTAGAGAAGGCTGCTTGGTCGTTCGTGGTGTGCCGAGTGACGTTGTTCTAAGTTCCGGAGAAAGACATGGGTTATATAAGAGACCTGATCCATTCTTTAGAGGATGGAAATGATCGTCTTATTCTATACCTGCGTATTTCTCTGTGGGCTGGCGATTGGGTGCCTGATAGGCGGGGGCAGGGGATCTAACTGTTGTCTGTCCAGCGCTGTGATTCCCCTTGGTTTGCATACAATTCTGCCAGCGCTAGCCTCACCTATCTGGTTTGTGAGAACAAAAGCATTAATCCCAAGCGACATTTCCCAAATGTTAGAGGTGTCCGTGTCCTTATCCCATCCTACCCCAGACACACCACAGCAAGATACAGATCGACCATGATAGTTCAAGGGTGATGCCAGCCAATAGCTTGGCGACGGCCAAGCTATTCTGGCATCACCCTTGAACTATCATGGTCGATCTGTGTCCTGCACTGCAATGCAGTCTTCAGAGGACAACGGCAACATTTGGGGATTTCGGTCTTGGGTACAATGAGTTAACAACTGTGGACTGGGTGGTTGCTGGTTGTACACTGCTTTACGTCCCGACAGCAACAAGCCAATGTATTCGTTCTATGAGATGGATCGACTATGATAATTCAAGGGTAGTGTCAGATTATCTTGGCGCCAAGCTAATCTGGCGCTACCCCTGAATTATCATGGTTCATGCATCACCTGCTGTTATGCCCCGAGGCCGACGGGTTACGAAATTGCGTGCTGAATTATTGACTTGGGCCTATACGGCCTTTCAGCCGAACATTCCAAAGAGAGAAAGCAGCTGATGAGAAGTTCAGACATGATGCAGATATGGCTTGGTCATATGACGGCTGCCATGGGTTACCAAATTTAGACAACAGTAACAATGCTGTTATGCAAATAACTCACATGCTTTGCGTGTACGATGAACCTGCTGATCTTGTATACGCCAGATATCGTCAGACAGAATTAATTAGTTAGTCGGGTGTAATGCCGAGCAGGCAACTAAGGCTATTTCACCGCGGGATTGGTAAAAATCTGGTCAGCCAGACTAAAAGAAAAGTCTTAAGACAAGATGTAAATATTATATCTTAACAATATTTCATGCTTAAATGTCGCACAGGTCGTTAAAGAAATGTCTACAGACTCTCGAAAAGGTCAAAATAATAAAATTATCATAGTCTATGGATGCTCAAATCTTATTAAAAATTGTCAGACAGCTGTCACGTTACTCTGAGGATGTATATATATATATATATATATATATATATATATATATATATATATATATATATATATATATATATATATATATATTATATATATATATATATATATATATATATATATATATATATATATATATATATATATATACATAAATTGTTGTTTTCGGGAACATATGCCCACAACAGCTTTTTGAGAACATGCCTTTCCACTTCATGCAGAAATCTGGTATTTTGCAATTTCACCAAAAGACACATGCTGATGCCAAATATGACTTGAAATGTGAGAAAAATAATTTGTATATATATACGAGTAGATGTTAAGATTCCCAAATGCAACGTTCCCGAAAACTTTACCGTTATATATATATATATATTAAAGTTGTGTACATGTTTTTGGGATCCTGGCTATGTTTAGTAGGTTTGGCCATTGCCCATGATTTGCAACTTAAAATGTCAGCAAAAATATGACAAAAAAGCAAGTCTGTTAATCATTAATTTGCTTGCACCTTATTGGCAGTGTTGTAATTTATTAGTTATTCATCTTCTGCATTGTGAAGTGTGGAATGTATGGATGCTTACATTTGAGTTCATCTACAGTACTGAGCACCAAAAGGGGTCAGTGTGGTGCTATTCAGATTTCGATCAAAATAAGGCATGTAGTGACATTTCTGTTGTTGCAATGCATTAAGATAATGTTAATGTATAAATTTGTATATTTTGGGCTATCTGCTTGATGAATTTAATTGTGAACTGATAATAAAATGTTGAAAAAGTGGCCCAAAATGGCTTCCAAAAAGAGGAACGGTATCAGTGGGTGAACTCAGATGAAGATTGTGACTACATCGGTGCATCATTACAAGAAATTATTTTTTAAATTTAGGCTTCATACATTGAAAAATCCGTGCTAAACTTTTTTTTTTCACTTTAGAACTGGATATTGACACACTTATGGACGAATTTGGCGTTTCGGACACATAACGAAGTGTCCCACTGCAACGTAATTTTTCACTTTTCAGAAAGTCGGCAACAAGATAAGATCCGCTTGTCCACTATGTGCATCAACAAACTATACCCAAAATACTTCATTTTGCACTATAATAGTTTACAAATATTCGAAGGATTTGGATGCTGAGAATTTTTTTATATCGCGGTGTCCCAAATGTCACGTCTGAAACTGCAACCCAAAACAATCGCAGAAACTCATTCAAAATTCGCTTTCCGACCGGTTTGCTTGTGTTGTGGGAATTCCGACCACCATGTGTCTGAAACGCGTGCGCCTCATATGGTTTGAATCTCCAACTGTTACCAAGTATCTTGGACCATCTGCATTACAGGTTGGCATTTTATATTCTTTTATGTTCCATGCATCAATCTAAAGCATTATTATTTGCATGTTTGTATTTTTATAGGAGATAACAGTTTTTATAGACTGTACTTACGTTTACTCTCTGTGTCTCGTGGAACATCGGTAATGAATTTTGTGACATTTTCATCTTTTTCAAACAAATCTGACACAGCACCAAAATTAATCTTGTTTGCAAGGACTATTATTATGCATTGTGTTCATCAATCGTGTAGTGATTTTTTTTCTAAATGCCTTAAAACCTAAAAAAAATTCTAAGTTAGGTGAAGTTTGTTTTGGATGTGTCATGGGACGTCACGATTGCATCGGAAACATGAACATGCAGACTTTTAGGATTGTGAAAAGACTAAATCATAAAAAAAAACTTTTTGTTTATATTTGACCAAACTTTTTCTTTCCTTCTTTAAATGATTGTTTTGATTTGAGGCCTGACTTGGCAGTTTTTAATGATACTTCTGTTCTTTATGTGTGCAGGAGTGGTTACAGAATATATTGACAAGGACACGCACCACATCAGATTTTTACATCCCCACACGACAAAGAAGACATTCTTTGTGTAGCCAGCAGTTGCTGATGAGCAGCTCATGTCCATGGACATGATAATAGCTAGAGTTGGTTCTGTTCCAACTTGCAACAGTATAAGGGAATGGAGGGTGGAGGGTTACGATTTTTGATGAGCTGTGTTTCTGCCAAAGCTTTTTTGAGTGCTTTTTTTCTTTAAATTTCTTATCTGGTTTTATTTTCTCTGATATTTACAATAAATGATGAACTGTATTCATTGGATCATTTTCATGTCAGTATGTATGTGTGAGACTGTTCATATTTACAGACACACCCAAAATCTTTTTTTGTTGTTTTTTTGTTTTGTTTTATTGTAATTCAATTTTCTAACACGTTCACTTATTTTATAAAAAGTTCAACTAAAGCATTCATTAATGCACACAAAACTGAACAAGTACATTGCAAATAAACATTCATCTTGTGTACACAAGCCTTGTACCTCTGCTCCACACCCTCAGACCCACACTTTCACAGTGCTCTCTAGTAACGCTGGTAAATATAGAAGCCAATCCTGATCAAACTGCCTACCATTACCATTAGTATTTGCAATATTTATCTGTATATAATTCGAGGGTTGCCCGGATAAACCTCGTATCTCACTTTTTTCCGAAAATGACTTTTTTACGTCATTCAACTCAGTTTCACTTCGAGATTGTGTTTGTGAAAGCAGACATAGAATAATGATTAAAATTAATTAGTTATTAATGAATAATTAAACCAAGTATAAAATTTCAATCAAAGTGGTGCCCGTATAACAACCGTAATTAGATATACATTGTTCGACGGCGGCAGATTCCCTGAAAAGTTGGCTGTATGAACATCGTATCTGGCACTGCTGGCTTTACGCGGGCCCGGCGGTTTATCACACTGCACTGAGCAGCAGTGCCTGTATGAAAGCCGTAATTGCTGTTGCTTTGTTTACATCGGCACAGGAAAGGGCCCGACTGCTGCTGTCTGCGCGTTTAATCACAGTACGACAGTCTACGAGTTTTATGTAGAATGAAAATCACCATTTCTTGGTCTCAATCACAGTTAGAAGAAAGTATTTTGAAACTTGTAGGAGATGGGGAACGCTTTGAATCAGTCTGAAATTAAGAAATCCGTCTGTACTTGCAAATCTCTCCAACTCCTAACCCCCGCCCCCCCCCTCTCTCTCTCATGCTGTGTGTGTGTGAGTGTGTGTGTGTGTGTGTGTGTGTGTGTGTGTGTGTGTGTGTGTCTGTGTGTGTGTATGTGTGATCTAAGTTTTTCATTCAAAAAGCAGCTTTTTTGTTGAATAGAAAATAACATTATCAGTAATACTTAGAGATCTTTAGGTTCTGTGATTATTTGCTAGGTATGCAGGCACCCTAAACATGTTAACAGACACATCCTGAACAAATACCAGGGTAAAAAAACTAATGGGAATCTGGACTGTGTAGGAGATAAGACACTTGTCAACACATGTCACTCCTAACAGGACTTCAGTGCAGCTGTGGTCGCTTACTTATCACAGCGGAACTTTTCCCACCAGGAATTCTAGAAATATCCCAAGTATAACACAAGCACATAAAATTAAAACTGCCCATTTCATTGACTTTTCTCCCTCCCGAAAGATCGGCTTGCGTTGGCTACACCTTTTACCTTTTGTACTCGCCAAGATTCAGCAGATCTTCTTCTGGAAGGTAAGCAACCATTAGTGAAAATTATTCAGCAGTCTCTCTCTCTCTCTTTTCTTTCTTTCTCTCTCTCTTTTCTTTCTTTCTCTCTCTCTCTCTCTCTCTCTCTCTCTCTCTCTCTCTCTCTCTCTCTCTCTCTCTCTCTCTCTGTTTCTCTCTCTCTCTCTCTCTCTCTCTCTCTCTCTCTCTCTCTCTCTCTCTCTCTCTCTCTCACACACACACACACACACACACACACACTGACACACACACACACACACGATTAGTTTATAAGCTTTCTAAAAAAAATATGCGTTTGAGAAATTGATATTAGTATCTGTTACGTGAGCCTCGTCAGCTCAGTCATGAGCGCCGCTGCTGAGTAGAGGAGGGCGAGAGGGTAATGGGTTCGAACCCCACCCTGGTAGCTTGTTCAAATTGTCGGGTCATTACCTCGTTGTGGATAATGATAACTTAAGCCTGACTGGCAAACAATACTATCTGTTGCAACAATGCGTATAATGGATAGCAGTATCTTTAAAAACAAAACCATTCAAATGTGTCTTCATTTTCATAATGTAACTGTATCTGATCGGAATCAATATCATTTCTCTTGTAGATCAGTACCCGGTGTGAACATCATGGACCCGAGCAGTGCTGAAGACAGCGTATATCTCAATCTGGCGACATCTTTTGTCGCAGCAGCTGAGAGATCAGCGGATTACTTCAGCTCAACCGACAACGAGCAGCTGAGCAGCGTGATGGATGCATTTAATGAGTCTGATGATGAACCTCTGATTCGTGAACAAAAAACCGCTTTCAATACGTCTGATGATGAACCCTTCATTAAGAAACTGGCTTCACATTCAGACTTCAGCACATCAGATGACGAGCCCCTCATTTCGAAGCAAGTGCCTGATGCTGCCGATGATTCTGCAGACCCAACATTTCTGCCATCAGAAGAATCCGAGACATCACAACATGAATCTGACACCGTCGACAGCAGCTTCTCAGTCGAAGAAGCCCAACGGACCAGCAGAAAACGACGTCGAAAGACCAAACGACAGAGTGATATGATGAGGGCGCAAGCTGCAAGTTTAGCACACACAAAAGAAAGAGAGAAAAATGTTGCAGTACACCAAGCCCACCTGAACAACCTCTTATCAGCCAATGGATTGATTCAAACAGAAATATATCCTGATGGAAACTGTTTTTTCGAAGCCTCCGCCTTCCATTTAGATGAGATATCAGGGGAGGAACTGCGGAACTGTCTGTGTGAATACCTTGAGGACAATTATGGAACTTGCGTTCCCTTCATTGCTCCAGTAGACAGAGATGATGAAAATGACATATTCATGAGGTTCCTCTCGAATGTCAGTGAACTGCGACAGCCTGGGAAGTGGAGCAATGATGCCGCAGATCTTCTGCCACGGGTGTTGGCTGACTGGTCCCAGAGAGTTGTCCGTATCTACACAAGCAATTTGTTCAAATCTGTCCTAGACTTTATGCCGTCCTGCGGTAGCACCGCTGCCATAGCTTGTCAACAGGCGGAACCAATCACACTGGCCTTTATTGCTCACGAGCCGTCTCACTACGACACTTGCCACAGACCAGCCAGAAAGCAGACGCCAGGGCCTCAGGATGACGTCTGTATTCACTCTGACTGATAGTGAGGCTGAGGACTTCCAACCCACTCACCAGTCGACGCCAGACAGCAGACGCCAGGGCCTCAGGGTGACGTCTGTATTCATTCTGACTCTGATGGTGAGACTTCACTCCAACTCTAATGGTGAGACTGAGGACGTCCAACCCACTCACCAGTCGACGCCAGACAGCAGACGCCAGGGCCTCAGGGTGACGTCTGTATTCACTCTGACTCTGATAGTGAGGCTGAGGATTTCCAACCCACTCACCAGTCGACGCCAGACAGCAGACACCAGGGCCTCAGGGTGACGTCTGTATTCACTCTGACTCTGATGGTGAGGCTGAGGACTTCCAACCCACTCACCAGTCGACCCCAAATGAAGACCACAATCTGACCGATGGGGAAAGCCTGGGGGAAGGGCTGAGTTTTCCTACCATGGACGACAGTGTGAACACCACCCCAACAAAACAGCAGTCAAAGGACAAAACAAATATCACACCCAGGAAACAAGGGTTCTTCCAAACGCCTCCTAAGAAAAATCTTTCCAGGAAGAAAAAATCTAAACCAGAAGCATGGAAACAAAACGTAAGAAAATCATTGCATTTGCAAGGGAAAGAGTATATATCTCAGGCTGGCAAGACTGTTCCTCCCAAACGTGTCCAGCAGACCGACTGTAGCAAGTGCAGATACGACTGCAATAATCGTATCTCAGAGGAGTATCGGCAAGACTTCTTTCAGACATTTTATGCCTTAGACACTTACGAACGCCAAAAAGACTTTGTTTGTGCTCATGTTAGAGAAAGAGAGACTGTCCGTATTTTGGGTGCAGACAATAAGCCAGTGCCCAAGAAACGCCAGAGATGCCGCATCTTGTTTTTTTATTGTTGATGGTCAAGAGCGACGTGTCTGCAAGATGTTCTTTTTGGCGACACTGGCACTTGGTGAAGCCTATGTTGACCATGCTTTAAAGAATAGCACGAACGGAGCTTTCACTGGCAAGGAACGCCGAGGAAGTGGCAAGCCATACAACAAGGCCAGTGAAGAAGCTTTTGAAGGGGTAAGAAAACACATCGAGTCCTTCCCCGCTGTAGAGTCACATTATACCAGGAAAGACTCTCAACGCAAGTATCTACAGCCCGGATTGACGGTGAAAAAGATGCACGACCTGTACATACAGCAGTGCAAAGAGGAGGGCCGCCCGTCAACCAGTGTCAACAAAGAAATACAGACAGGTTTTTAACACTGAATATAACTTATCTTTTCATGCCCCCATAAAGGACCAGTGTGCGCTGTGTGCTGCTTTTTGCCATGAGGAAGACGAAAGAGCTGGTCATGGAAGATGACAAGAAGGCGTTTGAAAAACACCAGGAGAGAAAGAAGCAGGCACGCCTTGAGAAAGAGAATGACAAGGCAGAAGCCAAAGAAAATCGCCGAAAGCATGTGGTCACTGTGGATCTCCAGGCGGTCCTGCAAGCTCCTTGTGGCCTCGTCAGCCACTTATACTATAAAAGGAAACTCTCCGTGTATAACTTTACCATCTATTTACTAGCTGACGGGGAAGCCAAATGCTACACATGGGATGAGTCGGAAGGTAAAAGGGAAGCGTATGAGATCGCAACCTGCCTCTACTTTTACCTCAGCTCACTCCCAGACAGCGTTGAGGAGGTTACAATCTATTCAGACTGCTGTCCAGGCCAAAATCGGAATCAATACCTGGCAGCCGGTTTATCCCATGCTGTACAAAACATCGAAAGCATAAAGATCATAACCCACAAATACCTGGAAAGTGGGCATACGCAGATGGAATGCGACTCCATGCATGCAGCCATTACATTTGCAAAGAAAAGCACACCCATCTATATGCCCAGCGGCTGGGACATCATCCTAAGAATGGCCAGAAGGACGCGACCATATTCTGTTGTCCCAATCAAATACACAGAGATCCTTGACTTCAAAACACTAGCCGCCTCAACACTACGCAACACCAAGACTGACATCACTGGACAAAAAGTGAACTGGCTTAAAATAAAAGCATTTCACTTTGAGAAAGGCAAAGGAGATGAGATATTTTTCAAGACCTCCTTTGATCAGGTCGACTACCAGACCATCAAGGTCGCTTGAGGAAGGAAGAGAGGCCGTGCTGCCCCTATCAAAACTATACCACACCTGTACAGCCACAAACTTCCCATCTCCCAGGCCAAGAAATCTGACCTCTTGTCCCTGTGCTCGTCTGGGATCATTCCTGAGGAGCACCATGCGTTCTACAGAAGCCTTCCGGCCTCTTCAGCTACAGTAGATCGGCTCCCACAGCCTGACGTCGATGAAGTGGACACCGACTCAGAGTGAACACAAGGCCAGGACAATCAACACTTCTGGAAGATGCGAACTGCGATCATACTCTTTTTTGGCAGAGGCTCTAAGGAACCGATCCGGCGTTATCCTTGAAAAAAATGATTATCAGAACCCCTGCAAAGCGCACAGAGTTTTGCCACTTTGTTGACGTCAGGCTGTTCTGATACAACAGCAGCTCCTGAACAATAATTAACATCTCGTGGATGACTCAGTGAAACTGGTGTGCTGAAATATCGGTGTCTCTTACTGGAAAATACATGTAGTATTTTTTTTTTTAAATCAGGAAATGCATCAATCGAAAATCAAACATCAAATTACGCACTTGATATAGGCAAGGGATACCATGTTAGCATAGTATTTGAGTCCCACCTGGGTCCAGGTCAGACCCTGGTGAGACCCACATGGAACGCGTTGATCCCAACCTGTCCCCATATTTGGTCCAGGTGAGATCCATACGGATCCCACTGACTTTGTTGACCGAGTACCGAAAAGAGATTTTAAGTGTGAAATGTGTCGTGGTTGCTACTAGAAAACAAAAGCCATTTTGTGACTTATTGATACATTGATGTGTAACTTGAATAGATTGACATGTGCGACTTGGATACCGTCATGCTGCATACACGAGGACACATCAGATTGCGGCACTGGCTTTCGGTCATGGTGATGACCAAGTGAGTTTTCCTCTTTTTTTGTACTTTGTATGGAGCGTTAAATTAAAAAAACTTAACTTTTCACTTGTCACAACAACCCATACTTAAGGACTGTAATATTCGGCAACCATTCTGTCGTGTCTTTTTCTCCGCCTCTCTCTTTGTTTCCTTTCCACACTATCATTTCGTGTGTGTCATTATCATTAATTCATAACGAAACACTCAACATTGCAAAGAGACCACTCTATAATTAAGTTATTGGAATACGAAGTAGAGGAAGAGCTTTTACGCCCGAACTTTATTAGCAGAGTTGAAAATAAATTTTAAAATGCGACTTTCAGACTCTACTAAGAGGTGATTCAGTCACTTTTTGTGACTTTTAAAAAAGACGTTACTGGTTGTACTGGCTTTCATTAGGTGTTGTTGGAAATTCTAGGCATGCACAGGCCTGTCTTAAGACCGCATATCCATATAATTGCTTTGCGCTGGCTGTTTATTCCAAAAAGTGCCGCCGCGACGAAACCATAGTTCTAGTTACGAGTTTTATTTAGGAACTAGAGCTGGCCACCTGCTAACCATTCCTGCTAGCGTCTCGAGTTACGACTGAAAGGCAGCCCTGTTCTGTGATGACATGCCATGTATTTGGCCTGTATAAACAGCGGAAATGCATTTACGAGGTTTATACGGACACTGTTCATTTAGAGTTTACAGTTCCTAGTACTACATAAATCCTGCATTTGCTACATATGTAATAAAGCATCAAATTATTTATAACATTAATGCTTGTGCAGTTAAACATTTACATGAAGATGCAGAGAAGAGAACAAAGTTTTGTAGACACTAAATTTTTTGGCAATAAGAAAAAGAAAATATTTAATTTTAGATGTCAAACTTTCAAAAGGCTCTCCTGTAAAGTTAGCTGAAATGGAGATACGAGGTTTATCCGGGCAACCCTCGAATCTATATTTTATGAGGTATCTTATGCTATCAATGACTGCATGTCCCCCAGAACGGAACAACCGGAAATGACGCCTAATAAAAAGTCAAAACAAGTGTTCTTTCATTCATGGTGTCCCGCGACATGTCTGAAACGTCATAACTAACAATTGTAATATTTAGGAGATGCAACTATTATAATTTTATTGTTTTTGGTTCCCATATTGTTTCACTTGTTTTATACCTTGCTTGTGCTCAACTACTGGAAAACACCTGTTCTTGCTTTTGTGGTGAAATGATTTGGTACGATGTTTCAGATGCTACGGTGTCCCAAGTTTTGACGCAGCTCTAACCTTTCGTTTAGGTGATTTATTTTCTAAAATCACCTCAAAAAGTATATTTACTCTTTGATTGAACATTACATGTTCACAAAATGGTGCATATTACATTTAATTAGAGTGGGTGCATTGCAGGTGTCCCTATGGTGCATCTGAAACGGGTATCATACCCCCCTCAGTCGATCCTCAATTGTGTCAACACAAAACAGATTATTTATTTTGTTTTTTCAATTTGTATTTAGACTTTTGTCAGACATGTCTAAAACAGGCATTGTTTCATCTGTAGCATTTTTTTAATTTTTCATCCTATTTTCCCACTTTTGGTGCTCAGTACTGTAGATGAACTCATTTGCAATACAGTTAGCACTTGTAGTTATTGTTTTAGAATAATGACATGTACTATGTACATTAAATTTTATTGTTTTTAAGCATGCACTCAAAACTAGCTGTGCTGTTTGTGTGATGAGTTTGAGTGTATAAAGAATATGAAAAACAAACTTTGTTTACTCTTGAACATCCTTTATTGCACAATAATCCAACAATACACGGTCAAAACTGATATACAATACAACACGTACACTGAGCTATCTCGTACACAACACTTAACGCTGCGTTTGGCAGGGCACCGCGAGCGGCGCACGTCATAGCTAGCAGTCGACACGAGTGAAATCCGAGAAGCAATGGTCATAAGTGCTATCGGCCTATGTACACAGAGGAACATCTGGTTCACTCTGTTACATTTTCCCATCGGCCTTAACAATACAGTGACCTCGCTGTTTAAATACCAAAACCATCAATCCCAAAACACAAATACAAGAACACATTGGGCCCAATGATGACGTAACATCAAAACACTTTATCAAACAGTACCATCCACATGGTAAACCACAAATATAGCACTATTGACCAAGGCTCTCTTGTCTACACTATTATACTGTAGACTTGGACTCACACAGTCATTTTCAAACTAAGTTATGCATAGCAGAAAACTGACATAGGATATTATCATTTGGAAAAATACCTATGCAGCAGACAAAGTTTGAAAATGAAATCAACTGCACAGCTGTTGTGTACTAGAAAGACACAGATGTACAGATGCCTTGATTTCCAATATTCATCTAAGACATCAAAATTCAAAGCATTGTACTACTCGAAAACACAGTACCGGTGCCTTGGATTCCAATCCATGACAAATCAAAATCTGATGCACTGTACTGACTAAAAATCCAATAATTTTAAATTAACCTATCACCTTAAGCAATCCTTCACCTAAGACAGTCTCTTTAAATAAAAAACAATAAGCCCAAAACAATTTACTCAATATTAATTTGTCCTATTTTCCTAACACTATTAAAGCATCCGATGCACTTGGAGGAATATTGAAGCTTGAATGTCTTGTGGGCATTTAAAGTTGCAGAGGCATACCTTTAAAGGCCCACTGGTCACACTCAAGCTGTCAAGGTTACTAAAAGTTTTAATGGTTTCTGCCGCAAGCGTGCAGACCGACGCAGAGGTGTAGGCGTTGCAGCGTGCACCTTGTTTGGTCTGACACTCTTGGGCTTAGCACGGCATGCAGTGTCACAAGTACTGGTACTGTGAGTCTTGCACGTTTGGTAAAAAAAAAAAGTCTGCCACGCGAGCAGCTGTACTTATAGAGGCAAGCTGCCGTCTCCGCGTCAGTACAAAGTCCACGCATCGGTGCAGAGTGCCACAGAAAATCAAAAAGGCTGCTAAATCGCAAATATCACTCTGATAGGTTATAGTTAACCGAAAGACATATGCATTACAAAAACTATTACCTGGGCCAAATCTAACCATGTTAAATACTAAGCAATGGTGTTGTATTTTGGTTACAATACACGGTCAAAACTGATATACAATACAACACGTACACTGAGCTATCGCGTACACAACACTTAACGCTGCGTTTGGCAGGGCACCGCAAGCGGCGCACGTCATAGCTAGCAGTCGACACGAGTGAAATCCGAGAAGCAATGGTCATAAGTGCTATCGGCCTATGTACACAGAGGAACATCAGGTTCACTCTGTTACATTTTCCCATCGGCCTTAACAATACAGTGACCTCGCTGTTTAAATACCAAAACCATCAATCCCAAAACACAAATACAAGAACACATTGGGCCCAATGATGATGTAACATCAAAACACTTTATCAAACAGTACCATCCACATGGTAAACCACAAATATAGCACTATTGACCAAGGCTCTCTTGTCTACACTATTATACTGTAGACTTGGACTCACACAGTCATTTTCAAACTAAGTTATGCATAGCAGAAAACTGACATAGGATATTATCATTTGGAAAAATACCTATGCAGCAGACAAAGTTTGAAAATGAAATCAACTGCACAGCTGTTGTGTACTAGAAAGACACAGATGTACAGATGCCTTGATTTCCAATATTCATCTAAGACATCAAAATTCAAAGCATTGTACTACTCGAAAACACAGTACCTGTGCCTTGGATTCCAGTCCATGACAAATCAAAATCTGATGCACTGTACTGACTAAAAATCCAATAATTTTAAATTAACCTATCACCTTAAGCAATCCTTCACCTAAGACAGTCTCTTTAAATAAAAAACAATAAGCCCAAAACAATTTACTCAATATTCATTTGTCCTATTTTCCTAACACTATTAAAGCATCCGATGCACTTGGAGGAATATTGAAGCTTGAATGTCTTGTGGGCATTTAAAGTTGCAGAGGCATACCTTTAAAGGCCCACTGGTCACACTCAAGCTGTCAAGGTTACTAAAAGTTTTAATGGTTTCTGCCGCAAGCGTGCAGACCGACGCAGAGGTGTAGGCGTTGCAGCGTGCACCTTGTTTGGTCTGACACTCTTGGGCTTAGCACGGCATGCAGTGTCACAAGTACTGGTACTGTGAGTCTTGCACGTTTGGTAAAAAAAAAAAGTCTGCCACGCGAGCAGCTGTACTTATAGAGGCAAGCTGCCGTCTCCGCGTCAGTACAAAGTCCACGCGTCGGTGCAGAGTGCCACAGAAAATCAAAAAGGCTGCTAAATCGCAAATATCACTCTGATAGGTTATAGTTAACCGAAAGACATATGCATTACAAAAACTATTACCTGGGCCAAATCTAACCATGTTAAATACTAAGCAATGGTGTTGTATTTTGGTTACAATATACGGTCAAAACTGATATACAATACAACACGTACACTGAGCTATCGCGTACACAACACTTAACGCTGCGTTTGGCAGGGCACCGCGAGCGGCGCACGTCATAGCTAGCAGTCGACACGAGTGAAATCCGAGAAGCAATGGTCATAAGTGCTATCGGCCTATGTACACAGAGGAACATCTGGTTCACTCTGTTACATTTTTCCATCGGCCTTAACAATACAGTGACCTCGCTGTTTAAATACCAAAACCATCAATCCCAAAACACAAATACAAGAACACATTGGGCCCAATGATGATGTAACATCAAAACACTTTATCAAACAGTACCATCCACATGGTAAACCACAAATATAGCACTATTGACCAAGGCTCTCTTGTCTACACTATTATACTGTAGACTTGGACTCACACAGTCATTTTCAAACTAAGTTATGCATAGCAGAAAACTGACATAGGATATTATCATTTGGAAAAATACCTATGCAGCAGACAAAGTTTGAAAATGAAATCAACTGCACAGCTGTTGTGTACTAGAAAGACACAGATGTACAGATGCCTTGATTTCCAATATTCATCTAAGACATCAAAATTCAAAGCATTGTACTACTCGAAAACACAGTACCGGTGCCTTGGATTCCAATCCATGACAAATCAAAATCTGATGCACTGTACTGACTAAAAATCCAATAATTTTAAATTAACCTATCACCTTAAGCAATCCTTCACCTAAGACAGTCTCTTTAAATAAAAAAACAATAAGCCCAAAACAATTTACTCAATATTAATTTGTCCTATTTTCCTAACACTATTAAAGCATCCGATGCACTTGGAGGAATATTGAAGCTTGAATGTCTTGTGGGCATTTAAAGTTGCAGAGGCATACCTTTAAAGGCCCACTGGTCACACTCAAGCTGTCAAGGTTACTAAAAGTTTTAATGGTTTCTGCCGCAAGCGTGCAGACCGACGCAGAGGTGTAGGCGTTGCAGCGTGCACCTTGTTTGGTCTGACACTCTTGGGCTTAGCACGGCATGCAGTGTCACAAGTACTGGTACTGTGAGTCTTGCACGTTTGGTAAAAAAAAAAAGTCTGCCACGCGAGCAGCTGTACTTATAGAGGCAAGCTGCCGTCTCCGCGTCAGTACAAAGTCCACGCGTCGGTGCAGAGTGCCACAGAAAATCAAAAAGGCTGCTAAATCGCAAATATCACTCTGATAGGTTATAGTTAACCGAAAGACATATGCATTACAAAAACTATTACCTGGGCCAAATCTAACCATGTTAAATACTAAGCAATGGTGTTGTATTTTGGTTACAATACACGGTCAAAACTGATATACAATACAACATGTACACTGAGCTATCGCGTACACAACACTTAACGCTGCGTTTGGCAGGGCACCGCGAGCGGCGCACGTCATAGCTAGCAGTCGACACGAGTGAAATCCGAGAAGCAATGGTCATAAGTGCTATCGGCCTATGTACACAGAGGAACATCGGGTTCACTCTGTTACACATGCACCAACACATGAGCAGAATTTGGAAAACTATGATAAATGTATAACAAATTTTAATTTGTGTCACCGTAAAGTGCGGATTCTTAGTAACTGTTTCAAAAACCAAAAAGCAAATTTAACCTGGTATACGCAATCTGACTTCCATTCCAAATTCTGTATACTGACTAAAGTTTCAGGTTAGTGCTGAAAAAGTAAGACAAGAGCAGAGGCTTTTCAGTGCAAGATACCAACATGCCCAAAAAAAAAAAGACAACTTCATTTACTCTTTAGCACCCAGCTGCTTAACAAATATTCATAAAATATAGTAGTTATAATGATTTAACACCAAGCAGGTGACAGAAGCTACACCATGGCAGTATTATGTCCATTATCTCAGTTGTTGCTTGTTTACACGCAGGACTTGTGAAACCAGAAACATAAACAGTTCATCAGCCAGTGGCATGACCCTTGATCTGTTCGTCACTGCTACATCCTCTGTAACATATTTATAATATGGCTGCCTCATACTTGCTGCACTTGTCTCAATGTAGTCAAAGAGTACTTTAAAAGTTGTGTATCAAATAGGTAGTCATCACTGGAAAATCGACTGATCCCCAAACCGCTCCAACTGTAGTCGCGTCACCTGGGCCTGGGCTGCAAGAAGCTGCTGCTGTAGCTCCGTGATGCAGTCATTTAGGAGGCTCAAATCTTTCTCCGCAGGAAGCACGCAAAGATCAGCTGGTAGTGGTTGAACATTCATCCTGTGGTGCAGATGCAGCTGCTACTGGGCGAGTGCTGTGGTCTTCAAGTACATCACTGCTGCTGGATCCACTGTTATCCTCGAAATCTGGTCTTGCCTTCAGCTTCCTGGAAAAAAGGGTGCATAATATTAAATTAATAATAAATCACGGCTGTTTCAGTCTGGCCACTTAGTTTTTTCCAGGCAAGCCGAGAAACTGGGTCACAAGTCGTGCGCACGGGCTGCAAGTGGCCACTTCTAGCGCTGGGCCAAACAGCCGTGAAATATATAGTGCAAAATACCTGCAGTGCAGGCTTTTAAGCCCTGTACAGTCTGAGACAAAATGACCAAACTGGACAAAACTCATCAGACAGCAGCAAAAAAATCTACACATGACAAAATACAGATTCAAAATTGACAGCACCTGAACACATCCAATCCTCGAAAAACCAGCCATCGTGACCATATGAACGGGCAGGGGGATCTTCATACTGTTACAGTGAGACAGTTAAGAGACTGGAATGTGGCGAAACAGAGTGGTATGACTGGAAAAGATGTGTTTTTGAGCTGATGTAGCACCATTAGTGCTGCATACCCACAACCCCCTTCTCTCCATGCCAGTAAAGCAACTTTGCCTGGACTGCAGCTTATGATAGTAAAATAGTATTGGAAGACATTTTAACTGTAAACCACACAGTTTCCTGACATCAACATATTCCTGTATTTATGTGAAGACTGCTCTACTGAATCATGAAATGTGAACTGTCAGTCTGAAACATGTACTTACTTATTGGCACGTTTTAGCGGCGACAGAACTGGATGCTTCACTGCTGGTTTTCGGGTTTGAGTCTGTTTCCAGGTAAACACGCTTGGAACGGCATCAGGTTTTAACTTTCTTTTAAGCAGTGTCCACACATAATCAGTTGGAACTGGAAGAAAATGGAGACAACACACAACTGTGTGCTGTGTGATCTGGGGAAGAAAAATTTCATAGTTATAAATTAACTACCACTCAAAGTTCAACGCTGGACACTAGCCTCTGAATTCTCTTGTACAAAACGAAAGACTCGTTCCAGCGTGTTTTGAACCCATTGTACGTACTCTATGGGACATTCAGACGCATCTCTACTAGGGAACACACCAAGTTCGACTGTCAATGGGAGATTGACTTCTCTACCAAAAACAATTAAATTGGGCGTACACCCGGTTGAATGGTGGACAGAAGCTCTATATGCCATCATGATCAGGTCGAGGTGATCGCTCCAATCATCACGGTTCTCGTTTACATATGCTGAGAGCATCTGTTGTATGGTATATATATAGAGCTTCTGTCCACCATTCAGTTCAGTTTTAGTTCAGTTCTAATTCACCTAAATAGGGCTTAGGCTGTGTTAGGACGACGCGTAGGTTTTATTGGTAAGTGCGTATAGGTGTTAGGCCTAGGAGCTAGGTTCGCTAGGAATCGTATTCATCGTTGTAGGTGTCAGGCATAGGAGATAGGTTTGCTAGGTATCGTGTCGGAAGGTATAGGTGTTAGGCCTAAGGTGTTTAAGGTTATTAGCACTTGCACTGGTTTGACTAATTTTGATTATGTTGTTTGTTTTATTATGAATGCTTTTCTGGTACAAATAAATCTTGGAACTTTACTTCTATTTTATGATGCTCAGCGGCTAGAGTGAGAGCGAGACTGAGACTGTGCGTGTGTACGTGCGAGAAGTTTGTGTGTGTGTACGTCCGTGCATGTATGACGGTGTGACTGATTGTGCGAGCGCACGTTACTAGCAGCTCAGTAGAAACGATAACAACAAGTCCAGTCAAAATAGGGTTTTTCTGGATACTGTGGTCGGTCCATTGCGCAAGCAACTTTGGCTTTTTGAACACAACGCGAGGCAAGAGTAAACACTGACAGATTTTGTGCGCATGCGGGACCAGAGTAGACTTATAGTCTATTCTCCACAGCAATCTCCAGTCCTTCCCTAGACCACAAAAGAAATTCGGACTTAAACTCTGTAGGCACTTGAGTACTGTATCAGATGGGCAGTTTTTGTCTATCTGATAAACTATTTAAGTCGTCTACACCCAGTCACTGAGTCCGGTTACACCTATTCAAACCACATGGAACGATTGAGTAGTTTGTGCAGGAGTTGCCGTGCAGAGCGAGCAAAAGGCAAAGGAAAGACGGACTATAACACTTTAAACTGTGTGTTGATTATGTAGACGATCTTTCTGCTTTTCATGGCATTGACAGAGCTGAGCGCAATCTGTTACGGCTGTGCAACTATAGTCACGCTATTCTTGTCACTGTTTTACGCGAGCACGCTCTCTGTGTACACGCTCAGCACTGACAGTGTGCCACGCGGGATACATTTTAATGGTACCAGTCATTTACAGCGTGTTGTTTAAGCTGTACTGAACGTATCTTGTATTTAAGACATACACTTAAAAGCTAAGAAAATAAGCTTTCTGTAGACACTAGACATGCTTAGGAAAATGAAGATGAGCAATGCATGCAACGGACTAGAAGACAGGCAACCGGCGCCCAGTTTACCGTGAAGACAACGTAAATCGGTTGCAAATGACACGTCTTTCAACTGTTCTAACTCATGCAAAGTACTTTTGCAAAAATTATGGTTCAGGCCAACGATCATCGTATACAGCCACTACGCTATGCACTACTCAAAATGTCAGATAGATTTACCTTGCGATCTCAGTGGGTCCTGAAATGGGATGATGCGTCATTGGTAAAATCCAGTGTTATACCTGTAGCCATTGTATACATAGCCTCGCTTTCGATGCGTGACATTCAGTCCAATATTAAACAGAGCTGGGCATGGAGTTTAGTATTTGGCATCATTTATAACACTTTAAACTGTGTGTTGATTATGTAGACGATCTTTCTGCTTTTCATGGCATTGACAGAGCTGAGCGCAATCTGTTACGGCTGTGCAACTATAGTCACGCTATTCTTGTCACTGTTTTACGCGAGCACGCTCTCTGTGTACACGCTCAGCACTGACAGTGTGCCACGCGGGATACATTTTAATGGTACCAGTCATTTACAGCGTGTTGTTTAAGCTGTACTGAACGTATCTTGTATTTAAGACATACACTTAAAAGCTAAGAAAATAAGCTTTCTGTAGACACTAGACATGCTTAGGAAAATGAAGATGAGCAATGCATGCAACGGACTAGAAGACAGGCAACCGGCGCCCAGTTTACCGTGAAGACAACGTAAATCGGTTGCAAATGACACGTCTTTCAACTGTTCTAACTCATGCAAAGTACTTTTGCGAAAATTATGGTTCAGGCCAGCGATCATCGTATACAGCCACTACGCTATGCACTACTCAAAATGTCAGATAGATTTAACTTGCGATCTCAGTGGGTCCTGAAATGGGATGATGCGTCATTGGTAAAATCCAGTGTTATACCTGTAGCCATTGTATACATAGCCTCGCTTTCGATGCGTGACATTCAGTCCAATATTAAACAGAGCTGGGCATGGAGTTTAGTATTTGGCATCATTTATAACACTTTAAACTGTGTGTTGATTATGTAGACGATCTTTCTGCTTTTCATGGCATTGACAGAGCTGAGCGCAATCTGTTACGGCTGTGCAACTATAGTCACGCTATTCTTGTCACTGTTTTACGCGAGCACGCTCTCTGTGTACACGCTCAGCACTGACAGTGTGCCACGCGGGATACATTTTAATGGTACCGGTCATTTACGGCGTGTTGTTTAAGCTGTACTGAACGTATCTTGTATTTAAGACATACACTTAAAAGCTAAGAAAATAAGCTTTCTGTAGACACTAGACATGCTTAGGAAAATGAAGATGAGCAATGCATGCAACGGACTAGAAGACAGGCAACCGGCGCCCAGTTTACCGTGAAGACAACGTAAATCGGTTGCAAATGACACGTCTTTCAACTGTTCTAACTCATGCAAAGTACTTTTGCGAAAAGTATGGTTCAGGCCAGCGATCATCGTATACAGCCACTACGCTATGCACTACTCAAAATGTCAGATAGATTTACCTTGCGATCTCAGTGGGTCCTGAAATGTAATGATGCGTCATTGGTAAAATCCAGTGTTATACCTGTAGCCATTGTATACATAGCCTCGCTTTCGATGCGTGACATTCAGTCCAATATTAAACAGAGCTGGGCACGGAGTTTAGTATTTGGCATCATTTATAACACTTTAAACTGTGTGTTGATTATGTAGACGATCTTTCTGCTTTTCATGGCATTGACAGAGCTGAGCGCAATCTGTTACGGCTGTGCACGCTATTCTTGTCACTGTTTTACGCGAGCACGCTCTCTGTGTACACGCTCAGCACTGACAGTGTGCCACGCGGGATACATTTTAATGGTACCGGTCATTTACGGCGTGTTGTTTAAGCTGTACTGAACGTATCTTGTATTTAAGACATACACTTAAAAGCTAAGAAAATAAGCTTTCTGTAGACACTAGACATCCTTAGGAAAATGAAGATGAGCAATGCATGCAACGGACTAGAAGACAGGCAACCGGCGCCCAGTTTACCGTGAAGACAACGTAAATCGGTTGCAAATGAAACGTCTTTCAACTGTTCTAACTCATGCAAAGTACTTTTGCGAAAATTATGGTTCAGGCCAGCGATCATCGTATACAGCCACTACGCTATGCACTACTCAAAATGTCAGATAGATTTACCTTGCGATCTCAGTGGGTCCTGAAATGGGATGATGCGTCATTGGTAAAATCCAGTGTTATACCTGTAGCCATTGTATACATAGCCTCGCTTAAACAGAGCTGGGCACGGAGTTTAGTATTTGGCATCATTTATAACACTTTAAACTGTGTGTTGATTATGTAGACGATCTTTCTGCTTTTCATGGCATTGACAGAGCTGAGCGCAATCTGTTACGGCTGTGCAACTATAGTCACGCTATTCTTGTCACTGTTTTACGCGAGCACGCTCTCTGTGTACACGCTCAGGACTGACAGTGTGCCACGCGGGATACATTTTAATGGTACCGGTCATTTACGGCGTGTTGTTTAAGCTGTACTGAACGTATCTTGTATTTAAGACATACACTTAAAAGCTAAGAAAATAAGCTTTCTGTAGACACTAGACATGCTTAGGAAAATGAAGATGAGCAATGCATGCAACGGACTAGAAGACAGGCAACCGGCGCCCAGTTTACCGTGAAGACAACGTAAATCGGTTGCAAATGAAACGTCTTTCAACTGTTCTAACTCATGCAAAGTACTTTTGCAAAAATTATGGTTCAGGCCAGCGATCATCGTATACAGCCACTACGCTATGCACTACTCAAAATGTCAGATAGATTTACCTTGCGATCTCAGTGGGTCCTGAAATGGGATGATGCGTCATTGGTAAAATCCAGTGTTATACCTGTAGCCATTGTATACATAGCCTCGCTTAAACAGAGCTGGGCACGGAGTTTAGTATTTGGCATCATTTATAACACTTTAAACTGTGTGTTGATTATGTAGACGATCTTTCTGCTTTTCATGGCATTGACAGAGCTGAGCGCAATCTGTTACGGCTGTGCAACTATAGTCACGCTATTCTTGTCACTGTTTTACGCGAGCACGCTCTCTGTGTACATGCTCAGCACTGACAGTGTGCCACGCGGGATACATTTTAATGGGACCGGTCATTTACGGCGTGTTGTTTAAGCTGTACTGAACGTATCTTGTATTTAAGACATACACTTAAAAGCTAAGAAAATAAGCTTTCTGTAGACACTAGACATGCTTAGGAAAATGAAGATGAGCAATGCATGCAACGGACTAGAAGACAGGCAACCGGCGCCCAGTTTACCATGAAGACAACGTAAATCGGTTGCAAATGAAACGTCTTTCAACTGTTCTAACTCATGCAAAGTACTTTTGCGAAAATTATGGTTGAGGCCAGCGATCATCGTATACAGCCACTATGCTATGCACTACTCAAAATGTCAGATAGATTTACCTTGCGATCTCAGTGGGTCCTGAAATGGGATGATGCGTCATTGGTAAAATCCAGTGTTATACCTGTAGCCATTGTATACATAGCCTCGCTTAAACAGAGCTGGGCACGGAGTTTAGTATTTGGCATCATTTATATTTGTTTCTCTTCTTCTTTTAATTTTGTACTGTGGTAATTGTGTAAAAAGTGATAAATTAGAATCAAGAGCTGCACTGAGCATGGATGAGACTTAGTCGCACTTTTAGTTTCGTATCAAGACGAAAGCTCCTCTGCTCCACCGAAGCCATACAGTATAGGTCAGTGGTTGTAGACCAGGGGAAGTAACCTGTCGAAAAATTTTTGGTATCTGGGAACATTGTTTTTTTCCCTTTATTTTCATCGCCTGAATCAGATTGAGTGAAAAAAACCTTGGGTTGGGTAAGGGAACTTTTCAATGTCCCCATATCCAGAGCATGTTCCCAGATTCACGCTCATAGGCATGCGATTGTCCCCAGATACCATACATTATAAGAGTATATATATATATATATATATCACAGTTTACGAGCATGGTACATGTACACAGGTATATGCCAGTCAGCTGTCACGTCAGTTACTCTGAGGATGTGTATATATATAATATATCACAGTTTACCAGCATGGTACATGTACACGGGTATATGTCGACATATTGACAATATAAATACGGCTAATTCATATTATAAAACCACTACATCATAATGACAACACATGTATACTAGTGTAGAAGTACGACTGCAGCAAACATTTCAGTACTTATCTCAAGCAAAGCGGTGTCATATAGATTAACCCTTTTAGCCCCAAGGACCCATTCCTCAAATTGTGGAGGCGTTGTCTAACGACTATGTACCAGTTGTAAGCGATGGATTTATCATGATAATTCAAGGGTAGTGCCAGATGAGCTTGGCGCCTTCAGGCGCCAAGCAGTCCGATCTGGCACTACCATTAAATTATCATGATCAATCCGTCTCCTGCTGCGGGGTCCCGAGGCTAAAAGTCCTTAAATGTGTCTTTAAATACTTACCTCAAACAAAGTATTTCATGATAGCCTACAGGTAAATAATGCCCTAAAAATGTGCGTATAAGTATCGAGTTGTCGGCTCAGAGCCGGGCCAGTCCAAGTCCCTATTTCTACACATAAATCTAACAAAAAAGTACCCAACGGAGAAAGAAACACGCTTAGAAAAGATGGGTACAACACAATTTATTAATATTTCGGGTAAATACCCTTTGTAAAAATAGACAAACAGACAAACAGAGAGATTAGCTGCTACTTATCTTCATTGGCAGAAGGAATGTGGCAACTGAAGGAGTTGACGTAAAATAAAATAAAAGGAAGAACAAAAGTGCGGAAAAAGGAAAAATGACGTCAACGAAAAATCGTAAGAGAGAGACTCGGGAAGAACCTGAACACGAGAGACAAGAGTGTGTGCTAGCACGTGCAGGAGCAAGCAAAAAAAAAAGGCGTGTAGGTGAGGTCAGAGAAAGAGAGAGAGAGAGAGAGCGCGAGAAAGACGGAGAGAGAGAGAAAGAGAGAGAGAACGAACGGAGATATAGAGAAAAAAAAAGGGTTGGGGTAGGGGCGGAAGACAACCAGCCAGAACCACCAGCCCCACCCAACAGGCACCCACCAGCTCACAGAAAAACACACTTTTTTGCATATTACACGCTTGGCAATACCTATTTGGTCTGGATTGCATAAATCTGACAGCCCGGCCATCCCAACTCAGGCTCAAGTCCGCACTGGGCTGGCCACTGGCCTTACTGATCCGAAGTTCATGAAAATAAAAAGACAAAAATGGTCAGCATCAAATGATTAAATAAATGATTATTAACAGATTAATTCAATATCTTTACATTTTTGTTGATAAGAAAACTCGTTAAACGAAAGTTAAGATGATGAGAGTGAATCCCAAAAACAGAGACGGACACATGGCAGGCTTCGACATGGTAAACCCAGACCTAAGTGAAGAAAAAGCTAAACAGAGAGGTTGAAAGCCCTTCAAGTACAGGGAAATTGAAACACAGCGTTCAAGATCTGAGATGCTTACTGTGGTGATGTGGAAACAAAGCTGTAGGTTGTTGTCGTATCACCAGAGGAAGCATCTCAGACCCCAAAGGTTGTGTTTCATTGTCATGTACTTCACTCTTTTCATACTATACACTATCGCAAGAATTAAATTTGACTGTGATAGTTCAAGGGTGGTGCCAGAACAGCTTGGCGCCTTGTGGCATCACCCTTAAACTTAATGCTTGATTTATCTCTTCATTTGTAATGTACAGTTCACAGTAAAATAAGCAAGTTAAAACAAATCTAGACTCAGGATGTAATAGGTTAAAGGGTTTTCAAACTCTTTTTAGTTTCTTTTTTTACACTTGAAACCCTGGCGACAATATGTTTACTACATCACAAGTGTTAGAATATAATAGCATTGAATCCTATAAATAAGCTAATCAACAAAGCAGCCATGGCACAAAAACAGAACAGATGTAGTATTAATAAACATATGAATCAACAGTTTAATCAATCGTTAAATGAATTCCAAATGTAAAAATAGTGTAATAGAGTCTATCGATCAATAAAAAACAAACAAATGCAAAACTTTGTTGCACAAAAGAATAAGAATAGAAAATGACTCGGTTACACGCTCGTCCAAGGTCACCTTCACAGATTGCTGGTAGAGTGATATTACAGTCACACACCCAACGTGACCTTCACAGAGTGCTGATAGAGTGATACTACATTCACACCCCCAAAGTGGTTTAGAGAAGGAAGAATGTATTTTCCAAAAGCACCAAATTCATTAACGCCGCATTGATCACAAAAATCGCGACATTTTGACAATGTCCCCCCCCCCCCCCCCATTGACCACGCGACCGCCACCCCATCTTTAATTTACCCCAGTGATTTCAAATAAAGGCAAGTTTGTCAATGCGGCATAAATAAATTTGGTGCTTTTGGAAAATACATTCTTCCTTCTCTATAAGCATTGACCTCAGCACCCGAGCTAAACAGTATATCAACGATGTATGGGTGTTCATTCTGAAATGCGTAGTTTATTGATCACAGCGGCTTGCCGCCTAGCCTAAGCCCGATGTGCCATGCGTTGTGGAAATTCCCGATAAACGGCGATCGCCGCTACCCATACACACACACGCGCGCTCTTACGCCAGTAAAAAATCAATGATATACACACTGACTAGGTGTATTTCCTCAATTAAAATAAGGTGGCAACCAAACTGATCTGCTTAATAAATAGCCTTATACACACAGTGACTGTACACGCAACAACAGGCAAAAGAACATGAAGCAGTTACTTCCCTTTGACATCATAATTTATAGCCTACTTACCGCTTTTGTCGCTCATTGCTGAGAAAAGATACAAAATTACTATCATTTCTAATTAAAAACACTGCATTAACCCACTAAAACAACACTAATTTGTCTAATAACAATGTTTTTAGCCCTGGCCCAGCTCAATCGGCTGTATTATTAGCCCGGTAAAATCGCTACATACCTGTAAAAATCGATCATCTAGTTCCGGTGGCGATTTCACCACTATCGATTATAGTTATAAGCCCCAAAAATAACTGCCTCTCTCGGCCACGGCCGTGGCTGGGTGGTTTGGCCGCATGTCACACACCTAAGAGAAAATCTGGGGGCAATTTATTCTTATGTGTGTGATATGGGTTCAAATCTCCTCGGGGTCTCAAATTCTTTCGTTTCGTAAAATAACTCGTCTATGAGGCCCCATCTGGGGAGTGATGAATCCCTAATAATTAGACCAAAAATAAGTCCGGACAAATAAATAATTAGCTGTAGGATCTACAGTAAACAAATTACTAGGCCGGCAAATAAATAAAATAAATTGTGTGCGCACGGGTAAAAAAGGGGGGAAAGGGGGGAATAAGGGGGAAAGGGGAAGGGAAAGGGGGTAAGGGGTGGGGTGGGGTGTGTGTGTGTCTGTCTGTCCGTCCGTCCTTCCTTCCCTTGTCCCGTCTGGGCGACGGAACGCCATATCCGATTCACAATGTCTCTTCATGAGAGGCATGTGTAATCCTCTCTTGAAAAGGCCATTGTGAATCGGATTAAACAGACGGGACTTTTGTTAAAAGTTAAGGTGTTTGTTTGGTTTTTTACTAGACACTAGACGGTAACTTATATTTCTTAGGATCTATTTTTAATAATAAATTACACTTGTTATGTGCAGCACCTCTGTAACGTCCAGTTATGTGATCATGGTCACAAACTTTATAACCCTGTAGGTGTTTTTCACAAATCCAACACGTTATGGATGTATCCAAATTTATTTTATCTTCTTCTGTCATCATCACAGGCATCTGATTGTTTTCTAGATATTGTACCACCTGACTATACAGTTGTCTCATTTCTGTTAAAAACAGACATGCTGCATTATCACCCCTGTAAATAACAGGTTCTGTATGCTGACCATCTGACTTAACAAGAATATAACCAAAAGAACACACTACTTGGTCACTCAACTTTATTGTCTTTGGTAATGATTCTGGAACAGGACCATCATATGGAACAACCAGTGATTCAAAATCAGCATACACTACAAATGGTAGCTTTTGCTGATTCCTATAGTTCTTAAAACACACTTGACTTTAAGGATCTGGATACTTAAGTACTGTTTGTATGTCATCAGCTGACCTACAATGCAGTACATGTTTGTGTGCTACTGAAATAGAGGAAAATCTTTGTAAACATCTCTTGCACACTTCCTGTTTACTAACATATTTTGAAACAATACTGCGAATTAGACGTGACATACTTCTGATAATTGTGTAGTGAAAGTTATCACCAGAGCTTATTAATATGTCAACATGCTTATCTTCTGACTGTCCGTAGGTTAGAGAAAGTGGTGATACTCTAATGGGTTGTAACTTGTTATCAGAGTCATTATCCCATACATACACATTTACAGATATGCCAGGATTTAATTGTTCAAACAAATCTATGTCTTCTACCTTAACAGGGAAATCAATACCACTAAAATTAAGTTCATTTACAAATTTAGTGTAGTTAGATACACGTTCAGGTTTTGAATTTACATAATGTAGTTTAGCAAGCACACACCACATGAAACAAAAATTATCATTGTTCTGAATATTGACGACAGCCTTTTTGTTTGCAACCTCAATAGGCAATGGTATCCATAATTTACCTAATATAGGATTATACCTTGACTGTTTCAATTGTAGTTCATGCACATGACCTTCGTGCCAACCAGACCCTTTCATTCTTGCTTTGTCAATTGCTTCAAGAAAGTCTGGTAATAGTCTTTGCCTAAACACGTTTTCCAATTCTCTTCTTGTGTTAATGGTGTGTTGTCTTGTTGAGATATACGATAAAATCACTTCACTATCTACTCTAGTAAATTCTATTTTTGCAACAATCTCAATCTTTACACTGCCTGTAAGAAGATTATCTTGTATGACAGAAAAAGACATTTCTATCAATTCATAGACATTGTTACTATTGGATATAGGCAAGTCTGTTGTGTGAAACACATTTCTTCAACCCTGATCATTGTCCGTCATTTTTATTTGTCCGACAAAATAATAATAGAAAAATTACACCTTTTGTAATACCACTTTATTGACTGTAACACTGCTAATATAAACATTTAGTTTACGTAGTTGTTGAAATATTTGTTCACAAAGTATCTCAAACCAGTCTTGGTGGTTATTATTTTTAACTCTTAAGGTGGGTGTCCTAAAATCAACTGTCAAACACTCCACATTTGTATGCTCATCAACATAATCCAAAGTCATATTATATGACAAATATATTGCTGTCAGTTTTAAGACATTTATGTCAGGCTGTTTGCGAGGTGTTCTTATCTGAGTAAAGTGCACAACATCTTTAAAGCAGTCTGTGATGTCAATGGTTTGTCCGTCCGTCATTTTTATTGGACAAAACAAAAGTATAAATTAATTTACTAACCCATACCCTGTGGGCTGATCTGTCTTTAAGATAAGCTTTAAATGCTTTGTCGATTTCAGTTTATTTTTCACATCATCACGTTTATGTTTATTTGGTATGACATCATTCTCTCGGAGACAGTCTTCAAAGCTGTCACGGTCCTTACAGTAAAACAAACAGATAAACTTTAACGGTTCTCGAAAATCTTTCAGTACAGCATTATATTTTTGAGTGAGAATCCATACACTGACATTTGCGTGTCTGCCACTAAAAGCCAGTTCTGCTAGTGTGTTTCTTTTCTTGACAATGTCTTTCTCTGCTGAGCAGTCATCAACAATAAACAAAGTTGGCTGACCTTCAAATTGTTTGTAAACATACAGCAGGTAGTCATTCAGTTTTTTCTCAGGGTCAACTAAATAGATATTACTGTCAGTCCAAATAAATAAATGGTTGTGATAAGCTTTGTTGTGTTTTATCGTTGGACAGAATATTACAATGTTTTCGAAATGGTACAGGTATCTTGTTTGTAATAAGTTGAGTACAAATTCAGTTTTTCCACACCCAGTGGCACCACAAAACAAGCCACAGTGTGAATCGAGTGTCATTAAGTTCCGGTTCATTTTAATACAAAAGATAATTTTAATACAAGTGTCCCATTAGTCAGCTTTCTGCAATATTGAGTTGTGCATCATAAATCAGATACAAATAAATATTTATTGCTCCTCCTGTTTCAGTCTTTTTTTGTATCTGAATTGTTATTCCATCACTGCCATTTTCAACAGTACATCCTGACCCATGTAGATAGTCATCGTCTGTACTGTGCAGGTCTAGCCAAAGTGCATATTTTTCTGTCAGGTATTGTCCAATGCTTACGTCATACAGATGTAAATCTTTACACGCTATATTTGCCTGTTTTTCTCTAAGTCTTCCACCCGCCCACTTTATAATCTTGTCATAGTGTTGATAAGGCAGCATACCCGAAGCATACACTTGATTAGGACGTCCCTCAATAGTACAGGATAAATGTGTTATCTTGGGATTGTAGAATTTTTCTGAATCTCTTTTGAATGGATTTTTTGGTTCAATAAATAACATCAGCATACCTTAATTCAGTGACCTGGCAGGTGTGTTAAGGTTTATGTTCCACATTGTATCACTTTTGTCTTTGGGTATTGTACTGTGTCTTATCACGCGGTCGTAATAAATTGGAAGTCTTGACTGATATTGATTTTGTATGAGTCTGGCAAGTTCAGTGTGTGTGACACCCCACCCAGGTCTGCCCTGGGGGACTTGGGTGGGGTTCGGTATTTTTTAGTTCCCAGGGTCACCCTGGTCAGCCCCACAGGGTGAGTTTTTCTCTCTATTCTGGGGCATGTGTTTCTGTCTACCCTTTGTCCATTCACCTGTATTTGCCTTTTTAAAACTCTCCCTACTGTCTGCACTGCCTGTAGCTCTTGATATTGGATGTGTGTTGCTAGATGGTCTTAGCTTTATTTAGGCCCCATGTGTTAGGTTTATTTAACGTATTTGACCGGTTGGCGACATACATTCAATGTTCTGTTTAGTTGTTTTTTTTTTTACAAGCAGTGCAGGCACGTCCTGAGAAAGCCTTGTTGCTGTCGGGACGTTAAGCAATGTACAATTAATATCAGTGTGTGTGACAATTTCGTATTCCAATGAAATGTTTGAGATCTTGTATGTTGCGTCTGGGTCAGTTGTTTTGATAACTTTTGCACAGTCATTAAAAGTTAGTTCAAAACTCAGACGGTCATTCAGTGCTCCTTGGTAATAAGGCAAGTGTGTTGTCAGGATTTCAAATTCAAGTGGAATGTAAAATCTATTACCGTATGTATCTGCTAATATAACGTCCTCAATTACAGATGTTGATTTGTCTGCCACATCGATTCTAAGTTTAGCAACGTTTGAGTTATTTGGTTATTTGGTTATTTGGGTTTAACGCTGAGCAGGCGACTAAGGCCATCTCACGGCGGGATGGGTAAAAATCTGGTCAGCCAGACTAAAAGCAAGGTCTTAAGACAAGATGTAAATATAGATTAAAAATCTCAGGCTAAAATGTCGCACATGTCTGGAAAAGAAACGTCTACAGACTCTCAAAAAGGGCAAATAAAAAAATTCACATAGTCTATGAATGCTCAGATCTTGTTAAAAATATTGCATTCTCTCAAAAAATTGAAGATTTTGTCCGGGGGAACATCCCGGAACAAAACCTTCAAGGAGTCTGCTGTGAAGTGTTTATATCTGGTGTCAATTAGGTCAGCACAATACAGCAAAAAGTGTCGAACAGAAAACTGCTCATCACAGGCAAAACACCATGGACGCTCATCCTGTTTAAGTAAGTAAGAGTGCGTAACATATGTGTGCCCGATGTGGAGCCGAGCAAGGACAGTCTCCTCACGGCGGCTGCCGCAGCGGAAAGGTAGACTGTCAGACAACTTAGGAAGAGCTTCATGAAGCTTGTTCCCTTCCTCTTTGTCCCACTCGGACTGCCACTCGCGGGCTATGTACGCACTAATAACAGGTTTAAAATCACTATAGACAGTCTGTGTGTCAGGGACAGGGTCACTGCGGGCACTGTTGGCAGCAGAATCTGCGATTCTGTTGCCTTCGATGCCCACATGGCCTGGGACCCAAATAAAAATGATGTCATAATATTCCTTCATCAAGTCCGCGTAGAGCTCTCTAATCTGCACCAGCAGTGGATGGTCTGTTCCCGCGCCCTGAAGGGCCTGCAGGGCAGAAAGAGAGTCAGACAGAATCAGGAAGTTCCTTTCCCGAGACTGATAGGCATGCTTGAGTGCTAGCAGAATGGCCTGCAGTTCTGCACTAAATACAGAGGAATGGTCAGGGAGACGGAGCTTAAATGGGCGTCTAGGATGGCGAGAGGACACTGCAGCCGCAGCCACTCTTCCATCCTCAGACTTGGACCCATCCGTATAAAGACGACAATAGCCAGGAAAAATTGAAAGGAGTTCATTGAGGCTCTGTTGGTATATGGCTGGTGGAGTACAATCCTTCTTGTGGGCAGTCAAGTCCAGCAAGATGTCAGGAACTGGTAGTAGCCAGGGTGGAGTGACGTGTTGCAGAGATTCCGAAACTTTGTCCAGGTCCACTCCGGCCGCCTGCAGATGAGGTCGGACACGGAAGGAAAGTGGACGGACAGCTCCCGGATGGGCATCGTAAATCTCTGCAAACGACAGGTTAAAAACACAATCATAGGCAGGATTTTCTGGATGGGCCTTCAGCTTCAGAACGTAGCTGAGCATGAGGCGGATGCGGCGGAGCCTGAGAGAAGGCTCCCCTGCCTCTGCATACAGACTAGGAACTGGAGATGTCCTAAAGGCTCCCAGACATATGCGCAGACCTTGATGGTGAATTGTGTTCAGACGCTGCAGAACAGACTTGGAAGCCGAGCCATATACCACAGAGCCGTAATCCAGTTTGGACCGAACAAGGGCCCGGTACAGTCGAAGTACGACGATGCGGTCTGCACCCCAGTCAGTACGACCAACGACACGAAGAATGTCGAGGGCCTTCCGACAAGAGGTTCTAAGGTAGTTAACATGGTTGCAGAAGGTCAATCTTTTGTCAAAGATGACCCCCAAAAACTTAGCCTCTTCAGCCACCTTAATTGGCACTCCAGCAATGCTCAGGCTAGGTTCTGGAAAAAAATTCGTCTGGTTAGTAAAATGCACACAGACTGTCTTGGAGGGCGAGAATCTGAATCCATTGAGAGACACCCACCCCTGGATGCGATCAACGCACAGCTGCAAGCGCCTCTCAAGGGACGCAAGTCCTCGACCTCGTGCACACAAAGCAAAGTCGTCCACAAACAAAGAGCATTCAGAATCATCCTTGACGGCCTTTACAATGTTATTTATTTTAATGCTAAATAAAACAGGAGATAGAATACTGCCCTGCGGGACACCCATCTCCTGTTCAAAGGAGTCGGAGAGGGTGGAGCCCACACGGACATGGAACGACCTGTTGGACAAAAAATTGTGAATAAAAACGGGCAGATGCCCTTTAAAACCCATGTCCGACAAATCAGACATTATACCATGCTTCCAGGTAGTGTCATATGCCTTTTCAAGATCAAAGAAAATTGCATAGACATGCTGCTTGTTGACAAAAGCATCTCGGATAAAAGACTCAAAGCGGACTAGATGGTCAGTTGTACTACGGAAGCGCCGGAAACCGCACTGGAGGTCTGTGATGAGACCCTGTGACTCAAGATGCCACACCAGTCGGGCGTTGACCAAGCGTTCCATAGTTTTACATAAACATGATGTCAAAGCTATTGGCCGGTAGTTGCCCGGGTCGGAAGGATCCTTACCCGGCTTGGGAATTGGCACAACCACAGCCTGGCGCCAAGATGGCGGAAAATGACCGGTTATCCAGATATGGTTAAAGGCCTTGAGAAGTACAAGGAGTGAATCCTCAGGCAGATGTGTTATGAGGTGATAATGGATGGTATCTAATCCAGCAGCAGAGTCAGTACATTTCTGCATGGCTTGCTGCAATTCTGAAAACGTAAAAGGGGCATTATAGTCTTCCAAGTTATCCGATATAAAATCACAAGCACAAGATTCTCGCTTCTCCTTCTCTCTCTGGAAGAAAGGTGAATAATGCTCTGGTGAAGAATTATGGGCAATGGTGGAGGCAAGCAAATTGGCCACAGCCTTTTTATCTGTGACCAAACTGGCACCATCTCTAAGATGGCCGACAGAAGCCGAGCCACCCCTGCCCCTAATTCTTCGAACAGCCTTCCAGACTTTTTGGGACGGAGTCCTAGAAGATAAAGATGAGACGAAGCGTCTCCAGGAAGCACGGCGTTCACGTTTAAAAATATAACGGGCTTTCGCCCGCTGTCTTTTAAAGGTTAAAATATTTGCTTGCGACGGATTACGAAATGCACGTCGCTGAGCAGATTTGCGCATTGTTTGGGCCTTGCGGCACTCTTCATTGAACCATGGTACTCTCGGCTTCCGAGGGAGTGATGTGGAAGTTCTAGGGATGGTTTCACCTGCAACCTCCAACAAAATAGAAGTAAAACAAGAAACAGGTTCTTCAGCTGACATGACCACCTCCTCTGTAAGACGAGACTGACAGAGAGAGGCAAACAGAGACCAGTTAGCTTTCTGGAGATTCCAGCGCCCCACCGGCGAATCCTCCTCACAGCTGACCGATGACAGGACCACTGGGAAGTGGTCACTACCACACAGGTCGTCGTGAACCTTCCAGTCAAAGTCCAGCATGAGAGAAGGATCACACACAGTGAGGTCTAGAACAGAACTAGATCCGGAACCTGAGTTAGAGTATGTAGGTGAGCCATCGTTAAAGACACATAGGTTAAGTTGAGAAAAAACATCTTCTAACATCTGACCTCTGCCATCATAGTGGTCACTACCCCAAAGGTGAGCATGACCGTTAAAATCCCCCATGAGAATAAAGGGAGGGGGCAGTTGATCTACTAAGTGAAAAATATCATTGCTACAGACCCGCAGTGATGGTGGCAGGTAAATACTGCATATGGTTATGGTCTTTTTTAAGGTAACCCGAGCAGCGACAGCCTGAAGACAGGTGTCGATGCTAACGGGGCTACATAAAATTTGGCTACTAATGAGAAGAGCCGCTCCACCCGAGCGCCTCTCCGAATCAGAGCCTTTATGTATAACATTAAAACCATTAAAAGACACAGGGTCAGAAGTCTTCAGGTAAGTCTCCTGAAGAGATATGACTGAGGGGTTATAGAACTTGACTAAAAGACGTAATTCCTCAAAGTTAGCTCGAAAACCACGACAATTCCACTGAAGCAAAGAGTCCATGATTAAGTCTGATCTGGGGGTAAGGAGTTTTTCCCCCCTTTTTCCTTTACCTTGGAAGGAGTTGAAGAAACAGAGGGGGGCCGGCTCCCGGGCCTCCTCTGGTTCTTCGGAGAGGAAGGGGGTGGAGCTGCCGCAGCATCAGCAACAACAACTTCCACTCCCTCCATCCGCTCCTCCAGTGCAGCATATTTGTTTTGAAGGGGCAAATCTGTGTTCCCCTTCTGGGCCCGTGCGCACAGCGGTCCCATAGATTTCTTAGACTTCTGGTCCTGGGCAGCGTTCCTGCCGCTAGAGTTAGCGGCCTTAGAAGGCTGACCAGAGCCAGAAGCCTTTGGAGTTGACTGACTAACAGGTTTGGGTGGGGGCTGAGGCTTAGGGGCAACAGAAGGCGGCACAACCGGACCGGCAGTGTCCGCCTTCTGCGTTCCCTGGCTCCTTGTCACCACCGGAGGAGGGTTACTCTCCAGGGGCGAGATGAGCCGAGGCTCCGCCCCCAACCAAGAAGTTGGGGTCTGACATGAAAAGTCTTTGGTGGGGCGCTTGCCTGCCACCGCTGCACTAAAAGTATACACTGAGGTGTTAGAGGTTGGGGCAGCCGCAGCTGCACCAGGGCCTTCAACCAGTTTTTTGGCATCCAGAAAGGACAGCCCCTTCTCCACACGCACCTGCTGAATCTTGCACTCGGATATCCAACGAGGGCATTTCTTATCCGAAGCCATATGCGCCCCCTGGCAATTCACACACAGGGGGGTGGCTGTGCAGGACTCAGCAGAGTGTCCGGGCCTAGTGCAACGGGCGCATGAAGCCTCTGCCTGACGGCATGTCTTCTGCCCATGGCCATACTTTTGGCACTTAAAGCACCGGAGGGGAAGAGGGACGTACTTTTTCACTCTCAGGGAGTAGTAACCTCCCCAGATGGTAGTAGGAGGGGTGGGGGTGCCAAACGTCAGGATGATGGTAGGGAGACGGATCTCCCCACCACCTCGCTTGGAAGCGAAGCGCCGGACGCAAGTCACCCCCTGAGACTTAAGGTTCCTTACAAGTTCATCTTCTGACAGTTCTGCCAAAGCTTGATCTTTGATTACGCCTCTTGACGAATTCATAGTTTTGTGGGGTGTGACTTCCACAGGAGTGTCTCCGATGGAAGAGAGCCCCAGCAGCCCGCTGGAGTGTGCCCGAGTACGGCACTCCACCAGCAAGTCACCAGACCTGAGGCGCTGGGCGTCAGGCCTGCCAACACGGCTCCTGAGGGTCTCCCCCACCAGAAAAGGATGCAGCTTGGTAACTGGTTTCTCCTTCACCTTGCTATGGACAATGAGGAAGCGAGGCCATACGGCCGACGCCTGAGGCGTCGCTTCCTCACAGTCTGAATCACTGTCATGGTCAAATTCGGTGTCTATATGCCGTTTCTGTGCTAGTTTTGGTTTTTTGGTTTTATCCATATTATATTAGTAGAGATATTCATCCCCCGGGGGTCCCCGCCCGCCACCGAGCCCAACAAGGGAAAGTGCAACTGTCGGCGGGTCTCCAGCCGACGCACAATGGAGACTGCCCGAAAGATATACTCAAGGGGGTAAGCCCGATTGAACCGTTTGAGCCACCGCCTTCTATCACACCGTTGAATGCAGGGGAATACTGGCGTAAAGCACCTAATCAGCAGCAAAGGCTATAGCATGGTGCTCCGTATAGCAACCCGCATGTCAACAGTGGGATAGGGCTCAACGTGACAAGAGCCGATTGACTAGGCCGGTACGACTAGCCTCCCGTTTAGGCAGAAGTCAAGGCCAAAGTGGAGTGTTTCAGCCACCAGGATCCTCTTCTCCCCCGACACGGGTCTCCAAGCACGGCAAACACTTGGGATCCAAAGGACCAAAAAGTCACGAGTATTTTTAAGGACCAATCCAACATGGTACGACCTAGGTTAGCACAGCTCCTTAAAAACCGGACCAGTGAAAAGGCTGAACAACATATCTGCTGACATCAAGTCCTAATCCTGGACAAAGATGGCACCCGTCCGCTAGCCCACTCAGTCAGGGACTGAGCGGACTACCCACCTACGCCACGTGGAGGCCGGTGCCGGGTAGGCAGCAACGTTTGAGGACTGTATGCCTTGATACACATGGTCTTCTCTTTCTTCTCTTGTAAGCCACAAATCTTTGTAGCAGTAAAACACATCAGCATCATCGAGACTAAACACTTCCTGTCCTTCCAGTTTTACTTTAATAGTCTTAACAATTGCTCTGCCAAGATTGTCAACGAGTGTTCTGTTTGCGTCTGATTCTGATGAAAGTTCAATATTAAATGCTAGGCGTGCAGTACCAGGAACAATAACATCATTGGGACCCAGGTTTGTAACCTTGACTGTAAGTGTTTGGTTCTGGTCTATAGTACTTGGATTGTTTGTGATGACGATTTATTGCCTTATGCCCTTAACGCCAAGAGGTTCACGTAGTTTTCTGTATGGGTCTAACTTTGATCCATAGGACTGTGTCATTTTATTATGCAAAAATCAAAAATATTAAATTAATAAAAACAATGGCAGCAGGAGGATTTAATCATGATAATATTGAAATGGATGTCATGGATGACTATGATAGCAGTGCTACAGATATCACAGATATGACTGGTACAAGAAATACTTACAGTTTACATCATGAACTTTTAGAAAGCAAAGTAAACTCGTTTTATGATCATGTTGGTGATTGCCCAGACAACATAGATCCTAATCAGTTTGAACTTGATGGCAAGGGTCATTTGTATTTAAATACAGACAGAGGCAAAGTGTATCTAACACATAAAAATAATCCTGCTAAGTTTAGAGCTTTAAGTACAATTAAAGGAGAAGTCGGTGGTGAGGCAGCACTGCAGCGTTACCTGGGTGTTGGTTCTAGTAAAAGACTTGTTACTGTGCTTCATGATACGCAAACAAGATTGCCAATGGGACAAGAAATTGAAATGACTGAGGTAACAAGACTGCCAGAAATAGCAAACACGGTAATACAAGAAACGTCATTTACTGATGAAGTAATGAAAACAATAGATGATCCACCTTTGTCAATGTGAGAGATAAAGGGTTTGGATAAATCACTGCAGACAATCAGAGGTGAGATGGTAAACAATGTAGCAAAACTGGGTGAGCTTGATAATCAAATAGAAAGAGAAAAAACAAATTAGCAACTGCTGATGAAGAGAATCTTGACACAGAAGTAAAAAAAAGAATACAACACAGATTAAATGATTTGTATATAGAAAGATCAGCGAGGTTAGAAGCGATTAGTATTGGAAGACAAAAACTGAAAACACAGGTCAATAGGATTAGGGAAACTATTTAGAAAATACTTCACAAAGACACAACTTTGGCTGAGAGACTTAAAACACTTTTCAGAGAGCAGGGTATCACTATTACGAGTTTAATCACTGCTCTTGGATTTATTATCAGTACTGTAGTGTTGGCTGTTTCTGGTGGTGGTGGTGGCGCCCCTACTTCACCAACACCTCCGGTTCCATCAGACCCAAAAGATTTACAGTCATGGGTAAAAAAACAACTAACACACATATCAGACTTGCTTAAGTAATTGGTTGTGAAAGCAATGGACGCATTGCCTGGCATAATTGGTAGTGTAGTCAGTTGGCTTATCAGTACAGCAGCAAAGGTAGTTGGGTTTATGGCAGAGCATGTGTTGATATTTTTGGTGTCAGTAGGAGGGTTAATGGTGGGTTATTTAATGAAACAGATAAAGAAGTAATATACCTAGTCCAGTGAGGCCTATTACCAATGCAGTTCTCTCTGACTCATGTGTGTTTACCGGTGTTACTGGCTGTATTGGTGATGATGCTAGTGCAGGTGTTGGTGCCAGGGCTGAGTCTGTTACTGACATTACTGGTGTTACTGCCTGTACGGGTGGTGATGTTACTGGGACTGGGGCTGGCATTATTATTGACTGTAGGTGTGTGTTCACTGATTTATTGAGTCCTAATTTCTGATCACGACCAGGGACAATGATTTCATTATTATAATTTGTTATTGTCCCCATTTATAATTGAAGGTCAGATGGTAACATGTATAACCCGATGCCAACTACAAAGTCAACTTTTGATCTGGCATATCTGAGTACGTCTTGATAGCATTGTATGCTTGAAGGGAGATCTACTGTTGAATTTATTGAATCTTCTAGATTAGCAAGAAACTGTTTTTGTGCTTCAAATTTGCCACTCCCGTTTAAGATGTTTGATTTTGTTAATGATTGTGCACCTAGTATGCACCACACATATGTTCTGATAGACTCATTGATGCGCTCGACTCCCGCTTGAGTAAACCCGTCACTCTTGTCTAAAATAAATTTGGTCCACCCATTAGACTGTTTCTGTTCTATTGAGCCTAACCATACTTGAGATTTAGATGAGAATGACGTGTAACCAGGGTAGTAATCTTGTGGGTATTGTCTGTGACTCATAGCGTAATACAATGTACCCATGCCATGGTGATCATCAAGTTTTTGTGTAAAGTCATACTTTGTGCTTATGTTAAACTCATTACAGATGCGTTCAAATGCTTTCATATCCATGGGGTTGTTATACCTGTTGAAACTGGATTCAGTTGGTAGTGGTGTATGAAGATCTGACAGTATTCTTCTTAATTGGTAATATGTGTGGAAACGGTAGACAGACCTAATCAGTTTGTTTGAGTGATTCAAATGGTCTGTAAATGAAACACCACACCCTGTAGTAGAACACAGAATAGCAAAGTTGAGCTGGTTTTGAAACATCTGTAATGGTCTTGATGTCCACTTTCTTACAGTTGACTCGTCTGTTATTGGAGGGTTTAGGTAATGGTCAAATGGATTGGGTACTTTTACTTGAAATAAATCTTGTTCAGACACAGCAATATCGAGTTGATTTAGTTGAATTATTTTCTGTTCATAAGTTGGTGTGACATTGTACTTGGCATCTATATTAAATTGAAATGTGTTTACAGTGGTCATGGTTGGTGATTTAAATTCCATTGTTCTTTTTTATGAGATAATAAAAATGTTTATTACCTTAACAAATCTTGACACAAGCAAACCAGTGTGGTTAACTAATGGGATTGATAATCGTGATGGTAGCAAGGCTGTAGCTATCCATGAAATGTTTTACACTGTAAAATGGTTTAATGTAACAGATGATAAAAATTATTTTGTAACTGGAACTGTTGATGGTTTGGATAAAGTTAGTGGCTTACATGCTGGGTATTATGACTTTTGTACTATAGCTGAATGGCTGCAAAATGAATTTAAAATTAAAGCAACTTTAAATCCGGCTAACTTACTTGTTACATTTGAATTTCCAAAAGGTAGTCAGTACTTATTATCAGGTAGTCTTGGAAGGTTACTTGGTTTTTTAGGCCCAGTAACAAAAAATCCAGATGAAGATTGAGCATTAAGTGGAGGTCTATTCTCACCAAATAAGCAAAGAGTAACTGGAAGATATCCTGTCCATTTGTCAGTACACACAGTATTTAATGTTTATTTGAAAGAACTAAACACAACTGAAAATGTACACAATGGCAAGCCATCAACTTTGTTGAGAGGTGTGCCAGCTGGAACTGCACACTATTGTGAAAGTGTGGTTGTTAGATTTCCTAATTTACAGTTTAAGAAATTAGGTTCTAGTTTTTTTTAATCATTGTGTTTATCTGTAACTAATCAGGATGGCAAACCAGTTCTTATGCATGATTTTAGTGTTGTGTTGGAAGTTAAGTAATTTTATTTTTGTTTATAAAAATGAGTGCTGGTCCAAAGCCGAGAATCATACCAGTCGCGTGTCCGGTAACAGAGTTGAAAGATTTGGCTGATGTACAGGATTTTGAAAAGGAAGGAGAGGTAGGGGAAGTGTATGGTTTTGAACTTGATTCGACTGGTATGTACAAAAGAAAAGTAATCGATGACATGAAGGATGGAACAGACAGACCGATTCCTAAACTTGGTCAGCTGCGTGATGTTACTGTACCTACTCCAGTAAATAACGTGCCCTACAACTTAATACATGTGGGAAATAAATGGGTAGTTTCACCTGTGCCTGTTCCAGCACCAACAATTGACTGGGACATAAAGTTGGAATTTATTAGTCCTTATGTATATATTGATGATGAAGGTGCATTAGTGTTTAGGAAAGTTGTCAATTCTGGGCCGCTGATTGTAAGCCTTGTTCCAAGTTTTGCCTCTGACAACAATAGCACAGATAAACTGAAAGTTGAAAATTATGAGAAACGGAGGTATCTTCTTACACATAGGAAGGGCAGATCTGATGCGAAGGTCATGTTTGCACCTGCAAACTTTTCCATCGCAAGAGAAGCGACAAAAGTATTTGAAATTATCATGAGATCTGTTGCTTCTGTAAAAGAGGCAGATATAGCACAGGGAATCAAACTTACGTGGGATGACTCATTGTCAGAGGGAACAAAAGTTTTTATTGCTATTCGAAAAAATGTTGATGGTTTTGAAGTTTCGAGCAGTAATCCAGCTGTCAAGATATTGGTCGATAAACTAACTTTTGTTCGTCTAAGTTTAATAAAACTAGAACACATTGATCTTGTTTCATTTTATTTCACCAGCAAATTGTATACTTTTGAAGAGTTGCAAAATGTAATCACTGATTAAATTTTTTTTAAAATTGTCAATAAAAAAATGGTGAACTTGTATCCGCATCTACCGACGACTGATACTGTGTCGATTGAGACAATTGCATCAGATAAAACATTACAGGCAGATGCATTCCGATTAATAAATATTACAGATGCATTGAAATATTTGGAAAGTGAGGAGGCAAAATATTCACGGTGTAAGAGACGGTATAAGACCGTTTTAAATTCTGTTCAAAACACATCTATGGCAGTGGGTGCAGTTTCAGCCGGATTATCTGTAGGGGGTATTGCATTGATAACAACTGGAATTGGTAGTTTAATTGGCATTGGTCTTGAAGGAGCTAGCATTGCCACAGTACTTGCATGCTTTGGTTTGGAAGGCATCAACAAGAGATTTCACACAAAATTACAATTGATTGTACATTGATTGTACATTGCTTAACGTCCCGACAGCAACAAGGCTTTCTCAGGACGTGCCTGCACTGCTTGTGAAAAAAACAACAGAACATTGAATGTATGTCGCCAGCCGGTCAAATACGTTAAATAAACCGAACACATGGGGCCTAAATAAAGCTAAGACCATTTAGCAACACACTTCCAATATCAAGAGCTACAGGCAGTGCAGACAGTAGGGAGAGTTTTAAAAAGGCAAATACAGGTGAATGGACAAAGGGTAGACAGAAACGCATGCCCCAGAATAGAGAGAAAAACCCACCCTGTGGGGCTGACCAGGGTGACCCTGGGAACTAAAAAATACCTAACCCCACCCAAGTCCCCCAGGGCAGACCCGGGTGGGCTACAAAATTACAAAAACATGAAGCATTGAGTACGCTGGCTGGTGCCAAACTTAGTAGTATAAAACTTATTATCAGTAAAGCGTTGCAGGACAATTATATTAGTGACGATGAATTTAAGAGAGTGCAGGATGATTTAAATAATTACAAACAACAAAAGGCTGAAATACAAAATAAAATGCGTAGTCAATCCCCCGTGAATGTTGAAGAACTAAAGGCCAGTTTTTTAGAGAGGGGAAAACAGATCGGAATTCAGGAAACCACAAAAAAATTACAAAATCTTTTAAACAAATAAAGATCAGATTTGGTAATCGTTTATTATTTTTTCATTACACTTCGCAAAGAGATGTCATGTCACTTGAGCCTAACAATTTAACCCCATCAGCTCCACCACCACCACCCGACTATTACTAAAAAACCTTTTTTGTTGCCCTTATATCTTGTCAAATCTGCCTGAGTAAGTTGTGACTTACGTCAAGAACTTACAATTTGTTATGTTTAAGTTCTTATAAGTTTTTATTTGACAGTTATAACCGACTTTGGAAATTTGTTATCAAGTATCTGTAGGTTACTTACAAAAATTTTTATCAAGTGCATATAACAATGTTGTTGTTGTTTCTTTTGTTTGTGTGTATGTATGTGTGTGTGTGAGTGAGTGTGTGTGTGGTTATTATTTAAATAATTATGTTTTGGGGTATTGGCACATAGACAATGGTAAAAATGTTCTTGGAATGTCTTTACTTCCATCTCTAACACATATACATACACGCACGAAAAAGAAAAACACATACAGACACGTACACACATGTAAACACATAAAGACACACGCACAAGTAAACACATACAGACACACACACGTAAACAGGTAAACACATATACGCGCATACACACATACAGACAAACATGCACTCACACATGCACAGACCCGCATTTCAGTGGTATGACATGGAACATGATCGCATGAGCTCCACATAGTTCACAGACTTGTAAACAGAATTACGGCATGCATGCACAGATTAAAGCTGATATATATCATATGAGCCATGGGTTATTAAAATAAACCTTTTTTTAACAAAAGTCCAGTCTGTTTAATCCAATTCCCAATGGGCCTTTTCAAGAGAGGATCACACATGCCCCTCTTGAAGAGGCATTGGGAATTGGATATGGCGTTCCGTCGCCCAGACGGGACAAGAGAAGGAAGGATGGACAGACAGACAGACACACACACCCCACCCCACCCCTTACCCCCCTTTCCCTTCCCCTTTCCCCCAGAGAAGGAAGAATGTATTTTCCAAAAGCACCAAATTCATTTACACCGCATTGATTACAAACTTTGCGGGAATTTTGACCGTGTCTATCCATTGACCACGCGACCACCACCCCATCTTTAATTTACTCCAGTGATTTCAAATAAACGCAAGTTTGTCAATGCGGCATAAATAAATTTGGTTCTTTTGGAAAATACATTCTTCCTTCTCTATAAGCATCACCCACTGCACCCGAGCTAAACAGTATATCAATGATGTATGCGTGTTCATTCTGAAATGCGTAGTTTATAACTTTAATTAAAGTCATAAATTAATATTTTTTATTATAAAATGAATCAAGACGAATTACTTCTTCTAAACAATATCAATGCTGTAGAAAACAAAGACTTAGACTCTAAAAAAAACAGCGTCTTTTGTCTGTAATTGTTTCAGGTAAGTCCAAAACTTATCTTGGAAAACAGTACATGACAGAAGATATAGAATCCCTCTCACCCGACGATTTAATTAAACTACATTCTAAATATGAAAATCACATCGCTTCACTAATGACTCGTGATTTGAGTCGATCTCTTGTATGTCTATACACAAAAGCAGTGAGTCACTTCCTACCGGTAGACACTGATAGTCTATCACACGACCTTGAAAGCAACCCTATTGTTTCAAGTACAATTGGTAAATTAGCATGTGTCATGTTTTACAAGTTTGGCAATTACCTTGCACCTGTGGTAACTTTGCTTGTCACTGGGAGTCATATTGATTTCTCAAAATTAAATTTTACTGCAGAAGAAAATGGACCAAACGGACCAAACAGACCGAACGGGCGAGACTCAGACGATCCCACAGCAGATTGCCGGTCCTGCCCTGACACAGGTTCAAACTGTAACTAAGGCTAAAAGTCCAGGCAGGGTGGAAGCTGGAAAAAGAGTAGCTGCATTGAACAAACAAAGAAAGTTAGAACTACTGCAAAAGGCACATGTAACTGACTCATCACCAGGACCAACCTCAACACCAGTGTCAGGACCCTCTCCCCCTCATCAAAGTGAGAGACTATCAACTAACCCCAAACCCGAATCAACAAAATATATAGTTGCTGGATTTGTTGTCGGATTTGGTTACGTAGGTTACCAATTATACAAAAAATACAAACCACAGACTCGTACAGTGTCCAAAAAATCAGACACTCCAAAAACAAAACCAGAAGTCGCCACATTACCAGTAACACCAAAACCTGTCGACCCATTTTTCATGCAGTAATAAAAATATTATTTTAATTTTATTGCCTAAGAAAATGAGCGACACAAAGAACTTGATGAACCTTGTGTAATCACTCTGCCGTAATCAGTGGATTAGCAGTAGCTTATTCTATGCTAAGAAAAAATCTACTCAAAATGAAATCAGCAGACTTGAGTAGATTAGACTTTGAAGACAGTGCAAAGCTAATTATAGTTGTCACAGTGTCGATTGCGACAAAAGACTTTCTTGTCAAGCAGGGAATTATTCCCGAAAATATATCTATGTAAATAAAAATAATATGGCGTCACTAGCTGTTATTGTTGGTGGTGCCGTTGTCAACGCATTGGCATTTAGTGGATCAAATTATCTCTTTTCAAAAATGGGCAGAGAAGAGTCTGCTCTGGAGATGAGACGACACAATGAAGCATCAGAAAAATTAGCACAGGCAGAACAGGCATACGAAAAACAAAGAATTGAGAAACTTGATTTCATCAATGAAAAACTCAGGCTTGAGGGCCACGCACAACATACGTTTTCAAATACAGACGAAGCAATCAGGGAATATTTTCTTGTCACAGGTGAAGACATGTCTATCCCAAAACCAAAACTATGTGACTATTACAAACTGAGTACACAACAAAGAAACGGAGAGATAATCTTTGTTCTAGTGGGAATGACATTTGTTTATTTACTGGACTTTATATTGCTAGAAGAAATGAACCCCGGGGTAGAAAATAAACTATTGAAACTATATTACTCACCAATCGGATATTGGAAAGGAGCAACAGCTATTCAGAAATTACATGTCGCTGTAGGTGGAGATATAACACTCAATCAAGTCAAACAATGGTTGCAGAGACAAGCAATATGGCAGATATATCTCCCTGCACCAAGAAAAATAACAAGACCTCATTTTGAAAACACTACCCCTAATGACACACATCAAATGGACCTTTTGTTCCTACCACATGACACAATAAGAAAGAAACGATACAAGTATGCACTGACTGTTGTAGACATTGCTTCAAGGTATAAAGACGCTGAACCCATATCTGACAAAACAGCTACCACAGTTGCTACAGCGTTATCAAAGATATATAGTCGAGGCCCTTTAAGATACCCCAGACTTGTTCAAGTTGATGACGGATCAGAATTCAAAAGTGCAGTTAATCAATTATTTGCGAAGCACGGTGTGCTAGTGCGGTGAGGCATTCCAGGTGTGCACAGATCACAGGCAATTGTTGAGAACTTCAATAAGCAATTATCAGAAAGACTTTTCAGTTACCAGTATTCTAAGGAACTCATGCATGACACCCGGAACACTGAGTGGGTACAAAGACTACCACATGTGATAAAAGCAATGAATAATGAAGGCCATGTAAAACTGCTGATGCTATTAAATTGAAAACAATTACAGAGCCAAAAACAATAACACCCCCAGCACCTGACACAAGTTTATTTACTAAACAGGTGAGATATTTATATCAGCCAGGGGAGGCCGAGAACGACGTGAAGCGCAGAGCGACAGACCCCATCTGGTCAACGTCTGTACACAATATAAAAAAAATAGTCCCCGGCAGTCCATCAATATATTACCTGTATGAACCTGCCCCTCGGAGGGCATTTGTCAAAGAAGAATTACAGATTATCCCCCCAGACACCGTTACTCATTTCAGTAACTAACTCATCAATTAATTCATCACAAATGTCTTCAGATAACTTGAGCCTGTAATGCCCAGGTGCATAAGCTTTTTCCTTACTGTGAAACACTCGTTTCGTGTCTCCAACTGCAAGTGACTTTTTATGTGTTTGGATCATTTCAAGATTATGTTTGTTTGATCTCAGTGACTTGTTTGGATAATCAGGCATCAGTGCACCATCTAACACTTGCTTATAATGTTCATGGCGAATGTCTTTATTTTTTATTGCTGTTTTTTTTTATTCCTTTGGCTTTTGACTGACTACCCTTTTGATGCAGTATAGAATACATTTTTGATCTCAGACCAACCTACTCAACTATTGGCACACCATTTAGTTCATCTTTAAACTTACCAGGCACTTTCTTATTCTGTGTACTGTACAATGGATGATCCTTAGGATAATCAGACGTGTCATACATATGCAGTTCTGTTTTCATGTCTTCATAAAAGTCTTCAGTACACACATCAATGATCATAGAGTCAGTGTCAGTGTATAGCAGACGACACTCAGGATACTTTGGTTTAAAGTAATCATAATAAAATTCAAGCATCAGTAATTTTGATAACTCAAGAATTGCCATACCAATGAATACTGGCTTGTCCAGTTTGACAATCTTTTTTTTTTTTTTGAGTGACACTGCATACAATGATGAATGAAACTCTTTATACCCTGTGTACTGTGGCTTACCTGTAAGTTTAATTGCACCTGATTCAGTTGTAACAAGTCTCACATCTTTGCGGTGATGAGGATTTTCCATCATCTTGCCGAAACAGGCATTGTTCATAAGCTTAAAGAAGTCTTTGTCAAATGCAGTGTTGCCGTTTCTGGCATGCAATGTTGTGTTCTTCATTATGTAATCTTTCATGAAAGCACTCTGATCAAATTGAATACCTCTATGTACTTTCTTTAGTACTAACCCATGTCTGATGTAAAACTGAAGCAAGCGGTAGTGACAAACGTAATTTAATTTGTCATTCAGATTTGGTACAAGTTTAGTGTCTTCTTTTTTTCCTGTCATACTCATTTTCTCAACAGCTAAGGGATAATCATTGTGATAATCGTGTAGATGATGTGGGTACTCTAGGTCTACTTCAAAGATCCAACCCTTTGCATCATTCCGGTCATGACTCATAATATTGTTTGTTATGTCTGTTATGTCACACTGTGACAAATCATACAGACAAAAGTTTTTCAAGGGCAATAATTCACACATCGCGAATCCATACAAATTATTAGCGTCCACATACATAATGAATGATCTTGACCCCGAGGGGTCAAACCCCGGGTCGTCAATATATTTATTATTTGCTCTGGCATAGTTATTTGCTGCAATACTAATGCCACCCCTCAATCCACGTTCCACCATTTTACCCATCGTACGATCAGACAACAGATCTATAAATATCTTACTGGATTTTAAAAATGCATCCCATGTCATGCCAGGACTAGTTATGTAACATGCCGGGTCAAGACTGTAGTGTAATAGACCCTTTTCACGGTAACTATCAAATACATCTGCTAGCAAACAAACGTCGGCCTTTAAGTACTGATTGTGGTAGTCACCAATCGTCTGACACCCCAATTTATCCCACGCATCAAGTGCGTGCTGGTAATCAGAGTCAGAAATACCTTTACCATTAAGTGTAGAATAAAATTTCTCTTTTGGTGGCAGTCTTGTTTCCTCAAACACAACCCAGTCACTGATGTACTCGTACGGATACACACCTTTCTTGATCAAGTCTGGCTCAAAATATTTACTTGTTATTGGAAACTCTGTCAGTCCGTCTGCCAGACTAGCAAGACCTAAAGACAAATGTTGCATGGAGTCATAAAACACTAATTTGTTGTCTAATCTAAAAGTCAAATATTTTTCAGTTGTCTGGGCAATGCAACTAATTTTTTTGTAAGACTCATCCACAGCACGCATGATAATATGTGAATCATACCCCCTGAGATTGTGGAAAAAGATTGGTAACTTATATGTCTTGGGATCTGTTTTTAATAATAAATTACACTTGTTATGTGCAGCACCCCTGTAACGCCCAGTTATATGATCATGGTCACGAACTTTATCACCCTGTAGGTGTTGATCACAAATCCAACACGTCACGGCTGTATCAAAATTTATTTTATCTTCTTCTGTCATCCTCACAGGCATCTGATTATTTTCTAGATAATGTACTACCTGACTATACAATTGTCTCATTTCTGTTAAAAACAGACATGCTGCATTTCTCCCTCTGTAAATAACAGGTTCTGTATGCTGACCATCTGACTTAACAAGAATATAACCAAAAGAACACACCACTTGGTCACTCAATTTTACTGTCTTTGGTAATGATTCTGGAACAGGACCATCATACGGTACAACCAGTGATTCAAAATCAGCATACACTACAAATGGTAGCTTTTGCTGATTTCTATAGTTCTTAAAACACACTTGACTACCAGGATCTGGATACTTAAGTACTGTTTGTATGTCATCAGCTGACCTACAGTGCTGGACGTGTTTATGTGCTACTGAAATAGAGGAAAATCTTTGTAAACATCTCTTACACACTTCCTGTTTACTAACATATTTTGAAACAATACTGTGAATTAGACGTGACATACTTCTGATAATTGTGTAGTGATCACCAATTAATAACATGTAAACATGTTTATCTTCTGGCTGTCCGTAGGTTGGTGTAAGTGGTGATACTCTAATAGGTTGTAACTTGTCAACAGAGTCATTATCCCATAATACACATTCACAGATATGCCAGGATTTAATTGTTCAAACAAGTCTATGTCTTCTACCTTAACAGGGAAATCAATACCACTGAAATTAAGTTCATTTACAAATTTGGTGTAGTTAGATACGCAATCAGGTCTTGTTTTTACATAATGCAGTTTAGCAAGCACACACCACATAAAACAGAAATTGTCATTGTTCTGTATATTGACTACAGCCTTTTTGTTTGCAATGTCAATAGGCAGTGGTATCCATGATTTACCTAGTATAGGATGATGCCTTGACTGTTTTAATTGTAGTTCATGTACATGACCTTCGTGCCAACCAGACCCCTTCATTCTTGCTTTGTCAATGGCTTCTAGAAAGTCAGGCAAAAGTCTGTTTTTAAACACGTTTTCCAATTCCCTTCTTGTGTTAATTGTGTGTTGTCTTGTCAATATATACGATACAATCACTTCACCATCTACTCTGCTGAATTCTATTTTTGCAACAATCTGTATCTTTACACTACCAGAAAGAAGATTATCTTGTATGACAGAAAAAGACATTTCTATCGATTCATAGACATTGTTACTATTAGATATAGGCAAGTCTGTTGTTTGAAACACGTTTCTTAAACCTTGATTGTCCGTCATTTTTATTTGTCCGACAAAATAATAATATAAAAATTACACCTTATGTAATACCACTTTATTGACTGTAACACTGTTAATATAAACATTTAGTTTACGTAGTTGTTGAAATATTTGTTCACAAAGTATCTCAAACCAGTCCTGGCGGTTATTATTTTTAACTCTTAAGGTGGGTGTCCTAAAATCAACTGTTAAACTCTCTACATTTGGATGCTCATCAACATAATCTAAAGACATATTATATGACAAATATATTGCTGTCGGTTTTGAGACATTTATGTCAGGCTGTTTGGGAGGTGTTCTTATCTGAGTAAAGTGTACAACATCTTAGAAGCAGTGTGTGATATCAATGGTTTGCCCGTCCGTCATTTTTTATGGACAAAACAAAAGTATAAATTAATTTCCTAACCCATACCCTGTGGGCTGATCTGTCTTTAAGATAAGTTTTAAATGCTTAGTTGATTTCAGTTTATTTTTTACACAGTCTCGTTCCTGCTTATTTGGTATGACGTCGTTCTCTCTGAGACAGTCTTCAAAGCTGTCACGGTCCTTACAGTAAAACAAACAGATAAACTTTAACTGTTCTCGAAAATCTTTCAGTACAGCATTATATTTCTGAGTGAGAATCCATACACTTACATTTGCGTGTCTGCCACTAAATGCAAGTTCTGCTAGAGTGTTTCTTTTCTTGACAATGTCTTTCTCTGCTGAGCAGTCATCGACTATGAACAAAGTTGGCTGTGTTTCAAATTATTTGTAAAAATACTGCAGGTAATCATTCAGTTTTTTCTCAGGGTTGACTAAGTAGATATTACTGTCAGTCCAAATGAATAAACGGTTGTAATAAGCTTTGTTGTGTTTTATAGTAGGACAGAATATTACAATGTTTTCGAAATGGTATAGGTATCTTGTTTGTAATAGGTCAAGTACAAATTCAGTTTTTCCACAGCCAGTAGCACCACAAAATAATCCACAGTGTGCATCGAGTGTCATTAAGTTCTGGTTCATTTTAATACAGAAGATAATTTTAATACAAGTGTCCACTTAGTCTACTGTCTTGTATATTTAATTGTGCATCATAAATCAGATACAAATAAATATTTATTGCTCCTCCTGTTTCAGTCTTTTTTTGTTTCTGAATTGTTATTCCGTCACTGCCGTTTTCAACAGTACGTCCTGACCCATGTAAATAGTCATCATCCGTACTGCGCAGGTCTAGCCAAAGTGCATATTTTTCTGTCAGGTATTGACTGATCCTTACGTCATACAGATGTAAATCTTTACACGCCATATTTGCCGTTTTTTCTCTAAGTCTTCCCACTTTATAATTTCGTCATAGTGTTGATAAGGCAGCATACCCGAAGCGTACACTTGATTAGGACGCCCTTCAATAGTACAGGATAAATGTGTAATCTTTGGATTGTAAAACTTTTCTGAATCTCTTTTGAATGGATTTTTTGGTTCCACAAATAACATCAGTATATCTTTCAGTGACCTGGCAGGTGTGTTAAGGTTTATGTTCCACATTGTATCACTCTTGTCTTTGGGTATTGTACTGTGTCTTATCACGCGGTCATAATAAATTGGAAGTCTTGACTGATATTGATTTTGAATTAGTCTGGCAAGTTCAGTGTGTGTGACAATTTCATATTCTAATGATATGTTAGAGATCTTGTATGTTGCGTCTGTGTCAGTTGTTTTGATAACTTTTGCGCAGTCATTAAACGTTAGTTCAAAACTCAGACGGTCATTCAGTGCTCCTTGGTAATAAGGTAAGTGTGTTGTGAGGATTTCAAATTCAAGTGGAATGTAAAATCTATTACCGTATGTATCTGCTAATATAACGTCCTCAATTGCAGTTGTTGATTTGTCTGCAGCATCGATTCTAAGTTTAGCAACATTAACAGACTGTATGCCTTGGTAAACACGATCTTCTCTTTCTTCATGAGTAAGCCACAAATCTTTGTAACAGTAAAACACATCAGCATCATCAAGACTAAACACTTCTTGTCCTTCAAGTTTAACTTTAATAGTCTTAATAATTGCTTTGCCAAGATTGTCAACCAGTGTTCTGTTTGCATCTGATTCTGATGAAAGTTCAATATTAAATGCAAGGCGGGCAGTGCCAGGAACAATAACATCATTGGGACCCAGGTTTGGAAACTTGACTGTAAGTGTTAGTACTAGGATTGTTTGTGATGACAACTGATTGTCTAATGCCCTTAACACCAAGAAGCTCACGTAGTTTTCTGTAAGGGTCTAACTTTGATCCATAGGACTGTGTCATTTTATTATGCAAAAATCAAAAATATTAAATTAATAAAAACAATGGCAGCGGGAGGATTTAATCATGATGATATTGAAATGGATGTCATGGATGACTATGATACCAGTGCAACAGATATGACAGATATGACTGGTACAAGAAATACTTACAGTTTACGTCATGAACTTTTAGAAAGCAAAGTAAACTCGTTTTATGATCATGTTGGTGATCGCCCAGACAACATAGATCCTAATCAGTTTGAACTTGATGGCAAGGGTCATTTGTATTTAAATACAGACAGAGGAAAAGTGCATCTAACACATAAAAACAACCCTGCTAAGTTTAGAGCTTTAAGTACGATTAAAGGAGAAGTCGGTGGTGAGGCAGCACTGCAGCGTTACCTTGGTGTTGGTAGTGGAAAAATGTTGACACCGAGACTTGTTACTGTGCTCCATGACACGCAAACAAAATTGCCAATGGGACAAGAAATTGAAATGACTGAGGTAAAAAGGCTGCCAGAAATAGCAAACTCTGTGATACAAGAAAAGTCATTTACTGATGACATAATGAAAACAATAGATGACCCACCTTTGTCAATGCGAGAGATAAAGGGTTTGGATAAATAACTGCAGACAATCAGAGGTGAGATGGTAAATAATGTTGCAAAACTGGGTGAGCTTGATAATTAAAGAGAAAGAGAAAAAGAAAAATTAGCAACTGCTGATGAGGAGAATCTTGACACAGAAGTAAAACAAAGAATACAACACAGATTAAATGATTTGTATATAGAAAGATCAGGGCGGTTAGAAGCGATTAGTATTGGGAGGGAAAAACTAAAAACACAGGTCAACAGGATTAGAGAAACTATTCAGAAAATACTTCATGAAGACACAACATTGGCTGAGAGATTGAAAACACTTTTCAGAGAGCAGGGTATCACTATTGCGAATTTAATTACTGCTCTTGGATTTATTATCAGTACTGTTGTGTTAGCTGTCTCCGGCGGTGGGGGCAGTGGAGGTAGCAGTCCAACACCGCCAGCACCACCAACAGACCCAAAAGATTTACAGTCGTGGGTAAAAAAACAATTATCACACATATCAGACTTGCTTAAGAAATTGGCTGTAAAAGCAATGGATGCATTGCCAGGCATAATTGGCACAGTTGTCAGTTGGTTGATCAATACTGCAGCAAAGGTAGTGGGGTTTATGGCAGAGCATGTGTTTATCTTTTTGGTGTCAGTAGGAGGGTTGATGGTGGGTTATTTAATGAAACAGATAAAGAAGTAATATACCTAGTCCTGTGAGGCCTATTACTAATGCAGTTCTCTCTGACTCATGTGTGTTTGATGACGGTGCTGGTGCTGGTGATGGTGATGGTGCCAGTGCAGGTGTTGGTGCCGGGGCTGGGGCTGTTACTGACATTGCTGGCATTACTACCTGTACGGGTGGTGATGATACTGGGACTGGCATTATTATTATTGACTGTAGGTGTGTGTTTACAGATTGATTGAGTCCTAATTTTTGACCAACACCAGCAACAATAATTTCATTATTATAATTTGTTATTGTCCCCATTTGTAATTGAAGGTCAGATGGTAACATGTATAACCCGATGCCAACTACAAAGTCAACTTTTGATCTGGCATATCTAAGTACGTCTTGATAGCGCTGTATGCTTGATGGGAGATCTACTGTTGAATTAATTGAATCTTCTAGATTTGCAAGAAACTGTTTTCGTGCCTCGAATTTGCCACTTCCATTCAAAATATTTGATTTTGTTAATGATTGTGCACCTAGTATACACCACACATATTTATGTTCTGATAGACTCATTTATGCGCTCGACTCCCGCTTGAGTAAACCCGTCACTTTTGTCTAAAATAAATGTGGTCCAGGCATTAGACTGTTTCTGTTCTATTTAACCTAACCAGACTTGTGATTTTTGTGAGAATGAAGTGTAACTAGGGTAATAGTTTTGTAGGTATTGTCTGTGACTCATAGCATAATACAATGTACCCATGTCGTTGTGATCATCAAGTTTTTGTGTGAAGTCATACTTAGTGCTAATGTTAAACTCATTACAAATGCGTTCAAATGCTTTCATATCCATGGGGTTGTTATACCTGTTGAAACTGGATTCAGTGGGTAGAGGGGTATGAAGATCTGACAGTATTCGTCTTAATTGGTAATAAACATGGAAACGGTAGACAGATCTAATCAGTTTGTTTGAGTGATTCAAATGGTCTGTAAAAGAAACACCACAGCCTGTAGTACTACACAGTATAGCAAAGTTAAGTTGGTTTTGAATCATCTGTAGTTGTCTTGATGTCCACTTTCTTGCAGTTGAATCGTCTGTTATTGGAGGGTTTAGGTATTGATCATATGGATTCGGCACTTTCACTTGAAATAAATCTTGTTCGCTTACAGCAATATCGAGTTGATTTAGTTGAATTATTTTCTGTTCATAAGTAGGTGCCACATTGTATTTGGCATCTATATTAAATTGAAATGCGTTTGTTGTGGTAATGGTTGGTGATTTAAATTCCATTGTTCTTTTTTTATATGAGATAATAAAAATGTTTATCACATTAACAAATCTTGACACAAGCAAACCAGTGTGGTTAACTAATGGGATTGATAATCGTGATGGTAGCAAGTCTGTAGCTATCCATGAAATGTTTTACACAGTAAAATGGTTTAATGTAATAAGTATAAATGATTATTCTGTGCATGAAACTGGGCTTGGAACTATAGGTGATATAGGTCTTGGCTTTGATGGCTTACAGCCTGGATATTACGACTTTTGTACTTTAGCTGAATATTTACAAAATTTTAAAATTAAAGCAACTTTAAATCCAGCTAACTTGCTTGTTACAATTGAATTTCCAAAAGGTACTCTGCTTGTAATAACACGCAGACTTATAATGCTACTTGGTTTTTTAAATGAAGATGACATCTCATCTTTAGAAACATTTAATGATGAAGATTGGGTATTAGAAAAAGAATTTATAAAGCATAAAAAACAAAAAATAACAGGAAGATATCCTGTTCATTTGGCAGTACACACAGTATTTAATGTTTATTTAAATGAATTAAACACGACTGAGAATGTACACAATGGCAAGCCTTCAACTTTGTTAAGATGCTTACCAACTGGAACTGCACCCTATTGCGAAAGTGTGGTTGCTAGATTTCCTAATTTGCAGTTTAAGAAATTGGGTTCTAGTTTCTTTGAGTCACTGTGTATATCTGTAACTAATCAGGATAACAAACCAGTTGTAATGCATGATTTTAGTGTAGTGTTAGAAGTTAAATAATTTTATTTTTGTTTATAAAAATGAGTGCTGGTCCAAAGCCGAGAATCATACCAGTTGCGTGTCCGGTAACAGAGTTGAAAGATTTGCCTGACGTACAGGATTTTGAGAAGGAAGGAGAGGTAGGGGAAGTGTATTGTTTTGAACTTGATTCGACTGGTATGTACAAGAGGAAAGTAATCGATGACATGAAAGATGGCTCTGACAGACCAATTCCTAAACTTGGTCAGCTTCGTGATGTTAGTGTACCTACTCCGCCTGTAAATAATGCGCCTTACAACTTAATACATGTGGGAAATAAGTGGGTAGTTTCACCTGTGCCTGTTCCACCGCCAACAATTGACTGGGACATAAAGTTTAAATATATTAGTCCTTATGTATATACTGATGATGAAGGTGCATTAGTGTTTAGGAAAGTTGTTAATTCTGGGCCGCTGATTGTAAGCCTTGTTCCAAGTTTTGCACCAGACAACAATAGCAGAGATAAACTGAAAGTTGAAAATTATGAGAAACGACGGTATCTTCTTACAACTAGAAAGGGAAGATCAGATACTTCTGTTGTGTTTATGCCAGCAAGCTTAGTCGTGGCTAGAGAAGCGACAATAGTATTTGAAATTATCATGAAATCTGTAACTACTGCAAAAGAGGCAAATATTGCACAGGGAATAAAACTTACATGGGATGAAACAGTAACAGAATCAACAAAGGTCTTTATTGCTATTAGAAAAAATGTAGATGTTTTTGAAGTTTCGAGCAGTGTTCCGGCTGTCAAGATATTAGTCGACAAAACAACTTTTGTTCGTTTAAGTTTCATAAATCTTGAACATATTGATATTGTTTCGTTTTATTATTCCAGCAAATTGTATACTTTTGACGAGTTACAAAATGTAATTGATGATTAAATAAAAAATATTTGTCAATAAAAAAATATGGTTAAATTCTATCCAATACTACCGACGCTTGAGCTGACTGAATCAATTGTGGCGACTAAAACAACGCTTGAGCCTGATCCACACGCGACAGCTGTACCAATTGCATCAGATAAAACATTACAGGCAGACGCATTTAGATTAAATAATATTACAGAAGCAATTAAATATTTGGAAAGTGAGGAAGCAAAATACTCACGGTGCAAGAGACGGTATAAGATTGTTTTCAATTCTGTACAAAATACTTCAATGGCCATTGGTGCCGTTTCAGCTTGTTGTTCTGTGGGGGGCATTGTTCTGTTTGCCACAGGAATTGGAAGTTTAATTGGAATTGCAATTGAGGGTGTTAGTGTTGCTACATGCTTGACTTGTTTTGGTTTGGAAGCCATAAACAAGAGGTTTCACACAAAATTACAGAAACATGAAGCATTGAGTACTTTGGCGGGTGCAAAGCTGAGCAGTATGAAACTTATTATTAGTAAGGCATTAAATGATAATTGTATTGATGACGAGGAATTTAAGCGGGTCCAGGATGATTTAAATAATTACAAAAAACAGAAGTCTGAAATACAAAATAAAATGCGTAGTCAATCCCCCGTGAATGTTGAAGAACTAAAGGCCAGTTTTTTAGAGATGGGAAAAAGGATCGGTGTTCAGGAAACCACAGAAAAACTACACAATCTTTTAAACAAATAAAAATCAGATTTGGTAATCGTTTATTATTTTTTCATTACACTTCGCAAAGAGATGCCATGCCTGCTCATATAACCCCATCAGCTCCACCACCACCACCACCCGACTATTACTAAAAAAAGTTTTTTTGTTGCCCTTGTATCTTGTCAAATCTGTCTGAGCAAGTTGTGACTTAAGTCAGGAACTTACAATTTGTTATGTTTAAGTTCTTATAAGTTTTTGACTTAAATCACTTATAACTAATTTATAAAAACTTAAAAAGTTATTTGACAGTTATAACTGACTTTGGAAATTTGTTATCAAGTATCTGTAGGTTACTTAAAAAATTGTTATCAATGTTTTTTTTGTTTGTGTGTGTGTGTGTCTGTGTTGTTATTATTTAAATAATTATGTTATGGGTATTGTCACATAGACAATGGTAAAAATGTTCTTGGAATGTCTTTTCTTCTATCTCTAACACATAAACATACAGCACGAAAAAGAAAAAAAAAAACACATACAGACACACGCACAGGTAAACACATACAGACACATGCACACGTAAACACATACAGACACACGCACATGTAAACACATACAGACACACACACGTAAACAGGTAAACACACATACGCGCATAAAAACATACCCGCATTTCAGTGGTATGACACGCGATGAATCATTTAACTCTCTGTTTCTCTGTTTCGTCTGATATTTTTACGTTTTTACTTCTTTTTTTCTTTTTTAAAGCCGTGGGTTATTAAAAAAAACTTTTTTTAACAAAAGTCCCGTCTGTTTAATCCAATTCCCAATTTGCCTTTTCAAGAGAGGGGTTACACATGCCTCTCTTGAAGAGGCATTGGGAATTGGATATGACGTTCCGTCGCCCAGATGGGACAAGGGTAGGAAGGACGGACAGACAGACACACACACACACCCCACCCCACCCCTTACCCCCTTTCCCTTCCCCCTTATTCACCCCTTTCCCCCCTTTTTTACCCGTGTGCGCACAATTTATTTTATTTATTTGCCGGCCTAGTAATTTGTTTACTGTAGGTCCTACAGCTAATTATTTATTTGTCCGGACTTATTTTTGGTCTAATTATTAGGGTTTCGTCACTCCCCAGATGGGGCCTCAAAGACGAGTTATTTACTAAACGAAAGAATTTGAGGCCCAGAGGAGACTCGATCCCATATCACACACGTAAAAATAAATTGCCCCCAGATTTTCTCTTAGGTGTGTGACATGCGAGCGAAATCCACCCAGCCACCGGCGGTGGCCGAGAGAGGCAGTTATTCTGGGGACTTATAACTATAATCGATAGTGGTGCAATCGCCGGAACTAGATCATCGATTTTTACAGGTATGTAGCCTGTTTACCGGGCTAATAATACAGTGGATTGAGCCGGGCCGGGGCTAAAAACATTATTATTAGTCAAATTAGTGTTGTTTTAGTGGGTTGATGCAGTGTTTTTAATTAGAAATGATAGTAATATTGTATCTTTTCTCAGTAATGAGCCACGAAAGCGAAAGCAGACATAAATTATGATTTCAAAGGGAAGTAACTACTTCATGTTCTTTTGCCTGTGCTGTGTCTGTGTGTAAAATTGACAAAGTGTATGTGTATAAGACTATTTATTAAGCAGATTTGGTTGCCGCGTTATTTTAATTGAGAAAATAGACCTAGTCAGTGTGTATAATAATATCATTGATTTTTTACTGGCGTAAGAGCGCGCGTGTGTGTGTGTGCGATCGCCGTTATCGGGAATTTCCACAACGCATGGCACATCGGGCTTAGGCTAGCGGCAAGCCGACGTGATCAATAAACTACGCATTCCTGAATGTACACGCATACATCGTTGATATACTGTTTAGCTCGGGTGCAGTGGGTGATGCTTATAGAGAAGGAAGAATGTGTCTCCCAAAAGAACCAAATTTATTTACACCGCATTTACAAACTTGCGTTTATTTGAAATCACTGGGGTAAATTAAAGATGGGGTGGCGGTCGCGTAGTGAATGGAGGGAACATTGTCAAAATTGCCGCAATGATTGTGATGAATGCGGTGTAAATAAATTTGGTGCTTTTGGGAGACACATTCTTCCTTCTCTCCCCCCCCCCTTATCCACCCCTTTCCCCCTTTTTTTTCCTTGCGCGCACAATTTATTTTATTTATTTGCCGGGCCCGGTAATTTGTTTGTCCTACAGCTAATTATTTATTTGTCCGGACTTATTTTTTTTGTCTAATTATTAGGGATTCGTCACTCCCCAGATGGGGCCTCAAAGACGAGTTATTTTACGAAACGAAAGAATTTGAGACCCCGAGGAGATTTGAACCCATATCACACATGTAAGAATAAATTGCCCCCAGATTTTCTCTTAGGTGTGTGACATGCGGCGAAACCACCCAGCCACGGCTGTGGCCGAGAGAGGCAGTTATTTTTGGGGCTTATAACTATAATCGATAGTGGTGAAATCGTAACCGGCCGGAACTAGATGATCGATTTTTGTGTGGTGACAGGTATGTAGCGAGTTTACCGGGATAATAATACAGCCGATTGAGCCGGGCCAGGGCTAAAAACATTGTTATTAGACAAATTAGTGTTGTTTTAGTGGGTTGATGCAGTGTTTTTAATTCGAAATGATAGTAATTTTGTATCTTTTCTCAGTAATGAGCGACGAAAGCGAAAGCAGGCATAAATTATGATTTCAAAGGGAAGTAATTGCTTCATGTTCTTTTGCCTGTGCAGTGTCTGTGTGTAAAGTTGACAAAGTGTGTGTGTATAAGACTATTTATTAAGCAGATTTGGTTGCCGCGTTATTTTAATTGAGAAAATAGACCTAGTCAGTGTGTATATCATTGATTTTTTTACTGGCGTAAGAGCGCACGTGTGTGTGTGTGCGATCGCCGTTATCGGGAATTTCCACAACGCATGGCACATCGGGCTTAGGCTAGGCGGCTAGCCGCCGTGATCAATAAACTACGCATTCCTGAATGAACACGCGTACATCGTTGATATACTGTTTAGCTCGGGTGCTGAGGTAAATGCTTATAGAGAAGGAACAATGTATTTTCCAAAAGAACCAAATTTATTTATGCCGCATTGACAAACTTGCGTTTTTAAATCACTGGGGTGAATTAAAGATAGGGTGGTGGTCGCGTAGTGAATGGAGGGAACATTGTCAAAATGCCACGATTTTTGTGATTAATGCGGCGTTAATGAATTTGGTGGTTTTGGAAAATACATTGTTCCTTCTCTTACAGTCACACCTCCACAGTGGTCTTCACAGAGTGCTGGTAGAGTGATACTACAGTCTCACCCCCACAGTGATCTTCACAGAGTGCTGGTAGAGTGATATTACAGTCACACCCCACAGTGGTCTTCACAGAGTGCTGGTAGAGTGATATTACAGTCACACCCCCAAAGTGGTCTTCACAGAGTGCTGGTAGAGTGATATTACAGTTACACCCCCACAGTGGTCTTCACAGAGTGCTGGTAGAGTGATACTACTGTCACACCCCCACGGTGGTCTTCACAGAGTGCTGGTAGAGTGATACTACACTCACCCCCACAGTGGTCTTCACAGAGTGCTGATAGAGTGATACCACAGTCTCACCCCCACAGTGATCTTCACAGAGTGCTGGTAGAGTGATATTACAGTCACACCCCCACAGTGGTCTTCACAGAGTGCTGGTAGAGTGATATTACAGTCACACCCCCAAAGTGGTCTGCAATGCCGGTCTGTGTAGAGAAAAGTCTTGTAGAGCAAAAACGGACCGCCGGGCATTAATTCGGCTTCACTGCCGCCGTGGTATGTACATGTTTGTTTTTTAAAACCTTGGTTCATTCAACGACCAAAAGGCCAAAGTCATCCCAGAAACTGACACGGATACAAATTAGTCTAAGCAAAAGGCATATATCCTCATGAGCCCCTGCATTCACGGGAGCTCATGAAGATCTATGTCTCTTGCAGTTGGATCGTGTTCACTTTTTTTCTCGGCAGTGAAGGCGTTAAAGACCATCATTTGGGTGGCCACAGTCACAGCCACAGTCAGTCAGAGCCACAGTCACAGCCACAGCCACAGTCACAGCCGGCCACAGTCAGTCACAGCCACAGTCAGTCACAGCCACAGTCACAGCTACATTCACAGCCAGTGTCACAGCCACAGCTACAGTCACAGCTGCATAAATGCTGGTCTTTACTTCCAGGTGAGCTTTCCATTCTTCATCACACTTGAGAGGTATTGAATTTGACATTACACCTTGCCCCAAACAAAAATGTGTTCTAGCTCGACCAGCATAACCTGAGGGGCCACTGGCAACCGGGTGCCTATGTACATGTCCACCCTGTGGTAGAGGTATACGTGGTTATGGTAACTTGACAGAAACTGTTGACAATTATTACACAAATAGGACTCATGTACATGTAGCAGACATGACCTTGATATTATGCTATTTTCCCCTTCAATTGACAGCATGAGAAACAATTTTACCCATTGCATCACAGTGATTTAATTACCGGTATGTAAACAGCACAATATGTTCGCAGGCTTAAGACGATAAGAGGGTCGGAGGCTAGACTGCTAAATTAGATAAAACTGTTAGGGCGAGTTGACTGCTACCGATTGTTGGTTGACCTTACCTGGGGCGAGTTCATTTTGGGGCACTTTGACCGTAAGCCAAGTGGGTAATGTCCCTTCGTTTAAAGCTGCCCCAAAAATGGCGTCTGGTCTCGGGTCGCACAAAATTCAACAACCGCGCTGGACATCAGTGACTGCATGTAAGTTGTAGGATAAATAGAAAATCACTAAATTATCATTAACTCATTTCATCCTTATGCACCCTTGATCTTAGGTCTTCCCTTTGTTGACTGTGTAGCACCACCGTGGTGGCACATCAGCAACATCAAAATGCCTTAACTTGTACTTGTAGATGGGTTTTAGGCTTTAGATTGTGTGTGCATAGCTTAAACGCGTATAAAGGTAGTATGTGATTGTGTATACATGTGTATAGCGTAGTATAACTGTTGTAACACACTTAGCGCCGATTCTGCGGATTTGGTGCTGTGATTGAGAGCGTGCTCACCTTTTCGATCACGGTTTGGCATGGTTCCCTCACGGCCAAAGAGAAAATCAGACTGAGCAGGGTGGTCAAGACTGCTTCAAAAATCATAGGCAGAGATCTACCTAGCCTGGACTCACTGTACCAGCAGCGTCTCTTACATAGAGCAAGTCTTATCCAGTGATTCCACCCACCCCAGCAATGAGCTTTCTGACTTTACCATCAGGGCGTAGGTACATGTCCATCAGGACCAGCAGATTCCGCAACAGTTTTTGCCCTCTGGCTGTTTGCACTCTCTCTGATCAACCAGACTGATTGGAGAGAGCGCGAGTGGTGAGGGAGAACTTGTCAGAATGTGTGTAGTCAGCTTTCTGAATCGGTGAGGCGTGCCCGTTTGCCATGTTTAATACTGGTATTTGCTTAGTATTTAGCATGAAAATCATATTTTACAGTTTACTCTGTGTGTGTGTGTTATTTTAGTCTTCGTAGCTGACATCAAGACAAATTCCAATGTTTTTATTGTTTTGTACATAGAAACATTTGGCAATAAACTATCTTATCTTTTAAATGCGCATTATCATTATTACTATATTATTAACTGTATGAAAAATATCTAGTAAGAATGAGAAAAAATTACCAAGTAAACTGCAGATCAACCGGTTTTCATTGAAAGACCATTTATTTTTGTCAATGTGTAGTCTAATAAGAAGTTGCCCCAAACTACCTTAACCCTTTGAACCCTGAGTAAATAAGAAGTCTATATACCCTGAAAAGTCAGCCCTGACTTTATTTGAGAAATTTCTGTTGGAAATGGGTGTGCACCATAAAATATTTGTAAATAATGCTTTACAACGGATATCCCCATAAAGGTATATTGCCATTGGATGGACTACCGTTTTATGGATTTGACCACACTGTGTCACATGTGTCGTAATGCCTGGTGACAAAAATAGTGACAGGTGACAATAAACTTTAAAAATGTCTTTCATGCAAGACAGGTCGCTGGTACTTAACATGCATCATTAAATAGGGCATCTGTTACTGTGTCATGTATGTGTCCATGCATTTCCAGCATGCCGATACAACGTAAGGCCCCTACCTTGTCACCAGATGTCAATGTTTACACCTGCCACTGATAAGGTATATCCACGGTCTAGACAACATGTAATAAGCGGTGTCGATTGATGATCAGTGTGTCTGTGTTGTGTCTCGTACATGATCGGATGGAAGTACCAGTGTTGTAAAGACTATACACGTACTACACATGTTACCGATGTGTGTCGTTGGTGTCCACAGAGTAACCTACAGGTGCACCAAGGTGTGGGATAAAAAAACGGAATATCAATTAGAACCTCCGAATTCAGCATCAGAATCAAGCTGTAAGTAATTGCCATTGTCAGTGCCTCAAATGGCGATCGCTCCAGCTGACACTGCCAACACGTGGTTATGTTGCCACGCGGTAGGTAAGTACACATGTCCCAATACATCTAAGCTGTCTGTTGTTAAAAACCATGTCTCGAAACACAAAATTGTTTCACTCCGAAATATCTACACATCCACTCGCCATTCCGACCATAATTCCCACGCTAGCGCCGCAAAAATGACCGCAGACGAACGTACGTGACCCTGTCAGTGTAAACAGGATGTGTCAGTGTGAAGGGCGAGGTCACCACACGTGCAGTGAGGCTCCCGCGTCACCGGGTGCGCGATACAAAACACCTAACACCGCTGTAGCGGTTTGCCGAGCTGAAGGGTATACGAGGCCGCAAACCTCTGGGTTCAAAGGGTTAATAGAGAAAATATCCTAAAATTTCTAGCTTTTCCGCCCACAAACATCAGCTTTAGTCACTGTCACAAACACACACACACACGGTGCTTGGTGCTGAAAGTAGTTTCTCCTCATTAGGTTTGCTTAGCTAGATGTGATGTCATTTTTATCTTGTTACTTCTTTGCAATAACTTGGGGCCCGCCCACTCATGATGTCATGTGAACACGTTCCAACCAGCCCCATTTTAAAAGTCTACTGTATTTTCAATATGGTAGACAAATATGGAAGACATCCTTCACAGAGAAACCTGGATATATAAAAGAAGCATCCAAATAATTATTTAGCTCTTTGTGTGTCGGTAGCCTTGTTAGTTGCAATGATTCCTGCAGGACTAAAACATTGCGACTAAAGCCGCTGCTGTCATCAAAAGGGTTAGGAACACAGAGGCCAGTGCAATGTTCACAATATGTGATAAAGTTTTGGGGGTTATGTGACGACACCAACCTCACCCCACCACACCCAACTGCCTTGTAATCTTGTTGGTTGCATTCAGTACTGATGTACTTATCCAGGTTGTGTTTACAGACTGTAGCGTGGCTTGGATGGATGTTTTTGTTGTGCTGTCTGGCCTGATGACAGACAATTGAAAATCCTAGTGGAAAGCCTGTTGTAATAGATTAGAATGATAAAAGCAAGTCATCAGCGATCTGTGATGAGCCTGTCCCCCACTTTCCCAATTATAACAGAAGGATGAGCAGTTTGTCAAACATGCACTAGAAAATATCGCGTTACTATAGTGACAGATTTGCAGGGGATGTAACGGCCTTGCCGCCCACACTTACAGGTGGTGGGATGATTTGCAGGGGATGTAACGGCCTTGCTGCCAACACTTACAGGTGGTGGGATGATTTGCATGGGATGTAACGGCCTTGCTGCCAACACTTGCAGGTGGTGGGATGATTTGCAGGGGATGTAACGGCCTTGCTGCCAACACTTACAGGTGGTGGGATGATTTGTAACTTACAGGTGGTGGGATGATTTGCATGGGATGTAACGGCCTTGCTGCCAACACTTACAGGTGGTGGGATGATTTGCATGGGATGTAACGGCCTTGCTGCCAACACTTACAGGTGGTGGGATGATTTGCATGGGATGTAACGGCCTTGCTGCCAACACTTGCAGGTGGTGGGATGATTTGTAACTTACAGGTGGTGGGATGATTTGCATGGGATGTAACGGCCTTGCTGCCAACACTTACAGGTGGTGGGATGATTTGCAGGGGATGTAACGGCCTTGCTGCCAACACTTACAGGTGGTCGGATGATTTGCAGGGGATGTAACGGCCTTGCTGCCAACACTTACAGGTGGTGGGATGATTTGCAACTTACAGGTGGTGGGATGATTTGCATGGGATGTAACGGCCTTGCTGCCAACACTTACAGGTGGTGGGATGATTTGCAGGGGATGTAACGGCCTTGCTGCCAACACTTACGTGGTCGGATGATTTGCAGGGGATGTAACGGCCTTGCTGCCAACACTTACAGGTGGTGGGATGATTTGCAGGGGATGTAACAGCCTTGCTGCCAAAACTTGCAGGTGGTGGGATGATTTGCCTGCAATGTGCTGTTTATCTAGGTACTTAGTTGATGAAGCTCACAAACCAGACAGGTCAGTCTAGCGCTGGCAGAATTGTATGCATACCAAGGGGAACGACTCAGCGCTGGACAGACTGGGCTGGCGATTGCGTGCCTGATAGGTGGGGGCAGGGGACCTAACTCTTAGTTGATGAAGGCATATTGTGTCCAGTCACCTTTGTACAGTAGTCCCACAGCTCTAAGATGGTATAAGAGATTCATACAATGTATGCAGTATCAGTATTTTCTTATGTTAATATTTAACGTCTTCACAACAGAATTAAAAGTTTACCATCTTAACCCCCACCCGGGTCTGCCCTGGGGGACTTGGGTGGGGTTAGGTATTTTTTAGTTCCCAGGGTCACCCTGGTCAGTCCCACAGGGTGGGTTTTTCTCTCTATTCTGGGGCATGTGTTTCTGTCTACCCTTTGTCCATTCACCTGTATTTGCCTTTTTAAAACTCTCCCTACTGTCTGCACTGCCTGTAGCTCTTGATATTGGATGTGTGTTGCTAAATGGTCTTAGCTTTATTTAGGCCCCATGTGTTAGGTTTATTTAACGTATTTGACCGGCTGGCGACATACATTCAATGATCTGTTTATTATTTTTTTTTTTCACAAGCAGTGCAGGCACGTCCTGAGAAAGCCTTGTTGCTGTCGGGACGTTAAGCAATGTACAATCAATCATTAACCATCTTAACCCCACAACCACAATTTTCAAACTTTAGTTTTAGAGGCGCTGTCAGTGACTTTCTACCAGTTGTAGTAGATGGATTGATCATGATAATTCAAGGGTAGTGACAGATGAGCTTGGCACCTTCAGGCGCCAAGCTCATCTGGCACTACCCTTGAATTATCATGGTCAGTCCATCCCTTGCTGCAGGATCCTGGGGCTAAATGAGTTAAACTTATTGAAAATGTTTACAACAGGGGGAAGCTGTGTGGCTAGGTGGTAAAGTGTTCTCCTCTTATCCAGGATGTCGTGGGTTTGTATCCAGCTGGCATACAAATTTTGTTGAAACCCTTTTAGGTGCCCCGTTTTTTTAAATCACCTTCCTGGTGGACAAAAGACTTTAAGCCCTAAACCTGTAATTTTGTGTGTGTGTTTACAACAGATGATTGTGGTATTGTATATATTGCATATATATAAGAGTTTATGTGACCTAGTTTCATATAAACCCTCCAGTACAAAATGACATGCGCAGTCGCATCACATCCCCAATTTCAAATTACCTTTAAACTTTAGCCCCCAGCTGCCTCTGTAATGAAGTCACACAGTTTCATGATTTTACATATATATTAATATTTATTACATGTTGCATTTCCATCCTGTGTGATGTACTTCTAGTTCTACTAGTGTTGTGTTTTGTGTTAACCAGGCTCCTTGATTTGAGTTGAACTGGGGGCTTCCGGGCACTACTGTGGACACAAAATGGAGTCACATAACTGGCTGGTGACAGCAGATTTGAAGATAGAGATTGATATGGCAGAGGAAGACGTGACTTGCGTGAAGCAAGAATATGGTAATAGTATGTACACACTTATGTATACAGCAACTCTCTTAAGACACTTACTTTTACTTACTTACTTACAGCCTATATGCTGTTTCTTTTTTGCCATGTGCATGTTTTTTGGCTCACGTGCGAAGCAAAAGTGAGTGTATGTTCTGGGTCTGTTGTCCTCCGTCCTCTGTCCTCCGTGGTAAACTTTAATGTTGGTATTTTCTCGGAGACTATTCAAGCCACAGTCTTCAAACTTGGCCCAAGGATACTTTCTAAACATACCAGTTTCAGTGACCTCTTACAAAGGTCAAGGTCACTGGGGATCAGGAAATATATCAAAATTCACAACTGTAATCCAAACTTGGTACAAAGATACCTGATGGTAAGACCTTTCTATGCATGCTAATTTGGGTGATCCCTTGGAAAGGTCAAGCGTCACTAAAGCTCAGGAAATAGGTAAAAAAATAGCAGTATTTTGACAACAATGTTTTTTTTCTCAATTACTATTCACAACTTCATACCCAAACGTGCTACAAAGACCCCCACCCGGGTCTGCCCTGGGGGACTTGGGTGGGGTTAACTACTTTTTAGTTCCCAGGGTCACCCTGGCCCCACATGGTGGGTTTTTCCCTCTTTTCTGGGGAATGTGTTTCTGTCTACCCTTGGTCCATTCACCTGTATTGGCTTTTTAAAACTTTCCCAACTGTCTGCACTGCCTGTAGCTCTTGATATTGGATGTGTGTTGCTAAATGGTCTTAGCTTTATTTAGGCCCCATGGCATAGGTTTATATAACATATTGGACCGGCTGGCGACATACATTCAATATTCTGTTTATTTATTGTTTTTCACAAGCAGTGCAGACATGTCCTGAAAAAGCCTTGTTGCTGTCGGGATGTTAAGAAATGTATAATCAATCAATCATTGCTACAAATATATATGATCAAGAGTACGACTAGGCGTCGAGTGCCAGTTTCACTACCTGACTGACAATGCCTTCAAACTCAAAATCGGGCATGCATCTCACACAACCATATCTCAACTGGTTAGAAATTGAACATACCTTCTAATCCTATGTCATTTTTGCATACGCCCGATGGGATAAAAGAGTTATTTATTGTTTTGTGTGATGAAGCGGCGGAAGCCAAAATTTTGAAACGTGACATCACTCACATTAGGTTAACTTTCAGATTAAAAATTCAGGAGAATGAAATAGAATTTCGAAACCTAGTTTAGGCCTATAGAGGGCCAATACAAGTTACTATTTTGTTACCATATCGTCGAGTTTTACATGTGTCTAAGTTTAAAGTAGTTTGAGAGCAAGTAAAGGCTAGAATAAACATAACGTGCGTCGTCAATTTCACACGTCCAAATCTCGCTGTGAACCGGAACACAAAAAAATTTCGTGAGCCACCTAATTGACATATCCTAGACAACATTACTCTTCATTCTGATTTCCGTAAACAAATTTGAAATCCTTTTAAGAAATTGAAAGAAGGTTGTGTTTTAAACGTCTTCAACCCCAAAGTTTTAAATTTTGCGTTACGTTCAAACGCAGAAATAAATCTCGCAATCATCAACGCGCGTGATTTTCTGCAATTGGCTGCCATTTTGAGATTTGCATTTGGCCAGTCCTTCGTACCTCATACTTACAGGTGACATCGATGGAGCAGGGAAGTGACAAAGTTGAAGGTAAGTTTTGGTTGTAAATGGTTATGTTCATGCAGAATTGATGACTGAGCACCATAAATGTTTTAAAAAAAGCAGTTTAAGTGTACTCTTTTCTAATTACTTCAAATCGATGTTGACGCAAACAAATGTAAAATCAATCGGCTCAAAGACCACGTGTTTTGAACAAAGGAATAAAACATTACTTAAGATGAAATTTGCCTCCATCCGATGATGACGGTTTAGTTTTGGTTGTAACAGTTATGTTCAAGTTTCTGAATGCGATATTCAATATTTCAAAGGAAAAAACAGAACATGTAATGTATGTTCTGATTAGTTTTGTAGCGCAGCAACACTTTGAAACAATATTGACCTTTTACCGTCACCTTGCCGTTGTGTCGGCTTCTACATAACTTTACACACTGTTGAAGGTTGTCAGCGTTACATTCAGGCAATTGCACCTTTATTTTTAAAGATTAAAAAGAACACTACATATCACACATTTTTGTTGATTCAGTATTGTTGTCTTTAACGTTCCTAATATAAAAAGTAGGGTAAATGTCTTTTGCTCCTGCTGTTTGATTGTTCATAACTTTACACAGTTTGGTCAGGTAAATCTTTACATAAAGTTGTGTTCAAACCATGAGTTTTGCATTTTGGGGGAAGGACAAGTTATACATTTTTTGTACCAATTTTTGTTGGTAGGACTAGGAAGGGATTTTGTGCTAATTTGATTTATTCTTTTCGGGTCATAGATTATGAGTTGCTGAATTATAGCGTTTGTACATAACATGACGCAGTGAAAAAGGGAACAGACATAGCACCTTCAATCCAAAAATTATCGTTTTTTTTTTCTTAAGCTGTGATAATGTTCCCATTGTATTTGACTACTTTATAATTTAAGAATAACCCTGTTCTGGCAGTATTGGACTGAACATAACATGACATAACACTTACGGTGGTTGGGTTGTAACGTTATGTTAGACTGTGCTTCATGCTATTTTTGTATGTTTTAATGTTCTATGATAAGTACAGATAGTCTGTGCATTTTAACAACAAAAAAAAAAATCTCCACCCAAGAAATGACAATTTTAAAAAAACGCCTTGAACATAACTTGACAACAGTTATGTTGTCAAGTTACGTACATTTAAAACAGTGCTCAGATAACATTTTCCTTCATAGTAACAGTCTCTTTTAAAGTGGAAGACCGATTTGATTATTTTGTCTATTGTAACTATTATACAAACTATTATTCTAGCTAGATGACTGTGTGAACATAACTTGACAAATTAGACTTGCGTGTAAAGTTATGTTCATTACTGTAGCACAATTCCTAGTATACTGTCGTTGGGATGCCCACTTTGCTAGTTGTTATTTATCAAAATACAGCTTGGGTACTAAAACATAAATTGTTAAACTCAGAATATGCATTTTTCTGTTTTAAGTAGATTGTACATAACATAACAACATCATGTGTTGTCAAGTTATGTTCAGCCACAGTTGTGTTTGGTTCACACATTGTCTTCGCTTGATAGCTGCCATTATAATTTAATAATAACCAGCCATTTTAGTACAAAGCTGTTGAAAAATAACAAGACATAATTATTGGCTGATGCTAGCTAAAAACAAATCGCAAACATGGACACAAATTGAAATTATCTTATCCTCTCTGTGTCAGTTCTTCAGGATTTGTTCCTGAATCGAAAGTTTCCAAGGCTGAAGGATCTTTCCCAGCCGTGAAAGCACCCAGAAAATGGATGCTAAACACATGTGGTAGTGCAGTACCCTGACAGGTTGTACCCTGGTGAGCATGATTTTGTCAGCATACTTGTGCTTATGAATGATACTGATAGCAGCCAGAAATCTTTTTAAAGTATTTGAAACTAGAAAAATGTGGATTTTGAACATGTTTTAGTTTTATTTAAGTTTGAGAATGAGATGGAGACATTGAAAAATTACAAAAGGTCAAAAGGTACAGCCAAAACAAGTGGGACTGGTTATCACTGGCCAATAAAGAAAAGGAGTTTGAAGTTTCCTTAGGAAACTTGATCAACAGGAAGCTTGTTATGGGTTTCTTCAAGAAAACGCTGTGATCATTATGCAATATAAATAAAGCAGTCTCTTTTTTCTGTTTCAGGAGTGATTGTCGGAGTAGATCCTCTGATGGTCAAATTCCTCAAGCCTCACCAGACAAAACAAGGAGTATTTGTTTACCCTGAAATAGATGACATCCAAGAAGTAGGGGATGATATAAATGTAGTGTCAGCTGTAGAATATCCTGCCACTCTCCAACAGTGCATGCGAGTGGAGAGTGGTTAGGTTTGATAAATTTTTAATTGTTTCTGTAGGTAGTGGCAGCGCGCCCTAATTACTGCCATCAAGCAGAAAAAAGAGCAGTTTTGCCTTGATTTTAATGAAGAGTTGCATGCAACATGTTGAAAAGAATTAATACATCACTGAAGAAGAAGTACAGTTTAATATTTCCACTTTTAAATAAGCCTATTTTGGTCCATTTGAGTGTTTTCTACAGTCAGCAATGTCACCAAACGTATTGGTCACTTTTTCGTCATTGCGCGCCGTGACCCCAATGGCAGCCGTGCTATCGTGTATAGTGCTTTTCTGGTCCGATTTTCAGCGCGCGATTCCGAGGTCGACACACGCAGTACACAGCTATTTTTAGTATCAAAATGTAGGGAATTGTGTCAAGAAATAGTTCTACACGTGGCCCGGTCGATTTATCAACAATCGTAGAAAATATTGATACAAATATGGTCAAGAGTACGACTGGGTGTCTAATGGTAAAATCTACACCCTCCCTCACAAAACCTGCTACAAAATTATCAGAAGTGGTCAGATCAAACTAAGGCATACATCATTTTGTAGGGAAATGGATAAGGTTTCCAGTGATAGTAATCTTTGGGTGACATCAGAAGAATTTGGGACATTATCACAGGTTTTTTGACCAAATCCGAATTATAGCTTGAGAACAAAACGTGACACATTTTACACATGCTCCATGGAACTCAGATTTTCAAAGGCATGCTGCACTATGAAAAATCACTGTTACTGTCACAAGATGTTTGCAATGTTGGCCTAAATTACCATTGAGGTGATGATTTTCTAGCGCAAGTTGCTTTTGCATAATTCACCATAATATAAGAGCCTGCTTGAACATAACACGTGTTGTAAATTTTGTCAGCAGAAAACATACCACTATAACAGATTTTGACAAATGGTTAATTATTAAAACTTATGTGTTATTTTGTAGAGTAGAGTATGTACTTTGTATTTATGATGAAAGGTTTGTGGTTCTTACATGGAAAATCAAATGATCCAGTTTTGAAGATTTGTACTCAGAATGGTGTAAATGTTGAGTTATGTTCAAACAGTTTAGGCACTTATTTATCTATACTAATCTGTTGTTTTTGCTGAAGACAACTGGTGTAGTCATTTATATCAAGGTTTTAAAGAGGATGCATGGGTGATAGATGAAAGAAATCCTTTACGAGGTCTACAGTGTGCGTCCAAATTTTGGGTGTAAATTGTTATGTTCAAGCAGTCCAGCAAACTTTATAGATATATTATTTTCTTTTCACTTATTCTGCAATAATTCTATAGTAGGACTATACTTATTTAGACAAGACCTTGGTAGGCCCAAAAATACCTTATTTTGTTCAGTTTAAATAATTTTATTGTATTTTTTTCTGCGTGCTGGTGTGTAAATGTTATGTTCAAACCAGTATGCACATTTTTTGTTGTTGAAGGGTACATTTTGTTGCAAATCATATAGTAGATGATGCCAACACATAAAATAGGTATGCACATCCTGGTACACAACACATTTGAAACTCTTTTCAAATTTTCCTCATGAACATAACTTGACACAACTTTGTGGGATGTAAAGTTATGTTCAAACATTTATCACCTAAAATCATAAAAATCAGTTTATATAAAAAAACTACCAATAGCAGAAAGATGCCATTTACTTTTTTTTATAATAATAAAGCATGTGATACCTTCTAGGATAAACATTTCTTTGTTTTTTGTTTGTACATAACTTTACACCATCAGTACATCACATGCACTGTGTAAAGTTACGAACAAACACCAATTTCATTTCTTTGGTGGTCCTGCAATAAAGTAGGTAAGATAACCAGATAAATCTATAAAATATGAATTTCAAGACCTATACAATTTTAGTGACTGCAAAACAAGATAATGTTACAGCTATTGCAAATGAACATAACTCTACGTCGTGTCATGTTACGTTCATGCAATGATGATTACATTTCCCGTTGTGCATTGAAATTTGTGCATTAACCTTTATGCATGCACTATCTTAATATTTATCATCACAAACAGCTTTCAAATCTGCATTTCATATCTCTGCACCTTTACTTTTGTGCTTTAGAAAATGGTCTTTTGTCGTCATGTTATGTTCAAACACGCCTTGTCATTATTTTTTACCTTTCTATTTCATGTTTTTGTCATGAAATCATGTTAGTGCAAACGTCGTTCTTCTTTTGTACACTACAGGCAATCAACAAATTTCTAAATAATTCTACTTGTCAAGTTACAAGGCAAATGTGTGAATGTGACCGTGTAAAGTTATGTTCATGCATCCTGTTTTCTGTCTTTTTGCTACTGTTTATGTAATAATGATGGACTAACAAATGAAATTTTACCAGAACAGTATGCACACTGCTTATAGGTGAAAGCAGGCTTGATGATAGTGTCTTCTTTAGAGACTTCTCTTGAATAATTTAAAGATTTTTCCTGTGTGCAACCCCACCCGGGTCTGCCCTGGGGGACTTGGGTGGGGTTAGGTATTTTTTAGTTCCCAGGGTCACCCTGGTCAGCCCCACAGGGTGGGTTTTTCTCTCTATTCTGGGGCATTTGTTTCTGTCTACCCTTTGTCCATTCACCTGTATTTGCCTTTTTAAAACTCTCCCTACTGTCTGCACTGCCTGTAGCTCTTGATATTGGATGTGTGTTGCTAGATGGTCTTAGCTTTATTTAGGCCCCATGTGTTAGGTTTATTTAATGTATTTGACCGGTTGGCGACATACATTCAATGTTTTGTTTATTTTTTTTCACAAGCAGTGCAGGCACGTCCTGAGAAAGCCTTGTTGCTGTCGGGACGTTAAGCAATGTACAATCAATCAATTCCTGTGTGCAAGTCAGAAGGTGTAAAGTTATGTACAAACACTTGAAAAGTTGCAACAGCCCTCTTTGAAAATCACATAAACATCACTAGTTTTATATAATGGCTGTGCTTGTTAATGGGATTGGTATGCATACTTATTTTTTTCCCAAGAGTTTGTGATTTGCCCTTGTGAGACCAAAAATATATTTGCTGAAGGTGAGTGTAAAGTTATGTTCAATCTTGTCAATGTAATTGAATTTGTGCCAAATCTCGGCTCAGTTTGTAAAAAATTACTTATTTTCTATTGGAATAGTTAACAGCAGATAAAAGTCATCTAGTGTAGTCATTTTTAGCTTACAGAAGCTGTATTTGATTGCATGAGATTAAAAATGAGAATAACATTGCAGTGAAGGTGTATTGAACAACTTTGTCAGTATTCAGAACTATGTAAACATTATTTTTTCAATGGGCTTTTGCACTTAAATTAAATTATAGACTTGTTTCTGTGCATTTAGCATAATATTTTAAAATTAGTTCTCCAAGTAGAATTAAAAATTAGTGGCTTTTGGAAATTATGGTGTAAAGTTATGTTCAAACAGTTTTTATGGCGTAAAAGGTTGCATTTTCCACTAACACACTTTATTTATAGACATACCATTTATTCTGGTTGGGGAACATACTTTGAAACATACAAATTAAAAAAATTGCTTACAGTTTGTGCTTGTTGTGAAGTGTTAAATGTGTGACATTGTAAATGTTATGTTCAAACTTTAAACTTCAAAGTTTAATAACAACCAAACTGCAAATAACATAAAAAATTTTCTTAGTGTCAATGTTTATGTATGCAAAGGTACATCAGATTAATATGACATATTAAAATTATTTTGCTTTTGAAAATGCAGGGTGCTTGTCACACCATTTGGACAACCCCACCCGGGTCTGCCCTGGGGGACTTGGGTGGGGTTAGGTACTTTTTAGTTCCCAGGGTCACCCTGGTCAGCCCCACAGGGTGAGTTTTTCTCTCTATTCTGGGGCAAGTGTTTCTGTCTACCCGAGGTCCATTCACCTGTATTTGCCTTTTTAAAACTCTCCCTACTGTCTGCACTGCCTGTAGCTCTTGATATTGGACGTGTGTTGCTAAATGGTCTTAGCTTTGTTTAGGCCCCATGTGTTGGGTTTATTTATCGTATTTGACCGGCTGGCGACATGCATTCAATGTTCTGTTTTTGGTTTTTTTTTCACAAGCAGTGCAGGCACGTCCTGAGAAAGCCTTGTTGCTGTCGGGACGTTAAGCAATGTACAATCAAACCATTTGGACACCCAGTCGTACTCTTGACCATATGAAAAACTTGATGTTTTTTTTATGTTTTCTGCTCAAACAAAACATTTAGACACCCAGTTTTAGGGCTTAAATGAAAGAAAGAAAAAAGCACTCGTTCAAATGCGCTATTAGGTTAATGTATGCGTGCTCTGTCGACGTCACAATCACATGATTTTTACCACGTGTGTTTGCGAGACCGAGTGTGCGTACAAGTCAAAATGGCAGCCTCCAGCGCTCTCACTTTGCCGTGCTCTTTCCAGGATATTGGCGTCAAATTGCGTAAGTAATATTAACTATCTTGTTCCGAATTTGTTAAAATGTTTATTCTGAAATAAATGCCTAAAGATTATGGGTTATTGTTTTACGTTAAGCAATAAGATTTGCAGGAAAGAAGACAGGTTACAAGTTAGCTAGAGTTCCTTTGTTGTTGCCCTCGGGCAGGTCACCAGTCTGTAAAATATGTCATATAAAACAGCTTACAACCACTACAATCCTATTGCAATAGTTTACATGAGCGTTCTCCTATGAGCCAATTTTTTTCTAGCATTAGATGGTGGTTAACAATTTAGCAGAGCATGGAATTTTCCTCTTTTTGGCGGATTTCCGCTTAAATGAAGCTGCCATTCCGCCGAAAATAAAAAATTTCCGCCGAAAACAAAATTGTAAAGTCACTATTCCAATACTGTGTTTCGTACCCCACCCGGGTCTGCCCTGGGGGACTTGGGTGGGGTTAGGTACTTTTTAGTTCCCAGGGTCACCCTGGTCAGCCCCACAGGGTGAGTTTTTCTCTCTATTCTGGGGCCCCCCACCCGGGTCTGCCCTGGGGGACTTGGGTGGGGTTAGGTACTTTTTAGTTCTCAGGGTCACCCTGGTCAGCCCCACAGGGTGAGTTTTTCTCTCTATTCTGGGGCATGTGTTTCTGTCTACCCGAGGTCCATTCACCTGTATTTGCCTTTTTAAAACTCTCCCTACTGTCTGCACTGCCTGTAGCTCTTGATATTGGATGTGTGTTGCTAAATGGTCTTAGCTTTATTTAGGCCCCATGTGTTAGGTTTATTTAATGTATTTGACCGGCTGGTGACATACATTCAATGTTCTGTTTAGTTTTTTTTTTCACAAGCAGTGCAGGCACGTCCTGAGAAAGCCTTGTTGCTGTCGGGACGTTAAGCAATGTACAATCAATCAATCAATCTATTCTGGGGCATGTGTTTCTGTCTACCCGAGGTCCATTCACCTATATTTGCCTTTTTAAAACTCTCCCTACTGTCTGCACTGCCTGTAGCTCTTGATATTGAATGTGTGTTGCTAAATGGTCTTAGCTTTATTTAGGCCCCATGTGTTAGGTTTATTTAATGTATTTGACCGGCTGGCGACATACATTCAATGTTCTGTTTATTTTTTTTTTTCACAAGCAGTGCAGGCACGTCCTGAGAAAGCCTTGTTGCTGTCGGGACGCTAAGCAATGTACAATCAATCAATCAATACTGTGTTTCGCGATCTTTATTTGGTGGATATCCCCAAATCGCGTATTCAAAATTAAGCGAGGCATTAGCTTTAGCTCGCACAGGTCGCTTCCAGTCTTCAGTGGTAGTTGTAGTCTGGTCAAAATATGGCGAAGAGAAAATACTTAAACGCGGAGACAGAATAGACGATTCTGGAGCCAAGAATATTTGGAGATGGACTTGGCTCGAGAAAAGCGTAAACGACAAGCTCCGCGCTCAGTATATTTGCAAGTTAGCGGCCTGTGGGCAGGCGTATTGCCGCAAACTGCCGTGCGCAGAGTTGATATTAACTACGTGGCCGCGTAGCTCTTGATGCTCACGTGTCTACAGCGAAACACAAGAAAGCTAAAAGCAGTGCCATTGGAAATATTACTCTTGATGGTGAATAAATTTATTACAATGTATTTTTTCCAGTTAAGTTTGATGAAAGTATGTTGAAAAACCTTTCTCCAGTTCAGTGACCATGGTACATAGTATTAAATAAGACAGAAAAGGAATCCATACTTACAGCTGATTAATCAGAGATTATTAAAGAAAGTATATATATTATATAATTAAACTCAAATTTAAAAAAATGTAAAATGGAAAGACATTCATATGTATTTTGAATAAGCATTTGGATATATTCTGTTGAATAATTTAAGCGTTATTATAACTTTTAAACCTTTGACACACAAAAAAAATGCACCCAAAAAATAAGAAAAAAAGGCAAGATTTTTAGGTGGTTAAACTGCTCAGTTTCTCTCTAAAATGCACCAGATTGCACAAATTTTAATGTAAATTTTCAAAACATTTTCTGGGGGGGGGGGGGGTGGAGGGGGGGCATGCCCCCGGCCCCCCCTAGTGAAAAGGGGTTTTCCTCTTTTTTTAGCACGAGTAATTCAATGCTCTGATTTAGTAATCAACAATTTTTCTTGGGTCGGGCTCTGAAGTTAGTCTATGCAAGGGAGGTAATATGTGAATGAGATCGCTTCCAGTGATTGTGAAAACGAAACTCGTTAGGAATTTAACAAGTTTCAGCCTCTGTTGTTCATGTAAAATACTCGTTGCGTAAATCTGTATCACGGTCTTCTAATTATTTGATAGTCTGCTGTTCTTTTCTAACTAATAGATTTGCATTTTAACGCATAGCCACCTGGCAATAGCGGATTAGCACTAGCATTAGTAGCAAACCCCCTCCCCTGTTATCTATATAGAGAAAATTCAGTCTTATGGTATTTATTTATTTTCCACTTTCAGGGGATGATCAGTTCCATAATCTCAAGAAAGTGTTCCTGGCTGAGGGAAGGGGTAGAAGGCCAAACATTCACGATATCACACCAACAAACAGCCTACTCATGCAGATTTACCTGCTGCGAGAAGTTGGAGGGAAATCGTACGATGAAGCTGCTGATGGGAAAGTTTTAAAGACAGTGAGAAGCAAGAGAAGTTCCTCAAGGAAGAGTTCGACACCAGTTGTGTGGGGTTGCATCTGAGAAATTGTGGGCTAACTCGATGGAGGATTCTAGAAGCAGACTGTCAGCTTTCAACTTCAAGTGATTCTACAGTGCAGTTTCTCTCAGCAGGACTGTTCCTTGATTTGGATGATTTCCTGAGGCAGGAAAACAAAACATTTCAAGATATGTGCACATGGTGGTCTAATCTTACTGCACAGAGTGTGGGGGTGTCTGAAATGAAAAAAATGGCCAAGGCAGCAAACAGAAAGAGAGATAAAACTGCAAAGGCTGACATGGAAATATTTTTGAGTCAGCCCATGTCTTCTCTTCTTGACTGCAGTGGTAGAGCACTCATTAACACTGCCAACATTCCAACTTCAAGTCAGGAAAATGTTGCTGCATGCACAGTCACAAAGATTCACAGCCTAAATGTCCAGTTAATGAGGAAGGGAAGGGAGCTGGCCTCTGCCAGAAGAACAGTTGAACTGCATGCTGTGAATAAAGCACTGAAGACAAAGATTGACACTATAGAAGGCCAGATGACAGCTGGTTTATCTCAACTCAATCTTCAGCAGCAGGCCTTAGAGAAAACGCAACTGGCCTTACAGCAGTCCATTGTAACCCAAGATAGCCTAAAGGGAAAGCTAGCAGAAGCGAAGCAGCAAGGAGAGGACCTCAGACGTCTATTTGATTACTACAAGAAACAAGGGCATCTAAAGAAAACAAATAGGCTTCAGACTAAACTGGAAGAACAGGTTTCCAAAAATCAACTTGACAAAAAATGCTGTAGACAACCCAAGAAATGCGTAAAGTGTGATAATATTTTAAGTAATAGGAATTGTTTCCTGTTACTGTTAGTGTTACTATTAAGCATTATATTACATTTTTGCAGTGATATTTAAAGTGGTTTTAAAGTTACACTCATTTTATCTTTATTCGGCGTCACCCTGTGGTCTTCATCTTTATTTATGAATGCATAGCATATAATGAAAAACACTTCATCTTAATTTTTGTTTAAGTATCAATAGTGTATTGGATTATGTAGATAACATTGAATATTGTGTCCAAATTGCAAGACAATATCTTTAACGGTTCAAAAGTTACGTCCATTTGAAATTTCACAGACGCCGACTTGGTCCGTCGCAAGACATTTTGCACATATTGACAACTTTGAGGGCTCATAACATCTAGTTTTGTGATTATTTTTACTTGTAAAAAAATAGAGCTACTCTGTGCATACTATAGAACACTTTTGTCATATGAGAGTTGATGTTGGATAATTAAGTTGTAGTCTGGAGCCTATCAAAATTGACAAAAAAGCCAATTTGGGCACTTTCATATTGGCTTTTTTGCTCATTTTGACAGCTTACTGAAACTTAATTAAAAAAGATTATGGCATTATTCCTTGTCTAATTTATTTTTTTGATAGTTGTGTCTGTCATGTGTGAAAATGAAAAGATTATGCTGATTTGGTTTTGTGCTACAGTCTTCCAAAAACGTGTTTGTTTTAATAATTGCACACATAAAAAACCGTTTGACTTTAAACGTAAATATTTCAGGAACTAGACAAGCTAGGACATTACTTTTTTTGTTTGTTATGCTCAGAATGATGAGCTTTAAAACACTGTAATACTTTTTAAACACTATATTTATTCTCAAATTTTGGCTGCCACTACGTAACTATGTCTAGTATGTATCACGAACTGTTAAAAGACAAAGTAAACTCATTTTATGACAGTGTTGGTGTCCACCCAGATGTAATAGATCCTAATCAATTTGAATATGATAAAGGGCACTTATTTGTAAATACAGACAGAGGGAAAATAAATCTAACACATAAAAATAATCCTTCTAAGTTTAGGGCTTTAAGTACAATTAAAGGTGAAGTCGGTGGTAACTCTGGGTTGGCAAGGTACCTTGGAATTGGAGGGTCTCCTGTCACGCCAAGACTGGCTAGTGTTCTTCACGACACGCAAACAAAGTTGCCAACAGGGCAACAAATTGAAATGGCACCAGTAACAAGCCTACCAGAAATAGCAAACACAGTGATACAAGAAACCTCATTTACTGAAGGGCAAATAAATGATGCTATGAAAACAATAGATGACCCACCTTTGTCAATGCGGGAGATTATAGGGTTGGATAAATCACTGCAGTCAATAAGAGGTGAGATGGTTAACAATGTTGCCAAACTAGGTCAGCTTGACAAACCCACAGAACGAGAAAAAGAGAAACTGGCTACAGCAGACAATGGAAATCTTGACGCAGAAATGAAAGAAAGAATCCAACACAGATTAAATGATTTGCAGATAGAAAGATCAGGACGGTTAGAAACAATTAGTATTGGAAGACAAAAACTGAAATCACAGGTCAACAGAATTAGAGAAACTATTCAGAAAATACTTCACGAAGACATAACTCTGGCTGAAAGACTTAAAACACTTTTCAGAGAACAGGGTATTACTATTGCCAGTTTAATTACTGCTCTTGGGTTTATTATCAGTACTGTAGTGCTGGCTGTCTCCGGTGCTGGGGTTAGTGGGGGTGCACCACCAACCCCGGGCCCACCAACCCCAGGCCCCCCGGCTCCAACAGACCCAAAAGATTTACAGTCATGGGTAAAGAAACAACTGTCTCACATTTCAGACCTGCTTAAGAAATTGGCTGTGAATAATTGGCACTGTTGTCAGTTGGCTTATTAATACAGCGGCAAAGGCAGTAGGGTTTATGGCGGAGCATGTGTGGGTCTTTCTGGTTACAGTAGGAGGGTTGATGGTGGGTTATTTAATGAAACAGATAAAGAAGTAAAACCCCTAATCCTGTTAGACCTATTACCAATGCAGTTCTCTCTGACTCATGTGTGTCCGGGGTTGACTGTACTGGTTGTATGGGTGCCGGTGTTGGGGCCAGGGCCGGGGCCGGGGATGTTACCGTCTGTAATGGTTTTAATGACTGTACATGTGTGCCCCACCCGGGTCTGCCCTGGGGGACTTGGGTGGGGTTAGGTATTTTTTAGTTCCCAGGGTCACCCTGGTCAGCCCCACAGGGTGGGTTTTTCTCTCTATTCTGGGGCATGTGTTTCTGTCTACCCTTTGTCCATTCACCTGTATTTGCCTTTTTAAAACTCTCCCTACTGTCTGCACTGCCTGTAGCTCTTGATATTGGATGTGTGTTGCTAAATGGTCTTAGCTTTATTTAGGCCCCATGTGTTAGGTTTATTTAACGTGTTTGACCGGCTGGCGACATACATTCAATGTTCTGTTTATTTATTTTTTTCACACGCAGTGCAGGCACGTCCTGAGAAAGCCTTGTTGCTGTCGGGACGTTAAGCAATGTACAATCAATCAATACAATCAATGATCAATGTACATGTGTGGTTGTGGCCCCCAAGTTTACAGATTGATTGAGTCCGAGATTTTGACCAACACCTGCAACAATGATTTCATTATTATAATTTGTTATTGTACCCATTTGGAGTTGAAGGTCAGATGGTAACATGTATAACCCGATTCCAACTACAAAGTCAACTTTTGATCTGGCATATCTGAGTACGTCTTGGTAGCGCTGTATGCTAGATGGGAGATCGACTTGAATTAATTGAATCTTCCAGGTTAGCGAGAAATTGTTTTTGTGCTTCAAATTTACCACTTCCATTCAAAATGTTTGATTTTGTTAGTGATTGTGCTCCTAGTAAACACCAGACATATGTTCTGATAGACTCATTGACGCTCTCGACTCCTGCTTGAGTAAACCCGTCACTTTTGTCTAAAATAAATGTGGTCCAGGCGTTAGACTGCTTCTGCTCTATTGATCCTAACCAGACTTGTGATTTTGATGAGAATGAAGTGTAACCAGGGTAGTAATCTTGAGGGTATTGTCTGTGACTCATAGCATAATACAATGTGCCCATACCATTGTGATCATCAAGTTTTTGTGTGAAGTCATACCGGGGGCTTATGTTAAATTCATTACAAATGCGTTCAAATGCTTTCATATCCATGGGGTTGTTATACCTGTTGAAACTGGATTCAGTGGGCAGTGGTGTATGAAGTTCTGACAGTATACGTCTAAGCTGGTAATAAACATGGAAATGATACACAGACCTAATCAGTTTGTTTGAGTGATTCAAGTGGTCTGTGAATGAAACACCACAGCCTGTAGTTGAGCATAGTATTGCAAAGTTGAGTTGGTTTTGAAACATCTGTAGTGGACTTGAGGACCACTTTCTTGCAGTTGAGTCATCTGTTATTGGAGGGTTTAGGTAATGATCAAACGGATTTGGTACTTTGACTTGGAATAGATCTTGTTCAGACACAGCTATGTCGAGTTGATTTAGTTGAATTATTTTCTGTTCATAAGTTGGTGCAACATTATATTTGGCATTCACATTAAATTGAAATGCGTTTGTAGTGGTGATGGTTGGTGATTTAAATTCCATCCTTTTTTATATGAGATGATAAAAATGTTTATTACCTTAACAAATCTTGACACAAGCAAACCAGTGTGGTTAACTAATGGGATTGATAATCGTGATGGTAGCAAGGCTGTAGCTATCCATGAATTGTTCTACACAGTAAAATGGTTTAATGTAGAGGATGATATATATAATAAAGTAAATTTAGATGGTAAGACTGAAGCTATACCACCTGGGTATTATGACTTTTGTACTATAGCTGAATGGTTTCAAAGTAATTTTAAAATTAAAGCAACTTTAAATCCAGCTAACCTACTTGTTACATTAGAATTTCTGAAACAAGATTGGTTAAAAATTTCAGATAGATTTGCATATTTACTTGGATTTTATATTGACGAAGATTGGTGGAGATCAGATGATTTAGATGAAGCTATGTCTGGTATTATAACAATGAAGACCAAAAAAAACTTAAAATAACTGGAAAACGCCCTGTCAATTTGTCAGTACACACAGTATTTAATGTTTTTTTAAAAGAACTAAACACAACTGAGAATGTTCACAATGGAAAGCCTTCAACTTTGCTGAGATGCTTACCTACTGGAACTGCTCCGTATTGTGAAAGTGTGGTTGTTAGATTTCCTAATTTACAGTTTAAGAAATTAGGTTCTAGTTTCTTTGAGTCACTGAGTATATCTGTAACTAATCAGGATGACAAACCAGTTCTTATGCATGATTTTAGTGTAGTGTTAGAAATTAAATAATTTTATTTTTGTTTATAAAAATGAGTGGTCTTGGTCCAAAGCCGAGAATCATACCAGTTGCATGTCCAGTAACAGAGTTGAAAGATTTGGCAGACGTACAGGATTTTGAGAAGGAGGGGGAAATTGGAGAAATATATGGTTTTGAACTTGATTCAACTGGTATGTACAAGAGGAAAGTAATTGTCGACATGAAAGACGGTGAAAGGCAGATTCCTAAACTTGCTCAGCTTCGTGATGTTACTGTACCTACTCCACCTGTAAATAATGTGCCCTACAACTTAATACATGTGGGAAATAAGTGGGTTGTTTCACCTGTGCCTGCACCACCTCCAACAATTGACTGGGACATAAAGATTGAATTTATTAGTCCTTATGTATACACTGATGACGAAGGTGCCTTAGTGTTTAGGAAGGTTGTTAACTCGGGGCCGCTTATTGTAAGTCTTGTTCCAAGCTTTGCCCCAGACGACAATAGCAGAGAAAAACTGAAAGTTGAAAATTATGAGAGACGGAGATATCTTCTTACACATAGGAAGGGTAGGTCTGATGCGAGGGTCGTGTTTATGCCAGCAAACTTTTCCATCGCAAGAGAAGCGACAATAGTATTTGAAATTATCATGAGATCAGTAACTACTGCTAAAGAGGCAAATATTGCGCAGGGGATTAAACTTACATGGAATGACACAGTAACAGAATCATCAAAGGTCTTTATTGCCATTACAAAAAATAATGATGTTAGTAATGTTTCGAGCAGTGTTCCAGCTGTCAAGGTGGTGGTAGACAAAGCAACTTTTGTTCGTCTAACTTACATAAACCTTGAACACATTGATCTTGTTGCATTTTATTATGCTAACAAATTGTATACTTTTGAAGAGTTGCAAAATGTAATTGCTGATTAAATAAAAAAAAATATTTGTCAATAAAAAAAATGGTAAACTTCTATCCGCAACTACCGATGCTTGAGCCGACTGAAACAAATGTGATGACTAAAACATCACTTGCGCCTGATCCTCAGGTGACAGCTGTGCCAATTGCTTCAGATAAAACATTACAGGCAGACGCATTCAGATTAAATAATATTACAGAAGCTTTGAAATATTTGGAGAGTGAGGAGGCGAAATACTCACGGTGCAAAAGACGGTATAAGACCGTTTTTAATTCTGTTCAAAACACTTCTATGGCTATTGGTGCAGTTTCAGCTTCATGTTCTGTAGGGGGTATTGTTCTGTTCGCCACGGGAATTGGAAGTTTGGCTGGAATAGCAATTGAGGCTGTTAGCGTTGCTACATGCCTGACTTGTTTTGGTTTGGAGGCCTTAAACAAAAGGTTTCACACAAAATTACAGAAACATGAAGCATTGAGTACGCTTGCTGGTGCAAAGCTGAGCAGTATGAAACTTATTATCAGTAAGGCATTGAATGATAATTTTATTGATGACGAAGAATTTAAGCGGGTCCAGGATGATTTAAATAATTACAAGAAACAGAAATCTGAAATACAGAATAAAATGCGTAGTCAATCTCCCGTGAATGTTGAAGAACTGAAGGCCAGTTTTTTAGCAGAGGGGAAAAGGATCAGTGTTCAGGAAACCACAGAAAAACTACACAATCTTTTAAACAAATAAAAATCAGATTTGGTAATCGTTTATTAATGACATACACTTCACAGAAAAATGCCATGCCACTTACACCACTTGTGCCTGATTATTTAACCCCATCTGCACCACCGCCAGAGTATTACTGAGAAAAAAAAAGTTTTTTTATTGTCCTTGTATCTTGACAAATCTGACCGAGTAAGTTGTGACTTAAGTCAAGTTGTTGTAAGAACTTAGGGTAAGTACTTGTAAGAACTTAGGGTAAGTAATTAATAAGTTCTTATGACAACACACTTAAAGGTTACCTCTGCAGGTTCCTAAAAGTTAGTTGCAACTTGTTAATAAGTATTAAGTTTCACTTGGCATCACTTGATCAGGTAAATGATTAGGTATTGACAGAGACAATAGTTATAGAGAAAGATAAAAGGAGACCCGTAAGATAATAGATCAATAAGGCCGCATCAGTCATACTCATCACTTTTTAAAAATCAAAGGGTTGATTCAGAATTAACGGGGGTAAAATTGGGGTCAAAATTTTTATATTAAAAAATGATGTAAATTAATGACTGATGCGGCTCTATTGAATTCATTGTCTTACGGGTCTCCTTTTATCTTTCTCTCCTGTTGACATGCGGGTTGTTATACGGAGCACCATGCTATAGCCTCTGATGCTGATTGGGTGCTTTACGCCAGTATTCCCCTGTATTCAACAGTGTGATAGAAGGCGGTGGCTCAAACGGTTCAATCGGGCTTACCCCCTTGAGTATATCTTTCGGGCAGTCTCCATTGTGCGTCGGCTGGAGACCCGCCGACAATTGCACTTTCCCTTGTTGGGCTCGGTGGCGGGCGGGGACCCCCGGGGGATGAATATCTATCATACTATAATATGGAAAATATCAAAAAACCAAAACTGGCACCAAAGCGGCACATAGCCACTGACATTGACCTTGAAAATGATAGCGACTCTGATTGTGGGGAAGCGACGCCTCAGGTTTCGGCCGTCTGGCCTCGCTTTCTCATTATCCACAGCAAAGTTAAAGAGAAGCCTGTTTCCAAGCTGCACCCTTTCCTGGTGGGGGAGACCCTCAGGAGCCGTGTTGGCAGGCCTGAGGCCCAGCGCCTCAGGTCTGGTGACTTGTTGGTAGAGTGCCGTACCCGGGCACACTCCAATGGGCTACTGAGGCTCTCCTCCATCGGAGACACTCCAGTGGAGGTCACTCCCCACAAAACAATGAATTCCTCTAGAGGAGTGATTAAAGATCAAGCATTGGCCGAACTGTCTGAAGATGAACTTGTACGGAACCTTAAGTCACAGGGGGTGACCTACGTCAGGCGCTTCATTTCCAAACGAGGTGGTAGGGAGATCCGTCTCCCTACCATCATCCTGACGTTTGGCACCCCCACAGCTCCTACTACCATCTGGGGAGGTTACTACTCCCTAAAAGTGAAAAAGTACGTCCCTCTCCCCCTTCGGTGCTTTAAGTGCCAAAAGTATGGCCATGGGCAGAAGACATGCCGCCAGGTAGAGGCCCTATGCGCCCGTTGCACTAAGCCCGGACACTCTGCTGAGTCCTGCACAGCCATCCCCCTGTGTGTGAATTGCCAGGGGGCGCATATGGCTTCGGACAAGAAGTGCCCTCGTTGGATCTCCGAGTGCAGGATTCAGCAGGTGCGTGTGGAGAAGGGGCTGTCCTTTGCGGACGCAAAAAAACTGGTTGACGGTCCTGGTGCAGCTGAGGCGGCGCCAAACTCAAATAACAACTTTGTGTATACTTTCAGTGCTGCGGTGGCAGGCAAGCGCCCCACCAAAGACTTCTCTTGTCAAACCCCAACTTCTTGGTTGGGGGCGGAGCCTCGGATCCTCTCACCCCTGGAGAGTAATCCTCCTCCGGTGGTGACGAGGAGCCAGGGAACGCAGAGGGCAGACGCTACCGGTCCGGTGGCACCGCCTTCTGCTGCCCCTAAGCCTCAGCCCCCACCCAAACCTGCTAGTTTGTCAACACCAAAGGTTTCTGGCTCTGGTCAGCCTTCTAAGGCCGCTAACTCTAGCGGCAGTAACGCTGCCCAGGACCAGAAGTCAAAGAAATCTATGGGACCGCCGTGCGCACGGGCCCAGAAGGGGAACACTGATGTCCCCCTTCAAAACAAATATGCTGCATTGGAGGAGCAGATGGAGGGAGTGGAAGTTGTCGATGCTGCGGCAGCTCCACCCCCTTCATCTCCTAAGAACCAGAGGAGGCCCGGGAGCCGGCCCCCCTCTGTTTCTCCGACTCCTTCCAAGGCAAAGGACAAAGGGGGGAAAAACTCCGCACCCCCAGATAAGACATAATCATGGACTCTCTGCTTCAGTGGAATTGTCGTGGTTTTCAAGCTAACTTTGAGGAATTACGTCTTTTAGTCAAGTGCTATAACCCCTCAGTAATATCTCTTCAGGAGACTTACCTGAAGACTTCTGACCCTGTGTCCTTTAATGGTTTTAACGCTATACATAAAGGCTCTGATTCGGAGAGGCGCTCGGGTGGAGTGGCTCTTCTCATTAGTAGCCAAATTTTATGTAGCCCCGTTAGCATCGACACCTGTCTTCAGGCTGTCGCAGCTCGGGTTACCTTGAAGAAGACCATAACTATATGCAGTATTTACCTGCCACCATCCCTGCGGGTCTGTAGTAATGATTTTTTTAATTTAGTTGATCAACTGCCCCCTCCCTTTATTCTCATGGGGGATTTTAACGGTCACGCTCACCTTTGGGGTAGTGACCACTATGATGGCAGAGGTCAGATGTTAGAAGATGTTTTTTCTCAACTTAATCTATGTGTCTTTAACGATGGTTCACCTACATACTCTAACCCAGGTTCAGGATCTAGTTCTGTTCTAGACCTCACTGTGAGTGATCCTTCTCTCATGCTGGACTTTGACTGGAAGGTTCACGATGACCTGTGTGGTAGTGACCACTTCCCAGTAGTCCTGTCATCGGTCAGCTGTGGGGAGGATCCGCCGGTGGGGCGCTGGAATCTTAAGAAAGCTAACTGGCCTCTGTTCGCCTCCCTCTGTCGGTCTCGTATTACAGAGGAGGTGGTCATGTCATCTGAAGAACCTATTTCTTCTTTTACTACTATTTTGTTGGACGTAGCGGGTGAAACCATCCCTAAAACTTCCGCATCAGTCCCTCGAAAGCCGAGAGTACCATGGTTCAACGAAGAGTGCCGCAAGGCCCAAATAGCGCGCAAATCTGCTCAGCGACGTGCTTTCCGTAATCCGTCGCAAGTAAATATTTTAACCTTTAAAAGACAGAGGGCAAAAGCCCGTTACATTTTTAAACGTGAACGCCGTGCTTCCTGGAGACGCTTCGTCTCATCTTTAACTTCTCGGACTCCGTCCCAGAAAGTATGGAAGGCTGTTCGGAGAATTAGGGGCAGAGGTGGCTCGGCTTCTGTTGGCCATCTTAGAGATGGTGTCAGTTTGGTTACAGATAAAAAAGCTGTGGCCAATTTGCTTGCCTCCACCATTGCCCATAATTCTTCAACGGAGCATTATTCACCTTTCTTCCAGAGAGAGAAGGAGAAACGAGAGTCTCATATTTGTGATTTTGAGTCCGATAACTCAGAAGACTATAATGTCCCGTTTACATTATCAGAATTGCAGCAAGCTTTGCAGAAATGTAATGTCTCTGCTGCTGGCCTAGATACCGTCCACTATCAATTCCTAACGCATCTGCCTGAGAGGTCACTCCTTGTACTTCTCAAGGCCTTTAACCATATCTGGAGAACTGGTCATTTTCCGCCGTCTTGGCGCCAGGCTGTGGTTGTACCGATCCCCAAGCCGGGTAAGGATCCTTCCGACCCGGGCAACTACCGGCCTATCGCTTTGACATCATGTTTATGTAAAACTATGGAGCGCCTGGTCAACGCCCGCCTGGTGTGGCATCTTGAGTCACAGGGTCTCCTCACAGACCTCCAGTGCGGTTTCCGGCGCTTCCGTAGTACAACTGACCATTTAGTCCGCTTTGAATCATTTATTCGAGATTCTTTTGTCAACAAGCAGCATGTCTATGCAATTTTTTTCGATCTTGAGAAGGCGTATGACACTACCTGAAAGTATGGCATAATGTCTGACTTGTTGGACATGGGTTTTAAAGGGCACCTGCCCGTTTTTATTCACAATTTTTTGACTAACCGGTCGTTCCATGTCCGTGTGGGCTCCACCCTCTCCGACTCCTTTGAACAGGAGATGGGTGTCCCACAGGGCAGCATTCTATCTCCTGTTTTATTTAGTATTAAAATTAATAACATTGTAAAGGCCGTCAAGGATGATTCTGAATGCTCTTTGTTTGTTGACGACTTTGCTTTGTGCGCACGTGGTCGAGGACTTGCGTCCCTTGAGAGGCGCTTGCAGCTGTGCGTTGATCGCATCCAGCGGTGGGTGTCTCTCAGTGGATTCAAGTTCTCGCCCTCCAAGACTGTTTGTGTGCATTTTACTAACCAGACGAAATTTTTTCCAGAACCTAGCCTGAGTATTGCTGGAGTGCCAATTAAGGTGGCCGAGGAGGCAAAGTTTCTGGGGGTCATTTTTGACAAAAGACTTACCTTCCGCAACCATATTAATTACCTTAGAACCTCTTGTCAGAAGGCTCTCGACATTCTTCGTGTCGTCGGTCGTACTGACTGGGGTGCGGACCGTACTGTCTTACTTCGTCTGTACCGGGCCCTTGTTCGGTCCAAACTGGATTACGGCTCTGTGGTGTATGGCTCAGCTTCCAAGTCTGTGCTACAGCGTCTGAACACAATTCACCATCAGGCTCTGCGGATATGTCTTGGGGCCTTCAGGACGTCTCCAGTTCCTAGTCTGTATGCCGAGGCAGGGGAGCCTTCTCTCAAGCTCCGCCGCATCCGCCTCATGCTCAGCTACGTTCTGAAACTGAAGGCCCATCCAGACAATCCTGCCTATGATTGTGTTTTTAAACCATCGTTTGCAGAGATTTACGATGCCCATCCGGGAGCTGTCCGTCCACTTTCTTTCCGTGTTCGACCTCATCTGCAGGCGGCCGGATTGGACCTGGACAGAGTTTCGGAATCCCTGCAACACATCACTCCACCTTGGCTCTTACCAGTTCCTGACATCTTGCTGGACTTGACTGCCCACAAGAAAGACTCTACTCCACCAGCCATATACCAACAGAGCCTCAATGAACTGCTTTCAATTTTTCCTGGCTATTGTCGCATCTATACCGATGGGTCAAAGTCTGAGGATGGGAGAGTGGCTGCGGCCGCAGTGTCCTCTCGCCATCCTAGACGCCCATTTAAGCACCGCCTCCCAGACCACTCATCTGTATTTAGTGCGGAACTGCAGGCGGTTCTGCTGGCACTCAAGCATGCTTATCGATCTAGAGAAAGGAACTTCCTGATTCTGTCTGACTCTCTTTCTGCCCTGCAGGCCCTTCAGGGCACGGGAAATGACCATCCACTGCTGGTTCAGATCAGAGAGCTCCACGCGGACTTGATGAAGGAATATTATGATATCATTTTTATTTGGGTGCCAGGGCATGTTGGCATCGAAGGCAACAGGATCGCAGATTCTGCTGCCAACGATGCCCGCAATGACCCTGTCCCTGACACACAGACTGTTTATAGTGATTTTAGACATGTGGCTAGTGCGTACATAGCCCGTGAGTGGCAGTCCGAGTGGGACAAAGAGGAAGCTAACAAGCTGCATGAAGCCCTTCCTAAGTTGTCCGACGGTCTACCTTATCGCTGCGGCAGCCGCCGTGAGGAGACTGTCCTGGCTCGGCTCCACATCGGCCACACGTATGTTACGCACTCTTATTTACTTAAACAGGAGGAGCGTCCATGGTGTTATGCCTGCGACGAGCAGTACTCTGTTCAACACTTTTTGTTGTCTTGTGCTGATCTAATCGACACAAGGTATAAACATTTCACAGCAGACTCCTTGAAGGTTTTGTTCCGGGATGTGCCCCCGGACAAGATCTTCAGTTTTCTGAGAGAGTGCCATATTTTTAATAAGATTTGAGCGTTTATAGATTATGATGTTTCTATTATTTTGACCTTTTTGAGAGTCTTCCGAAGTTTTCTTTAAAGACCTGTGCGACATTTTAGCCTGACATATTTTTAAGGTATATTTACATCATGTCTTAAGACCTTTCTTTTAGTCTGGCTGACCAGATTTTTACCCTTCCCGCCGTGAGATGGCCTTAGTTGCCTGCTCGGCGTTAAACCCAAATAACTAACTAACTAACATCTGCACGGGACATAGACGACCCCGCCCTCCACGAGTCGCCTGCTGCCTTGCAGGCTTGGCCGCTTGGCTGCGGAAAGGCTAAGGGAGGAAACCCCTGACATCAAAGCCCCCGTGTCTCCGGGGAAGGCTTTTGAGCCACAGACTAGGACCAGGACAGTCTTATATAAAACCTACGACCCGAGGACCTCGATGCCATCGTCCCAGCTTGCTAGGCCATGGCAGATGAACCAAGGGTTTAAAGGGTGGGGCCAGTACTGCGCACACTGCACTCCACCAAAAAGCTCCACCGCGCAGGCTTTAGGAAACGTCCACAGACAACAAGCCTGCAGACGTCGTGGGCAACTCCTATAAAATCTTCGTTCGCGAAGTCAAGCCAAGCCAGCATGTAAGATTGTAGTTTGAAAGTGACGTGCAAAGGCGTTTTGTGTCAGGGTGGTCGTGTTTGTCAAAGTGGAAGTTAAAGTCGCCTAGAAGGATGTGTTTTCTGGGTCGTGTTCTGTAGTGGTCAAGGAGAAGGTCAAACTCGGTGAGGAACATGGAGTTTGTGAGTTTGTTTTGAGAGCTTGGAGGTGGGCGATAGATACATGAGAAGATGAGGGACTGGCCAGGGAGTTTTGCTACGGTCTCGACAGATTCAAAGGAGGGATGGGCAAAAGGGAGAGACTGAGAGAAGGAGAGGTCAGCCGAAAGACAGCCGAAAGATGAAGAGGAAACCGAGCAAGTAATCGTCAATGTGTCAATGCCTACGTTAGATGTGGACATCACAAATGACCTCGAAGGCCTTCCTCGAGACGACGAGTGGACTAAAGCTGAGAAGTTCGACTGTGGCTGTAAAACAGAGCAGGAGCCGAGACAGGGTCCCAAGCAAGTGCCTCAAACTCTCTCAGGACACAGGGATGTGTTTCCCAGTTCAGCGTCGAAGCCATTTTCGACAGACGAATGTCCATGGCAGAGTATACAGAAGGTAAGAAACTATTTGGTATTTGTTTCTGTTTCGTAGATTTGGTTGCACACATTTTTGTTGTTGTGTTTATCGTGTCAGTGTCGACTGATTGCCACGTGGGTAATCACCAAGTGGGTAATGAAATGTGTGACCCACATGTGACACAATTTTTTTGTTGTTACTGCTACTGTGCTAGTGTCAGAAAATAGAACCTTTAAAAGTGATACAGCATTGCCATTGACACCTGGTGGTGTTTTGCATTGTGAAATTAATAACTTTGAGGTTAAAATACTGTTCATTTTGGGATAGTAATATTATAGTATACATTTGATGGCATGTGTGTGTGTTCATGTGTATAGTGACACTTTAAAGTTAATTAGTCTGTTTTTCATTTTCAGCTGAAAAGGATAACCTCCTGCTTAGCATAATACAAACACTGCCCCGCAACACATCAGAAATGACCGTCGCCAAAAAGTGCAGGCAGAAGAAGCGTAGGCTGGAACGCACAACATACACGGTTGATGGGAAAGTCGTGTGCAGAGAGGCGTTCAAATTTATATACGGGTAAGTGCCAGACAAACCAAGTGCCTGTACACATGACAGTAATGATTTTATATTGTGCATTTTTATCCAGCCTTATTATAGCAGAAGATGCAGGGCATTAGATTCTTTATTTGATCAGCACACAAATCACTAAAAGGCAGCAGGCTAAGCTTTTAATATTTGTCAACAGGATCAGCCAGAACAAACTGACGGCTTTGCTAAAGCACTATAAGGAGAACGGGACAGCACCTCGAGTGAAGAAATCCGGAGGCTGAAAATTCAACACTAATGCAATCACAGTCCAGGACACGGAGCGGATTGTGCAGTTTCTTCAGTCGTTCGCAGAGAACCATGGGCTTGTGCTGCCGGGGTGAGTGCCAGGCTTTAAACGGTCTGATGTGAAAGTGCTGCCATCCTCAGAATCCAAGTCATCTCTTTGGAGACAATACCGCCAGGCTGCAATTGCTAGAGGTACTTCTCTCAATTATTTATTATTATCAATGGCTGGCACAGCAACAGAGATTGTCTGGAGATCCCTCTCATGTTTTACGGGAGTGATTATGTTGAATCAGAGTAACGTGAAAATAGGTACTTACTTACTTACGCCTGTCACCCCTACCCGGGTATAGGCCATCGACGAGAGACCTCCAGCAACTCCTGTCCTGTGCTTCTCCTTCGATTTTACTCCAGGTGGTTCCCAGTCTCTTGATGTCTGCTTGGAGGTCTCGACGCCAGGAGTTTCTCGGCCTACCTCTTTTCCTCTTTCCCTGGGGGTTCCATGACAACGCCTGCCTAGTGATACTGGAAGCTGGCTTTCTCAGACTGTGACCGATCCATCCCCATCTTCTTCGCCCAATTTCATTCTCTGCTGTTATCTGCTCTGTTCTCTCCCAGAGTCTGACGTTGGTGATCTTCTCTGGCCAGTGGATTTTCAAAATTCTTCTAAGGCAACTGTTCATGAAGGTCTGTACTCTGTTGACTGTGGTTTTTGTCAATCTCCATGTCTCTGCTCCATATAGGAGAACTGCTTTTACATTGGAGTTGAAAATCCGGACTTTGGTGTGTTCTTACAGCTCTCTGGAACTCCACACTTTTTTCAACTGGAGAAAGGCTGCTCTGGCTTTACCGATTCGTGCTCTGACATCTGCATCAGTGCCGCCTTTTTTGTCTATGATGCTCCCGAAAATAGGTAGGGTGATGTTAAATTTGACTTAGTAGTACAGTATTAAAAAGGTACATTATGTTACTGCAAAATATATTTTGAGTGACTACTCCTTCGACTGATGAAGCAGAAAAAAAGTGACGTTGAAAGAGGTGCACTGAGTAGTTCAGAAGAATGCACGGTTTCAACTATTATTAAAAACCATCATTGAGATGGCTGGGTTAATGACAGGCGATTTATTTTCACAAACTGACCATGCTCTGCTGCACATGACTTACCTAATATTTGTATCTTATTTGTCATAATATTTGTTATAATCAAAGTGACTGCCGAAGAAAACTAGTGCTAGACTAATTTATTCATTGTTTACTTCTTTGCTTGTTGCCAGGTGTTCGTGCTGTTGGCAAGACCACCCTCTGTAAAGTGTGGGCAGACCACACCCCTTTCATTGTCGTTGGCCGACCACTCATGGATTTGTGTTGGCATTGCAAGCAGAACAATGAGCGAATTCAGCGCAGTGCAAACCTACCTGAGGAGGAGAAAATGGCTTTGCGTGGGGATCAGTTGGAACATTTGAGGAATGTGGAGGCAGAACGAGCATTTTATAACACCATGGTGCGGGAGTCGAAGGCGGCTGCTGCTGCTGCTAACATCACAGCTCTTGGACCTCACCAACTCAACATGCTGCCAGCCAAAATTCATTACTCTTTTGACTTTGCACAACAGGTGCATCTCCCAAACAGTCCTCTAAAGCCAGGCCCACTCTACTTCCTTGTTCCTCATAAATGTGGCATATCTGGCATCTGTTGTGAGGCACTGCCACAACAGATGAACTATCTGATAGATGAGGAGGTCGAGGGGATGTCGTCGGGGAAAGGCTCTAACATGGTGATCAGTCTGCTTCACCATTTCTTGGAACATTATGGCCTCGGTGAAATGGAAGCAGATTTTCATTGTGACAATTGCAGTGGGCAAAACAAGAACAGATTCATGTTGTTCTATCTGGCTTGGAGAGTGATCTGTGGCAAACACACCAACATCACACTAAACTTTATGCCACCTGGCCACACAAAATTTTCCCCGGACGGGTGTTTTGGGTTGCTGAAGCGCTGCTTTAAGCGTTGTGAGGTCAACTGCCTTGACGACATGTGCAATTTGGTTGATTCGTCAACATGTAAAGGAATTAACAGGGCACAGCTGGTCGGAACAGAGGACGGACGGGTTCTTGTCCCTGTTTACGACTGGCAAAGTTCTTTGGGAGATGGTTTCGCCCGTTGAAAGGCATCAAAGCCTTACACCATTTCAGGTTCTTGGCTGACAGAAAAGGCACTGTGCAGTTCCAGAAGACATTGGGTGGACCTGTAGAATGCTTTGACCTTATGTATGATGTTGATGCTGCAAGGCCGTGGCTGACCAACATGATGCCAGATGTCATTCCATCTCCTGGACTGCCTGAAGCTCGCAAGGATTATTTGCGGTTGCACATGCGCCCTTTTGTGCGAGCTGAATTGCAGGACATTTTATGCCCTTGACTGTGGTACGTGTGATGCGGTGTGTGTAGTGTAGTGTGGAAACTCTAATCTGTACTGTAAGCAGATTTTTTTCTTTCATTTCTTCATCTTAACAACATGCATGCAAACATTTGACTTATTTTTTGTTATGATGTGTTGTTATGTTTTGTTATGATGTGTTATGTTGAAGCCTGTTGTGAGTGGCACTTCTTTTACTGAATTGGAGGTGCATGACCTGTTAGTTTAGATGGCAAAAAGTGGCACCTTTGATTGAAGACCATCATCAAAATTGTGGAATCTAATGACAGATGGTGTTTCATTAGGGTGGCCTCCCAAAACATGTTCTACTGTGTTGGTATGACTTTGTTAGACTGTCTTTGATGCTGTTACTAGCAGAAAAGTGATCAGGGTGCATTTATTGCTGATCATTGTCTACCTAAAATTGGTAAGTTTATATCTTACTTAGATTAGATAATCAACCAGGTATGCACTGCCGCCAGTGGCAGTATTTTCATTTTCATGAAATTTTTAATGAGCTACTCATAACATGAAATATCAAGGCAAAATATTGTCTTTACAGTCCTGTCAAATTAAAGTGATCAGCACTACTAGTGCTACTGTGCTCTTTAGCTACTTAGGACTACATACACAATTTTACAAATTAACAGTTGCCAAATGAAATCTAATGTTTGACAGTGTCCAGCAGGATTGCACGTCAACCCCTACTTTTGTGAAACAAAAAACTAATGTAAATGCTTTAGTTCTTTTTTAGTACTTTATTTTACATCAGTTATGTTTTTTGTATGAGAACATTTAAAGTTTCACCAAATGCATGTGTTTTTGTGTACAACGGCTGTATTCAATCTTTTTCAGAAATGCTAGTTTTCGTCCATTTTTCATTTATCAAAAGCAACAAAAGTATTAATTTACACATAATGCAATGAAACTTTGGACTAAGGTTATGTGGTGTGTACTGTGTGTGTGTGCCAAAAATGGTGTGTTTGTGATGATGGTTGCTAAGGGTTTGTGGTAATTAGCTTTTGTTGATGTTTTTCATTCAATTTCTCAAAATGGCAATTTGTGGGGTCCCCAGTTTCTATTAACCATAACTCGGTGACCAATCGTCTGATTTACATGTTATTGGCACCATTGAAAAGGGTTTTCTTTCTAGTTTCTGCTGATATCAATAACTCAAAATGTCCAAAAAGTGACTTAAGACTCATTTTGTGGTGGCGGGTCACATTTGTGGAGGCACATTTTTGCTGAAATTGGAAGCTCGTGGTGTAAAGTTATGTACAATTACAATATGTATTTGCTGCTTTCGTTACTCGTTTAGACACACTTTTGGGAGAAATAATAGTGTATTTGTTAAAACACATCACTTGAGTAGTGTTTTGTTATTTTTGGATTTATGGGTGTTAGTTAAAGAGCCTCAAGTTTGTTCATCACGGTTTAAAGTTATGTTCAAGCATTGTGTATTTCTTGTTTTTAGCCTTCATTTCATTCTATGTTATGAATGGTGTTTTTTTCCTAAATTATTCTGTAATCTACAAGAGTTTAGTACACAATAAAGGGAAAACACAATTGACTTTCTTTGGTGTGTTGGCAAGGATTTCAAAATTTTTGTTCATAAGCAAGTCGTCCAATTTTTTAAAAGTTTATATCTACTGTGTTCAAACTTATCTCAATTAGGATAGTTTGGAATCGATCACTGTGCAATTGAAATTGTGTATTTAATACCACACACAATTATTTTAATATAATTTATGCATTTTTTTGCATAAATGTATAGCCGAGTGTAAAGTTATGTTCAAACAAATTCAGTGTTGCACCATTGTGTATCTATTCACTCCATCAAACTTTCTTTGAAGTTTAAGCATAGCCTAGTGAGGAAAGAACAACATGATAATTTATACAGCATGAATCTACTTTGTGAAAGCTAGAAAATGTGTTTTATAAATGTGTGACGGTGTAAATGTTATGTACAAACCATAACAGTTTTTCGCCAATTACACCCAAACGACTGCTCATGGGGAAATTCTTTTGGGGGGGCATGTTACTTATGACAAAACACAGCACAATCATGCAAAATGATGCTCATATGTTTAAGTTCAAAATCAGAGACTCATGTCACACTCTTTGGACACCCAGTCATACTCTTGACCATACCTGATGCTAAGACCTAGTATCTATGCATACTAATTTGGATGACCCCTCGGAAAGGTCAAGGGTCAGAAGAGCTCAGGAAATAGATACTAAAGAGCCATATTTTGACAAGAAATATGTCTTGGGCTCACTTGCAAAGCAAAAGTATGTTCTGGGCCAGTGGTTGTTTGTCCGCCGCTGTCCATGGTAAACTTTAAGTTTAATGTTGGCATTTTCTCGGAGACTATTCAAGCCACAGTCTTCAAACTTGGCCCAAGGATACTTGATGCAAGACCTTTCTAAACATACCAATTTAAATGACCTCTATCAAAGTTCAAGGTCATGGGGCATGAGGAAATAGACGGAGAGTAGCTTTATTTTGACATAATTTATTTTTTCTCAAATTAAAACTTCAAACCCAAACTTGGTACAAAGATACCTGATGGTAAAACCTTTTTATTCATAGTAATTTGATTTATCCCTCGAAAAGGTCAAGAGTAACACGAGCTCGGATAATACTTTATAAGTCCAACATAGCCATATTTTGACAGAAGATGTTTTTTCTCAAATATTATCAACAACTTCAAACCCAATTTTGGTACAGAGATATCTGATAATAAGACCTATCTATGCATATTACTTTGGACGACTCCTCAGAAAGAGCTCAGGAAATAGGTCCAAAATAACCATATTTTGACAAAAGATGTTTTTTTTCTCAAATACTGTTCACAACATTAAACCCAAACTTGCTACGATTTCGACATGCTTGCTACGATGCTACGATCAGCCAGAAAAACTACGATTTTGGAAAACATTGACGTGATTATTTTTTTTAGCCCTTTTAAAAAAAAAGTCCATTCATAAAAAAGCGAGCGACTCGCGGGCCAGCCACGGAACTGAAAATAAACCTTTGACCTTCATGTAGAATTGTGTACTGTAGCTGACCAATCGCGTTGTGTTTCAACCCCGGGGCGGAAGTGCCGGAAGCACCCGAAGCGTCGTTGTTTTACCGTGAAAATGGCGACGAAGCGAAAGGCACCCGCAGAAACTAGCGATCCTGCTGCTACTCCCCCAAAGAAGGCACCAAAGTCTCGACCCAGTTGTCAGCAATTCAAAGCAGACTACACCAAGGACTTTCCTTGCATCGTCAGATCTGCAAATAACTGCTCAGCAAGATGCACGTACTGTGCTTCTGATTTTTCGATTGCTCACAGGGGTCGGTTTGACACCAAGAAACATGTGGGTACTGCCACACACAAGAGGAACGCAGCGGAAAAGCCGAGCAAACTGCTCACTACCTATTTCAAGCCAGCGACTGCAGAGGACGATCAATCAGTTATTTTAGCATATTCACATCGTTCATTTACAAAGGGGGGGGGGGGGGGGGAGCTGATAGCAAGCGGCCAGCCCAGCTTCGTAAAAATGGAAATCATTTTTTTTTAAATTGCTCCGGAAACATAATAAAGTAAATAAAAACTAAAATAGTACGATTTTATTTTCTCAAAAAACATATTTCTTCTTTTTTATTGTTTATTTATTATCATTATTTATTTATTTGTTTTTATTTATTTATTTATTTATTATTATTTATTTATTTTTATTATTTATTTATTTAATATTATTATTATTATTTTTTGCGGGCTGGGGGGGGGGGGGGAGGGTAGGCTACTATGGGGATTCCTACCTTTTCTTCCCGCCATCCCCCCTCTCCGCACCCGCCTGTTTCCTACCTACTGAGTAGTAAACGAAACGATGCGTACATGGTGATTATGTTGTGACTTGTTGGATATTTTTATGCGTGTTTTTTTCACACATGTCGATGCTATATGTAAGAGGCAACACATAATGCGACAAAAAACCCAGATATTATATCTGGGTTTTTTGTCACATCATGCATTAAAATGATTATAATATCAGACTCTTGCTTATAATTATGCCTATGCAGTGCTGTATGAAAAAAATAATATTTGACATTTTCATTCTTTGGCGTCTGCGTGTGTGCTACTCCTTTTTCTTAAATGCTACTCCAAAAAGCTCTGGATGCTACTCTTTGGCATGATGATGGGTTGGCAGCTCTGCAAGCACTGTGATTTCAGATCCATGAAAATACTTTATGAAGGATTTCTTCCAACCCATTACATGGTGAGACTGGTTTTTAAAAAATGTTGTGGCTACATTACACTTAGGAGATATATAGCATTATCATCCATTTTAGATCAGTGGTGGTGCCAGAATAGGTTAGAACCTTAGGTGCCAAGCTATTCTGGCGTCACATTTAAACGATCATAGTCAAATTTAACTTCAAGCATTAGTGTATAAGAACGACAAGGGTTCAGTTCCCTAGGGTCCCAGCCCTTCACTAGACACGGTGCCTACCCTGCTCATGCTCTCCTAACACTTCAAGCATTAGTGTATAAGAATGACAAGGTTTCAGTTCCCTAGGGTCCCAGCCCTTTACTAGACACGGTGCCTACCCTGCTCATGCTCTCCTAACACTTCAAGCATTAGTGTACAAGAATGACAAGGGTTCAGTTCCCTAGGGTCCCAGCCCTTCACTAGACACGGTGCCTACCCTGCTCATGCTCTCCTAACTCTTCAAGCATTAGTGTACAAGAATGACAAGGGTTCAGTTCCCTAGGGTCCCAGCCCTTCACTAGACATGGTGCCTACCATGCTCATGCTCTCCTAACACTTAAAGCATTAGTGTACAAGAATGACAAGGGTTCAGTTCCCTAGGGTCCCAGCCCTTCACTAGCCATGGTGCCTACCCTGCTCATGCTCTCCTATAACAATAATAATAATAATAATTACGGTATTTATAATGTGCTTATCTTATAATAATTATAACTGTAAGTTAGTGTAAGCACGCACTCACAACTCGCGCACGCATGCGCACACTTTAGACAATGACTCACGTACCACAAATACATTATGACAGTCAGCTTGGGGTGGGGAGTGTGGTGATATAGTGCTAGAACTGTTGAAAGAGGTGAGTTTTGAGGGCGGACTGGAAGGAGGAGAGTGAGTGTTTTTGACACAGAGTGGGAGAGTGTTCCAGGTGGATGGACTGTAGACGGAGAAGGAGCGGGGGCCGAAAGTGCTGAGTTTGGTGCGGGGGATATGGAGGCAGAGAGGCGGAGCGGGAAGGAGTGTAGGGATGAAGTAAGTTGGAGAGATAGGAGCGTAGTTGTTCAGGGATTTGTAGCAGAGAGACAGAATCTTGTATTAGATGCGTTGGGGGATGGGAAGCCAGTGAAGGAGTTTGAGCAGGGGGATGATGTGGTCGGATTTTTTCTTTCTGATGATGAGGCGGGCAGCATTGTTCTGGACGTGCTGGAGAGTGAAAGTGGTGGAGTGAGGGAGGCCGGAAAGGAGAGAGTTGCAATAGTCAATGCGAGATAAGATGAGAGAGACGGCAAGTTTGGTTCAGCTTTGGTGGTGAGGTATTTTCTGATCTGACTGATGCGACGGTGGTGGAAATAGTAAGCATTAGTGTACAAGAATGACAAGTGTTCAGTTCCCTAGGGTCCCAGCCATTCACTAGACAAAGTGCCTACCCTGCTCAGGCTCTCCTAAAATTCGTTATGATCATTACTGTATAAGATTGACAAGGGTTCAGTTCCCTAGGGTTCCAGCCCTACACTAGACACGGTGCCTACCCTGATCCTGCTCTCCTAACACTTCAAGCATTAGTGTATAAGAATGAAAAGGTTACGTTCCCTAGGGTGCCAGCCCTTCACTAGACATGGTGCCCACCCTGCTCATGCTCTCATAACATTCATTTTAATCGTTTAACTCTTTCCAATCAAACTCCTTCACTGGCTCCTCATCCCCCAACGCATCCAATACAAGATTATGTCTCTGCTACAAATCCCTTAACAAATACGCTCCTGCCTATCTCTCCAACTTACTTCACCCCTACTCCCTTCGCTTTGCCTCCGACCCTCTCCGTTTCCACATCCCCCGCACTCAGCACCTTCGGCCCCCGCTCCTTTTCTGTCTACGGTCCACCCACCTGGAACACTCCCACTCTCTCTCCGTCAAAAACACTCTATCTCTCTCCTCCTTCCAGTCCGCCCTCAAAACTCACCTCTTTCAACAGTTTTAGCACTATATCACCACACTCTCCACCCCAAGCTGACTGTCGTAATGTATTTCACTGTGTGGTACGTTTGTCATTGTCTAAAGTGTGCGCATGCGTGCACGAGTTGTGAGTGCGCGCTTAGAGTTATAATTATTATAAGATTAGCGTATTATAAATACCGTAATTATTATTATAATTAATCAGAACACTTCCGGTTTAGCATTAGCCCAAACAAACCCCTAGCCATCAAAACGCTCTCGTTACAGCGTTATGCTTGTGCCGTCTATAGACGAGTCGCTAGTGTTCTAGGGTTGCGTTGTTTTTTTTAAGTCATTGAAGCAGAGCTATCGGTCTAAAGGAAGCAACCACTATAATATGTTTCTCCAACCATTTCTAAAATATCTGAAAGTGAATGCCCTTGTCAGATGGTGTCGGAACAAGGCCAAAGTAGCCAACAATGTGCCTTGGATCGTCTCCAACAATGAGCTTGTTCTATCCTCATGAGCGCAGTTTCAACAGTGATTTTTAGCTCGTAAAATTGTGATTCAAGAAGAGACAGATCTCTTGTGTGGTTTCTTTGCTTGTGGAATACAATTTCATGTTGGTGAGTAAATCTGGCTTTTTCTCCTTGTTTATTTATTTATTTTTTTTTTTCCACAAGCAGTGCAGGCACGTCTTGAGAAAGTCTTGTTGCTGTTGGGACGTTAAGCAATGTACAACCAACCAATCTCTTTCTGCCCTGCAGGCACTTTAGGGCGCGGGAACAGACCACCCCCTGCTGGTGCAGATTCGAGAGCCTTATGCGTAGTTGATGAAGGAATATTACATCATTTTTATTTGGGTCCCAGGGCATGTGGCATCGAAGGCTGAGAAATTTCCCTTGGTATGTGTACAATTCTGCCAGCGCTAGCCTCGCGGTGAGTCACCTGTCTGGTTTGTGAAAAGGCAACAGGATCGCAGATTATGCTGCCAACGATGTCCGCAATGACCCTGTCCCTGACACACCTGTGATTAGCGCGTACATAGCCCGCGAGTGGCGGTCCGAGTGCGACAAAGAGGAAGCGAACAAGCTGCATGAAGCTCTTCCTACGGTGTCCGACAGTCTAACTCAGGAATGTCAAACTCAATCGCTCAATGGGTAAAAACTCAAATCACACATAAGGTTGCGGGCCGAACAGAATAAACATGAAATAAGCGAAAATTTAATCTTTTTTAAACATTAATATAAATTAAAACAGAAAAAAGTTTTAATAATAAAAAATCATTGGCATACCCATTTTTGCATTATGCCAATTTGTCAGAGCTGGATGTTTGGCATCTTTTCTTGGATACAAATTCGTTTATGTTTGGGAATTTAGGGAATTTGATTTGCACTTTATCTTGCAGAAAATATTTTTGTCTTAAAATCTCTCTTGGGCCGGATATAATCTTACACCGGTCAAGACCTTTTGGGCCTGATATAATTGTACGCGGGCCTGTTGTGGCCCGCGGGCCTTGAGTTTGACACATGTGGTCTACTTTATTGCTGCGGCAGCTGCCGTGACGAGACTGTTCTTAATCGGCTCCACATCGGGCACACGTATGTTTTACGCACACTTACTAAAACAGGATGAGCATCCATGGTGTTTTGCCTGTGATGAGCAGTTTTCTGTTCGACACTTTTTGGCCCGTTGTGCCAGTCTAATTGACACAAGATATAAACACTTCACAGCAGACTCCTTGAAGGTTCTTTTCCGGGATGTTTCCCCAGAGAAAATCTTCAATTTCTTGAGAGAATGCAATATTTTTAACAAGATCTGAGCATTACTAGACTTTGTGAATTTCCTTATTTTGCCCTTTTTGAAAGTCTGTAGACGTTTCTTTTTTAAGACTTGTGACATTTTAGCTTGCCATATTTTTAAGGTATATTTACATCTTGTCTTAAGACCTTTCTTTCATGTCGCCATCCGATAATCAAGCAAGATGGTGGCTGTCGACAAGTGTCGCCACCAGCGCGCTAAAGGTTAAACAAGTTAAGGAGTGCCGGCTGTTGGGCTTCATTATGGACGATCAATTGAAATGGCATGCGCATGTAAACAGTGTGTGTAAAATTGTGTCCAGAAATTTATTTATCCTTTCAAAACTTATTTACTTTATGAATTTACACACTAGAAAACTTTTCTTCAGTGCTCACATCCAATCCCACATTGACTACGCCTCTACAATTAATTATTGGGATTTACGCTGAGCAGGCAACTAAGGCCATCTCATGGCGGGATGGGTAAAAATCTGGTCAGCCAGACTATTCATAAAGTAAATAAGTTTTGAAGGGATAAATAAATTTGTGGACACAATTTTGCACACACTGTATACATGTGCATGCCATCCAATTGATCGTCTATAATGAAGCCTAACAGCCGGCGCTCCGTAACTTGTTTAATCGGCTCACAGTTAAGAGAAAGGCTAAGTGGAGGTGATTTTAGCTGGTGCTTTTGACGTGTATTGATTAACATGCACTCTGTTTTAGTTAAGTTAGGTATAATGTAGTTGTCTCGGCACCAATTTGAGACATCTAATAGACTATGTTGCAAAGAAGAATTAATTGTAGATATTTTTGCCGATGACACGCTAAGAGTAGCATCATATGCAAACAAATTGCATCGCACATTTGATTGTGAGATACAATGAACAATGAACCTTTATTTTCCAACGGTAGAAGTTATTGGTAACAGGACCAGTTTTCAAACTTGCCGTTGCTACATCTACTACATAAGTAACATAGACATGTAAACATACACATACCACACACTGCTGCATGCACTGCTGCATTCGCTCACGCACGCACGCACGCACATACACACACACATACCCACACACGCACTCAGGTACGCACGCATGCACATCACAACTCACGCATGCACGCACACACACACACACTCATGTACACCGCAATTCAGTACGCATGCACACACGCACGAACACACACTTACACACGCACGCACTCAGGCACATACGCACAAAAACAGATACGCAAAGGCAAGTCATTAATAAAGATTATACTTTCACCCTGTGACAAACCAATCTCTGTCCCCTCTAACATTTAACTCCCCTACAAAAATAGGCAAAAAAAACCCGTGTCGTGACAGTAATGATTAACTAACTCTGGTGGTCACATTATGTTTTGTGTGTTTGTCAGCATCAAGGTGTGTGTGAAAGGGAGAGAGGGACACATTGGCATGCGGTTGACTGAAATGTTTTGTGTGCTGATTTTGTAGCACTCGGCAGTGCAAGTGTGTTTTTTGAACAAACAGGAATGTGCTGTCTAGGAAAGTTTCTTGTTTCTGTGTTAAATTCTCATGTCAGTTGATCCAATTGTGTTTACATTGCTATTCACACCCATGGTCCTGTTTATTTCCCCAGAAGAGGAAGAAGCAGAAACACCACTGGCTTACTCTGAGACAGATGGACACCAGAGGGACTTTCCTGCTACTGGTGATGACACAGTCAACACTACTGGGGAAGACACAGTCAACACTACTGTTGAAGACACAGTCAATATGACTGGTAAAGACACAGTCAACACTACTGTTGAAGACACAGTCAATATGACTGGTAAAGACACAGTCAACACTACTGTTGAAGACACAGTTAATATGACTGGTAAAGACACAGACAACATTACTGGTGTGGAGAGAGATCGTCCTGTCCTAAACCCACAAGTCAAACTGGAGCCAGCTGTCGAGGTCAAATCTGGTATCTTGGTAAAACTTGGGACCAGCAGAGAGTCTGGGGTTAATCTGGAACCTGACATCAAGCTAGCGTCAATCTTTCTGCCCAGTGTTTACAGTTATAAACACCGTGACACTGAACATGACATCAATCTAGACTTTAACTCTGTGTCTGGTGTTATCAGTGACATAGACTGTGACACTAAACATGGCATCAAGCTAGAATCTAACTCTGTGCCCTGTGTTTACAGTGACATGGACTGTGACACTAAACATGGCATCAAGCTACAGTCTAACTTTGTGCCCAGTGTTTACAGTGAAATGGACTGTGACACTAAACATGGCATCAAGCTAGAATCTATCTCTGTGCCCAGTGTTTACAGTGACATGGACTGTGACACTAAACATGGCATCAAGCTAGAATCTAACTCTGTGCCCAGTGTTTACAGTGACATGGACTGTGACACTAAACACGACATCAAGCTAGCCTCTAACTTAGTGTCTGTTGTTTACAGAGACATGGACTGCGACACTAAGCATGACATCAAGCAAGACTCTAACTCTGTGTCTGGTGTTTATAGTGAGGTGAACTGTGACACTGAACATAACATGAAGCTAGAGTCTAACTCTGTGTCGGGTGTCAGTGACATAGACTGTGATTTGGGGGTATCTGTTAATCTTGTCAGTAAAACATTGTCAACTACACGAAAACCCTTGACCACAAAAAGTCCTATTGCTGAAGAGAAAAAGATGACATTTGTATGTATGTTATGTGATGCATGTTTCCAGTTATTCTGTCAGTTGATGCAACACATGTCTACTCACACAGGGCAGAAGCCTCACACTGTTACCACAGAGCATAAGACAACTACAGCTGTCAGTGCATGTATTGATGTACAGTCAGCAGCAGATACACCAAGTGGGGGAACATGGTTTTGTAGGCACTGTAAGGCAACTTTCCAGAAGCCTCATACATGTACAGAAGATGGTTTAAGTAGCGCTCAAACAGGTCAGAAGCCACATAGGTGCAGAGAGTGTAGTGCTAGCTTTCCTTTATCTTGTTACTTGAAAACACACATGCTGACACACACAGGCCACAAACCACACAAGTGTACAGAATGTAGTGCTAGTTTCACTCAATCTGGTTCCTTGAAAACGCACATGTTGAAACACACAGGCCTGAAGCCACACAAGTGTTCAGAATGTAGTGCTGGTTTCACTCAGTCTGGTCACTTGAAAATACACATGCTGAAACACACAGGCCATAAACCACACAAGTGTACAGAATGTAGTGCTAGTTTCACTCAATCTGGTTCCTTGAAAGCGCACATGTTGAAACACACAGGCCAGAAGCCACACAAGTGTTCAGAATGTAGTGCTGGTTTCACTTGGTCTGGTAGCTTGAAAAGACATATGCTGACACACACAGGCCACAAACCACACACGTGTACAGAATGTGGTGCTAATTTCACTCGAGCTAGTTACTTAAAAATACACATACTGAAACACACAGGACATAAACCACGAAAGTGTACAGAATGTGGTGCTAGTTTCACTCATTATGGTGCATTGAAACATCACATGAAGTCACACACAAGGCAGAAACCGCACAAGTGTTCAGAATGTTGTGCTAGTTTTATGCAAGCTGGTCGCTTGAAAACACACATGCTGAAACACACGGGCAACAAATGTACAGAATGTAATGCTAGTTTTACTCGATCTGGTAGCTTGAAAATGCACATGTTGACACACACAGGCTACAAACCACATAAGTGTTCAGAATGTAGTGCTGGTTTCAATCAAGCTGGTAACTTGAAAACACACATGCTGAAACACACAGGCCAGAAGCCACACAAGTGTACAGAATGCAGTGCTGGTTTCACTCAGTCTTATCGCTTGAAAATACACATGCAGAAACACACAGGCCAAAAGCCACACAATTGTACACAATGTAGTGCTTGCTTTGCAGAATCTGGTACATTGAAAAGACACATGCTGACTCATACAGGCCACAAGCCACACAAGTGTACAGAATGCAGTGCTGGTTTCACTCGGTCTTGTCACTTAAAAAAACACATGCTGAAACACACAGGCCAGAAGCCACACAAGTGTACAGAATGCAGTGCTGGTTTCACTCAGTCTAGTAGCTTGAAAGCACACATGCTGAAAGACGCAGGCAACAAATGTACAGAATGTAATGCTAGTTTGACTCGATCTGGTAGTTTGAAAATGCACATGCTGACACGTACATGCCACAAGCCACACAAGTGTACAGAATGCAGTGCTTGTTTCACTCAGTCTTGTCACTTGAAAACGCACATGCTGACACACACAGGTCAGAAGCCACACAAGCGTACAGAATGCAGTGCTGGTTTCACTCGGTCTTGTCACTTGAAAACACACATGCTGAAACACACAGGCCAGAAGCCACACAAGTGTACAGAATGCAGTGCTGGTTTCACTCAGTCTAGTAGCTTGAAAAATCATATGCTGAAACACACAGGCCAGAAGCCACACAAGTGTACAGAATGCAGTGCTGGTTACACTCGGTCTTCTCACTTGAAAACACACATGCTGAAACACACAGGCCAGAAGCCACACAAGTGTACAGAATGCAGTGCTGGTTTCACTCGGTCTTCTCACTTGAAAATACACAGGCTGAAACACACAGGCCAGAAGCCACATAAGTGTACAGAATGTAGTGCTTGCTTTGCTGAATCTGGTACCTTGAAAAGACACATGCTGACACACACAGGCCACAAACCACATAAGTGTACAGAATGTAGTGCTAGTTTTGCTCGATCTAGTACCTTGAAAAAACACATGCTGACACATACAGGCCAGAAGCCACATAAGTGTACAGAATGTAGTGCTTGCTTTGCTGAATCTGGTACCTTGAAAAGACACATGCTGACACACGCAGGCCACAAACCACATAAGTGTACAGAAGGTAGTGCTAGTTTTGCTCGATCTAGTACCTTGCAAGCACACATGCTGACACACACAGGCCAGAAGTGTTCAGAATGTAGTGCCGGTTTCACTCAAGCTGGTGTAGCAGAGGAGCCCTCTGCTATCGCTAGTTAATATACCCGTGAGTCAGAGTTCAGTGGTTTAGTGCACGGCTTGGCGCGCTGTGAGCGAGCATTTTTGCTGACTTAGCTAGTTGGTGTGTATCGGACTACACGCGCAAAGCTCAGTGACGTATGAAATTGTTGCAAAATCCATCTAGTTATCACAGCTGCATCTTCTATGACTGAAGAAGGAGAAACTCCCGGCCTATTTATTGACAGAATCAGGACTTACATGGAGAAATGGATAGAGCTGACTGGTTTAAACAAGGACCTACCAGGACCTGTGTGACCTCATAAAGAACAAGTTCAGTCTCAATACAAGTCTGGACGTTCACCTCCGGGAACAGAAGGACCAGTCCTTGAAGGCTCTTGCAGTCTTCGCTCAAAGATACCTGGACGCCCACAACATGAAATTCGGGCCCAGTAAGCCGCAGCGCGGGTCTACTCCAGCAGAAGAAACCAGGGACGTCAGAGTACCGAAACACTTGCGGATGGAGAGCCTGACGTGTTTTCTTTTTGGAAAGAGGGGACACAAGGCCATACGGTGTCCTAAAGATGTTCCCCGAGGTGATAACACCAGTACACCCAACCAAGGTCACGGGATAACGGGCAGAAGTAGTACCACGTCTCAACACAGAGCCGCCGCTATACTAGCCAATGATGTGACGTCATCCAATAACTTTGCGTTTGAAGAAAGGCGGGCTACTCCGGAGCTGATTGAATCTTTCAAAAAGAATGGACACATCCCAGTAGGAGATGGGGCTATATACATTCTTACCCGTTTCAAACATTGCGCTGCCTGAGAATGAAGTGCTGAATATGCCAGTGGTGTCAGGATTCGTCGGAAACACATCAGTGAGAGTGCTGAGAGACACTGATTGTAGTAGCGGCGTCACACCGTAAGAGGGGACCTAGTAGCTGAAGACCAGAAGCTACAGGACTGGACAACCCTCATCTTGGCCGACGGAACTATGAGAATTATCCCCCTTGCCAAGGTCAGTGTCATCACCCTGTTCCTGACAAGAAAAGTGAAGGCGTTGTGCGTAAAGACCCCAGTCTACGACCTTATCATCGGGAATGTAAACTACGCCAGAAACGCAGAAGATCCAGATCTGGAGTGAAGACCTGAAACCTGTGCTATTACTACGAGAGGTCAGGAAGAGAAGATTGATTGATTGATTATACATTGCTTAACGTCCCGACAGCAACAAGACTTTCTCATGACGTAGGAAGAGAAGAGCCACACTATCATCCCTGTAGCGGAACTGGCTGACAGCATAAAAACAGCCATGACAAGTTGGAGGAAGAGAAGTGTAAGGGGCTGGAGCGACTGCAGAACCAGGTAGACGCGACCGTGGCCAGCGAGTGAGATAGGCTGGAGGTGAAACAGCGATTAGCCATCAACGATCTGCACCAAAAACAGGCGCAGGAGTTGGACAGTCAGCGGCACGATGCCTAGCGCCGCCACAATGATCAGATAGGGTCGCCTAAAAGCCAGGTAAATGAGGGCTACGATCAAGACATGGTGCATCTGAGACAGGAGACGTCGGAGCCGCTGGAGGAGGAGAAGGAGAATAAGAAACAGAAGCCGAGAGTCCAAGCTATGGAGTTAGGGCATCGATTTGCGCCCGACTCTGAGACTGCAGACACCGTCCAGCGTGAGGATGGTCCGTCATTTAACCAGCCAGTCGGTGACGAGCCGTGTCGTCTGCTTCGCAACACGAGTAGAGGACTAAAGGAGAATGTTGGGGAAACGCCAGACCTGGGAGTTGTCAGAGATTCCAGATCGCCAGTGGTCATCGCGAAGGAACTAGAGAGATCCAATTTGGTGTGTATGGATTATCATATAATCCATAAGCCGATAGTGTTTGACCCAGGACCAGTCAGTAACCCTTGAACTGTGTGATCTGTAACTCGTGATATGGTCATGTTCCAGAAACAAACTTTGACATTAATTCTAATCTATCAAGGGTTCGCAGAACTGTGGAGCGGATTACCTGAGCAGTGCAGTTTAAATGAACATTTTTGTGTCCACAACAGTTTAAAGAAACATTTTGGTGTCCACTGAGCGTTTAAATGGACATGACTGCGCTCAGGACAATTTAAAGGAACTGTGAGTTAATTATTTTAAAGCAGTTGATTTGATTTTTTTTAAATGTAAAATTGTATTTTTTTTTTACGGTTCTGTGTAGGTTAACACAGCCACAACCGTAATTTTGGATTTGAGAAGAAATTTTGTGAAATTTCGTTCTAAAATAGGGGGTACTGTTACGATTGTGGTTGTGTTGCTCTGTGAGAGCATGCATAATATATTAATCGTAGGAAACGATCTGATATTTATTTGAGCTATCATGATTACGAATCACGTACCGTTTTAGTAAGATTTGCTTTCGTTCACACAGAAAGCGGAATTGATTGTTTTGATACACGGAGTTGATTCCAAAAAGTTCGGATTGATTGATTGATTGTACATTGCTTAACGTCCCGACAGCAACAAGGCTTTCTCAGGACGTGCCTGCACTGCTTGTGAAAAAAAAAAAAAAAAAAAAAAAAAAAAAAAAAAAAAAAAAAAAAAAAAAAAAAAAACAACAGAACATTGAATGTATGTCGCCAGCCGGTCAAATACGTTAAATAAACCTAACACATGGGGCCTAAATAAAGCTAAGACCATTTAGCAACACACATCCAATATCAAGAGCTACAGGCAGTGCAGACAGTAGGGAGAGTTTTAAAAAGGCAAATACAGGTGAATGGACCAAGGGTAGACAGAAACACATGCCCCAGAATAGAGAGAAAAACTCACCCTGTGGGGCTGACCAGGGTGACCCTGGGAACTAAAAAGTACCTAACCCCACCCAAGTCCCCCAGGGCAGACCCGGGTGGGGGCCAAAAAATTCGGAAAGCCGATGGAATACTCATAGTTGTTTTCTGTGCGCGTGAAGTTAGCGGTCAGTATTGTATTAAGAAAAGTCGTGTAATCTCTAGAGAATGCGGGCAAGGTCGTGACCTGTCTAGCATACTATAGTGTGACGTCGTAACGCGCCGAAATTTCCAAAAATAGAGGCTGGAAATAGCAGACAGATTTTTGTAGATCCTTCTTGTGTATTCTTTTTCATTAATATTTATGAGTTTCAGTTACGTATTCTGTTCTGATTGGTTGTGTTGTATGAAGTTGCTGCATTATTCTGGAAAGCGTGATACTATATAAGAGGGGGCTAGGAATCGCGATTGTACATTGTTGTAAAATTGCAATGTAACAGCGTCGGTACATTGTTCAGTTGTATAATTGCAGTGTATCGTAAGCACATTGACATTGAGAGAGATACCCCAGGTATCGTGGTTCATTGTCAGTGACGGAGTTATGCAGTGTATGGTGATGTACATTGTATGAGAGACGCATTGTGTCAAAGTGTTGACATTTTACAGAGGAGACATTGTATCCGTGTTGATGCAGTTGTGAACGCATTGTGTGCAGATCGCATCGGTGTAATAAAATATTGTTGGAACTGTTACTCCAGTGTGGTCTACAACCTTAAGCCACGTGTGGCGAGTTGCAGCTGAGAGAAGTTTCTTATAAGAACCTTACGTGCGTTGTTACGATTGTGGTTGTGTTATCCTGTGAGAGCATGCATGTGTTAATCGTAGGAAACGATCCGATATTTATTTGAGCTATCATAATTACGAATCACGTACCTTTTTAGTAAGATTTTCTCTGTTCGCGCGTCGAGCGAATTTCATAAGTTTTACCGCAAGTTTCTAGAAGAGTCGCACGGAGAATAGCGGTCGATCTTTGTTTCGCGTAGATTAGAACCTTCGATAAGATCGCACTGTCTAGTGACCTCGTATGTGTGACGTCGGGTAGTTGGCGACAGTTCGCAACATTTTGTTTTTCTGTGCGCGTGAATTGAGGAGCAGCCTTTTTTTTTGTTTTGTGAAAGGTCGGGAATCTTCTAGAGCGGATGTGCAAGGTCATGATAGGGCTACCATACTTTTATGTGACTTCATTATACACTAGAATTTAGAGCTGAAGTTAGCAGCCGAGTTTTTGTAGCCTGTTATAGCTTTTCTGGAAAGATTATTTTAATGATTTTCGGTTGCGTGTTTCGTTCTGATTGGTTGCGCTGTATGATTTTCGTAGATGATTCTGGAAATTGGTAGTATATATAAAGAGGGCGCTAGGAAAGCACATATGTACATTGTCTTGCATTGTCAGTGTAGAGACACGCAGTTTATCATAGGTACGTGGCCCGTATAGGGTGTACATTGTGTGAGACGCTGCGTATGAGAAACTTTGTGTTGCCAATGTGGACATTGCAGAAGAGACTTTGTATCAGTGTTGATGCATTTGGAAGTGCATTGTGTGGAGATCGCATTGCTGAATTAAAATATTGTTGGAACTGTTACTCCAGTATTGTCTACATCCTTAAGCCACGTGTGACGGATTGCAGGGCTGAATGAAGTTTATTTAAAAGAACCTTACGTGCGTGCGTCTGGTGTGTTTATCATACTATGACTACAACTCCACCACGTAACATTTTGGCACCTCCGACGGGACTTCTTCAGTTGGTTCAGTGGAAAGGGTAGCAGGAGAAAACAGCCAGCAGTAAAAAGCAGAGATGGCGACATCGGAGATGGAGACATTCCTGAAAATTGGAAAGGAATGTGGACTCGAAGGAGCTCAACTCCTCGAGTTTGTAAAGGAGAGAGAGAAGGAGAGCTTTGATAGAGAAGAAAGAGCTAAGGAACGTGAAATCAGGAAACTCGAAATTCAAGCAGAAGAGGCAGAGAAACGGCGAGACTAGGCGGAGAGGCAGCGACAACATGAAATTCATCTGAAGCAGACGGCACAGAGCCAGAGGGTTTCTGAAGCAACAGCCTTAGCCAGCAGAGAGCAAACAGCCCATGCGCCAAAGCTTCCACCTTTCGTTGAAGACTCAGATAAGATGGACGCTTATTGGAGCGATTTGAGTGCTTCGCAAATAGCAATAATTGGAGACAAGAGACTTGGTCTATCAAACTGAATGCACTTCTAACTGGCAAAGCCCTTGAATTTTATACTCGCTTACCAAGAGAAGAAGCCGAAGATTATACGCAGTTGAAAGCCGCCCTGCTGAGACAGTACGACTTCACTGAAGAGGGTACAGGCGACGATTTCGGAACTGCAAGCCTGAAGAAGGAAAAACACCCAGCCTATTCATTGAGAGAATCAGAAGCTACCTGGAGAAATGGATAGAGCTGTCTGGTTTAAACAGAGAGTACCAGGACTTGTGTGACCTCATCATCAAAAAGCAAGTCCTCAACGCATGTTCTAAGGACCTGGCCGCCCACCTCAGAGAGCAAAAAGACCAGTCTAAAAAGGCCCTGGGCGACTTCGCTCAAAGATACCTTGACGCCCACAACATGAAGTTCGGGTCCAGTAAGCCGCAGCGTGTGTCTGCACCAGCAGAGGAAATCCACAATGTCAGAGACACCCCAAAATACAAGCCGATGGAGAACCTGACATGTTTTCTCTGTGGAAAAAAAGGGCCACAAGGCGATATGGTGTCCATCTAAAGATGTTCCCCGAGGCAACATCAGAAGATCCAACCAAGATCACGGGATAGCAGGCAGATGCAATACTACGTCTCAACACAAAGCCGCTGCTGTATTAGCCAATGATGTGACGTCATCCAGTGACTTTGAGTCTAGAAAAACGCGAGTGACACCAGAGCTGATTGAATCTTTCAGAAAGGATGGACGCATCCCAGTATGAGATGGGGCTACATTTTTACCAGTCTCAAACATCGCGCTGCCTGAGAATGAGGTGTTGAACATGCCGGTGGTGTCAGGATTCGTCGGCAAAGCATCAGTGAGAGTGTTGAGAGACACTGGTTGTAGCTGCATCATCGTGAGAGAGGACCTAGTAACTGAAGACCAGAAGCTACAGGAGTGGACCACCCTCATTTTGGCTGACGGAACTGTAAGGATTATCCCCCTTGCCAATATCAGTGTCGACACTCCGTACATGAAAGGAGAGGTGAAGGCGTTGTGCGTAAAGACCCCTGTCTACGATCTTATCATCGAAAACATTGATGGTGCCAGAAATGCAGACGATCCAGATTCAGAGTGGAGACCGGAAACATGTGCTGTTACCACGAGAAGTCAAGCAAAGAAGAGTCATCAGACCATCCCTCTTAAAATGGTGGACAATGCGGAAGCAGTCGTGGTGAATAAGGAAAGGCTGGTGGAGCTACAGAGAGCCGACCACACGCTTGAAAAGTTCCGAGGTCATACCGAGCCCGTGATGCGAAAGGGAAAAGAGATAACCTTCGAGACGAGAAGAGATATCCTGTACCGGATATTCAACAGCAATGGAGATAAACATGTGCGTCAAGTAGTAGTTCCTGAACCTTTGAGAATGCATGTGATGAAATTGGCCCATGATTCCATATTGGGAGGACATTTGGGAATCAACAAGACGCTTGATAGGATCCGAGCCGTCTTCTACTGGCCTGATATGGGAGGCGACATCACCCGATTCAGCTTCTCGTGCAACATATGCCAGAAGACAATCTCCAAGGGAAAGGTCCCCAAGGTTCCTCTAGAGAAAATGCCACTGATCGATATGCGTTTCAAGCGGGTAGCTGTGGACCTGGTGGGGCCAATATCCCCTCCAAGTGAAGATGGTAATCGCTATATTTTGACTCTGGTGGACTAGGCTACACGTTATCCTGAGGCCATACCATTGAAGAAGATCGACACTCCAACAGTGGCAGAGGCGCCCGTCGACATATTCAGCCGTTTGGGGATTTCTGAAGAGATCTTGAGTGACCTGGGAACTCGGTTCGTCTCCGACTGCATGGAGGAAGTCAACCGGCTATTGTGCATCCGACACCTTACTACCACCCCTTATCACCCCATGTGTAATGGGCTGGTTGAAAAGTTTAACGGAACATTGAAGGCTATGCTGAAGAAACTGTGTGCTGAGCAGCCAAGGTTGTGGCATAGATATATCAATGCCTTGCTCTTCGCATACAGTGAAGTTCCTCAGGATTCGACAGGGTTTTCCCCTTTTTAATTACTGTACGGTAGGACTGTAAGGGGGCCCATGCACATACTGAAGGAGCTGTGGACCAAGGATATTGACGCACCTGAGGTGAAGATCAGCTACCAGTACTTCTTCGACATGAGAGAGAAGTTGGAAGATACCCTGAGGATGGCTCGAGAAGAACTGGGGAAGGCGCAGAACATGGGGAAGCATTACTATGATCGGAAGGCGAAACCTCGACGATTCCAGCCAGGTGACCAAGTGTTGGTTCTTCTTCCTACCGACAACAACAAACTCCTGATGCAGTGAAAGGGACCCTACGTTGTCGACACGGTGGTTGGTATCAACGACTACAGAGTCAAGGTCAACAACAAGGTGAAGACTTACCATGCTAATCTGCTGAAGAAGTATATTGAGAGAGGTCGTGAAGACAAAACACAACTGGCGGTATCGGTGCGTCTTACTGATGACGAAAGACTAGACGACGAAAACCTGTTTGACCTTAATGAACTCCGACACAAGGAGGATGTAGAAGACATCCAGTTTGGTCAGAATCTGACCCAAACCCAACGAGAAGAACTGAGCGTCCTGACTCAAGAGTTCAAGAATCGGTTTACACCTGACCCAGGGACAACAGACACCATCCAGCCCGAGGTTAATCTAACATCCGACAATCCGGTTCACTACGAGTCGTGTCGTCTGTTTCGCAACATGAGTGAAGGACTGAAAGAGAATGTTGGGGAGATGCCGGACCCGGAAGTCGACAGAGATTCCAGATTACCAGTGGTAATCGGGAGTAAGTCGGAGAGATCTAGTTTGGTGTGTGGGGACTTTTGTACCTTCCGTGGGCCGACATTGTTTGACCCAGGACCAATAACTGTGTGAACTGTGTACTGTACCCCATGATTTGACGATGTCCAGAAGTGAACTTTGACATTGATTTTAATTAATCAAGGATTCACAGAACTTTGGAGCGGACTACCTGAGCAGAGCAGTTTGAATGAACATTTCTGTGTCCAGAACATTTTAGATAAACATTTTGGTTTTCATGACATTTTAAAGGGACATGTCTTCACTCAGGACTGTTTAAAAGAACCGTGAGACGATTATTTTGATTTGATTTTGATGTGAAATTATATTTGTTTAGGGTTCTGTGTAGTTTAACACAGCCACAACCGTTGTTTTTTTATTTAAAAAGAACTTTTTGTGAAAATTCATTCTAAAGAGGAGGGTAATGTTACGATTGTAATTGTGTTATCTTGTGAGAGCATGCATGTGTTAATCGTAGGAAACGATCCGATATTTATTTGAGCTATCGTGATTACGAATCACGTACCTTTTTAGTAAGATTTTCTCTGTTCGCGCGTAGAGTGAATTTCATAAGTTTTACCGGAAGTTTCTAGAAGAGTCCCTCGGAGAATAGCGGTCGATCTTTGTTTCACGTAGATTAGAACCTTCGATAAGATCGCACTGTCTAGTGACCTCGTATGTGTGACGTCAGGTAGTTGGCGACAGTTCGCAACATTTTGTTTTTCTGTGCACGTGAATTGAGCAGCCTTTTTTTTTTTTTTTTTTTTTTTTTTTTTTTTTTGTGAAAGGTCGGGAATCTTGTAGAGCGGATATGCAAGGTCGTGTTAGGGCTACCACACTTTTATGTGACTTCATTATACACTAGAATTTAGAGCTGAAGTTAGCAGCCGAGTTTTCGTAGCCTCTTATAGCTTTTCTGGAAAGATTATTTTAATGAGTTTCGGTTGCGTGTTTCGTTCTGATTGGCCCCCACCCGGGTCTGCCCTGGGGGACGTGGGTGGGGTTAGGTACTTTTTAGTTCCCAGGGTCACCCTGGTCAGCCCCACAGGGTGGGTTTTCCCCCTCTATTCTGGGGCATGTGTTTCTGTCTACCCTAGGTCCATTCACCTGTATTTGCCTTTTTTAAACTCTCCCTACTGTCTGCGCTGCCTGTAGCTCTTGATATTGGATGTGTGTTGCCAAATGGTCTTAGCTTTATTTAGGCCCCATGTTGTAGGTTTCTTTAACGTATTGGGCCGGCTGGCAACATACATTCAATATTCTGTTTATTTTTTTCACAAGCAGTGCAGGCACGTCCTGAGAAAGTCTTGTTGCTGTCGGGACGTTAAGCAATGTACAATCAATCGTTCTGATTGGTTGCGTTGTATGATTTCAGTAGATGATTCTGGAAATTGGTAGTATATATAAAGAGGGTGCTAGGAAAGCACATATGTACATTGTCTTGCATTGTCAGTGTAGAAACACGCAGTTTATCGTAGGTACGTGGCCCGTATAAGGTGTACATTGTGTGAGACGCTGCGTATGAGAAACTTTGTGTTGCCAGTGTGGACATTGTAGAAGAGACTTTGTATCAGTGTTGATGCATTTGGAAGTGCATTGTGTGGAGATCGCATCGCTGAATTAAAATATTGTTGGAACTGTTACTCCAGTATTGTCTACATCCTTAAGCCATGTGTGACAGATTGCAGCTGAATGAAGTTTATTTAAAAGAACTTTACGTGCGTGCGTCTGGTGTGTTTATCATACTACGACTACAACTCCACCACGTAACATGCGTGCTGTCTGGTGTGATTCCATACTACGACCACAATTCAACATGTAACACAGTATTCCCCTACATTCAACAATGTGATAACAGGCGATGGCTCAGACGGTTCAATCGGTCTTAACCCCCTGAGTATATCTTTCGGGTAGTCTCCATTGTGCGTCGGCTGGAGACCCGCTGACAAATGCACTTTCCCTTGTTGGGCTCGGTGGTGGGCGTGGACCCCTGAGGGATGAATATCATACTATAATAATTATGGAGGAAAAAAACAAACAAAACAAAAAACATCAAAACTGACACCAGAGCGGCACATAGCCATTGACATTGACCTTGAGAATGATAGTGACGCCGACCTGTGAGGAAGCGATGCCGAGAGAGAGAGAACAATAGAGATCTGAATGACAATCAATTCAATAATGCAGCATCGGTCGATAAATCACGCCATTTTGAATAATAAACTCATTGACCCCCCCCCCCCCCCCCCATCACCTCCCCACTATCACCGAATTATCCACAAAAAAAGAACATTACCAATATACTCTTTTTGCGACTTCTGCCAGTGCAGCTTAACATTAACCATGATGTTTACACACACCACAAAAGAGTTATTGAATTCCAGTGCAGGCATCTCTAGTTTAAACCCCCGGTATCTACCTCGTTCTTTACAAAGTCCGGATTCTCATAAGCTGACACAGGGCCATATTTCCCAAGAGCCCTTAAGTCCCCAGGGCCCGGCTCTTATTTTAGTCAACTGCCACTCTTATGATTAGGCTGACAGGTTTTAATTGCATACATTTCCCATGCCATGTCTGAAAAGAATTCAACCCGGATCGTACTTAAAAATGTATTGATAATGGCACGACTGTCCTGTCATGTTCTGAACACGCCTTTCAACTGCTAGACTAGATATGTGCAAGACCCTCTCTGTATGTAAAGACGAAACGCCATGACCCCAACATATTATAATAAGGACTACGTAAATACTTATTGAAATCTCCGACCTCAAGAAAGGCAAAGTGGGAAACACAAACCTCTCACAACTTGTCTCACTGTTGGCGGTTCCCGAAAAACTAAGTCTTCAGGCAAGTGGGACTTTCCAATTACAAGGACACAAATAAACTGAAAAATGCAATTCTCTTCATTTACTAGCTCCTGTAGCGCTTGAAACCGGTTGGACAGCACCAGTTTGAACTCTTCTCTAACTCCAGTTTCTCTCAGGAGGCCTACATTATAGTGCTGTCTTCTTGTTGTCTCTGTGCGGCTTTTTTTTAGCTTCAGCTTCATTCTTAAGGTAAGCAGATGGTGGTCGGAGGCGACATCTGCTCCCCTCCTCACTCGAACATCTTGAAGGGATCTTCTAAATTTCTTGCTAATGCAGATACGGTCTATTTGGTTCTCTGTTGTATGGTCAGGTGAGACCCAAGTTGCTTTGTGTATTCTTCTGTGTGGGAAGATGCTGCCTCCAATGACAAGTCGGTTTAGAGCACAAAAGTCTACAAACCTCTCCCCGTTCTCACTCATCTCCGAGCCTAGTCCCTGTCTCCCCATCACCTCTTCGTATCCGGTGTTGTCCTCCCTATTTTGGCATTAAAATCGCCCATGACGATGGTGATGTCTCGCTCCGCACATTTGTCCAAGGCACTCTGGAGTCGGTCGTAGAACTCTTGTTTCTCTTCCTCGTCACTGTCATTAGTGGGCGCATAACACTGGATGACGTTCAGCTTGAGCTTTTTCTTGGTTCTAAAGGCTGCTGTGATAATTCTTGGCCCAAGAGGTTCCCAGCCCATCAGCGCTCTCTGTGCCACTGGTGACAGCATGAATGCTACACCTTCTGTATGGGGGGCATTCTCCTCTTCATGACCTGAATACAGAATCATCTCCCCACTTAACAGCCATTTCTGGCCAGACTGCGTCCATCTGGCTTCACTGATACCTAGCAGGGAAAGGTTGTACTTTTGCATTTCCGCTGCTATCTGGGTGGCCTTGCCGCTCTGGTACATGGTCTTGACGTTCCATGTGCCCATGGTTGTATCCCTGGATAGAGGCGGCTTGGTCCTGTGGCTTCCGAAGACTTCCGGCTTTCACCACAGGACGTCATAAGTCTTCTGGTAGAAGAACCTTCCTCCTCCAGGAAAGGAATTACTGTTAGTCTTTTCATCGGCGTTTTTGTAGCTATTTCCTTTTTTGTAGGGTGGGGAAGCTACCCTCACGCCCAACCCCCTTACTAGGAGGACCAGGGGTTTTCTGTCGTGGTCACCTTCCCTTAGACCATGTTGGTTCACGGCACCTTATTTCATTCGGTGCACCCCTCTCACGAGGGCCCCCCTATCCACCACCCAGGGGACGCGCCTCAACGCCATATGGTCCCAGCGTGAGGTCTAGTGAGAATGACATTTGTATATTTTATGGGACTTTATATTGCTAGACCATGTTGGTTCACGGCACCTTAATTCATTCGGTGCACCCCTCTCACGAGGGACCCCCTATCCACCACCCAGGGGACGCGCCTCAACACCATATGGTCCCAGCGCGAGGTCTAGTGAGAATGACATTTGTATATTATTATGGGACTTTATATTGCTAGAAAAAATGAACGTCGAAAATAAACTATCAAAAATATATTACTCTACCATTGGATATTGGAAGGGAAACACTGCTATTCAGAAATTACACGCGGGTGTGGCTACAAAAACGAGCAATATGGCAAATATATCTCCCTGCACCAAGAAAAATAACACGTCCTCATTTTGAAAACACAACACCAAATGACACACATCAAATGGATCTATTGTTCTTAACGCACGACACAATAAGAAAGAAACGATACAAGTATGCACTGACTGTCGTCGACATTGCTTCAAGATATAAAGACGCCGAACCCATAACTGACAAGAATGCTATCACAGTTGCGGCAGCGTTATCAAGTATCAAAGAGGTCCCCTAAAATTTGTCAGACTCGTACAGGTTGATGACGGATCTGAGTTTAAGGGTGCCGTTAATCAGTTATTTGCGAAGCATGGCGTACTGGTTAGACACGGCATTCCAGGTGTACACAGATCACAGGCAATTGTAGAGAACTTCAACAAACAGTTATCAGAAAGACTTTTCAGCTATCAGTATTCTAAGGAACTCATGCATGATGCACGTAACACTGAGTGGGTAAAAAGATTACCAGCAGTGATAAAAGCAATGAATAACGAAGGACATGTAAAACCTGCAGATGTTATTAGTAAAAACAATACCATCAGGGCCAGAGACTGCACTAAAAACAACGCCACCACTGTCGCCAGACACAAGTTTATTTACAAAACAGGTGAGATATCTCTATCAGCCTGGTTAATCTGAGAATGATGTCAGATGCAGGGCAACCGACCCCATTTGGTCCACGACTGTTCATAATATAAAAATAATAATTCCTGGCAGTCCATCAATATATTATATGTACGAGCCTGCACCACAGAGGGCATTTGTCAGAGAAGAATTACAGATTATTTCCCCAAACACTGTTACTCATTTCAGTAACTAACTCATCAATTAATTCATCGACCAGTTCATCAGCTATTTGTTCAGATAACCTAAGCCTGTAATGACCAGAGGTTTGATGTATAGACAGAGACTAGACAAGTCCCAGACTTGGCCCTAGTCTGTGACTTGTTACGTAGGGACTAACTCAGACATAATTATATTTCCGATGCATGAACAGAGATATGAGTAAGACTATCAAGTCCGAGACTAGATAGGGTTAGTCCGCGACTTGTGTCAGGTGCTATTTTTAACTGGGGTAAATCCAGTACCAAATGCCACTGAGCATGCGCCATCAGAAACAGTTGTTGCCGTGCACTTGTTTTGACAGCCCTTAACGTCCATCTTCACTTTACCAGTAAGTTGCACTTTTCACTTATCGCTTTTGGTTTTGAAGCTTTTGATGACCTCATGATTGACTTGTGATATGCTGCAATGACTGCCAGTTGTGTGTGTAGATTTAGGGTTGAGCTGTAGCAAGTAATTTTGTGTTATTTACTTAATGATGTACTTACTGTTCTGTTTAGATCTGATGGTTCTACTACCTTTGCTCAAAGACAGAGTTACAGAGGATTTGAGTTAGGAGATTGCTCCCTTTATTAATCAATGATCTTGTGAGGTGGTGTGATACATTGTTCGTTTTTACTAGGGCAGAGCCATGTGGCAGCAGCCCAGTCCGCACTGTACTTATGGATAGTATTCTGTAAGGGCAGTGTTGTGTTTAGACGTTTTCCTTCAACCTAATCGTATTGCTGACATTTTGCATAGCCTTGCTTTGCAATGATAGTGCCAGGATTGAGTGCCCGTTTGAGTTTATGTGTGTGCTTTTGTTTTGCCTTTCGCTTGGTAGTGTGTTTACTCTTCCTGACTGCTTACACAAAAGGTGATGGTGATAAACAAATTTTGCATCTTCCAACTACACATCTTTTATTTATTGCAGGGCATATTTCCCCTTCTGTGTCTTTTGTTCATCACACCTAAAAAGAATGTCGAAAAGATTAAGAAAGGCCAATTTCAGCGAGTCGGAGGTGGCAAAACTTTTAGAGGAGGTGTCCTTTGAGAAGACATTGTTAATGAGTGCATTTCAAACGAGTGTGACAAACAAAAACTAGTGTGAAGTATGGGAAAAAAATCACCAGAGCTGTTAACGCAGTTGGTGGTAATGGCCGAGATGTGAAAGAGGTGAGAAAGAAATGGAAGGATCTAAAGGATGCTGCTATCAACAAACCGCATGTCGTGTCAGGGATCGGTGGGGGTGGCAAGACACCTGATGTGCCATATGAAGAACTGATAATGAGCATCGTCGGACAGGACACACACCTGCAGACAGGGATCCCTGGAAGTAAGCATTCCCTTTTAATTCAGTCACTGTCTAAAATTGGTATTAGCATTGCACTGTAAACCACCAAAATTAAATACAATGTGCTTGATGGGTGTTGTATTTTAACATATTTAGCATGCATATTTTCCTGCACAGTACCAAACCTGAGTAACCCATATGACTCACATAGTACCAGACCGTGAAATTTACAGTCCGTATATCGTGGTTCAGTTGCTACGTAATCCGGATGATTCATATAGGCCCCGAAACTCGCAGTCCATACATCGTAGGTTTTGAGCACCCCAATGATAATGTTCACGCGTGTTCTGTTTCACTTTCAGTCATTGATGTTTTTGGGCTCACGTGTGAAGCAAAAGTTCTGGGTCATGTCTGGACTGATGTCATGTCAGGGATCGGTGGGGGTGGCAAGACACCTGATGTGCCATATGAAGAACTGATAATGAGCATCGTCGGACAGGACACACACCTGCAGACAGGGATCCCTGGAAGTAAGCATTCCCTTTTAATTCAGTCACTGTCTAAAATTGGTATTAGCATTGCACTGTACGGTCGTCTGTCCGTCATCTGGCGTCCGTCCGCCATCATCCATGGTAAACGTTAAAGTTGGCATTTTCTTGGAGACTGATCAACCAACAGTCGTCAAACTTGGCCCAAAGATACGTTGTGGCAGGACCTTTCTAATCATACCAGTTTCAGTGACCTCTCACAAAGATCAAGGCATAGGGGGCCAGTAAATATATCACCAAGAAAGGCAAAGCCCTTATGGCTCGCATGTATGACAATCAATACATGTGTGACAATAAGTAAAGGGATGGCTTCTGCACCAACAAAATCCATGGTTTCCCACAATTTAATCAATTTTCACACATCTGTGAAAGCCTCGTGACCATTGACCTTTGCGATGGGTCGACTAAATTAGTATACACAGCAAGGTCTTATCATCACCTTTGTGCCAAATGTGATTGAAAAGTTAGCTAAAATGTTGATAATAACTGCAATTCTAACAGAAATTGGCATTTTATACACACGTGTCGATCTCTTATGACCATTGACCATTCCCGAGTGATTATCCAAATTAGTATGCATAGATAGGTCACATTCCTTCTTCCAATGAAGATAAGTAGCGGCTAATCTCTCTGTTTGTTTGTCTATTTTGACAAAGGGTATTTACCCGAAATATTAATAAATTGTGTTGTACCCGTCTTTTCTAAGCGTGTTTCTTTCTCCGTTGGGTACTTTTTTGCATATTACACGCTTGGCAGTCACCTATTTGGTCTGGATAGATAGGTCCTACCATCAGGTCTCTCTGTACCAAGTTCGGGCTTGAAGTTATGAATAGCAATTGAGAAAAACATTTCTTGTCAAAATATGGTTATTCTTTACCTATTTCCTGACCTCTTGTGACCTTTGACCGTTCCGATGGGTCATCCAAATTATTATGCATAGATAGGACGTATCATCAGGTATCTTTGTACAAAGTTTGGATTTGAAGTTGTGAATAGTATGGCTATTTCGGACCTATTTCCTGAGCTCTTGTGACCCTTGACCATTCATAGGAATCAACCAAATTAGTATGCATAAGAAGGTCTTTATATCAGGTATCGTTGTACCAAGTTTGGGTTTGAATTGTAAATAGTCTTTGAGAGAAAAGTAAGTATATCAAAATAGAGCTATTTTTGAAATTTTCCTGATCCCGTGTGACATTTACCTTTGTGAGAGATCACTCAAATTGGTATGTTTAGAAAGGTCTTGCCACAAAGTATCCTTGGCCAAGTTTAAAGACTATCTTGAATAGTCTCAGAGAAAATGCCAGCGTGCAAGTGTACAACGGACGACAGACGGACGAACACTCGCCAGAACATAGACTCACCTTTGCTTCGCACGCGAGCCAACAATAGTTATATTTTGACATAATTTATTTTTTTTATGAAGTACTATTCACAAGTTCAAAACCAAACTTGGTACAATGATACCCGATGGTATGAATATATGCATACAAATTTGGTTGATCCCCCGGAATGGTCATGGGTCACAATCAGGAAATAGGCCCAAAATAGCCACATTGTGACAAAAGATTGTTGTTGTTTTTTTCTCAAATACTATTCACAACTTCAAACCTCAACTTGCTACTGAGATACCTGATGGTAAGACCTATCGATGCATACATATTTGGATGACCCCTCAGAAAGGTCAAGGGTCACAAGAGGTCGGCTAATGTGTGTAAAATGCCACTTTGTGAGAGACATGTTGTTATTATCAACATTTTTGCAAACTTTTCAATAAACATTGGCACAAGGGTAGCTGATAATAAGACCTTCCTATGTATACTAATTTAGTCGACTCGGTGCAAAGGTCAAGGGTCACAAGGGTTTCACAGATGTGTGCAAAGTGACTAAATGTTGAGAAAACTTGGATTTTGTTGGTGCAGAAGCCATCCCTTTACTTATTGTCACACATGTGTGGATCGGTCACACACGTGAGACATAAGAGCTTTGCCTTTCTTGTTTTTTCTGTCCGCCGTCTGTCTTTTGTCGCAATCTTTTTACTACTGATAGTCCTGTGCATTGTCGCTATCTTTAGGGTACAGATGACACATACACAGAAAACAAGAACAAGACACAAACTAGAAAATAAAAATGCAGAAATGTCTCTCTCTCTCTCTCTCTCTCTCTCTCTTTCTCTCTCTCTCTCTCTCTCTCTCTAACGGCAGATTTGAAAAATGGCATTGCCTCTGGCATTGTTAATATCTTTACCGTTGTAAAATAAAGATTCATTGATTCATTCTCTCTCTCTCTCTCTCTCTCTCTCTCTCTCTCTCTCTCTCTCTCTCTCTCTCTCTCTCTCTCTCTCTCTCTCTCTCTCTCTCTCTCTCTCTCTCGCTCTCTCTCGCTCTCTCTCGCTCTCTCTCGCTCTCTCTCTCTCTCTCTCTCTCTCTCTCTCTCTCTCTCTCTTTCACACACACACACACATACACACACACACACACACACACACACACACACACACACACACACACACACACACACACACACACACACACACACACACACACACACGAAAAAATTATTGAACACTTATTTTATTTTTAATAAATGTTACAAACACTTTTTGTTTTTATCCACACTGGCTGACACTTGGCGCTGCATAAATGAAGACTCTTTGAATGACGGAACCGAACTTGGTAAGCCAATGTGATCATTCATTTCCGTTTTCATTTTCGAACAGAACTGACTCGATTAAAACAGAGTAGTTGAGAAGTTATCATTAAACCTTAATAAATTTCCACAATACAGAATACTGACGATTACAAAGTAAAGTAGGTAAAGCACTGTCAGGGGAGGGACATGTGCATGATCGACCAGTGATCATAGATCTACTTTGGTCAAAGCAACCCCTTTCCCCCTTTTGGTAGGTTCTCTCTTAGGGTGCATGGACATTTAGCTGTAGGTGGAGGCATGGAATGTATGCCCCTGCAGACACCACAGTAAAATGTGGCTGTCTTTGCATGTAGGTAAAAGGTCCTGCCGTCCACCAGTATGCCGAATGGTGTGCTTACGTGGTCACCAAGACCGAAACAGCTGTCCATTCCAGCTAAATATCTGGACCCCCCTTGGGGGACCTAGATTTAAATTTCCATGCATCAAGGGGCTGGAACAGTAGGATATGTGATACGCCCCCCTTCGGGGGGGGGGAAGGGGGGGGGGGTGCTTCCATATGCATTGCTTCCAGTCACTTTCTTAGCGCACTCCTTCTTTCCTATCTTTTGTTTTAGTGCTTTGACCAAAGTAGATCTACGATCACTGGTCGATCATGCACATTTCTCTCCCCTTACAGTGCTTTTACCGACTTTACTTTGTAATCTTCCTAAAATATTAGCACTGGCAGTCCCCCCTTTTGTTTTCAGAATACCGAAGGTTTGATCCTTGAATGAAATAATTAATCATGATACTTGTACAGTGTCATTATGATCATGTGTCTTTTCACTTGTTTACCTTTCAGTGCCAGTGATTGATGATCCCACCAGAGACATGATTTTTCCTGAAGGCACAGCCGCATAGCCTATATCCATAGGTAATTTACTGCAGATGTTTTTTGGGGTATAAGGGTTGGGCAAGAAGGAGGGAAATGGGTTGGTTGGTTGGTTGTACATTGCTTAACGTCCCGATAGCAACAAGACTTTCTCAGGACGTGCCTGCACTGTGAAAAATAACTAAACAGAATATTGAATGTATGTCGCCAGCCGGTCTAATACGCTAAATAAACCTAAAACCATTTAGCAACACACATCCAATATCAAGAGCTACAGGCAATACAGACAGTAGGGAGAGTTTAAAAAAGGAAAAATACAGGTGAATGGACTAAGGGTAGACAGAAACACATGCCCCAGAATAGAGGGAAAAACCCACCCTGTGGGGCTGACCAGGGTGACCCTGGGAACTAAAAAATAGTTAACCCTACCCATGTCCCCCAGGGCAGACCTGGGTGGGGGGGGGGGGAGGGAGGAACATGGGGCCTCGTATCTGATGTAACACTTGTTCCTCACGTGCATAAAGATTTCCTTTGTAATAAAGATAAGTTTCACACTCTTGTAACATTTACGTTAAACAATTGTTAAGAAATTGTATGTCAGTCTACTTACTGAACATTGCGTATATGAAAGTATCAGATTTTACATGGTTGGCAACACCTCTCTCTCTCTCTCTCGCTCTCTCGCTCTCTCTCTCTCTCTCTCTCTCTCTCTCTCTCTCTCTCTCTCTCTCTCTCTCTCTCTCTCTCTCTCTCTCTCTCTCTCTCTCTCTCTCTCTCTCTCTCTCTCTCTCTCTCTCTCTCTCTCTCTCTCTCTCTCTCTCTCTCTCTCTCTCTCTCTCTCTCTCTCTCTCTCTCTCTCTCTCTCTCTCTCTCTCTCTCTCTCTCTCTCTCTCTCTCTCTCTCTCTCTCTCCTCTCTCTCTCTCTCTCTCTCTCTCTCTCTCTCTCTCTCTCTCTCTCTCTCTCTCTCTCTCTCTCTCTCTCTCTCTCTCTCTCTCTCTCTCTCTCTCTCTCTCTCTCTCTCTCTCTCTCTCTCTCTCTCTCTCTCTCTCTCTCTCTCTCTCTCTCTCTCTCTCTCTCTCTCTCTCTCTCTCTCTCTCTCTCTCTCTCTCTCTCACTCACCGTTTCTTCAGAAGCATCGATCGATCATTCCGTCTCTTACAGCTTTGACAGCTTCTGTCCTCGCTCGTTCATTCTGGGCTGGTGCAATACCATTGTGATGAAGCTCTATGCTCGTGCATAGTGCTCGCACAGTAGGATTAGTACGGTACGGTTTTTGTTAACGAATAGGATTAGTACGGTACGGTTTTTGTTAACGGTTTGTTGCCGAAGATCCGTGCGGTACTAGACGCACGTGGAAACCTGTAAGACAGGGTTAGCACGGGTTTTTGTAGTGAGTTCTGTTTAGTGAGTTCTAGGCGGAAGCTGTGACTGTCAGAGGTCTAGTTGGTTATTGCGGGCTGTCTTATCGTATGGAACGGTTGTGTTCGAGTTCCTAGCCCGCATTCCAAGACTCTGAAGCCTAGATTTCAGGTATGTTCTATAAATGTAGTACTGATAGTTGTTTAGTTAAAGACAGTATGCGTGGTAAGATTAATGTGGTTGTATAGCGGTGTTCCGGTTTGGTTTAGTTATGTATGTTTAGAATTCGGTGAAGTAACCGGTGTTTTGTATACAGTTGTTTACCGAGATAAATGACTAAAGGAATATGAAGTGTGTATGTCTAAGCCGCTATGAAGATAGTACGTGGTTGGTTAAGCATAGTCTTTTCCAGGGTATAGAGTAATGTATAGCAAGAGTGTCAGTTAGGCTATAGTGTATTTCAAGATAGTGACAGATATGGGGGTGATATGAAAATAGTTTATGAAGCACGTGTGTGTGTGTGTGAATGAACGTGTGAGTTATTTGTATCAGCCAGGTTACGTGACGTTTCTCATTGATCCAATATGTTGTGTGTTTAGCAAGTGTTACGTTGGGACTTTTATTGTTTGTTCAGAGTTCTTGTAAGAGAGTGGAAGACAGACGCCGAGACGTCGAGTCGCAGGTGGGACCTACGTGAGGTCATCCCTCCAGCTCTTCTGAGAGTGATTCCGACTGGGACCAAGACACCCAAGTCAAAGTGAGAACTGAGTACCGTACGAGAACCAGGACGTCCGTGCCCAAAGAGACAGGACGGCAATACGCGTACGAGGAAGGACTTTCACGCCTAGACGTGAGAAGGACCAACGTAACCAGGCAACAACATCAAACAGGTTGGAGGCAATGTGAGACTAAGACCTAGCCTGGCAAAGATACTGTGATACGTGTGTGGTGTGATAGTAGAATATTGTATATAGTTAATAATCATTTAAGTCATTCTTTTTTCGTTTATACTGTATAAAGGTTACTTTAGAAAGGAGCCCGTGTGTTTGTTTTACCGCATGAATGCGCCCGTCTGAGTCAGTGGCGGTGTATGCGTCTGTTGCGTGAGAGTCTGTGCGTACGACTGTGGGCAAGTCTGCGTGCGTTACAGTGGTGACCCTGTTTTAGCGGTAGTGTAGAGTAGTGAGGGCGATAGTGGGATAGTGGACTAAGTATTTTGTATTGCTAGGTGCGTGTTAGTTTGTTGATAATTTTGCCATTTATTTGTATTTTTACGTTTTTGTCATTGTTAGAAGTAGCAAATATGGAGGTAGACCCGGTAGAGGCTTACATTAAACAGGGGGAACGGTTAGGACTTAAGGATGAGAAGCTTTTTGACTATGTCGAGAAGTGTAGGGATAGAGAAGATAGGGCGAGAGAAAGAGAAGCTCAGAGAGAAGAAAGAGAAGCTCAAAGAGAAAGAGAAGAGAGAGAAAGAGTCCTAAAGGAGAAAGAGATAGAAGCTCAGAGAGAAAGAGAAGAAAGAGCGTTTCAGAGAGAGAAGGACGAGAGGGAACATGCGTTAAGAGAGAAAGAGCTAGAGTACCAGAGAGAGAAAGAGGAGAGGGATAGAAAGGAGAGAGATAGGGAGGTACATCTTCAGTTAACTCGAGATGCGGGGTCTAGAGCAGCTCCAGATAGTGATTTGGTAATCCGGGGCATATGTAATGTTCCCAGACTGCCGATGTTTAAGGAGTCTGTTGACTCAATTGATGCTTTTTTGTTTCGATTCGAGGCTCACGCACAAATGTTGAGTTGGCCACCTGCCAGCTGGCCGATTTTACTTTCATCGGTGCTAGAGGGTCAGGCCTTGAGTGTGTTCCATAGCTTGAACGTTTCGGGGAACATAGATTACGAGACTTTGAAGGAGTGTCTCTTACAGCAGTTTCAGTGTAATGCGGAAGGTTTTAGGGAACGCTTGAGAGCTTGTCGGCCAGAGACAGGGGAATCGTTTGTGTCGTTTGGCAGACGATTGTCCCATTTGCTCGTACGTTGGGTCGAACTGTCAAAGATCGATCACACGTACGAAGCATTGTTCGATCTCATGTTGGCTGAACAGTTCTTTGGGAGCGTTTCCAAGGATCTAGCGGTGTTCTTGAGGGAGCGTAGCCTAAAGCGTACAGATGAGTTAGTGCAGAACGCGGAGGCTTTTCGGATGGCGCATCCTACGAAAAACCTCGCGCGTAGGACCGAGACACCGCCAGTCGGGTTGGTCGCTGCTAACACGCCTGGGGGTTGCCGGAGAGTCAATAGCTTACGTGGAGAGCATCTGGTTAACGGTAAAAGTACTTTGCGTTTTCGACGCGGTAATAGAGGTAACGGCAGTGGCGTTCGCGATCCTTACAAACGAGCAGAGAAATCTGGGCGTGGGTACGGTCGTGGTCGCATGGCTAATTCGGACACGCGGTGTTTTGCGTGTCACGAGTACGGTCATTTCGCTCGTAGCTGTCCTAGCGGTCGTCCACAGCGCCACAGGAACGGCCATCTGGCTCATCAATGTCCTAGCGATACTGGTATGTTGGAGGGGACGGAGCAGCCCACTCACATAGCCAGCTTTGCAGTCCCAGTCGGGGAGGAACCACAGGGGGGCGGAGTGCGTTTAGTTGATGGAGGTCGTTGCCTGCCTGTGGGGAACGGTGTTGTAAACGGATGGCTCGCTTCCATTCTGCGCGACTCGGGTGCCACGACTACTGGGGTCAGACGTAGCCTTGTTAGGGACGATCAGTACACGGGGGAAACGCAGAAGGTGATTTCGTACGGAGGGAAGGTACAAGTTTTTCCGTTGGCTAAGATAGAGATTGACACGGAGTTTTTCTCGGGGGATCTGATCTCTTTGTGTCATCGACGAGCCAGTAGTCGACTTAGTTCTCGGTAATATGAAGGGTATAATAATAATAATAATAATAATAATAATAATAATAATACCGTTATTATATAGGCGCTTTTTCTCAATTTTGGGGAAATCGACTCAAAGCGCCGCGCCTGAAACCCAACACACACTCACGAAACAGACACGGATTTACGCCATTTAAGACAAACACAGTACAAGACAAACGAAGGGCCAGTCAGCTACTGAAGTTACAGAGATTTTTGATCGCTTGTATTTGAAATTTGTAAAGTGGCCTGAGACCGGTACCAAAGTGTGGGGGGTGGGGGGGGGTGGGGGGGGGGGGTGGACGAACCGGAGTACCCGGAGAAAGAACCCCCGACGGTCCGCCCGAATTAACGGTGACACTTACCAGAGGAGAAAAGTCCAACGCCAAAACCCGGTATCGAACCGCGCACCTTTGGCATTGGTGGCAGGCGCCTTAACCACTGCGCCACGGACCGCCCCGTATGCAGCCAGTCAGCGGTAAGGTCGAGACGATTGAGCCATCTCAGGTTAGTCGCAGTGCAGTCGCATCGGTGGCGACGAGAGCTCAAAGTAAGCGTAGTTGGGAACAGAGAGACCATGCTATTTCCGTCCAGAGTCAGGGGATAGGTCAGCGGGTGTGGCCCAATAGTCGGGTTGGCTGGAGACGGCATACTTCTGTTGCGGACAGAAATGCGGCTCAGCACCCAATAATATGTAGGTAGATCGGAGATCGAAGTCTCGCGATAGTGTTTTTTTTTGTGTGGGCAGTCGTTGGATCTTTTTCATTTCTGGAGGTTTTAACGCGTTAATTCGGTTTTCAAGTTCGCTGTGCGATCTGACGGTACGGTGTGCGTTAAGGCGTAAGGCTGTAATTTTCTTTCTTGTATTCTAGATAGTCAGTTAGTCCTTTCCTGTTTTCGGATAACATTACGTCGAGTAGTCTTAAAAAGAAACTCGGTCGTTTCTTTTTTTCCCGAGGAAGGGGAAATTGTGATGAAGCTCTATGCTCGTGCATAGTGCTCGCACAGTAGGATTAGTACGGTACGGTTTTTGTTAACGAATAGGATTAGTACGGTACGGTTTTTGTTAACGGTTTGTTGCCGAAGATCCGTGCGGTACTAGACGCACGTGGAAATCTGTAAGACAGGGTTAGCACGGGTTTTTGTAGTGAGTTCTGTTTAGTGAGTTCTAGGCGGAAGCTGTGACTGTCAGAGGTCTAGTTGGTTATTGCGGGCTGTCTTATCGTATGGAACGGTTGTGTTCGAGTTCCTAGCCCGCATTCGAAGACTATGAAGCCTAGATTTCAGGTATGTTCTATAAATGTACTACTGATAGTTGTTTAGTTAAAGACAGTATGCGTGGTAAGATTAATGTGGTTGTATAGCGGTGTTCCGGTTTGGTTTAGTTATGTATGTTTAGAATTCGGTGAAGTAACCGGTGTTTTGTATACAGTTGTTTACCGAGATAAATGACTAAAGGAATATGAAGTGTGTATGTCTAAGCCGCTATGAAGATAGTACGTGGTTGGTTAAGCATAGTCTTTTCCAGGGTATAGAGTAATGTATAGCAAGAGTGTCAGTTAGGCTATAGTGTATTTCAAGATAGTGACAGATATGGGGGTGATATGAAAATAGTTTATGAAGCACGTGTGTGTGTGTGTGAATGAACGTGTGAGTTATTTGTATCAGCCAGGTTACGTGACGTTTCTCATTGATCCAATATGTTGTGTGTTTAGCAAGTGTTACGTTGGGACTTTTATTGTTTGTTCAGAGTTCTTGTAAGAGAGTGGAAGACAGACGCCGAGACGTCGAGTCGCAGGTGGGACCTACGTGAGGTCATCCCTCCAGCTCTTCTGAGAGTGATTCCGACTGGGACCAAGACACCCAAGTCAAAGTGAGAACTGAGTACCGTACGAGAACCAGGACGTCCGTGCCCAAAGAGACAGGACGGCAATACGCGTACGAGGAAGGACTTTCACGCCTAGACGTGAGAAGGACCAACGTAACCAGGCAACATCAAACAGGTTGGAGGCAATGTGAGACTAAGACCTAGCCTGGCAAAGATACTGTGATACGTGTGTGGTGTGATAGTAGAATATTGTATATAGTTAATAATCATTTAAGTCATTCTTTTTTCGTTTATACTGTATAAAGGTTACTTTAGAAAGGAGCCCGTGTGTTTGTTTTACCGCATGAATGCGCCCGTCTGAGTCAGTGGCGGTGTATGCGTCTGTTGCGTGAGAGTCTGTGCGTACGACTGTGGGCAAGTCTGCGTGCGTTACAACCATCGTCTGAGTCGTCTGCGTCTGTATCATCATCAGAACTGTTGGAGGACTCATAATCTTTATCTGAAGAATCGGGTAGCGGCGGTGGCACTTTCTTGCGTCTGGCAACAATGTGGAGCATAAAGCACACCACAATGACTTTGCATGCTTTCTCAGGCCTAACACGCAGTCCACGTCGTAGGCAGTGCCATCGCTGTTTGCAAACACCAATACTCCTTTCCACAGTTGTGCGGGTCGAGCTGTGTGCAAAGTTGTAACGTCTGTTTTCTTCTGGTTGCAACGCCATGGACGAAGCATGTAGGCGCTGTCCGCCAAGATTATATGAAGAAGGGCCAACAGAGATTGTATTTTCTGAAAAAGCTGAACTCTTTCTCTGTTGACAGGACCATTTTAACTTTGTTTTACAAATCTTTCTTAGAAAGCGTCCTGACTTTTTCGTTCATTTGCTGGTTCCCAAATCTTGGTGTTAAAAACAAAAACAGTCTTCAGAGAATTGTTCATCTCGGCTCCAAGATCATTGGGGAAGAACAGAGAAGTCTAGCCGTGTTCTGCGACCGTCAGATTGTAAGAAAAGCTACTTCCATCTTGACTAATGATGCTCACCCGATGAAAGACCTCTTTGAATTGCTACCGTCTGGCCGCCGATACAGACAACCATCATGTAAAACCAACCGCAGGAAACTGTCTTTCATCCCTGTTGCCGTCCGACTGTTAAATATTTTATGAATCTACACAGCTGTTAAAAGTGTGTGTGTGTGTGTGTGCGCGTGTGTGTGTGTGTGTGCGTGCGTGTGTGTGTTTATACAGCTGTTGCATCGCGTGGGTATTGCTGGCCCGGATGGACAGTTGTACAGTTGTAGAGGGTGTAAGTGGAAAGTAAGACGTTAATGTGTTCGCTGATAATGTCGTTAATAATGCTCTTTAAGTTTTTTAATGTTTTAGTAATTGTATTAGTTTAATATGTCTTAATATTAGTATTGTAAGTCTTACAGATTTAGAATATTAATATCAGGTACAAATGGGATATTAGAATGTCCTGATATTAATTAATGTTTATTCAATGACTTTATTTGATTGTTTCCCCCGTCCACACAAATGTAATTGCCCTTTAAGGGATAAATAAAGTTAATTGAATTGAATTGAATACCATCCACAGGTTTATTGTTTCCTTCAAACGCAGAATACAATGGTGACAAACGCAAGATTTTGGCATCATGGACTGATCCAGGCCAACGAGCAGTGAACAGCTGATCTGCATCACAGACAACCTGCAATGACACAAAGATATAGGCATGCATAATAAAATGATCATTAGTACAACTTGTCACAGGAAATCATTGCTGGTCAATGTACCGTTGAATGTTGGTTTGTTCCAAGTAGACACACACACACACACACACACACACACACACACACACACATACACACACACACACAATGATACATAAACACAAATACACACTCACAATGATACATAAACACAAATACACAATCACAATGATACATAAACACAAATACACACTCACAATGATACATAAACACAAATACACACTCACAATGATACATAAACACAAATACACACTCACAATGATACATAAACACAAATACACACTCACAATGATAAATACACAGTGTCAAACACAAACACACACAACAGTTGCAGATTTATAGAAACTACTTGTCTTTATGATGGCTTACTTGGACGTTGATGGCGTGGAAGTTTTTGCTGTTGACGTACTCATGTTCTCGCTCGCTTGAGGCTTGAATGGCGATCTGTGTGCCGTCAATGCAAGCAAATACATTGGGGAAACCCTGCATGTTGAAGAATGCAACTTTGCTTGCTTCAGCCTCGGCGTTTGGTCGGCATTCTGATGACCTCGTGGGCTCGCTGGAGGGAAGCGTCAGTCACACGTGTTATTGTCCGACTGACCGTGCTTTGATCCACCCCGATTAAGTCTCTTGCCGTGTTTTGAAACGGTCCAGTCGCGTAGAATCGAAGAGCCAAGAGCACTTGTAACACGGGTGTCGGTGAACCCTTTCGTTCGGTGGGGTATTCGATGGCATTTTTCACGGCATCCGTCAGCTCGTAAATTTCACGGCGCGTGAAACGGAAACTTTTTGTACAGCTTCGTATCGTCAAATTCCTTCAGTGGGTGTCGACGGTCTCTAAATACTCGATTTCGGCGTAGATTTCGTCGAGTTAGGAACATCATGTAGACAGCGGCCGCCATTTTGATTCGCTTTTAGTCAGACTAGACGCTTTACACCTAGCCTAATCGTGGGCTTAAATTTTGTCTGTTTAGTCCCTGAGATAGTCTTGTAGTGTCGCCTCACCCCAGCCTTCGACACAAAACTCTGTAGCGTCGCTGACCGTGTGCAATGTTTGTGTGACCGGTGAATGTGTATGTAAATGTTTGCTTCGTGTCAGGATGCCAAGTTCACACACACAAGCACAGTCACTCGCACTCGGTACTAACTACAATAAAACACGTGAAACTAAGATCGCATTTCGTATAGACTATATTGCAGTAAGGCTAATAATAATAAGCGACAACAAATGCCCCGGCATGAGGCCGCTTGAGAAAAATATATTCTCTGCTGGTCACAATGTACTCAGGTGTTACTACAGTCGCGCAGCACAGTGCTAATATCTAAATCGTGTCTCTAAAGTCCGAACAAAGGAGAATCTAGAATAATAACTAAGTCGGAGAGGCTATTAGATAAAAGGAAGCCTCGGCAAAAATCAAAGTCCAAAGTGCCCTTTATAAAATAAAGTCTATAAAAGTAGCTAAGTCAGAGAGGCCTTTGGTAAAAGAAGACCTGTACAAAAATGACTAAGTCCAAAGCGCCCTTTCTAAAAGGAAAGCCTCGGAAAACGGCAGAGTCCGAGGCTCCCGTTACAAAAGAAGAGCCCCAAAAATAACAGAGTCCAAAACGCCCTTTGTAAAGAGAAGCCTCGGAAAAACGACAGAGTCCGGGCCGCCCTTCAAAAGGATAGCTATCTAAGAAAATGTCAGAGTCCAAAATGTCTTTTGATAATGGGAAGCCTAGAGATAGATAAGTGTACACTTGATGCCCACCCATCCCCCAATCAATCGATTTATTTGATCCTTTCGGTAATTAGACAAACCCACGCCAGCCAATACAACCAATACTTTTATTACCTAGCCATTTTAATTCCACCCAAGGAATCATTCAAAGCAACTTTTTTTTGATCAGCTGTCAACCTGTGATTATTAAGGCAGATCCCCCACCCCACCTAAATAATTAATGCTGCCATTGACTTCTTAAATGCCTTAGTGGTCAACGTTTATAACCTTACCTTTACTAAAACAGCTATCAGCTGTTACCTGGGAAATGGTTTGCCTAGCCACCTACTATTACTAGATATGGAAATTCCCGATAGTCGTAAAAAGACCAGAAAAAAATAGGCATGAGACGATCCATACTAGACATGCCCAAACACGTTCTATGTGACGTTAGTGTTATTAATAGCAATGCTCCGTGGCTCGCGTTTCTGAACTTGTTACGCCACGCAACCGGTCATTTCAGAAAATGGATTGGACTGAGGAGGACGTGATTATCTTACAATCTCATGGAGAATACGGCATCGTGGGACTAATTATACCTTGACGTGAAGCTTGAAGTGACGACATTTCGCTGCTTGTGCTATCATTCTTCTTCAGAATATATATGCTAAGCCATACCACAGAGCTTACGAATGGCGGGAATCACCGTGTGTCCATCTTTATTTCCGTGTGCCAGTGTGTGTGAATCAGAGGATGGGTTACAGTAGAAGGAGATGGTTTTCTGTCGCTTCACGTGTCCAAAGAGCATACTAATGGAGGGAAGCGCCGTGTGTCCGTCTTTTTTTGTGTGCGCCGACGTGTATGTTGATCAGAGGTTGGCTAAGAGAGGAAGGAAGTGGATTTAAAGGCCGGCTGCATATTACTTCGCCGTACCGCGAGTGAAACTGACTTCACACAAGTTTTAGCAACGGATCTGTCGGGCCAGACTGCGTGCGTGTGGGCCTGGCTGTGTCACCACGTTGGGACCGCAGTGCAGTGTGATGACATCACGGTGTTTAGGGTCTAACACAAGATTGAGCCTTCTCAAACAGAGTTATTTGCTATCACTTCCGTGTCGTGGACAACTAAGAAATGATAGGCATAACATAGAGTTGGGACCGCAGTGCAGTGATGACATCACGGTATTTCCGCGTTCTTACAGGAACGCGTGAGGGCCTGGCTGTGTCGCCACGTGGGTGCCGCAGTGCAGTGTGATGGCATCACGGTATTTCCGCGTTCTTACAGGAACGGAATTACTAAGGAAGGTCTAGTAGTGACAGTCATACTGGCTGCGTGCGTGCCGGGCTGTGTCGCCACGTGGGTGCCGCAAAGCCTACCCGGAATTCGCGGCGCTAAAGACACCACGTGTAATCAGAAGATTGTGCCTTCTCAAAACAGAGTCATTTGCTATCACTTCCATGTCGTGGACAACTAAGAAATGATAGGCATAACACAGAGTTAAACGTCTTTGTTTACAAGTCCTTAACAATGGCGTTACTAAGGAAGATCTAGTAGTGCGGGCCTGGCTGTGTCGCCGCGCTGGGACCGCAGCTCAGTGATGACATCACGGTATTTCCGCGTTCTTACAGGAACGGCATTACTAAGGAAGATCTAGTAGTGACAGTCATACTGGCTGCGTGGTGCGGGCTTGGTGGTTTTTCAGTCTCAGCGTGTTACATGCTACAGTTTCAAACAACTAAATCTGAAACTAAAAGTTTGGTGATGTGTTTTGCGGACTGAAGTCTACAATATTCATGCATGCTGAATAAAGATTTTGTGTGTGCATGCGTGTGTGTGTGCGTCCATGCATGTACATGCGTGTGTGCATGCGTGCATGTGTGTGTGTTCATGCGTGTGCATGCGTGTGTGTGTGTGCGTGCATGTGTGTGTGGGGGTGTTTGTGTGTGTAAGAGATAAGATAAATGGTAATCCTGGTCATCTATACCCAAAAAAATGACCAAAAGCAACTCGCGCACAATAAAAACAACAACATTGTTATCAATTACCTACATGCACTTGATAATAACTTACATCCACTTGATAACAAATTTTCAAAGTTACCTACAGATACTTGATAACAAATTTCCAAGTCACTTACAACAGCCAACTAACTTCAAAGTTATCTTCACATGTTCTTATAAGTTAGTTGTCACAAAATCTAATAAGTGTCTTAAAACAAGTTCTTACAAGAACCTATCATTAAGATACTCGGACAGATTTCCCAAGTTACAAGGACAATAGAAAAACTTTATTCTTAGTGGTGGTGGGGTGGATGGCGTCAAATGGGCAGGCGTGAAAGTCATAACATCTCTTTGTGAAGAGTATGACAACAATAATGGATTACCAAAACCTATTGTTAATTGCTTATAAGTGCTTGAACCTTTTTCATAGTGTCTTCTATGCCTATTTTTTTCCCTTCCTCTAAAAAAGATTTCTTCAGTTCTTCAACATTCTTGGGTTGACTACGCATCTTATTCTGTATTTCAGACTTTTGTTGTTTGTAATTGGCCAAATCATCCTGCACTCTCTCAAATTCATGATCATCAATTTTATCATCGTCTAATGCTTTACTGATAATAAGTTTCATACTGCTCAGCTTAGCTCCAGCAAGCGTACTCAATGCTTCATGCTTCTGTAACTTCGTATGAAATCTTTTGTTAAGGGCCTCCATACCAAAGCATGCCAGACCTGTGACAGCACCAACTCCCTCAATAGCAATTCCTATGACACTTCCCACTCCCGTAGCAAACAGAGCTAAACCAGTGACAGATAATGTAGCTGAAACCACACCAACGGCCATTGATGTGTTGTGTACAGAATTGAAAACTGTTTTTTATCGTCTTTTGCACCGGGAGTATTTTGCCTGTTCTCCTTCCAAATACTTCAACGCTTCTGTAATATTCATTAAACGGAATGAGTCTGCCTGTAATGTTTTATCTGGAGCAAAAGGCTCAAGCGGCTCAGGTGGTATTTGTGGATACAGTGGTGGCATATTTTGTGGCAAATATTTTGTATATTTAATCTTCTAATTCATTTTGCAACTCTTAAAAGGTATACAATTTGCTAGTGTAATAAAACGAAACAAGATCTATGTGTTCTAGGTTTATGAAATTTAGAAAAACAAAAGTTATTTTATCGATTACAACCTTAACAGCCGGGACACTACTCGAAACGTCAAAATCTGTGTTGATTTTTCTAATAGCAATAACAACCTTTGTTGACTCTGCTACTGAGCTATCCCGCATAAGTTTGATTCCTTGTGCAATATCTGCTCCTTTCGCAGCGTCCACAGACCTCGAGAATTTCAAAAACTATTTTTGCATCTCTATCTATGATAAAGTTTGATGATACAAACACAATAGTAGTATCTGACCTACCCTTTCTATTTGTAAGAAAATATCTTCGTTTTCCATACTCTTGCACTTTTAGTTTTTCTCTGCTATTTGTTTCTGCAAAATAGCTTGGCACTTTTCTAAATACTAAGGCTCCTTCATCAGTAAAATAAACATAAGGACTGATAAATACAAACTTTACATCCCATACAATTGGGATAGGTGCAACCTTAACAGGGGTAGGAATAATTACCCACTTATTACCCACATGTTTTAAGCTGTAGAGCACATTATTTACAGGAGTGGGTACAGAAACATCACAAAGTTGGCCAAGTGTAAGAAACGTCTATCAGCACCATCTTTCACATCTTCAATTGCCTTTCGTTTGTACAATCCAACAGAAACAAGTTCAAGGCCATACACCTGTCCTATATCACCTTCTTTATCAAAATCTTGCACGTCAGCCAAATCTTCTAACTCTATTGATGGACATGCAACTGGTATAATTTTAGACTTTGGACCAGCGTCAATTTTTTTTTTAGCAAAAATAAAATTTATTTAACTTCCAAAACAACATAAAAATCATGCATCACAACTGGTTTGTCATCCTGATTAGTTACATATAAGCACAATGATTCAAAGAAACTTGTGCCTAATTTTTTTAACTGAGAATTAGGAAATCTAACAACTACATTTTCGCAATAAGGAGCAGTTCCAGTTGACACACATTTCAACAAAGTTGAGGGCTTTCCATTGTGAACATTATCAGTAGTGCTTAGTTCTTTCAAATGAACATTTAGCACTGTGTGTACTGACAAATGAACAGGATATCTGCCAGTTATTTTTGATTTTTTTTGGTGATAGTAGACGTCCGTCTGATGGTGTCCAATCTTCATCTGGATGTATAATGTTTTTACCTAAAAATCCAAGTAATAATAAAAGACTAATTGCTAAAGAAAAGTTTCCACTTTTCGGAAATTCAATTGTAACAAGTAAATTAGCTGGGTTTAAAGTTGCTTTAATTTTAAATTCATTTTGAAGCCATTCAGCTAAAGTACAAAAGTCATAATACCCAGATCGTAAAGTATCACCCTTTTCTAAACCATCAAGAGTTCATGAAAACTTGTATCATCTGTTACATTAGACCACTTTACTGTGTAGAACATTTCATGGATAGCTACAGCTTTGCTACCATCACGATTATCTATTCCATTAGTTAACCACACTGGTTTGCTTGTGTCAAGATTTGATAAGGTTATAAACATTTTTATTATCACATAAAAAAGCACAATGGAATTTAAATCACCAACAATTACCACTGTAAATGCATTTCAATTTAATGTTGATGCCAAGTACAATGTCGCACCAACTTATGATCAGAAAATAATTCAGCTAAATCAGCTCGATATAGCTTTGTCAGAAGCAGATTTATTTCAAGTGAAAGTACCAAATCCCTATGATAATTACCTAAACCCTCCAATAACAGATGATGCAACTGCAAGAAAGTGGTCCTCAAGTCCACTACAAATGTTTCAAAACCAGCTTAACTTTGCTATACTATGCTCAACTACTGGCTGTGGGGTTTCTTTTACAGACCATTTAAATCACCCAAACAAACTGATTAAGTCTGTCTATCGTTTCCACACATATTACCAGCTTAGAAGAATACTGTCTGAACTCCATACCCCACTGCCCACTGAATCCAGTTTAATTAGTTTAACAATCCCATGGATTTGAAAGCATTTGAACAGATCTGTAATGAATTTAACATGAGTACAAAGTATGACTTTACACAAAAACTTGATAATCACAATGGTATGGGAACATTGTATTATGCTATGAGTCACAGACAATACCCTCAAGATTACTACCCTGGTTACACTTCATTCTTACAAAAATCCGAAGTCTGGTTAGGCTCAATAGAACAGAAACAGTCTAATGCCTGGACCACATTTGTCTTAGACAGAAGTAACGGGTTTACTCAAGCAGGAGTCGAACGCATTAATGAGTCTATCAGAACGTATGTGTGGTGTATACTAGGAGCACAAGCTCAAACAAAATCAAACATTTTTAAACGGGAGTGGTAAATTTGAAGCACAAAAACAGTTTCTTGCAAACCTAGAAGACTCGATAAACTCAGTTGTTGATCTCCCATCAAGCATACAACACTACCAAGACGTCCTCAGATATGCCAGATCGAAAGTTGACTTTGTTGTCGGCATCGGGTTATACATGTTACCATCTGAACTTCAACTTCAAATGGGTACAATAACAAATTATAATAACGAAATAATTGTTGCAGGGCGTGATCAGAAATTAAGCCTCAATCAATCTGTAAACTTGAGCCCAACAACCGCACATAGCTTGGGTCCAGTAACCACACATAGCTTAGGTCCAACAAGCAAACACCGCTTGCACCAAAAGTCAACACATGTGCAAAAAACATTAGTAACATCATCACCTGCACAGACAGTAACAGCCCCGTCACCGACCCCAGCACTGACACCGACACCCGTACAACCAGTAACAGAAGCCCTGGAACAGTCATCAGTTAACACACATGAGTCAGAGAGAACTGCATTGGTAATAGGCCTTACTGGATTAGGGATATTACTTCTTTACCTGTTTCATTAAATATCCTATAAATAACCCTCCTATTGTCACCAAAAAGACCCATACATGCTCTGCCATAAACCCTACTACCTTTGCTGCTGTACTTATCAGCCAACTGACAACACTCCCTATTATGCCAGGCAAAGCATCTATTGCTTTTTCAGCCAATTTCTGAAGCAAGTCTGAAATATTTGACAGTTGTTTTTTTACCCACGCTTGTAGATCTTTTGGGTCAGTCGGAGCCGGTGGAGGTGCCGGTGGAGCTGGACTACCACCGCCTCCGGCTACAGCTAACACTACAGTACTGATAATAAATCCAAGAGCAGTAATTAAACTTGCAATTGTGATACCCTGCTCTCTGAAAAGTGTTTTCAATCTCTCAGCCAAAGTTGTGTCTTCGTGAAGTATTTTTTTGAATAGTTTCTCTAATCCTGTTGACCTGTGTTTTCAGTTTTTCATTTCCTATTTCAATTACTTCTAACCATGCTGATCTTTCTATCTGCAAACCATTTAACCTGTGTTGTATTCTTTCTTTTATTTCAATGTCATCATTCTCATCATCAGCTTTACCTAATTTTCTTTTTCTCTTTCTATGTGATTATCAAGCTCACCTAGTTTGGCTACATTATTCACAAGCTCACCTCTGATTGACTGCAGTGATTTATACCCTGCTAACTCCTGCATTGTCAAAGGAGAGTTTCACCCATTGTTTTCATAGCCTCATTTATTTGTCCTTCTGTAAATGAAGTTTCATGTATTACCTTGTTTGCTATTTCTGACAGCTTTTTTATTTCTGTCATTTCAATTTCTTGTCCCATTGGCAACCTTGTTTGTACGTCATGAAGGGTACTAGCAAGTTGAGGTGGCAACTTTTTACTACCAACACCAAGGTAACGCTGCAGTGCTGCCTCACCACCAACATCAGTTTTGATTGTACTTAAAGATCTATACTTAGCTTGATCTTTTTTATAAGTCAATTGTACTTTTCCTTTGTCTGTATTTACAAATACGTGGTCTTTATCAAGTTCAAACTGATTAGGATCTATCATGTCTGGGCGATCACCAACACTATCATAAAATGAGTTTACTTTGTCTTTTAACAGTTAGTGATACATGCTAGAAGTATTTACCATTCCAGTCATATGTGACCCGCCACCACGAAATGAGTCGTAATGTCCCTGACCCGATTTCCCGCTATGGGTGAAAATTGTCGGGTGGCGAGGTCGGGTACATGTGTGGGGTCTCCAGTTTCTATAAACCATAACTCAGTGACCAATCGTCTGATTCACATGTTATCAGCACCATTGAAAAGGGTTTTCTTTCTAGTTTCTGCTGATATCAATATCTCAAAATGTCCAAAAAGTGACTTAAGACTCATTTTGAAAATTGTCGGGTGGCGTAGTCGGGTACATGTGTGGGGTCCCCAGGTTCTATAAACAATAATTAAGTAACCAATCGTCTGATTCACATGTTATTGGCACCATTGAAAAGGGTTTTCTTTCTAGTTTCTGCTGATATCAATATCGCAAAATGTCCAAAAAGTGACTTAAGACTCATTTTGTGGTGGCGGGTCACATATCTGTTGTACTAGTATCATAGTCACCCATGGCATCCATTTCAAAATCTTCATGACCAAATCCTCCCGCTGCCATTGTTTTTATTAATTAATTTTTTTGATTTTTGCATAATAAAATGACACAGTCCTATGGATCGAAGTTAGACCCGCACAGAAAACTACGTGAACCTCTTGGTGTTAAGGGCATTAGGCAATCAATTGTCGTCACTAACAATCCTAGCTCCATAGATCAAAACCAAATTCTTACTGTTAAATTTCCAAACCTAGGTCCCAGTGACTTTATTGTTCCTGGTACTGCTCATCTTGCTTTTAATATCGAACTTTCATCAGACGATGCAAACAGAACACTAGTTGACAACCTATCCAGAGCAATTATTAAAACTATTAAAGTTAAACTTGAAGGTCAGGAAGTGTTTAGTCTTGACGATGCTGATGTATTCTACTGTTACAAAGATCTGTGGCTCACTCGAGAAGAAAGAGAAGACCGTATTTATCAAGGCATACAGTCTGATAATGTTGCCAAACTCAGAATCAATGCAACAGATAAATCAACAACAGAAGTCAAGGACATTATTGTGGCAGAAACATATGGAAATATACACCAAACCAAGGGGAATTACTCAGCGCTGGACAGACGAACAGTTAGATCCCCTGCCCCCGACTATCAGGCACCCAATCGCCAGCCCACAGAGAAATAAGCAGGTATAGAATAAGACGATCATTTGCATCTTCAAAAAAGATGCGTCAGGTCTCTTATATAACCCATGTCTTTCTCCGGAACTTAGGAAGTAGACAGGGGAAACATTCATACACAAGCACGAAGGTGCATTACTATATGTGGTCGGATAAATACCCTGAATTCCCACAGTAGATGCACAGAACATTACACAACATTACAAAAACTATTTCCATATGGAAATAGGTTTTGCATTCCACTTGAATTTGAAATCCTAACAGCGCATTTACCTTATTACCAAGGAGCACTAAATGACCGTCTGAGTTTTGAACTAATCTTTAATGACTACTCCAAAGTTATTAAATCAACTGACACAGACGCAACATACAAGATCTCTAACATCTCCTTGAAATATGAAATTGTCACACACACAGACCTGGCCAGACTTATTAAAAATCGGTACCAGTCAAGACTGCTGATTTATTATGATCGTGTGATGAGGCACAGCTTGATTCATAAAGACAAAAGCGATCAAATGTGGAACATCAACTTGAACACACCTGCTAGGTCACTGAAAGGCATTCTTATGTTGTTTGTTAAACCGGCGAGTCCATACAAACTGGATTCAGAAAAATTCTATAATCCAAAGATTACTCATTTGTCTTGTACTATTGAAGGGCCCTAGGTCAACATCAGGCGACCAATATCCTGAACCGCCTGCATGCAGGTTTGAGACTGCGGCTTCCAGTGACATCTTTCACATGCCGTTTCGCCCCTTGCCCATCACTACAGGACTTGGAAAGGTCAGTGTCATGGTCCGTGGGCGTCTCCAAAAGCCTGCACGGTGGAGCTTTTTGTTGGAGTGCAGTGTGTACAGTACTGGCCCCACCCTTTAAACCCTTGGTTCGTCTGCCATGGCTTAGTGTCATGGTTAGTGACTGTTTTGACAGTGGTAGTCGAAAGTTACCGAAGCACCGGTCAGTGTAGGAATAGTGAGTTGTTTTCACGTTGGTAGAGACGGGTAAGTGTTCCTTGTTTTATCACGTGTGGGGCGCGCTAGTTGATACGGTAGTGTGTTCACTGCCGAGTTTACCTTGTCGGTAGCAAGGGAATAATAGTTTAGTTCGCAGCTGTACTCGGTTAGACCAGGTTGTCTTGCCCAGCTGACTGTTGGTAGTCAGTGACTGACCGTTTGTGAGAGTCAGTGACACAGCGCCGGTCCAGTCCCGTGATCGTTGGAGGCCGGAGACTAGGGTTATTGTGCCCACGGGTTTCGGCGTTTGTGACGGGTCGCAGAGGAGGTGAGTGCGTAAAAAACCTGCGTGCGGATGTTTTGTCATGTTATGGTTGTTATAGGTGTTTTGTACTATGTGCTAGGTCTAGGGGTATCGTGGGGGGAAAAGGAGGGTAGAACTCGATGGGTGTTAAAGGGAAGTATTGTTTTGGCGTTATTGTTTGGTTCTGTAATTATTAGTTGTTTTTAACTGTTTAGTGAAATGTTGTAATGGCTGGTGTGGAAGTGCAGAGAATGTTAGGAAGGTTTATATGTAGTGTTTGAGAACTTTCGTTGTTTTGGTTCATGTGTAAATTTTGGAATGATTTGGAAAGCACCTGTCATATGAGTGAAGGTCAAGTGCTTGGATGGTTAGTGGTAGTGTTTTTGTAAACCAAGCAGGGTGGGTATGGGAGGTTAGCTGTTTTAACGACCCACTGGTTTACGTTACTTACGGGGCCGTTCAGGCTTCTGCTTTTGTTTTGCATTTTTGACGTTCGGGGTCGGAACCAGTTGGAGGGCCGACAGGCATTAGGACCAACCACGCCTCGCTGGACCGGGTGTCGGCGTGGAAGGGGCGCGGTCATCTGTACTGCCGAAGCTGCCGTGTCGCCATTGCAACCAGACCTCGCGCCAGGGAAACGAAGAGAGAGAGAGAGAGAGAGAGAGAGGGAGAGAGAAGGCCCGCGAAGCTGTACGACCGTTAAGGAATCTGGACGGGGGGGATCCACAGGCGTTCGTCGACTTACCACGGTGGTCCCATTCTTATTCAGCTTTCCGTCACTCACTCTGCCTTGGTGTAGTTACATGATTCTTGTATATGAACAGTATATTGTAAATAACGTTTTTCAGCCGTCAGTTCGGAGGGCTGTAACCTGACTTTTTATTATTATTGTGGAGCAACAGTGCTGCGTAGCGTGGGGGAGCCACCACTCGATGCAACGCTGATGCTGTGGAAGTAGTATTAACCTTGGTTTAGTTTTTTCCTTTTGTTTTTCTTTTCTTTCTTTTTTTTCGGGAGGGGGAGGGGAGTAGTGGGCAGGGGGGGGGGGGGAGTGTCGGTGGGAAGTGTGGGAAGGAAGGAAGGGGGGAATACTTAGTATAATAGTAATAAAGATTGAGTGTACGTGTAAAGTAAATGTGTTGTGTTGCTTGTGCTGAGCTGTAACCTGTCTTGAGGCAAGACGCTAGGGTTCTTTATCTATCTCTTTCTTCTCATCTACTCCTAACCTTCATTCTCGTCTATCTCTCTTTAGTCGGGACTTTGGGGGTTCTACTTCTATTCTATCTTTCAATCTCGTCTGTCCCTCCCTAGCCGTGACACCTAGCACGCTAGGACGGTGGCATCGAGGTCCTCGGGTCGTAGGTTTTATATCGGACTGTCCTTGTCCTAGTCTCTGGCTCAAAAACCTTCCCCGGTGACACCGGGTCTTTGATGTCAGGGTTTTCCTCCCTTAGCCTTTCCGCAGCCAAGCGGCCGGTCCTGCAAGGCAGCAGGGGACTCGCGGAGGGCGGGGTCGTCTATGTCCGTGCAGATGTGAACTCATCATTATCATCATCATCATCATCATCCTGACGACGACGACGCTGAAGATTTCTTTTCTGATGCAGATATCATTATGCAGTGTCAGTATCTGGCCTAAACAATCACCCGGGCCCTTCCCTATCTGTACAAAGCAAGATGGATATGCTGAACCCGTCATTGACGGCGTCACAGTGACCATTTCCATTCCACACGCTGAAAAGCAACAAAAGGGGAAATACCGATGTTTTATGGTGACTTCAGCTCCTAACACAGAACGCCAAACCTGTGCTTTTTCTGTCGGTAGGTCCTCTTTCAGGTCTTCTGTCGTGTTATTTATACGCTTCGTTCTTTATATTGTCCGCTGTGCCTATCCCATTCGATGCCGCTGGACGCGTACTTTCTTTGTTCGTTCAACGATCAAAAGCCACAAACGTACAAGGAACATAGATGAAATTGTTCTCAGCAAGAGGTATAAATCCTCCTGAGCCCCCGCGACTGCGGGGGCTCATGAGGATCTATGCCTCTTGCAGTAGGATCGCGTTCACCTTTTTTCTTGTATCCCTTTGCTGGCTGTGAGTATAGCCCCCAAAAAATGCCGTGGATCGAGATGTTGGCTTATTTACTTATTTATTTATTCATTTTTTCATTTATTTATTTTTGATTTTTATTAATTTTTTATAATTGTATTTCTTTTCTGTTGGAGTTTTGTTCACATTTTCTCAGTTAAATCACTTCTAACAGAAGCATTGTTTAAATAATCACTTACATGCATGCACACACATGCACTGGCAAATTACATATACAGAAAAAGTTCAGATAATACAAAGTGTCTGGCGACCAAAACATTTTTGTTGTAGTTGTTAGTGTACATTAGCGTACTGGCGCTGAACTGTACAGTCCGAAGTCTAGTATTATGGTATCTGTATTAACTAGTTTTATGTGTGAGTGTGATTACTAAGTTAGTGCTATTATTAGTTGTATTACGAGTTAGGCTTTGCCAGTGGTTCTTGTTGCCTCGAGGGTCCGGCCAGGGGAGAAGGGAGGGGGAGTGGGGGGGAGGGGAGGGGGGATCAAAGTTGGAGGCCGGTAAGAGTCGAGGGCTTTAACCCAAGACTCTTACCTCCGACACTGACACCCTTGACCGGACCCGAGAGAGACTTGAAGCACTGGCACAGCCTAACTCGTAAATCAAAGATTTTGTCTTCAACTGTAAAAAGTAATAGCGTGAAGTATACCCCCTTCAAAGGAAGTTAAACTTCGCATCTGACGTATAATTAAGGGGACGTAATTCTCCATACTTCCGACTATCGGTAAACAACCTCGCGACTGCATTCGACTGGAACTTCTTTCTCAGGTATTTTTTTCATTTAACACATTTTCAGTCTTTCTGTTGTATGAAACTGGTAATATAGGCAAACACAACGTGTGCATATAGTTACTTCATTGCGTAAATCCCTCCATTTTTATTTATCCAGCTTTTTGTTTCTTCGCGGTTTCGAATACGGTCTGTCATGTTTTGAATAGAACAGATATCATGTGTATCACAGAGCACCTGCATATAGTTGCTTTTGTTTTGTAGTCCCATGAATTATTTATTTATTTGGCATATCTGTGTTTAGAGGTTTGACTGAATGAAGATTAGGGTGTGTTTGTACCGAGAAATGTGATTGGCCAAATATTTATTCGTGTGTGAACGCTTTGCTCAGCGAGTAAAGTTGTCATAGTAACATATAATAAGGGAGTATACTTATCATATGTCACCTTGGTAATTTGTTACGAGGGGACTCCCGTTGCCTTGAGAACGGACGACCGGGGGGAAGAAATCAAATAGAGCCAGGCCAATGAGAAAAAAATGTAAAGAGACTGAAAGAAGACATTGTACTTTAAGACATAGTGTTAAATCTTAAATGATGTGCCATCATTTAATTCTTAGATTTCATAAACTAATATGCGTGTGTGCTGTGTTTGTGTGAATGCTCTTAATGTGGTAATGACGGTAGATGAGCCGGCGCTCGGGCGTAATGCGTGCTTGCTTGCGTGCTTGCGTGCGTGCGCGCATTAATTTGTAATTATAATTGTCGACAGTGGGCAGATGTTCACATCTGCACGGGACATAGACGACCCCGCCCTCCACGAGTCGCCTGCTGCCTTGCAGGCCTGGCCGCTTGGCTGCGGAAAGGCTAAGGGAGGAAACCCCTGACATCAAAGCCCCCGTGTCTCCGGGGAAGGCTTTTGAGCCAGAGACTAGGACAAGGACAGTCTGGTATAAAAATTACGACCCGAGGACCTCGATGCCATCGTCCCAGCTTGCTAGGCCATGGCAGATGAACCAAGGGTTTAAAGGGTGCGGCCAGTACTGCGCACACTGCACTCCACCAAAAAGCTCCACCGCGCAGGCTTTAGGAAACGTCCACGGACCATGACACTGACCATTCCAAGTCCTGTAGCGACGGGCGAGGGGCGAAACGGCAGGTGAAAGGTGTCACTGGAACCCGCAGTCTCAAACCTGCATGCAGGCGGTTCAGGATATTGGTCGCCTGATGTTGACCTGGGGATGACAACATCACTCGGCACACCCTGAACGACCAAGCAGCCTTCTCTAGGGACAGCACTGCTTGCTCCACACGGAGAGGGGCCTAGAAAAGGTGGCCTAACCAAAGCTCGTCCCCTCGCAACCCCAGTTGGCTAGCCGCGGTCAACGGGCATCTTCTCCTGCGGTCAAAAAACAAGAAAGAATAACGGATCCACTCTCATGACGACCACGACCGGACTCAACGTAGCATGCTGGAACGTCCGAACCATGCTCGACAAAGCAGACAGCGGACGCCCTGAACGTCGCTCCGCCCTCATTGCCCATGAATTGCGGAGGTTAAACATCGACATCGCCGCGCTCAGCGAAGTACGCCTTCCGGACGAAGGCAGCCTCCAAGAACTTGGTGCTGGGTACACCCTCTACTGGTCAGGCAGGCCTGCATCAGAAAGACGGCTCTCAGGCGTGGGTTTCATGGTCAAGACATCCATTGCGACTAAGCTGGAAAACCTACCAACGGGCCACTCAGACCGCATCATGTCCATGCGCCTCCCACTGAGACACCAGCAACACGTCACCCTTCTCAGTGTGTACTCCCCAACCCTCCTGGCAGAGCCTGCTGAAAAGGACAAGTTTTACACTGACCTGCGCAGCCTCCTACAGAGTACCCCTGCAGACGACAAAGTCATCATCCTTGGCGACTTCAACGCCATAGTGGGCCAGGACTCTGAAGCCTGGAAAGGAGTCCTCGGCAAGCATGGCGTGGGGAACTGCAATGACAATGGCCGCCTACTGTTGGAGTTCTGTGCGGAGCAGCAACTGGTCATCACCAACACTACTTTTCAGCAAAAGGACAGTCGAAAGACCACCTGGATGCATCCTCGCTCCAAACACTGGCACCTTATCGACTATGTCCTAGTGCGTCAGAGGGACCGCAGTGACGTCCTCCTCACCAGAGTGATGCTCAGCGCAGAGTGCCATACTGACCACCGCCTTGTTCGCTGCAAACTTCAAGCCAAAACCCAAGAAATGGGGGCCTCCCAAGAAAAAGCTTGATGTTGCCAGCTTTCAGCGTGACGATGTGAAAGCTGCCTTTCAGACAGATTTACAGCGCAGGCTCAAAGACACAGCGGACCCAGTAGACTCCTCCCCTGAAAGACTTTGGGAACAACTAAAAACTGCTATTGCAAAATCCTCTGCAGAAGTCTTGGGTTTCGCCAGAAAGAAGAACAAAGACTGGTTTGACGAAAACGATGTAGAGATCCAGGAACACCTAGCAAAAAAAAAAAGAGCCGCCCATCAGGCCCACCTAGCCCAGCCTTCCTGCCCTGTGAAGAAGTCTGCCTTCCGCCTCGTCTGCAGCAGTCTCCAGCGCAAGCTCAGAGATCTCCAGAATGAGTGGTGGACCAGACTTGCACAGAGGACCCAGCTTTGCGCTGACAATGGTGACTACAGGGGCTTCTACGAAGCACTGAAAGCAGTGTATGGCCCCAGGCACCTGGTACAAAGTCCCCTGCGAAGCGCGAATGGCCAGGCACTCCACACAGATAATACCTCCATCTTGAACCGCTGGTCGGAATACTTTCAGAGCCTCTTCAGCGCTGAGCGCACTGTTCAAGAAGCAGTCGTCCTACAAATCCCACACCTCCCAGTAAAGGTTGAATTGGACGAACCGCCCACCGCTGAAGAGACCCTCACAGCCATCCACCAGCTCAAGAGTGGCAAAGCAGCAGGCATTGATGGAATACCGCCAGTTTACCTACCTTGGATGCATCATCACGTCAGACGCCAAGCTGGACAAGGAGCTGGACAACAGGCTGGCAAAAGCGAACAGTGCTTTCGGGCGACTATTCAAGCGGGTGTGGCACAATCAACAGCTGAAAAAAGGCACAAAGATCAGCGTGTACAGAGCTGTCGTCCTCACCACCCTGCTGTACGGTTCCGAGTCCTGGGCCCTCTACCGCAGCCAACTACGACTCCTCGAACGCTTTCACCAGCGCTGCCTGCGTACCATCCTCAGCATTCACTGGAGTGATTATGTCACCAACGTCGAGGTCCTTGAACAGGCGGAAACTGTGAGCATCTAGGCTTTGCTGCTGCGGACACAGCTTCGCTGGGCGGGGCACGTCTCCAGGATGGAGGATCATCGCCTACCCAAGATCACTCTGTTCGGCGAGCTCGCCACTGGACACCGAGACAGAGGGGCACCAAAAAAGAGATACAAAGACGTTCTCAAGAAGTCACTTAGTGCCTGCCAAATCGACCACCGCCAGTGGTCTTCGCTTGCTGCAGACCGTGACACCTGGCGCTCCACCATTCACAAGGCAGCCGTCTCCTTTGAGGACTCTCGCAGAGCTAACCTTAAGGACAAGCGGCTCAGAAGAAAAAACAGAGTTGTCGTAACTCAGAACCCTGACCAGACCTTCCCCTGCAGCCACTGCGGTCGAACCTGCCTGTCCCGGATTGGCCTCGGCAGCCACGAAAATGCCTGCAGACGACGTGGGCAAGCCCTATAGAATCTTTCTTCGCGAAGTCAAGCCAAGAGACTGAAGACTTTTATGAAGACATGAAAACAGAACTACACATGTATGACACGTCTGATTACCCTAAAGATCACCCGCTGTTCAGCACACAAAACAAAAAAGTGCCTGGTAAGTTTAAGGATGAACTGAATGGTGTGCCGATAGTTGAGTACGTTGGATTGAGATCAAAAATGTATTCTATACTGCATCAGAAGGGCAGTCAGTCGAAAGCCAAAGGAATAAAAAAATCAGCGTTGAAAAATAAAGACATACGTCATAGGGACAATACATTTTAACTATGGAAGAAAGAGAAAACCAGTGGCAGGAGAGGAGGCAGCGCAGACGAAAGATAGAAGAGCCAGAGCCTCAGCAACAGTCACAGGCTTCACCTGTAGCAAAGGCAACAGACTCTGCCGCTCTCGCATTGGACTGATTAGTCACAGCAGGCACTGCAAATCTTAAAATGGACTGACCCTGCAAGCACATCATACTCCATTGTCGTCCGAGACCGAAGGATGTATATATATATATATATGGATGTATATATATATATATATGTATATATATATATATATATATATATATATATATATATATATATATTACATAAAATCAAGATTTATATCAAGATTTACAATTTATAAAAAAAAAACCCACAAAATAACATTTAGAGGTATTTGATTTCTTTTGGTCAATGTCACACTTTTGGTACACAAATTTAGAGAGTGACCCATAGACGTTTTGTGCCGGGTATTATATCTAGTTGGTGTGGAACACGCACGCTATTGGGATCAGTACTGGGGTCAGTTGCATGAGTGAGCTTAGTATTGCGCCAGCCACCAAGCACGGTTCATATCGCGCAAAACATTTGTCACAGTTGTTAACAAAATCTGCAAATGTCTTCAAATGTTAATGTTTTCAATTACACCACTCTGGAAAAGGCAATACATTCAGTCAGAGTCAATCGCCTGGCACGCAGAAGACTATCGGGCCGAAGTCGGCCGCAGAAGGATAGCCCAGGACTACGCGGGCCCTCTGCGGCCGACGTTGGCTAGATCGCCTTTGCGATCTGAAAAAAATGTTGCGGTATCGAGTACGGTCCTTCAACACGATTCATAGATCAATATAAGCTCGGGCAGCCTGTCGGTGCTCATGAGTTTCTCTGACTGATGCTGTCGAGATTCTTACCATTGTTGCTCTCCAGGGAGGATACTGATATGGTTGAAAGCCGCATTTTTAAAAATAAATTTATCAGATGATCATACACACAAATCTGGAGAACTCGCGCGAATTACTTTGAGACAACTTCACACAGCCGGCTTCAACTAGTGCCTTCATTCGAGAGGTTGGCAGCTGATTGTTCCTTGTGATAGACGAGATATAAGGGGTGTGTTAAATCAACAGAAGTTTGCGTGCATGACATGCTTTAAATAGCAGCTGCGCACGCCTGTGTCAGTACTGTTCTCCCCTACCACCCTCTGTACATTTTAGTTTCTGAAATATGACGTCATTCAAAAGCCAGAACCGTCCAAGAAACATGGATACAAACTGTTCTCAGCAAGAGGCGTAGAACCTCATGAGCCCCCGCAAGTACGGGGGCTCATGAGGATCTATGCCTCTTGCAGTTGGGTCGTGTTCACCTATTCTCGGCAGTCAATGGGTTTAACCCTTTCAGCTCTGACGCACCCCTACAGCAGGAGATGGGTCGACCTTGATAATTCAAGGTTAGTGCCATTTTAGCTTGGAGCCTGTCGGCGGAAAGCTAATCTGACACTGACCTTGAATTATTATGATCGATCCATCTCCTGCAACTGGTGCAATGTCGTTATATAACGCTTCCAAAATTTGGGGAATAATTCCGTCGGGCTAAATGAGTTATGGCAGCTGTGACTGTCAAAATAAATAAATGAAATTAAAAAAAAAATACATATGCCTCAATACATAGATAAGTACTCTTTCAAGCCACTCTTTTCTCTTTTTTTTTACGATTATTGTTCTGACGATAAGTGTGTACAGTTCGTCAGTGGGATTCACTGTCAGTTTAGCGATCGCGCACTTTACGATCACGTGTTGACATCAGCATAGGGAAATCAAGAATCTACAAAGGGTGTACACACGTCTTAGAGAGCTGCTTCTTGACGGCCGCTTCATCTCTCAACACCCACTCCCATAGCCTAAGATACTGCGTTAGCAATATCCCCTTCCCTCTCTCTCCCCTCCCCCCTTTCACAGACACACTCACACACCACACACATCCGCACGCACACCCGCCACACGCACCCCCTACCCCCCCCCTTCTACCCTCCCCCTACCCCCCCCCCCAGCACACACACACACACACACATACATGCACGCGCTCATTCACACATCTTTTTCCCCCGCCCACTCCGCCCAACCCTTTGTTCACAAACATACTCACACACACGCACACACTCACTGAGTACTGGCACACACACACACACACACACACACACACACACACACACACACACAACCACACACACACACCACACACCACACACACACACACACACACACGCACGGATACATACATACACACACACGCACACACACACACACACACACACACACACACACACCACGGGCGCTCACACCACACACACATGCATACACACACCACACAAACTTGCACGCATGCACGCACACATACACAGACACCCTCCCCCTACACAAACACACATATACATACAGGTACGCACACGCGTACGCGCAGGCCACACGCACACACACGCTAACACTAACGCACACAGACATACACAAACACACACACACACACACACACACACACCAGATATACACACACACACACACACACACACACACACACACACACACACCAGATACACTCATATATACACACATACACACACATGCGCACAAACACACATGCACATTCATCCACGCACACGAGTTTTTCAGGTCGGATAGGTTTTGTGAAGTACGTACCCCTCCTAAACCATGATCGATATGCGTGCATGTGCACTGATGAACTCTGTTTTGCGTGCCACTACACGCATGTTGTCTGTTTAAAATTATTTCAGCGTACACACTTGGGGTTACCTTTAACTTTTCACGACAGCACAACGAGCAACGCACAAGTGCAAGAGGTAGAGATCCACATGCGACCCGTAGACTCAGGGGCTCATGAGGATCTATGCCTCTTGCGGATCGTGTTCGTCTCCCTATAGAGCCGCCGTGAGATGACCTTAGTCGCCTGCTCGGCGTTAAATCCAAATAACTAACTCTGTATAGAGATATACTGAAGCAGTGATTCGACTGTGGTTCCAGTGACATATCAAATGACATTTCGATACGCTCGGAGTGACAGCTTTATGTACGAGGTAAAACAAAACACGACCTGTACAAACACAACTAAAACACGCATTTATGACCGGCTGGCTTATTTTTCTTCACCGTTTTTATTATTTTTTTTTAAATTTTTTAATCGATATTATCTGATGTGTGATCTATATTTTCAGACCCTCTTGACACCACAGCATAAGAAACCGGAGTCAGTCCGAAACCGGTTTTGCGGTAACCAACATCAGGTTAGCTCAGTTGCCATTATTCTCTGATTCAACAAGAACTCGTTGGAAATTAAGTACCGTTTATTCGCCGCTTACTTTTAAATAAGTCAGACAATACATTATGAACGTGAGGGGGACGAAGGGGGTCAATATTCTGACTCATCATTTCCCGTGTTTAAACTTTCACGACTAGTGAAACCATCGTCGTGAAATGATCCCTGATGTGTGATAAACGAGGACACCAAATCGTTACTTGGTCGCATATTACGTAGCCTTGTTTCGCCATTGACAAAAAGATAGTCTTTGTAAAAGTATAGAGACATAAAGCTGTGCATCCACCTCTTCCCCCCTCCCCACCCCACCCCCACTCCACACACACACACACACACACACACACACACACACACACACACACACACACACACACACACACACACACACACACACACACACACATCCCCCATCCTTATACCCGTAAAGCAGTGGCTACAATCTTCTGCAAAACTGCAACGGCAGCTTATAACCCGGCTATCAGCTCATTCAAGTCGCCTCGCCTCAATAGCTGTTAAAGTGTCGTATAGTGTTGCCTTCGGCAACGATGTACGACACTTTCGCAGCTATTGAGGCGGGATGCATTGAATGAGTTAAAATTATTTCACTCTGAGACTAAAAATGTCGCGAAGTGTGCCAGAAAGAGGCGCAAATTCTCATGACTCCCTGCAAACTGCAAGGACTGATGAGAATCTAAGCCTATGTCAGACGACATGGGCTAGCTAGTGTGTATAAGCAGACAGGCTTTACCTGGAACGTCAGCTGATCATCGCATGAGTTGTGTTGTGTTGTGTTGTGTTGTGTTTTGTTATGTTGTGTTGTGTTGTGTTGTGTTGTGTTGTGTTGTGCTGTGTTGTGTTGTGTTGTGTTGTGTTGTTGTATTGTTTACGTTACATCTTAGATCACTAACCCCTTTGCTGTTGATAGCGGTTTTTTGTCGCGATGATTCATGCAGTAAAGACTGCTACCGACAGCCAAAGAATTAACTTGACGTTTTGTACGGCGGCGGTGGTGAGTTGCGGAACCCTTGGAAACCGCCCAAGCTCTCCCTCTCACGTCCGCCCCTGAAAAACGGACTGTTTAAGTACATTACCATACCCAGCAAGTTGATTGTATTGCTGTACAAACTGTGTGCCTTTCTGTACTTTGGATATCCTAAGAACGAGGGCTGGTTAACAAAAATCACAAAATTCACACAGCAGTACAAATTGAATCAACATAATTCTATTAGTTTCTTTTTTTCTTTTTGGTCGTAGTATAATAGTTAAACTAATTTAAATTACATTTCTATGCCTAGAGAGAGACTTCGTTCCTACGACAAAGGGCGCAGGGCATGCAATGATTAAGCCAGGCTAATTTTGTAGTTTAGCCTCTTCCACTGCCAGAGATCTTCACGCGTCACGTGTTTGAAACCAGTTTTTCATGATTTGTCTGCTTGAGGCGCACGGATGTGAAGGAGGCCATCAAAAGACACAGGTCCTTATGATTGCCGCGTCTGTGCGTAATCATGTTGATCTATGCCTCGTGCACTCCGCTGTTTGTTCTTTTCCGGCAGGTTATATATTTATTCACAGCAAAAGGTCACTGTTACCAATGACTGACAAAATGTGTAGGACTATAATAATTATTTTATCTTTTACACAGCAGTCTAATGGAGAGTACACGTCCAAGGCTACAGTTTGTTGTCATCGTCTCACTGTGGAACATGATCTGGTGCCAAGGTAAACTACATGTTTCCGTGTATACATTTGCTGAAAAGTCCACCCAAAAATTACCTGCTTCCGGACTTCTTACTATAGGGCCGGCGTCGACCGCCGTTGGCTTGCGCACGTCTGTGCGCGGGCCAACGGCGACCGACGTCGGCCCGATGGGCTTTTGCACATTGGGTAGTGCTTAGGGAGAGCAGTCTAGCCGCTTTAAAAACGAATATCTCCCTTTCTGTCGCTGTTTATGTTTCTGTCACTCTGACTCTGTCTACGTCTGTCTATCTCGATGCTGAATCCCCGGGAAGAACGGGTATTGCAGTATACATTCATAATTCAATTGGCGGTATTACTCGCAGGCGTGGGGTCCTGGAGTCAAAAACTGTGGAATGCATTTGGGTTGAATTAAGGGCAAACATATCAAACCCCGTTCTGGTCGGGTATATTTACAGGAACCCAGCATCAACATTTCAATGGTTCGACGACTGATCGTCATGATGGATAAGGTCAGACAGTTCAGCTCTGAAATTTTGATCCTAGGCGATTTCAATAGTTCTGCCTCTCGTTGTGTCTTCCATCCCGTTCTGACATCCTGCGATAGTTCTGCCATACCCGTTATGACATCCTGCGATGGTTCTGCCAAACCCGTTCTGAAATCCTGGTCAGGGCACCAAAAATGGTGGTCTTTGTTACACACCAGCCATACTCAAGAGTTGTGTGAACGTAGACGCCACCAGACATACGTTTTTTCAGAAACGTCTTTATTTCGGGTACAACATTCTTCCAATAAGTTGGGCAGGACCAACCTACGGAATAGTGAAGTAGAAATCGGAGCTCTCGGTCTCTTTCTCCTGAGCTCCCTATTCTGAGCTCTTCTACTCTCTCCCTAGCTTTTTCCTAGCTTGCTCTTCCCCTCTCAGCTCTGCACTATATATACCTATTTGCGAAACAGTACCCTATTATTGGGAACGTCGCTCTCTTGGCTCCAAATTTGTCAACAGAGCGTCTTTCTGTCAACCATAAATTTCTACAACAATGGGTCTTCCCCCAGGCCGTATACACTATACCTATATTTCTTGATCTTGGCCTTACATATTCAGTACAACATCCCTTGATCGTGGCCATACATATTCAGTACTCCAAGCCCCAGGGAGTGTGGCCCATATTCAATAATGCACGCTCACAAATTCAACATATGGGAACTTGCGTCAGTGCTCGATCTTGGCCTTACAACTTAGGCATGTGGTTCTAAGCCCTGGGCATTAATAATGGTCTTGAATAATAATTATATACTAATACATGTGGATGCCACACGTAGTTTAACATAGGGCAGGCAAATTAATCCACCCGGAGAATAAAGAAAGCACCTACGATCGACTCAAAGTCCTCCACATGCTGCCTCTGCGTAAGTTACTCGTGTACAATAAAGGCGTACTTATGTTTAAAATCTACCAGTCTATAACGTCTAGTTATCTAACAGTTCTATTTATCCCTGCTCATACGCCATATAAAACGACGAGGAACACTCTATCCATACCAAGGCCGCGCCTCTATATATTCAAAACTAGATTGTCTTACTCAGGAGCCAAACTATGGAATTTGTTGCCGATCAACATTACTGGCCACATCCAGGGCCCGCTTTTTTCGGCAGCTGCAAGAAACTTAAGCCCATAGTTGTGTAGTTGTGTCGACGCTACTCAAGCGCCTTGAGTTGTATTGCCGAGTTTGCTGTTGCTGTTTCTGTTCAAACTAAGATTTTAACGTTCAGGTTTAATTAGGTTCTCAGTGTGAGTATGTGTGTATGTGTGTGTGTGTGTGTGTGTGTGTGTGTGTGTGTGTGTGTGTGTGTGTGACTGATAAATTAGTCTTTGTGATAATCACGTTTAGCCTTTCCATTTTTATTAGGTTTTAGCCACGCGCGTGTGAATGTTGTGTGAGTGCAAGTGCAAGGACATGATTGAAAAAAGGTCTGTGTACCTAATCATTTATCCTTGAAAAATAAAGTTTCATTTCATCTCTCTCTCTCTCTCTCTCTCTCTCTCTCTCTCTCTCTCTCTCTCTCTCTCTCTCTCTCTCTCTCTCTCTCTCTCTCTCGGGGAGCTGGGTGGCTCGGTGGTACAAGTGTTCGCCTCTCGACCAAAAGGTCCCGAGTTCGATTGCAGCTTGGGTCAAAATTTGTTCAGACCCTTTATCGTGCCCCGTCTTTGAAATCACCTTCGTGGTGGACAAAAGACGTTAAGCCCTAAACATTTAACTTTTCTCTCTCTCTCTCTCTCTCTCTCTCTCTCTCTCTCTCTCTCTCTCTCTCTCTCTCTCTCTCTCTCTCTCTCTCTCTCTCTCTCCATTTAATTTTATTCATTCATTCCTCTCTCTCTCTCTCTCTCTCTCTCTCTCTCTCTCTCTCTCTCTCTCTCTCTCTCTCTCTCTCCATTTAATTTTATTCATTCATTCCTCTCTCTCTCTCTTTCTCTCTCTCTCTCTCTCTCTCTCTCTCTCTCTCTCTCTCTCTCTCTCTCACTCTCTCTCTTTCTTTCTCTCTCTCTCTCTCTCTCTCTCTCTCTCTCTCTCTCTCTCTCTCTCTCTCTCTCTCTCTTTATTGAGCTTTTTAAAAGCATTCTATAGATATTGATATTAGTTGATTTTTATTTATTTATTTTTTATTTTTTGATTAATTTTTGGTGACATATTTGTATTATATCTCTCGCTACATTTGCGTTTTTACCGACATGCAAACTCGTAATCTAAATACTGTTCCGAAACGAACAGACGAACTGAGAATTGGCCATCTTAACATATATCATCTAGTTAACAAGGTGCCCGATTTATCTGTGTTCCTAAACACGCCCTTACATTTTCATATTTTTGGTGTGTCCGAGTCAAGGCTTAAAAGTTCAATAAGGGATAACTCCATTTCTGTCCAAATTTCTCAGTACTCCACAGAGATGCCTTAAGCCCTCAACACACTGGACTAACTAGCTGTATTTATACATAATTCAATACTACTTGGTAACGTCAAACGGCGACAAGACGTTGAGTCAGCTAAAGTGGAAAGCTTGTGAGTAGAAGTGAAGATATCTAACCCCCCCTCCCCCCGCCACCCCCCCCCCCCCCCGTCCTCATTGGCTTTATTTATAGAAATCCCACAGCCAGCTGGGACTGGTATGATGACTTCGTAGCAATGATGGATAGCGTAAATCAAAATAAAGCTGACGTTGTTCTTTTGGGCGATTTTAATATTGCTCTTTCTAAATCTAAAGTGTCCAATGCTGCATGGGCGTCAACAACAGCACTATTCGGTTTAGAACAGTTAATTAAAAACCCCACTAGAACCACATGTACATCTTCAACCCTGATTGATCATATTTATGTGACAAATGATGATAAAATATCAAATGTACATGTTCCCTCCTTAGCTGTCAGTGACCATAACCCAGTATGTTGCACAGTCTCCGTGAAACTAGACAAAGAGAACAAAAAGAGAAATAAAACAATTAAATATCGTTCTTTCAAAACATTAAATAACGGCGACTTTCTGCGGGATCTGCGCAATACTCCTTTCAGGGACGTGTATAACCACACTTCTCCTGACAGTGCCCTGTCGTACTGGATGGATTTATTCCTTGGGGTTATAAATAAGCATGCGCCCATACGAGAAAAACGAGTTAAGCACTCTACCCTGCCACCCTGGTTAACAGTAGATGTCAAACAGGCCAAGTCATTTAGAGACAAACTTAAGAAAGAAAAACATTTTGGTGAATATAAGAAACAACGAAATCGTGTTAAATACTTAGTGAGAGCGTCCAAAAAAACTGTTCTTTCAAGAAATGATTAGATACAAAAAAGATACAGCATCGGTGTGGAAAGCCCTGAACGTTATAACAAAGGGTAAATCAGCCCCTGAAATACAATCCCATTTGTCAGCTGATATATTAAATAACCACTTCCTATCGACAGCTGAAACACTTGCTCAGTCAGCTGCAAGTAGTAACGCAGAGTACCAAGTTCCTAGTGTACTGGAAAAATACTGTGAGGCCAAAAATATACTGCAGACTTTCATCATTACCGTCGCTGAAGTCGGCAAATTCATCTCTAGTATGCCAAACAAAAAGTCCAGTGGGATGGATGGTATAGACAACAAAATTCTGAAAATGTGACTACCATGTACGGTAGAGGCACTCACTTATATCTTTAACCTCTGTATAAAACACATCACGTTTCCAACTATTTTCAAAGAGGCCAAGGTAATTCCAATCCCTAAATCAAACGATCTTGAAGATGTCAATAACTACCGTTCTATCTCACTTTTGTCGGCCCTGTCAAAGCCCCTTGAAAAACACATTCAAAAACACCTCCTCGATTTTATAGAAAAGGGCAATTTCATAAATATTCATCAGTCCGGCTTTAGACCGAAACACTCATGTCAGTCAGCAATGACACACACTGTAGACAGCTGGCTGGAATCAATAAGTAAAACCTGATGTCTGGAGCTGTTTTCTTAGACCTACAAAAAGCATTATGCGTAATTTCTCCTTTTTACTGTTTGGTCCTTTGTGTTCTACTGTCGTGTGCATAAACTTTGTAATTTATGTATTTTAACCTTTTTCAGATGCAGTGATCAAATGCCTCCTGACTCCTGCAAATGTGACAGAGGGGGACAGCGCAAATCTGACCTGCATATTTCCCACGGATATCAGGAAAAACTTGACGAAAAGGATTTTTATCTGCAGAGGAGCGATGGTCCCGAAGTCAAATTCGATGAAAGTACGTATACACACACACAAAAAGAATATCCGTTAGCTCATTTGAGATGTGCCGCATACGACTACGCGGCAAACTATGGCCTATCTGCATATGAAGCAAATGTGTTAACTCACTCGAGACGTGCCGCCTCCGGATACGCGGCATGAGCCGCGTATCCGGAGGCGGCACGTCTCGAATGAGTTAACGCTATCACTGCCGAAAGTCCATCTCAATGGCAAGAGACACATATCGCCAAGGATGTCACAGAAATGTTGCAAGTAAAACGTAGTTCAGGTGACTGGTTTGGGATAGAACGGTTTTTTTTTTTCATTTTAATTTTTTATTTGTTTTTACAATTAGCATCTATAAGCAATCTATAGATATGAGCTGAATCATGTCAGAACAAAACCTGAGATTGATAAAGTGGTTTAACACATTCTACCCCAGGACCAAAGTCCCTTAATTTTAAAGTTGCCCTCTTGAAGACTGTATTACAGTTCTAGAGACAGATCGCGCACGATAGTTCAAAGGTGGTGCAAGAATAGCTTGGCGACTATGGTTTCCAATCTATTCTGGCACCACTTTTGAACTATCATGCTCGATCCATGTCTTGCTGTGGCGTGTCGGGGCTGAATGAGTTAATCTAACAAGTTGAAGTTCACAGTGTGTAAATATTATAATGATGATGACGATGATAATAATGATGATGATTTTCTGACGTAGATAACTTTATGCGCTGTAACTGGTTTAAACAAGCCACCGAGACCTTCCTTAACTGTACAAACCCAGAAGGATATGCTTACCCCATCATAGGCGGCGTCACAGCGACAATTGGTATTCCTCATGCTAAGAAGCAACAGGAGGGGTACTATTGGTGTAATATGGTGAACCCAGCTCCAAACACAGATCGTCACAGCTGTGCTTTTTTTGTCGGTAATTCCATTTTTTGTGTGTGAATTTGTCGGGTTAAGTCTTAAATGATGAACATTTAATTAATTTGTAGATTTCATAAACTAATATGCGTGTGTGTTGTGTATGTATGAGTGCTTTTTGTGGTGGTGATGGTGTTAGATGAGGGTGTGTGTGTGTGTGTGTGTGTATGTGTGTGTGTGTGTGTGTGTGTGTGTGTGTGTGTGTGTGTGTGTTAATTTGTGATAGTAATTATCTAGTTTTAAAGCTTTTTACAGTGTGTGTATAAGGGATATTTTACGTGTGAAAGAGTATTAATTGTTTGTTATTGTTGACTGTGATCTTTGTAACGACATAAACACACACTCCTATGCTTCATCTTGTTAAGGCAAATGGCAATAAACAATATCTTATCTTATATAATCTTATATAATCTTATATAATCTTATATAATCTTATCTTATCTTATCTTATCTTATCTTATCTTATCTTATCTTATCTTATCTTATCTTATCTTATCTTATCTTATACACAAACCAATATAGATAGAAAAGGCGTGATTGGGACCACGGCAAAGTGATGTAAAATCCGACTTTTGTCATGTCGGATCTCGTCATTTTAATTAAGCCGCTTTTAAATTGCTTAAGTCGACTGCTCCGCGTTAAAACCTAATAACTAACTAAGTAAATTCATATAAACAACGTCAACTGAACTAATTTTATCGCTTAACTCGTTCAGCCCGACGCACGTATTCCCCCAATTTTGGTGGCGTCATCTAATAATAATAATAATGATTACGGTATTTATAATGCGCTTATCTTACAATAATTAAAACTCTAAGCGCGCACTCACAACTCGCGCACGCATGCACACGCTTTAGACAACGACTTACGAACCACAAATAGTGAAATACATTACGACAGTCTGCTTAGGGTGGGTAGTGTGGTGGTATAGTGCTAGAACTGTTGAAAGATGTGAGTTTTGAGGGCGGACTGAAAGGAGGAGAGAGAGTGTTTCTGACGGAGAGAGAGTGGGAGAGTGTTCCAGATGGATGGACCGTATACTGTGAAGGAGCGGGGGCCGAAAGTACTAAGTTTGGTGCGGGTGATGTGGAGGCGGAGAGGGTCGGAGGCGGAGCGGAGGGAGCGGGGAGGAGTGTAGGGGTGAAGTAAGTTTGAGAGATAGGCGGGAGCGCAGTTCTTCAGGGATTTGTAGCAGAGAGACAGAATCTTGTATTGGATGCGTTGGGGGATGGGAAGCCAGTGAAGGAGTTTGAGCAGGGGAGTGATGTGGTCGGATTTTTTCTTTCTGAGAACGAGGCGGGCAGCATTGTTCTGGACGCCATGGAGAGTGAAAGTGGTGGAGTGAGGGAGGCCGGAAAGGAGAGAGTTGCAGTAGTCGATGCGAGATAGGATGAGAGAGACAGCAAGTTTGGTGGCAGCTTCGGTAGTGAGGTATTTTCTGATCTGACCGATGCGGCGGAGGTGAAAGTAGTATGCCTGTGCCGTGACAGAAACAAAGCTGGTCATGGAAAGAGAGGAATCGAGGATAACGCCGAGGTTTTTGGCCGAGTCAGAGAGGGAGATGGGGGTGCTGTCGAGTTGAAGGTGGAGGGAGGAATGGAGCTGGGAAAGTTTCTGGCGAGTGCCTACCAGCATGGCTTCCGTTTTGTCGTTATTCAGTTTAAGCTTGTTTGCTGTCATCCAGTGTTTCACGTCTTAGTAGCAGTCAGCCGTGCGAGTCAGTAGTGACTGGGTGTTGTCGAGTTTGTCTTTGTCTAGTAGTTGTGAGTCGTCAGCGTAGAGGTGGTGGTGTATGTGGTGAGACTGGATGATGTTGGACAGGCGAGAGGTGTAGAGTGTGAAAAAGACCGGGCCCAGGACGGACCCCTGTGGAACTCCGCAGGAGAGCGTGACTGGTTTGGAGAAGACGCCGTCGATGGTGACGGACTGCTGTCTGTCGGAGAGGTAGGAGAGAAACCAGGAGTAAGCAGAGTCATTGATGCCAAAGGAATGGTGAAGGCGGTGGAGGAGGATAGAGTGGTCTATAGTGTCGAAGGCGGCAGAGAGGTCGAGTAGCGTAACAAGGGAGATGTTGCCCGAGTCGGTGGAGAGAAGCAGGTCGTTTAAGATATGTAGAAGGGCTGATTTAGTGCTGTGATGTTTGCGATAGGCAGACTGGAAGGGACTGAGGAGGTTGTTGTCGTCGAGGTGGAGGTTGAGCTGGTTGAGAACGACCTTCTCAAGAAGCTTGGACAGGAAAGATAGATTGGAGACTGGGCGATAGTTTTTGAGTTCGTTTGGGTCGAGGTTGTGTTTTTTGAGGAGAAGACGGACGATGGCGGACTTGAAGATATCTGGTACGGAGCCGTTCTCTAGAGATGTGTTGATGATGTCAGTAATGAATGGCAGAAGTTTTGGAAGGCCGTCCCGGTAAAGAGAAGATGGGAGAGGGTCTAGTTCGCAGGTTTTGAGAGGCATGGACTTTATGGTCTTGAGGACTTCATCCTGAGAGACGGGCTGGAAGGACGAGAGGGGGATGCCGGAAAACGGGGTGTCGGGAGGGCAAGGCGGAGAAGGCAGAGTGTCGAGTGTGTTGCGCAGAGTTTGGATTTTGTCAGAAAAATAGGTGGAAAAGGCGGACGGGAGTTCTTCTTTGCTATGTGTGTTTGGGAGAGGAGAGTCTTTAGAAATGCCTAGGAGTGAGTTCATGGTAGCGTAGAGGGTTTTGGAAGAAGTGGATTCCAGGATTTTGTTTGTAACGACTTCGCACCTGTTGCAGGAGATGGATCGACCATGATAATTCATGGATAGTCCCAGATTAGCTTGGCGCTTGTCAGCGCCAAGCTAATCTGGCACTACCCTTGAATTATCATGGCCGAACTATCTCAGTCCTGCTGTAGTGCGTCAGGGCTGAATGGGTTAACATACACAGCGGTCACAATGAAACTGAAGGGTCGTGTGTGTTTCCTTTTTTCTATCACATTGTTGTGTGTGTTTACCATGTAGCTGAGAGCAGCAGAAGCGGTTCCGGTGTCATTTCGACAGAGGAGATCATCGGAAGAGTTGTTGGATGTGTTGCTGGTGTTGGACTTGTGGCTGTGGCTGTGGCTGTGGTGTACTGGTACGATACGTTTACTTTGGTCTCTTGCATTAGTCTCCATTGCCCTGAATAAAAGTCTTCCCTTGACTTCTTTTCATTTTGACACCTTAACTCATTCAGCCCGACGCACGTATTTCCAAATGTTGGAGTCATCATCTAACGACACTGCACCTGTTGCAGCAGATGGATCGACCATGATAATTCAAGGGTAGTGCCAGACTAGCTTGGCGACGACAGGGGCCAAGGTAAACTGGCACTACCCTTGAATTATCATGGTCGACCCATCTACTAAGTGCGTCAGGGCTGAATGATTGAACCCCTTGCCAAGCAAAGTGAAAAGGATCAAATGCAAACATTATATATCTTTATGAGCCCTCGTATCTACGGGGGCTCATGAGGATCTATGCCTATTGCTGATATCACTATTTTTCCATGTTCCTTGGGCGTTTGCAGCTGTTAGTCGTTGAATGAACATATATATTAAAAACAGAATATACGTCCGGTGGCAGGGAAAGGGGTTAAGTGTTTTTGTAGGGAAAACACAAAATATCACGACGAGCAAAAGAAATACGACGTTTTTTTCCGAAAATCTCGCATTTCTTTGCTCGTGATTATACAATGACGCATGTCACAACGTGACAGATTTTATTTGAAACATGCCTGGCTGACGTCACTAAAGCATGTTCTTAATTAAACGAACTTTAGTTCGCGAACTCTGACGAACTAGAGTTCACGATCTCGGACGAACCAGGTTGGTTCTTAATTGGACGATCTAAAGATACAGCGAACCTAGTTCGAAGTAGTTCACGAACCTCGACAAACCATAGTTCGCTGTCGGAAAAGGTTCGCTAAACGTGTTGAGCAAACCAAGGCGAACCTTTTCTCTGATTGGTCAAAACATTTACCCTCTTCTGCGTTGGAGATAAGAAGACAGTGACTGATACAAACAAATATGGCGGACGGCGATATTTCACTCGTGCGAAGAACAAGACCTATTTTTATTGATTTGTGAGAGGCGCAACGCTGTTTGTAGGGTCGCTACTGCAAGGAGTACAAAAACAAACATCGTTCAAATCGCGAAGCGGCATAGCGACAGCCATTTTGAACACCTTCGCAGACAGTAAGTACGCCGAATCGAGCACTTCAGTTAAGAAAGAGAACCATGGCAAACCTGGTTTGCTGAAGTTCGACTAGTTTCGTTCAACCTAAATTAAGAAACAAACCAAAAGATCGCCGATCTTCTCCGATCTAGGTTTGTCGATCAAGAGTTCGCCCAATTAAAAACAGCTCTTAGTCTGCCAATCACTTGGTTTATTTTCTGTTTGTGAAGTTGTTTATATACAGACAGACACAGAGCAGTGTATTTTAATTTGATCAACTGGTCTGTTACAGAGTTAACGATACCCGAGAATCTGCTAGAGCGAGTACACGTGTGCATGGCGCTTTTTGTTGCTGTTTAATACCGATTTATTCATACAAGCTTCTCAGAGCCAGAGAAAAGCCCAAAAACGAAAACCGAATACAATACAATACAATACAATACAATACAATACAATACAATACAATAATACTGTATTGTACCTGAAGGGACGTTTTGGCGCAGAGGTATAACATTTATAATAGAACTAAGAATAAAAATTTACATTTTCACGTGATCCGCCGTTGACCCGCGCACGGCCGTGACATTTTGTGCATTGGGAATTCAGTAGAGAAAGATTCTTCCGTTGTTGTTGACGGACTTGTTGTTTAGCTGGGACCTGCTGGGTGCATATTTTGTGTTTTCGTTGCTTTCTTTTTCTCTAAGGTTTCTATTTTGTATAATTTTTATTTTCCTTTCCTAAATTTCTGTGTTGCAGCTGTCTTCACAAGGAAGGCAGGTGAGACTAAGAAAGTGACAGAACGTTAAAGGCGCTCTTTTATGATGTAAATGTTGGGTTAACTTGAAACGTGAGTTAAATAACTTTTTCCTTGCCAAGAAAATTAAACACTGCCATATTGCGAGAGGGCATAGATCCTCAAGAGCCCCCGCAGATAACAGAGAGAGAGAGAGAGAGAGAGAGAGAGAGAGAGAGAGAGAGAGAGAGAGAGAGAGAGAGAGAGAGAGAGAGACAAGAAAGAGAGGAAATTGGTTAAACATGTCAGAGACGTTATCCCATTTCAAGACGTACGATCAATTTTCAATGAATCAGAAATTCATAATTTGTTTAATTTTCAAAGGAAATGTTGCCGCTCGAGTCAACAAAGTGAAACAGCATCAAACGACGGAACAACAAGCGCGGTTCAAGAACGTATTGCTATGTACGAAAAAAACGACGAGGACGCTAGGAAAAGCATGATTAACAAGTACCCCGGGAAACAGAACTAATGGTAAAAACACTGTGTTGAATTTGAAAGTACGTATTTTTTCCATTTGGTTTCGATGTAAACATAGCGTACCCCAATCAACAGACTCATCGACACATATCAAACAAACAAACAAACAAACAAACAAACAAACACACAAACAAAAGACACAAGGCTTCATGTTAACAAATTTATTTAACAGTAATGAAACTTTAATTATTCTATTTAACACACACGTGCGCATGCACGCACGAACGAACGCACGCACGCGCACACACATTTACATACACACTTACCCCTCCCCCTACTATATATATATATATATATATATATATATATATATATATACTAATGGTCAATACTTAAGGGCACTTTTTATCGCAGGCGCACCGACAACACCACACAAATAATGTAACAATACTTGGAGTCAGTACTTTGCTAATTTATTCAGTTACAATTTCATTTAAGTTTTGAGTAAATCAAGCAATTGTAACAACAGCAGTACGTTAGAATGTTTCACCAACCCATCATTTGAAAAGTCACACAAGACTGGTCCAGTCAGTAGCGAGTGTACCCACCGTTTGCAGCCAAGCAATCAATGCAGCGGTGACGCATGGAGTTCACCAGGGTTCGGAGAACATGTTGTGGGATCGCTTCCCACTTATGATGCAGGAACTGAGTCAGCTGGGGGACGCCTTGAGGTGGGGGGGGGGGGGGGGGGTTGCTGACTACACGTTGGCCCAGCACGTCCCAGAGGTGCTCGATGGGAACCTGATCAGGTGAACGAGCTGACCACTCCATCTTCATGATGCCCTGTTGCTCAAGGTACTCATCCACCACACGGGCGCGATGAGATCGAGCGTTGTCGTCCTGCAGAACAGCATTTTCGCCTATGGCTTGGAAAGCTGGCTGGATAAGGGGCTGCACAATCTCGTCCAGATAGCGCAGTCGAGTCATGGTGCCTCGGATGACGTGGAAGGGGGGGGGGGGGGTCCTGCCTTCCTTGCTGAAGCCTGCCCAGACCATGACTGAGCCCCCTCCGTAACGTTCCACCTCTTGGACGCATCCATTTGTGAATCGCTCGCCCTGGCGTCTCTAGACTCTCACCCTGCCGTCGTTGAAGGACACAGTGAACCGTGACTCATCAGTAAACAGAACCTGAGTCCACTGGAGTCTGTTCCACATCACATGTTGACGACACCAGGAAACCTGGGCTATGCGAGGAGCTGGAGTGAGGGTTATTCTCACTGCTGCTCTGCAAAAGCCAAGGAAATTTCGCGCAGACATCGGCAGACAGTGCTTCTGCTGACGTTACCGTTTGCAGCTTGCATCAGTTGACGTCGCAGAGTGGTTGACGTGACGGTTCGGTTGCGCAGAGCCGCACACAGAGTTATTTGTCCTCCCTTCTGCTGGTGCAGCGCAGGCGTCGTGAGCAGGGTCGTCGTTCTGCCCTTCCAGTTTCTTTAAATGGTACCAACAGCCTCTTGATCACTGAATGGGACACCCCAAGACGTCTCCCGACTTCTCGTCCGGATATTCCATCTTGCAGCCATGCTAGCGCCCGGTTTTGATGTACTGGCGTTACGCATCGTCGTGGTGACATGGTTAGGAAAGTGACAATTATGCCCCTACTGTACCGGTATTTGTAGCGAAACAGAGGTGCTCAGTGTTCACGACTGACCCCTTTAGCACGTGCATCACGACTTTACCGAGTTTTTCCACCTGCCTACCTTTGGTACTCTTGCCAATATCGCACTGCCTTTCACAAAAAAATGACGATGTTTTACGTGCATTTGACACGTTCGTGGAAATTGATGAATAGGTGTCTATTGTTTTCTGTACAGTGGACTGTCTAAGGTCAACTTTTACCCCAGTTGGATCGAAAGAACATTGTATTTTATTAGCATACTTGCGACGAAAAACATTGACACAAAAAGTGGGATGGCCCTTTTTTTTACCATTAGTATATATATATATATATATATATATATACATTTTTTTTTTACTTCTTTATATCGCAGATTTGTGAGAACAAATGATGCTAGGTGAGGTCAGTAGACTCAGAGATTTCAGTGGTGCAGATTTAAATTGCTCTGAACCGTTGAGCAATGTAAACGTATTCTTTTCAGCGACAAAAAGATGATTGTGGTACAAGGCGCTGGGAGGATAACGGTTTGGAAGAGAGCGGCATAACAATGGAGTTTCTTAGTGTGATAGGCTAACAGTCCGGCGCGTTCCATAAACCTGGTGGTCTAGGGTTGTGTCTCTTATAATGGTGTGGGGTGATTGGCATTCATGAAAGCTAATAGGAACTTTGAGAAGTACAGAGACACATTGAATTGGAATTTTTTTATGTCCTTCCGTGCCGACGCAGTGTAAGCATGACTGCTGATAACCAGCAGTTAGTATTACTTGTGTTTTCATCATTGCCCCACAACTGCCAGCATGTAAAAACAACAGTGTGTGTGTGTGTGTGTGTGTGTGTGTGTGTGTGTGTGTGTGTGTGTGTGTGTGTGTGTGTGTGTACGAGAGAGAGAGAGAGAGAGAGAGAGAGAGAGAGAGAGAGAGAGAGAGAGAGAGAGAGAGAGAGAGAGAGAGAGAGAGAGAGATTTTCCCGCAACGCGACGATTGATGAAAGATGTCTGCAGAATATCGGAACGTAGTCATTTGTTTCATTTTGAAACGAAATGTAGGCGCTCGAGGGAAGGAAGGCGTTATTTAACACAGAAGAAAGCAAAAATTGACATGCTACCGAAACGCAAAGACAGAGTTCATGCCTAAGGAGTACAAAAAAAGGGGCAAAGAAGCTAAGAAAAGTTCTCAACCACGCCACAAGGGGCGACTAAAATGACAGCATTACTAGGAGAAAAAGCATACAATTCAAAAATATATATATTGTAGTCATTTTCGATAATTCAAAGCAGCACAATTTTGTCACGGCATAAAAGTGGCACACCTCGTTTTTTTTATGTGGCATGATCAGATGATACCGAGGATGCCAATTATTTTTTGTTTTAATGAATTACACTTCACGTGTCAAAGGACTTCTCCTAGTTTTGAAGTCTAGTCAAATCTTGACTCCTTCAGTCTGACGCTCGTATTTCCCAAATTTTGGAGGCGTCATCTAACGACTATGCACCTGTTGCAGGAGATGGATCGGCCACGATAATTCAAGGGTAGTGCCAGATTAGCTTGGCTCCGACAGGCGCCAAGCTAATCTGGCACTACCCTTGAATTATCATAGTCGACCCATCTCCTGTTGTAGTGCGTCAGGGCTGAATGGGTTAAGGAAAATTCTCATCCCGTGTTTAGACAAATCAAATTAGAGGGAATTATATGAATATATAGTATGATTATTTCACAATGCATGTATGAAGATTTTCATTGTATCAATTGGAAACAGGAAAATGCAATATGGCAACTGCGTTATGATTACTCTCAATAACAGGTTGTATCATTAGAACTACATATTATTTGTGTTGCGTATTTGAATGTCTGGAATATGTACATGTATCTATTTCTATTATTACTCCATCAGTGCAGCAGTTGAATTTGACATCGTTTAAACCAGTACAACGCATATTCAATTTTTGATAAATGTATCCTTGTTAGGCTTTCAGATAATTATGTATATGGCAAGGAAGAGGAATAGCTCCTCATGAGACCGGCAGCTGCTGGGCTCAATTGTATCTATATATTTTGCAGTCGTCTATCGATCTCTATAAATTATGTGTTCCGTTAGATGCCTGAGTTGCATCTTGTACAAAATAAAGTTAACAAGATAAACCATATTGGCATACACAAAGAATGAGACATTATTGGAATCCGAAAATGTCGCATTTCTTTTGCTCGTCAGAAGAAGGCAAGTCACGTCTTACACAAAGGAGTGTATGCGCTACTGTTTTCTTCACTATTCTGCTCAACTAGTTTTTGTTTTTTTTTTGTTGGGGGGGGGGGGGGGGGATTTTGTTATCGTTGACAGTTGTTGTCAGTGGTTTTTTGTTTGTTTGTTTGATTTTGTTTAAAATGAACGCTATATTATGTATCTGCACATCTTAACAGAACACCGCGTGCTGTACATATGTTTTATTATCTAAGACTAGCTTCATGCATAAAACACGCATAACACACTTTAAAAAAACAACAAAAAAACCAACAACATAACATTGTACATTGGTATGTACAAAGTTATGTTGTTGTTGTTGTTTTTACCATAATGTTTGGCGTCTGTCTGATATAAAGATAAACATTGCAGATAAATTGTATGACATCAACGCCAGCATGCATGCGTTTCTCAACTCAAAAGTTGTATTCACACAGACGTGATATATGACACACACTTAGACTTTCAGAGGTTCTTGCAATACAGGAAGTTAATGGCCTCCCTGATAAACATATGTATCACTTCAAATAAACACAACTTAGATTTAAAGATTTTGTCTGGGAGTTTTTTTTTTAACACTGAACAAACAGTCTTGTCTAATGTTTCCACAAAAACAAATTGTGCTTAATTGAAATAGTGACCATATTCTAAGGGGAGGCCTTTCACTTCCTTTGCGCAGTAAACACGTAATATCGGTATAGTACGTTATAAGCAGTTTTAGGACATTGTCATTCTTAGGATCGAATCATACATCATTAAACACGTGAACAGACAAACTTTTTACATAAATGAAAAATAATGATCTACAAATCTATACTCATGAGAAAAAGAAATGAGACATTTTTGGAATCTTCAGAAACACTAAAGTGTTTCCGATGATCCAAAGATGGTCGCATTTGTTTTGCTTGTCAGTATATAAAAAAAATGTCGATGATAAGAGCGAGAAAACTTCTATTCACAAACAAAATCTTGATGAACCAGGCAATGTTCCGTTGAAAAAACAACAAACTACACAAACTCTGTGTGTATTAACCCCTTCACTGCGGAGGAAAAAAACTGAGCAAGATCTAACTGCAAAGAGGTAGTCCCCGCTGTTACGGGATTCGCAATGACTTAACCCTCTTTATGATACAACTTTGAGTCCATGTTGTCCGCACAGATAGAGCGTTTTTGCTTTTAATTAACAAATTATACAAACGCATTCTGCGGCCTCTGGCAGATAAAGGTTAACTAAACATATACGCGAACAGTAAAATGTGAAAAAAAGCATTTACATAACTATAGTGCTGCACACAGATTCGAATTAGGGATAATGTCTTACATCTTCAGACATTTAAAATCTCAGGCTAGCAAGACGCCTTTCTTCGTGGAAACGCACGGGAAATTTGTTTACATGAATATTTTATTTTGTTCGAAAATGATTCAAGATTCAAGAAATTTTTTGTCCATTAAAGGATATTTGTCTTTGCCTGCCGAGCGTAGGTCAAAGTTAGAAACATAATATCTCAATACACTATCACAAATGTTAGTAAAAATGTGGACGTTTGCAGAATCACGCGAATAAAAACGAAATATTGAGCTATTAAAAAAATTATTGCACGACAACCACTACTAAATTACCAATATGACATTAATTTAATTTATATGTACTGTGCCGAATCACACAAATAAAACGAACTATTACATTATTAAGTTAAGTCAATTGTTGCACAGTATCCACTACTAAATTGCCAATATGACCTTAATTTAATTTACACATCAAACGAACCACATGGCTAAATCACCGACTAAAAAAAAAAAAAAAAAAATAGTACGTTAGACACTATCGTCTCACGCAAACCCAGGCACACGCACAGACTCACAAACTTAGTTTATGGCAGTACATCCCTCTGAAGACAAAACACGGCAAGTCCAGCATGACTATGCTGGAATTACCATGTTTTGCCCCCAAAGGAAACTGCAGGTCAGTATGTGTGAGTCTGCTCAGCTGAAAAATCACATGCAATCCTGGGTGCTGGGAGGAGGGGTGGGGGGGGGGGGGGTTACAGTTTGGACTTGTCCAACAACTGTATTGCTTGAAGAATGAAAAAGAGTTTCAATTTGTTCCTGTTACATTTTGGGCACCGATAGCGTCTGTTGGAGGTAAGGAGTTCAACATGCGGGTTAAGTGGGTGGATGGGGTCACTTAGGACTGCACGTGATTTCCTAACCAGCGCTCTCTCAGTCAGTTGTAGGAGGCTGTTGGTAGGTAAGCCGATGATTTTGGCGGCCGTCTTGGTAACGCGGTGCAGCACGTTTTTCTTTGCTGCAGACAATGAGGGGAAGAAACAGACCGTGCAGAATGACAAAACAGACTCAATGATGCTGACATACAAAAGTGATTCCATTTAGACACAAGCAAACAATTAATGTATCACTGAAGCATCCAATAAATATTATTTAAAAAAAAAAGGGACAGCAGTTTGTGGCTCACGTTAAATGATCTTAAAAAAATGTGTACAAACGAAATCAAAGACAACCCGTTATGCATGAAAATGTTAACTTACACTATGTTCAAAACACGTATTGATCCCATGTACGCACTAATTATTGTAACACCTTTGTTGCCAGTGATCACCGATTTCGCGTCTGAAACGACTGCACACTGACCCACATTCCCGCGAGGAACACACAAAAAAGCAATCCAGACCAAAAAGGTGACTGCCAAGCGTGTAATATGCAAAGAAGTACCCAACGGATAAAGAAACACGCTTAGAAAAGACGGGTACTCAAGTGCCCAAGGATACTCCCCGTTCGTTCTCTCTCTCTTTCTCTCTCTCCGTCTCGCTGTGTGTGTGTGTGTGTGTGTGTGTGTGTGTGTGTGTGTGTGTGTGTGTGTGTGTGTGTGTGTGTGTGTGTGTGTGTCTCTCTCTCTCTCTCTCTCTCTCTCTCTCTCTCTCTCTCTCTCTCTCTCTCTCTCTTTCTCTCTCTCTCTCTTTTTTTCTGGACTCAACTACACGCTTTTACTTTTGCTCGCTCCTGCACGTGCTTGCATACACTCTTGTCTGTCGTGTTCAGGTTCTCTCCGAGTCTCTCTCTTTTGATTTTTCGTTGACGTCATTTTTACTTTTTCCGCACTTTTGTTCTTCCTTTTCTTTTATATTACGTCACCTCCTTCAGTTGCCACATTCCTTCTGCCAATGAAGATAAGTAGCGGCTAATCTCTCTGTTTGTTTGTCTATTTTGACAAAGGGTATTTACCCGAAATATTAATAAATTGTGTTGTACCCGTCTTTTCTAAGCGTGTTTCTTTCTCCGTTGGGTACTTCTTCGCGAGGAACACGCTGTGACTGGGACCAAAGCAAAGCATAACTAACACAGACCTAACAACAGACATAACTCCTCATAACCCTCCACGACTGAGTGGGCTTATGAGAATGTATGTCTCTCGCAGATGCGGAGCGTTCAAATTGTCACGGCAGTTAACCCATTATCTCAACGCCCCACAGCAGGAGATGGATTGACCATGATAATTTAAAGGTTGTGCCAGATAAGCTTGGCGCTTTCAGGCGCCGAGCTCATCTGGCACTACCCTTGAATTATCATGGTAATCCTTGTCCTGCAGCTGGTACATAGCCTTTTGATGAATCCTCCAAAATGTGGAAATTCGGACATGGGTTTAAATGAGTTAAACGGTTAACCCACCATATCTCTTTGGTTTCAGAGTTTCAAAACTAAAATAAACTTAACGTATAACACTTTTAGAAAGCTAACTCGTTCATCGCCGCAAACAAAGTAAAAACCTTCATGAGGATTTATGCCTTTAGCTGACACAACTTTGAATCCATCTTTCAAAATAGCATAGAGGTGGAGTGTTCGTATACTATCAATTTCTAGACGAAAATCGCGACTCCCATTCTCAAACTGTTTGATTTATAGTGACCTCGAGCTTCGCTCTCGGTGACTATGATTCTATAAGTTCGAGAATCGGTGTCGCTTGGTCTGTCTAGAGCTAGAAAATGATAGTATACGAACACTCCACTTTTATGTTGTATAGAACCTTTCACAATATGAATCCAGTCACCACAAACCAAACACAGCGGACGAAAATTTTAGCTTTAGTCTGCTCGTCGTCTGCGCTGCTCACCGCTGAATCTGTTGAGTTTCGCTGCTTTGTTGGACAAACAGTTTAAACTTTGGATATCTACAGTAGTGGCGATGAATCGTAAAGGTTTGTCTGTTTCACTTTCAATTGTTTTTATGGCTTTCGCGAGGAGTGCGATGTCATAAATTCTATTTTCACTCTCAAGCTTGCCAGCCTATGCGGTTCTCGGCCCAGAAAGCACTGCGCGGTAAGAGACCAATGGTGTGTGTGTGTATGTGTGTGTGTGTGTGGGGGGGGGGGGGGTGTTTAGTTATTTAAAAGTAATCTGGAAAGATTCCATTGAGTGCTGGGCATCATTCGATGTTGAATTTACACTATTTCCAAAGCACGGTCTGTTTGCACTATCAATGAAGGGGGAAAACGTATAGCCATGGATGAACTTTCTTATTCAAAATATAAAGCAAGTTTGTCTCGTCTTTGAATCGAACATTCTTTTCCTTAATTCATTCAGCCTCGACACACCACAGCAATACTGACATGGATCGAGCATGATAGTTCAAGGGTGGGGCCAGAATAGCTTGGCGCCCATAGGCGCCAGCTATTCTGGCACCACCCTTGAACTATCATGCTCGATATGCGTCTAAAATTATAATACAGTTCTTCGGAGGGCAATTCTAATATTGGGGATTTCGGACCTGGGGCGGAATGTATTAATACAGCAGCAACGCTTCAGATGCGATAATGCTAGCAGTGCTAGACCCAGTAACCCAAAAGCGCGAAAAGCGAGAAATTCCAAATGCGTAAAAATAAATGTAGATGTTGGATTACGTTCGAGTGCTCGCGTTGGTTTGAGTAATTATGAAAAAGTATCACACAGACAAAGTTTCTTCTATTGTCAGCACGTAATTCTGGTATCGTTTTGCGCATGCTCATTAGGTGAGCAACGTGTGCGTGTCTCCGCTACGCTGTACGACATCCTTCACAGATTCATGCGGGGCGCTTTGAACGATTTCATCAGGTCACGGTATACATTTAAATTGGGAAGGTCAGGCAGTAAGAGGCTCCGTGTTTTTAAAAATAATTTTTGCCTTGTTTGAAAATTTGCAGTTGGGCTGACTGTTGGAATTTGCTGGAAATTTGTGGTTAGCTGAGAGGAGACATGCTTGGTGCTTTGATTCATACCATCCTGAGCTTATCCAGTGGACATTTGTGGGCCTATGTTGAGTTGCCTTTGACGTAGTGATTTGAGGGGCACGCTGATTTCAGCTGTGCTTGGGTGTGGGGTTGGTAAGGAACCAGTTTCATAGCCAAGAAATGAGACGGGTCATGTGCTGTTTTTTTTTTTTTTTGGTATTTTGTGCATGGCAAATGTGCAGCTGGTGGGCGATAGTGCTTTTTAGGGAATTAAACAATTAGGGGATGACTGGGACTGACTAAGGCTAAGAGACTGGACAGTACGGAAACACCACTATGGTCCGTGGCCATCAAGTCAGCCGAAAATAGCCTTCGCGCCGCAACCGGTAGCCTCCTGTCAGCGAGAGTCGAATACGGAGACAGGGACGCAAAGCCACGTGGACGATAGTCAAGTCTTGTGTACTAATAGATATCAGAATGAAACATATTAACCCATCACTGACCGTGAAAAAGTGAACGCGATCTCACTGCAACAGACCTACATCTTCAACAGCTCCCGCGACAGCGGGGATTCATGAGGATCTATGCCTCCTGCTGAGTCCACAATGTGTCCATGTTTTTTTGGACAATTGTGGCTGTTGGTCCTCCAGTGAAGACATATTTCAGAAAATTGTGTACGCCCGTTGACAGGGAAGGGGCTAAAACAAAAGCCTCACAATTCAATACGACACTAAACGCACTACTAGGATTCGTTCTGTTGGGGTTCGCGCTATCGAGATTCGCTCTGTTGGGATTCGCGCTATCGAGATTCGCTCTATTGATTCTCGCGTTATTATAATTCGCCTACTTGGATTCTAACTATTGCGATTCGCTCTGTTGGGATTCGCGCTGTTGGAATTCGCTCTAATGGAATTCGCACTGCAGGGATTCGCGCTGTTGGATTCGATCTAATGGAAAACATTGCTGGGATTTGTGTTGTTGAAATTGGCGCATCTGGGAGGACGCCACCACTGCTGCGAACAATAAATCTTGTTTTAACCTCTTTGTGCATGTATCCATCGGTAAAGTTTAGCTCGAACACAACTGTGTTAGTTAGTTATTTGGGTTTTATCGCCAAGCAAGCGACCAAGACTGTGTCATGGCGGGAACTCAGCTATGATACACATTTCTTCACATACATTAAGGTGCCCCGTGCGTGTAATTACCTTCGTTGTAGATAAAGACTTTACAAACGTTTAACGTTTTGGCGGGTACATTGTGGTTAGCCCTTTATGTGTCGGTAGCAGTTTTAGACGGGATGATTCCTGTAGGAATCATCGCGACCAAAAGCTGTGTTACATTCGTGGTTGTGTTATTCTGTGAGAGCATGTGTATATTAATCGTAGGAAAGATCCTATATTTATTTGAGCTATTTTGGATACGAATCACGTACTTTTTTAGTAGGATTCATTCTCGTTCGCACGAGGAGTGGAATTGACTTTATGATACGCTAAGATTAGTCCGGAAGTTTCTAGCAACGTCGCACGGATAGTCGCGGTCGATTTGTGTAATGTGTGATTTCGCAGCGAATAGACGAGAACGTTCGAGCGAAGTGGTGCGCTGTCTAGGGACCTCACATGTGACGTCAAAGTGTCGGCAACATTTGCAACACTGTATAAAAGGCGCTTAGAATAATAGTGAAACCTGGTAGTTCATTTTAGTAAAAAAAAAAATCATTAATATTAATACGTGTTTGGTTACGTTTTCCTTTTTGATTGGTTGTGTTGTGCGAATTTGCTGGATTATTCTGGAAAGTTATAATACTATAAAAGACCATGCTAGGAAGCGTGTGTGTGCATTGTCAGTGAGAGAGACACGCACTGCATCGTAGGTACATTGTCAGTTGTAGAGACACCCAGTGTATCGTAGGTACATTGTCAGTGACGGAGTTATGCAGCGTAACAGTGGTGTACATTATATGAGAGACGCAGTGTGTCAAAAGTGTTGATACATTGTAGAGGAGACATTGTATCATTGCGGATGCATTTGTGAATGCATTGTTTGGAGATCGCATCGCTGCAATAAAACATTGCCGGAACTGTTTCTCCAGTGAGGTCTACAACCTTAAGCCACGTGTGACGGGTTGCAACTTAGTGAAGTTTTATTACAAGAACCTTACGTGCGTGCGTCTGATGTGATATCATACTACAACTACGACTACCATGTAACAAGCTGCTACCGACACCCAAAGGATTAACCCCTTCGCTGCCATGGAAACTAAACTGCTGGATATATAGATGCACTTGACATTTGCGGCAATTCACGATTATAGGCTTATTGGGCCTTTTCACGTTGAATATACAATGATTTCAAAAACACGACTCTCGTACGTTGACAGGGAAGAGGTTATTGTCAAGCTCACGAATCGCCACATGCTTCATCCCAACACATTATTTGAAATTACACTGTAAACTCATTGGTCCCTGACGACCAAGCGTCAACATATGATCGTCCGTCAATCCTGACAATGTCCGTGTCGGTAGCTACTGGGTGTATGTAATCTTCAGGAAATGCGGAAGGTCCGTGTTTTGGTAAACGTTTTGCGCGAGTGCCCGGACTTTGCTGATCTGAACCTGACAATTGATTCAGCTGCAGAGAAATATGGAGCTTGCCTCCGTCAAACCGCATGTCACAGACGCGACTACCTGAGCTCAGATTACTCCCTATCAAGCTGATGTTTTCTTCCCCTACAGACACCGTGAGAAGTGTGCGGGGTTCTTTTGGTGCGGACTTCGGTGTTTTGCATCGTGCGACCCGTGTGTGTGTTTTCTTTGCAGACATTGGTCGGTCGATATCTCCATGAAAGTCTTCAGCGGAGGGTGGAGGATGTTCCAATAGTACTCTGTTGGCGACCGGTCTTCCTCCACCACGTGGAACGGCATCTTCCCGCAGGTCTTCGTCAGCACTGTCTAGGCCATTGTCATCGTTGTTGGTGTCTTTCACTCTGTGGTCATCCTGCTTCGGTGTTCCTGGTCGTTGATGGTCTAGTGGCAGAGATCCTTGTCTTTGGCATGACACGTGTCCTTTCGGTATAAGATAGGGCTCTGTGGACATGAAAAGTGACTGAAATTGTCTAAAACCTTAACTCATTCGCGGCTAGCCACATCCGGATCCACGTCATAAGCCGCGTATCCCGAGGCAGCTGAAAGGGAACGAGTTAAGGGGGTAGTTAACCGCAAGCACCAACTTAAACAAGACGTTTCTTCTATGAACGTGTATACATTGTAAAAAAGCGAATTAATAATATAATTACTCACTAATCTTAAATAGATTTGCTTGCCTTGTCAACAAGAAGTTTAAAAAGATGCTGTTTTAATATTTTAATATTTGAAATTTGTCACGATGAAAACTTAACAAATGTTCACACTGCATCATTAACAATTTCTGTTTTAAGCTCTAGTAATGAAATAGCACTTGTGCCGTCGTACTCTCAAAGGAACTTCCAAGCACACTAAGTGAAGGTCAACAGACAGCAGCGAGCAGTCGAAGAGACCTTTTAGCTAGTAAGACTTAAGAGGTGTTCCTCTGCGTTTCTTAACGAAAGAAACAAAGAAGAGGACGAAAAAGGCAAATCTAATAGCATTTTCTACCATTATTCTTGATATTTAATATATGAATAATTTGCTGAATGATTGCGACACGTACGATTCTTGAAAGCGCAGATGTCCACATAATCAGACTAAATCGCCGCATTCGGCCACCTAGTAGACAAGATGACAGGTGTCGCGACCGATGTTGAACAGTGAAAACAAGTGGAGATAGTTGACTTATTAGTTTTAAAATAAGTTCAAGTGCAAATGATAAAATCGTATATTGCGCAAATACGTTCCTAGCTGGTGAACTATAGTCATGATTTTGAATTAAATACACCCGTATACAGGATTCATGCTATCTGCCATTCAAAAAAAAAAAAAAAAAAAAAAAATACACGAAGAGCAAGATGACTCATTGTTGTCGACATTTACAAGTTCAGAGGCTGTCCTCTGAGACTGCATTACAAATCATGAAATGATTGACGACCAGGGAGCCTGAATGACTTCCGCGCCAAGCTATTCTTGACTTTGAACTATCTTTCGGCCGTGAGATGACCGTAGCAAAAAGTCTTCGAGCCCGCGACGGCCGAAGTTGGTCCGCGCACAGCCGTGCGCGGGCCCACTGCGGCCGACGTGGGTCCGGTGATCTTTACTTACTAGGTCTTGGTCGATCAGTTTTCAGTTGTGTGTCCGGTCTGATTGAGGTAAGACTACCTGCAAGAATAAGCTGTCCTGGACAGCTGTCGTCAGGTTCGGTGTAGATGTGTTGACTGGACGACTCCTCTTCCTCAAGGTTCCCACCTGCTGGGCCCGGCTCTTCATGCGTTCTCATGCAGTGACCTGGTTTGGCGATAACAATAATTTCATAATAAAACATAACAGAGTTTGAAGCTGGTGTCAGCAGTAACAATAACTTTAGAATAAATCCTAACAGAGTTTGAACCTGGTGTTGGTAGTAACAATAACATCAAAATAAGACATAACAGAGTTTGAAGCTAGTGTCTAATGTAAGCCCTTCACTGTCAGTGGAGGCAGACTGTGTGTCTGAAATCGTGGTTAATTCATCACCAAAGGGCCAGCGCTGCTATAAGAACATGGACACAAAGTGATGTCGGCAAGAGGCAGAGATCCTCATGAGCCCCCGCAACTCAAGGGGGCACCAAAGGATATGTGTCTTTTGTATTTGGACTGCGTTCACTTTGTCTCCGCAGTGAAGTGCTTATATGTTAGGTATGACTTCTCATTGTCTACCGTATTGAAAATGGGGCTGGTCGGAGAACATTACGGAGAATGCACAGGATGTGTTGGGCGGGCGGGCCCCGAATTCTGTCAAAGAAGTAACAAGATAAACAAGATAAGGATTTCATCCCAAAGTCTGCCGTATTGTTTGCAGATCACATACTTTTTCTTTTAGGAACATTTAGAGTTGTTCATATTTTTTAAGCTTATCCTTCTGATCCATTTCCCTCCTCTCTAAGTCAATCTGTGATCAACACACATGCCGGCGCTCACAAATAAAAACGGACACACGGCCATTCCCGCCATTAGTGCGCTCTGTGGGTTCGTATATCGACATGAATTCTGAAGAATAATAGAACGAACAGCAAAATGACGTCACTACTATAATATATATATATATATATATATATATATATATATATATATATATATATATATATATATATATATATATATATATATATATTTAAGGAGCCTAAACTTTCGATAGAAAGCTCTAGGCGCCGTACAAATGATTATTAAAATACATACACATTGCATCCTACAACACATATATATATATTCCCTAACATACACACTCACGCAACAAGATATACAAGGAACATAAGCTTAGCAGATAGGACACACGAACAAGAAATACTCACACACACCAAAGATATACGTGTACCATAAACTAATAACGGATACACTAGGCAGCTCTCACTGACAATGAAAAATTATAACGGTGAATGCACGTTTAAATGCGTCTTTAAAGACTGCCGGAAACATTTGGCTGATTCAACATAACTGAGGGACTGTCGGAGTTTATTTCAAAGAACCTTAGTATGAGAAAGACCTCTCGCCAAAAGACGTAGTTCTTACAGTCGAAAAGCGTAATAGTTTAATGTCTGCTGAGAAACGGAACTGTCTTGAAGGTGTGTACAAATGAAGAAGCTCAGAAAGATAGTCAGGGTCAGTAGAAGGAGACAGACGGGTATGACAGATGGACAGAACTTTGTATTCTACTCTAGATGTGATGGGCAACCAATTGAGTGAACGCAGGATGGGTGTGATGTGGCCTGACTTCTTTGCCTTGACAACAAGCCGTGCTGCTGAGTTCTGCACACTCTGGAGCCGATCCACAAGGTACAGAGGACTGCCACAGAGGAGTGCATTGCCGTAATCGAGTATGGACAAGACAAAGAAACAGGTCAGCGTTTTAGTGGCTTCTGGTGTGAGAAGATGCCTGATGGAGCTAATGCGACACAGTTCAAGAAAAGCAGACCTACAAGTAGTCAATACGTGTTGTTTTAGTGAGAGACTGCAATCAATGGTGACGCCAAGATTTCTCACCTGAGCAGAAAAACTAACTTCAGTATTTAGGATTGTGATGGACTGCGGTAAGAAAGAAGATATTCTGCTAGAGGAAACTAGCATGGCTTCTGTATTATCTTCATTCAGGTTTAGTTTGTTGGCAATTATCCATGTTCCAACATTAGACAGTGACTGTTGAACACACTAGATGGTGGCATGGACCTGCTCAACATGGCCTGACTTATACAACTCCGTGTCATCAGAGTACGCGTGGTGAGGAATTGGGCGTGCAACTATGACACTGGACACGAGCTGCATAGATACAATAAAGAGCAGAGGCCCGAGGGCTGACCCTTGGGGTACTCCGAAACACAGAGGGGCTGCGACTGAAAGATGATCACAGACAGAAACAGTCTGTGAACGTTTAGACAAATAGGATTTGAACCAATAAAAAAACTATAAGCTTGTCGTCATGACATTGCTAGTGTCACGACGTTGTGTACATTGTGACGCCTTTGATGTTTCACGCCACTCATCCGAAAGGCTTTCAGTGCTGACTGTTTTCTTTTACATAGCCTCTGCCAGGGCTGACTGTTTGATGGGAGTATACTGGATCCAAAACTTGCAAAAATAAATAAATTATTCTTCCAAAAGTTTTAGAGGTACTGACAACACTGGATTACGAACTTATGCAATGTCTATTTCAAAGATAGTTATCCAAAATTCCAAGTGAATAGAACGAAAATTACGGACTCATATGTGGGTCAACCGACTTTCTATAAGCGGTCTTCCTAAGTCAAATTGTCAGATATATATATATATATATATATATATATATATATATATATATATATATATATATATATATATATATATATATATATATATATATAGAGAGAGAGAGAGAGAGAGAGAGAGAGAGAGAGAGAGAGAGAGAGAGAGAGAGAGAGAGAGAGAGAGAGAGAGAGAGAGAGAGAGAGAGAGAGAGAGAGAGAGAGAGAGAGAGAGAGAGAGAAAGAGCTGTTCGGCGTAGCTAGGCATAATTTTATCGTGTTGCTTCACTGTCAAAATACGATGTGTGCCCGCCTAGGTTCGTTATTTATGCAACGGAGCGTGCTCCGACTAACCCCATCTCAAAGGCAACCGTATTTTTAATACGGTAGGTAAACAATAACGAATTATTTGAGATATTAAAACAATTGAATCCTTTTTTACGAAAAAGCAATCTTCTTATTAATAATAGCATGATTGTTCCTATACGGTATTTACATAAGCCGACAGTTTGTATCGGCTGGCGGGTACGGCTAGGTCAATTGTGACATGTATGCCCTAGCTGTAAAATTCAGATAATTTTCTGCACCACTTTTACGGAGTTATTAGTAAAACAGCCAACAAAACTTTTTTCTTTTTTAATACCCGCTTGATTTTTCATAAACAGTGTTTGCATAAGACTGCTGTTTGTCCTGGCTGTGACGGAGGATTCGGTCAAATTGTGAGCTGTAAGCCCTAGGTCTGAAAAGGAGCAAGAAAATTGCAAAGTTTGATCCTCCAATACGTAAAATGTTAGTACTGTGATGAGTGACTATAACATCAATTCGTTACTATAAACATGACGTCGTGAAACTAATGGTGCCATGACGTGAAGCTTGAAGTGACGTCATTTCGCTGCTCGTGCTATTCTTCTTCTTCAGAATATAGCTATGCTACGCTAGACCACAGCGCTTACTAATGGCGGGAATCACCATGTGTCCGACTTTATTTCGGTATGACAGTGTGTGTGGACCAGAGGGTGAGTTAGTGTAGAAGGAGATGGATCAGAAGGATAAGCTTGAAAATAGAAACAACTTTCATCTTCCAGTTGCGGGTGCTCATGCGGATCTATGACGCTTGCCGACACCACTTTGCATATTTCTTTTTTTGGACGGTTCGCGCTCTTTGGTGTCGAAGTTATCAAAGATTTAATCGACAATAGTTGCGTCCACTGGCAAATTAATCAAAAGGTATGATGGCGCTTAATTGCCTGTGACGCAGGAACCTTGCCTATGCCAGTTTTGGACATCTGCTTGTGACGTCACATAATGACGTAATTTGACTGCGTCATTGACTATGCCGATTATAATCCCGCATGGATAATCCTAACCTTTCCTCTCTCTTTTCAGCACGATGATGGCGACAATAATGATGATAACAATGACGATGATGGCGCCGATTAAAACCACAGCGCCGGAACTGGCGTTGGGCACCTCAACGGGTGGTGTAGTGGTGGTGCCAGTAGTGTTGTCCCATGTCCCACCTGTCCAGTTTATTATACGGGGTAGGCGCCGGGTGGTCGGGGAGGTTGTTGTCTCTACATCTGAAAATGACGAGAACAAATTACAGTGTGTGAGCACTGGGCAGATTGACAATAGGTATTTGTTTTAACTCATTCAACCCCAAGGCCGTATTTCCCAAATTTAGGGATCATCTAAGGACTATGGATCGACCATGATCATTCAAGGGTAGTGCGAGATTAGCTTGGAGCCGACAGGCGCCAAGCTAATCTGGCACTACTCTTGAATTTTCATGGTCGATCTATCTTTTGCTGTAGTGCGTCGGGGCTGATGAGTTAAGAAGTACCTGATGAAAAAATAGCGCCCGCGGTCAAAATTTGAATTGTCGAATCACACTAGGTTCAGGCCTCGAAAAATCAAAACTGCGCGCGGTTATGCGAGTACACGTATGTCATACACAAATTTTAAAGTTTCTCTGTACCGGGGTTTAACCCCTTTTTGCCGGGACACAGACAGAGTCACCCACATACAAGAGGCATAGAACCTATTGAGCCCTAGCTGTAGCGGAGGCGTATGGGGTTCTATGCCTCTTGCGACAAGTATTTTGCATCCGTATTCGTTGGTCGGCTGGATTCCTTGGTTTTGGATTTACGATTTGAATAACAAATCGTGGTCGCTGAGAGGTTAAGGGTTGACATAAAATAAATAAAATTGTGTTTCTGTTTGTTGTTAATTACATATTTTTTTGTCTTTTTTTCCGTACACTTCGTATGTAACAAAAAAACAAAGGGCCACTTTTTGAAATTAATTATATAATTAATTAATTAATCAATTAATTATTTAATATTATTTATTTATGTATTGTTATTTATTTTTATTTTTATTTATTTTTCATTTTTTATATTAATTATATATTATTGTGTGTGTGTGTGTGTGTGGGGGGGGGGGGGGGTATTATTATTATATCAAAAGCATACAGTCATAAACTAAACAAAAATAATATTAATAACGAAGGACCAAGTTTTGGGTTTGTTATATCCGAAGTGTATAGTCATAAACTACAAACAACAAAGGACCGAATATTTTTTTTTAATGCCGAATGAGTTATATCGGAAGTAATTTACAAACTGAGTCTTTTCGTATGCAAACCAAGGGGAATCACAGCGCTGGACAGACAACAGTTAGATCCCCTGCCCTGTGGGAAATCAGTTTGTGAGTGAGCATTTTCGGGCTACTGAAAAAAGTTATGTGAGCATGTTTTCATACAGCATATTCGATCTTATTATCAGGAAAGCTTTCAGTGTTTGCATGCAAAATAAGGGAAAGAGCACGTGAAGGTTTGAACCTATTTCCCAATAAGGAAAACGTCTTCGGGCCCGCGCCGGCCACAGTGGGCCCGCGCACGACCGTCGTTGACCCTAGGACATTTGCTGACTGGGTCGTTACTTACATGGCTTGATGTTAAACTGTATCTGCCGCGTTTCCGCCAAGCCGTTGTTGATGTTCCACACCCATGTCGTATTATCTGACTGGGTGACAAACTTCCGAAACTCAAACTTTATATTCTTGGACCGATAGAACCAGTCAAACCCCATGAAGAAGCACCCAAGGTTCTGATTGTTTGGACCACATATATCATTAGTGTAGAAAATAACACAAAAGTCACCCAGTTTCGTGGTATTTTGAACTTTCTTGGACACTTTGATCGTAAAGTCATTAGTGCGGGACTTGCTACAGTGTGTGGTATCTAGACGAAACTGTATTATGAGAGTAGTGTTCTCTTCTGCTGTCATGACGGAGTCTTGGATGTCAGGGAAGAAGAAACTTGCACATTAAGGGAAAAAGACAAAAAGAAAAATACAAGATAATCATACACTGAAAAATCTGAAAGCAAAAGACAGTAAATTATTTTTGGGGCGAAGAGCAAGAATTTCACTGTAAGACCATGCAAATCTCGATTTTCAACAAATGTGAGTCCATATTTCTGTAAAAAGCGAGATTTTCGTTGTATTACGATACAAATCATGTTTCACACACACAAAAAAACCCGGACTTTTGATCTTTTACCCTTACATGGCAAACATTTTTTAAAAATATTTTGTACACAAATATGAACGCTGACAGTGTGCTCCAGTTTACTGCTTTCAGATGTAACTATAGCCTGGGTAAATTACATTACATCACAATATTAAATGCAACTTGCCAGTAGGCAAAAAAAGTCCAAGGGTCGACGTCAGCCGCAGTGGGCCCGCGCACGGATGTGTGCGGGCCCATTACGGCCGACGTCGGCCCGAGGTCCTTTCGCTTACTGGAGAAACATTTGTGCTCGCTTGTCGGAGTTGAGCTTTCTTCTCTGAGCCGTAAGTTGAAAAGTCGTACATCAGACCAGAACAGAAACATTTGGATAAATGATTGCGATATTAAGCCTTCTTACTAGGTCATTAGCTCGACTACCATGAAAAGTAGGCAAAAGCACTGCGAGGGCAGAGAAATGACAAGTGCTTTTACCAACTTTACAGTAGGATTTCAGTATAGTTTTAAAACAATTAAATCACTGTCAGAAATGACAAGTGCTTTTACTTACTTTACAGTATGAGGTTTAGTTATGAAAAAAAAAGAAAGAATTACTGTCAGAAATGACAAGCGCTTTTATCTACTTTACAGTAGGAATTTTAGTCATGAACAAATTAAAATTACTGTCGGAAATGACAAGTGCTTTTACCTACTTTACGGTTGGAATTTTGGTCATGAAAAAAAAAAAAAAACCAATTACTGTCAGAAATGGCATTGTTTTGACCTACTATACTTGGTGGTTTCCTGAAATTGTTTCTAAAATATTAGCACTGGCAGTCACCCATTTCATTTTCAAAGGTCACTAGTTCATTTAGATATAGGCAGGAAGTAATATGTAGATCACAATAAGTTAGCGCATCCTAGTGCATTGTAATACGCCATTTCCAATTCAAAATAAAGTTGTAATATACAGTAAACTTTTGATACAACAAAGCATCAGCAGGCTCACACTTTTTTTTGTTGTTGTTGTTATATCCGTAGTTTGTTATAATCAAAGTAATTAACCCTTTCATTGTAACTGATCGTACATTGAGCGTGTGAATGCTGTGTAAAGTCGTCGCGAAAGAGCTCCATTCGTCCCATGAATAATAGATACAAAGTGGTTTCTGCAAGAGCCATATCTCTTTAAGAAGATCTGTACCTCCTGAAGTATAGCAGGGTTAATTTTTTATCACAGCACTGAAAGGGTTAAGATTTAAAATTCGCGGTCGGGACCCTTGAAACGGCGTTGTTCTATCCGACAATTGTTATAATATAATGTTTGTTATAATTGTTAGAATTATCATGGTCAATCCATCTCCTGCAGTGGTACATGGTCGTTAGATGACACTTTTAAAATTTGGGGTTAAATGGATTAAAGAATAATATTGTTTAACCCATTTAACCCCAAATTTTGGAGGTGTCATCTAACGACATGTACCAGTTGCAGTAGATGGATTAACCATGAGAATTCAAGGGTAGCGCCGGATTAACTTGGCGCCTGAAGGCGCCAAGCTAATCAGGCACTACCCCTGAATTAACATGGTCAATCCATCTCTTGCTTTAGGGTGCCGGGGCTGAATGGGTTAATATAACCTTGTAATAAGCAAAGTCGGCTGTATATATTTTGCGTCTAAGTAACAGTCTTTGAGACTCAAACAAGGGGATACAAATCATACCATCTACTTACAATGGCTTCCTTTTGATACGTTCCAAGATGTGAAGAATGTCATGTTTAACTGATTCTAACACTAACTAAATTATACAAAACACGACGGCTTTTGGGTAGAATCCCGTGAAAACTGCGTAGATGTTTTCCGTGGATGATTTTTCGGCCTCTCAAGGCCGTATGTTCTCACTTGACCGGCCTTACGCACATTTTGATGACTCAGTGGTTGTGTTCGTGTTACACATTCGAAGCGGACCATATTCAGATCGACTCTCTCGAAATTTGGAAATAATGCCGGCTTCGTGATTATCAACCTTAGGCGCTGTGCTGGTCGGTCATTTTAGGTTTTGCGGCATGGAGCGCTAAGGCTCAAAATCGCAGCTCAGGAAGCAATTATGCATGACAGTTTAACCTTTGAGTGACACGAGTTCAGTCCCGTGACCCCTTCGCTCCGAGTGATGACATACTACACGTCCTAATGAAACGACTTAACACTTACTGACATTCACGTAAAAAAACACACACACACACACGCACGCACACACACACACACACACACACACACACACACACACACACACACACACACACACACACACACACACACGCACACACACACACACACGCACACACGCACGCACGCACGCACACACACACGGTGAAATGGTATGAACGAGACATGAATAGGAGGAAACGTTTAGGGCTTAAGGTCTATTGTCCACCACGAAGGCGCTTTCAAAGATGGGGCACCGAAAAAAGGTCTGTACGAATTAATTTTTGACCCCAGCGGGGTTCGACTCCACGACCATTTGGACAAGAGTCGAACGCTCTACCAACTGAACTACCCAGCTCTCCGGAGACATGATTAGGCATAAGGAACGTAGGACTATCAAGATACATAAACCTTCATGAGCCCCCGCGACTGCGGTGGCTCATGACGGTTTATGTCTCTTGCAGGTGGATAGCGTTCGCCTTGCCCCGACAGTGATCGTGTTAACTGAGTCCATTAAGGCCTGCAGATGATAAACTGGAATAATTTCGACCCAATCGTGGGGTATACACGCTTACATCCTAAACAGGGCCCCTGCTATTGGAAAGAAGGGGGAAAAAAACTGATGAGAATCTATGCTGCGTCTGCTTTGTTAAAAACAAATGACAGTGCCTACACTTGCGTGACAAGCTAAGATTTCAATTGTAACACGATCAACACGTCGCTTTACACGCTAAACAAATGCACTTGCAGTCTGTTGCCTTGACAGGGAAGTAATTTTATCGAATGGCTTTCACAGCAACCTCTGGACGTAACGGTTCACGTCCCAGTTTCAATCACCCCAATATCTTCCCCGTCAGTTCGACAACACTATCGGACCAGCGAAATCAGAGGCAATAGGCCATCGAGCCGACATCGGCCGCCGTTGGCCCGCGCGCGGGCCATCGTCGGCCGACGTCGGGCCGATGGACTTTCGCGCTTTGGGAAGTCTTATTTTTGTGAAAAGCGAGATTTTTGGGGGGTATTAAAATGAAAGTTTTGCTAATTACACCGAAATAGACTTGCTGTCTTGTTTTGCATTGACAGTGACAAGGTGCGTGTTGCTGCTTGATGTTAGACAATATTTTAGAACCTATATCTGCTGTAGGTTGTAAGGTCCAAATTCACAGAGCAGCATACATATGAAACATTGTCTGATTCATGAGCATAAAATGTATAGTCAGTCATGAATACAGGTCAACAATCCGATGACACCAGTGATAACGCAATTTTTAGTATTTCCGATGACTCTAGTGATCTTCGATCCATTCCCGAATGTTACGTGGCAGTCATAGTCGTAGTATTATACAATCACACCAGACACACACACACGTAGGGATCTTGTAACGAAACTTAACTCAGTTGCAACTCGTCACATGTGGCACAAGGTTGTAGACCACACTGGTGTACCAGTTCGAACAATATTGTATTCTCACGATGCACTCTCAGCACAAGGAGTCCACAAATGCATCTACACTTCAATACACTGTCTCTCTACAATGTATCAACAATTTTAACACACTTGGTCTCTCATACAATGCAGATACACAATTCGTTAACACCCCTTTTTGGTCTAGCGGTAGACTTTGAAATGGGGATGGTCGGAGCGCATTACAGAGCATGCACATGACGTGTTTGGCGTGCGGGGCAGAAATTCAGACAAAGTAGAAACTATATAAAAATGACGTCACGTCGCCTGGGACCAGTGAACACAGTGACGGACGGAAATGAGCGATCGTTTCATAATATTAGTAACACCCCGGAAATAAATACATGACTATACAAGTGTTTCATGGCGTGTTGTGTATGTGTGTGTGTGGGGGGGGGGGAGGGAGCGGAAGGAAGGCCGGGGGGGGGGGGGGCGGGGGGCGACATTTCAAGTTTCAATATTACTTCACGAAGTATGTGTGTAACGAAGGGTTTTGTGTTGTATTGAATTAAATTGTTATATGTATGAATACGTTTAGTCTAATGGAATGAGTGTGTGCGTGGGCTTTCTGACAATCAGTATAAAGGTATGTGTTCTAACTCTGTTTACTATACTCTTTCATCCACCACCACACACCTGCTTACAACAAAGACAAAGGCCACACAGTTATCTCTCTTTGCCCTCTGTTTCGCTATTTCCCATACACTCATGAACACATACATTAAATCACTCAATTCACATCACCATATAAACAAGTTCACACAAATAATTAATAAGTGGCGTATAAGCTATGTATGAATTCGACGCTTACAGTCAATCGCTACCGCAGAAGTCGTTGTCTCTTTCCCAAAACGTCACTCGGCTCTTCTCTTCACACTAGTGTCGACACAGTCAATGATATCACATTGACGACTTGGCTTGACAGAGATTCCCGAACTGAACGGTAATAGTCAATGACAGTACTTACAGATTAGAATATTCCTAGGCGTGGAATTATCAACGACGCTAGGCGACATAGGCTACAATGGAGGAACACTGCATGTGGTCCTGTAGCTCAAATCTGTAGGTTTACTTCGTTACCGTTGCTGCACGCATGCACCAGTGATGGTAGACGAAGGAAAAATGAAGGCGTGATGATGTCCGCATCCGGTCACGTAGACGATGCCACAAAGACAGCTTCATCAGCCACATACCAGAGGATTTCCGCTCCGTACCGGCCCGCTGTATACAACATTTATACAATCGTAAATTTCCGCTCTTATACTTAAAGAGTCTGTATGTGTCTTCGACACATTATTATATTTCAGAGTGCTCGAGATCATTTCCTTTGAAAAATGTCTTCTCTATGCCACCATAAGGCTACTACAGTCACTATTGTCACAACTCTTATGACAATTCCTATAGCCACTTTAACACTGTGCACACATTTTGCGCACCTACACACAATGAATTATGAGCCAAATATTACAATCACAGCTCACCTTCAGTTTATAACATATTACTGCACATTCATTCATCATTAGGTATACCTAATTATACACTGAATTACCTTCCTATTTCAGTCCCACATTTTCACATATAAATAAATACAACATGACATCCTAGTTATAAACTATATCACATATACTAATTGACCAAACAAATATTGACACGAGCCATCGCACTTCCTTCAAACATGGGCCCTTCTGCACTCTAGTCATAATAATTCATAAAAACAATACTTTCCCTTTTCGTATGAATAGCTTTACAGGTCATTATAAATACCGATAATAACAATAATAAATACCTGTATTCTATATACAGCTATAGAATTCCCTAGAAGAATTCTGTCTCCGAGCACCAACGAACACGTCCGCTCAACTCGGCTGATATGACATCTCTCCCTAACAACAGTTCACGATACAACACTGTCACTCCCACACGTGAACATTGCTCACCTCTACATTACCACACACGAACATTGCTCACCTCTACACTACCTGTTATGAACCTCCGGTCCAACTGCTAATGACGTCATAACGTCTTCCTACCCAAACATGTACGAAATGCGTTCGTTACAATGTGCCCTTGACAGAATCATTTCGCAGACAAGAGCTTACTTTAAGGTAGACTTATGAACCACAAACAGCCGGCGGACACAAATTGAATACATCTGTTTTTAATTTTTTAAACAATGACAATTTCAAAGCCAGATCATCCCATCCATTCGTCCAAGGAGCGCGGATATCAATGCAGCCAGCAAGAGGTAAAGGACTCCATGAGCCTCCGCATCAGCGGGGGCTCATGGTGTTCGTTGCCTCTTGCTGTTGAGTGGTGTTGTGTTTTCCTGGCATTGTAGGGGATGAATCGTTTAGGAATATAGGATATATCGGTTTAGATGGCGGTCAGTTTATAGTGGTGTCCTAAACCACTGAAACGATGTGTGAAGCATGGTTTAAGGTAGCAGATACAGTGGGCAAAGGGCAGGGCAACATATGAGCAACGAAGAGCAAGGAGAAGGTGCAGGCTGGCACTGGAGGACCAGCAGGATGAAGCTGAAGGATTTCCTTACTTGGCAGGGGGGTATTAGTGGACATAAGGTAGGATCATGTGCTGTTTTGTGTATTATTTTTCCTTCGCCGAAGTTTGCGAAATTTGCCAGGTATTGTTCATTTTTCCCACACTGTACTCACAAATATTAACCAATTACCATAATATTTGGTGTGCAGCTTCTTCATACCAATACCTAGCTATTGTCATACCAAAATTAGTATAGCTGTTTTTGTTGTTTTGATATTAAATTTTTTAATTAACAAAATTACAAACTTGAAGTGTCAAATTTCATGTGCCTGTACAAAACAAACAAATACTGATATAAAAATTCTGGTATGACAAAAGCTTCATTTTATGGTGTAGTTTAAAACTAAAAAAGAATTAAGGGGAAAAAAACAACTGTTTAGAATTGGCACTGGCAAAAAGTTTGGGTTTTTGGGCCGTTGAAAATTTAGAATAAATTAGCATAATTAATTAAAATTAATATTAAAACTTTAAACTGTATCAAACAAACATTTTTCCTAGTTGCAGACATGTCTCCTGCAATACCATGCCAAATTTCAAGCATGTAGCTTGAATATATCTCTTGTTAGAAAAATAAGAAAAAATGAACCGTCCAGCCACCGTATCTGCTACCTTAACTCATTCAGCCCGAACGGCACGTATTTCCCAAATTTGGGAGGTGTCATCTAACGACTATGCACTTGCTGTAGTGCGTCAGGGCTGAATGGGTTAAGCCATAGAACCAGGATTTCCAATGCACCCCGAATATTTTAAATCCTTGACTGCCAGTGGACGCGGATTTCGCGTCGTCAACCACTGCACACTGACCGACAACCGCATTAAGAACACAAATGCAATGGGGAATAACGTGGGCACACAGAACACAGGAGTAACAAGAGACATAAACCCTCATGAGCCTCTGAGTGGATTTATGTCTCTTGCAGATGGGTAACGTCTTCCCATCACCGGCACTTAAGGAGTTAATATGTCATATTTCCTTTAATGTGCATTTAGTTGCAAGTCATTTATTTTCTCATGTTCCGATGATAGATACAATGTTGAATCAATACTAGGAAGTATGACCAGCACACTAAACATTACCAACCTTATGCCTTTCATGTGAGTAAGCCATGCTGATTATTTTCGGGTGCCTGTGACTACCAAAATGTGGGTCATGACCAAACTATTGCTGATTTTAATTTATACTGACCCCTGTGACCCTGCAAGCCGGGTGGTGTTTAACACATTCTGCTCTAGGGCCGAAATCCGCAAATTTTGAAATTGCCCCCTGAAGACTGCATTACACACATAGAAACAGATCGAGCGTGATAGTTCAAGGGTTGTGCCAGAATAGCTTGGCGCCTATGGGCGCCAAGCTATTCTGGCACAACCCTTGAACTATCACTCTCGATCCATGTCTTGTCGTGGCGTGTCGGAGTAAAATGAGTTAACTGTGTCCAATGCAGATGCCCCAGTTTTCAATGTCGGGTAAAGTTCAGTCACTACTCACGTAATAATTATATTGTCATTGCTGTATATTTTTTTTCTTCTCTAGGTGTAGCACATTGTCTGATACTAGTGAGGTATGGTTTGAAACGAACGACTACCGACAACGATCGGCATAACCCGGAACGAATAATATTTACTATACAAAACGCGAAAGACACATATTCAACTGTTTATTGCTTCTCAGCAGGTATAAATCGCTATTTGTTGTCCAGAAAAAAATGGACTGGTCTACAGGTTCCACCCACCTACACACAGAACAATAATGTGGGTTGAAGAAAAACGTCCGCTTGTCTTTAAAACGTTCGCCTGTCGGCATAAAGTCCGCCTGTCGGCAACGTCTGTCTGTCAGCAGAAAGTCCGCCTGTCGTCAAAACGTCCGCTGAGCGGACGTTTTGACGACAGGCGGACTTTATGCCGACATGCGGTCTCTTTCCGCTGAGTGGACGTTTAGACGACAGGCGGATATTATGCCGACATGCAGACGCTTTGCCGACAGGTACACGTTTTGTCGAAAAAGCACGAGTTTTATGCCTTCGGGCGGACATTTTGCCGACAGGCGGACGTTTTGTCGCTTGGCGGACGTGTAGCCGACAAAATATTCCTTATTCCGAATAGCGGACGTTTTGCCGACAATCGCACATTTCTCCAGCAGGCGGAAGTATTGCCGATTGGCGGACATTATGCCGACCCGAAGACTTATTACAAATAGCTGATTTTTTGGCGGACAATTGGACGTTTGACCGACTGGTGGGCGTTTAGCCAAGAAGTTCACGTTGTGCCGACAAGCGGACTTTATACCGACAAGCGGACGTTTTTGTATGACAGGTGGGGTCAGATGCCGACAGACGGGCCTTTTGCCGACTAACGGATGTTTGTACCGACAGGCTGACGTTTTGCTGATAGGCCGTCTTAACTCATTCAACTCCGACGCGCCACGGCAACTGAAGACACGGATCGAGCGTGATAGTTCAAGGGTTGTGAAAAAATACCTGGGCGCCCATGTGATAGTTCAAGGCTTGTGCCAAAATAGCTTGGCGACCATAGGCGCCAAGCTATTCTGGCACAACCATTGAACTATCACGCTCGATCTGTTTCCAGAAGTGTAAAACAGTCATCAGTGGGGCAACTACAAAACTGGCTGATTTCGGTCTGGAGTAGAATGTGTTAATGCCTATCGACACAGTCACACTGTGGACAAAACGTAGGAAACACCTAGAAAACTTCGTTGAATTAGATGAAAACTGTAACAAGCGTGGTGAACAAAACGAAGAGATTCTAAGAGGTATAATTATATACACATATATCACCGTATTTGCGGGCGGGCATGAACACCTGTTGACTCCCGAACCAGAGGCGGTCAATGTCACGATTTCACGGTGAGGTCGGGCAATCCAACACGCTTCACGAGCCGAAGTATAAAACAATCACAGACCAGGACATCTTTGCCTAACTTGGCAGAAAGCAGCAACCCAGTATCCAAAGGTCCTCGTGCGCCCGTCGGCTGCTTCGTGGGCCCGAAGACGTTTGCTACTGGGTTAGTCCAATTAATGAAAAGCCAAGTAAGCTAGATGCTCATTGCATTACAATTTTCTTTTCAAACAGCTTTTCTCAAAACTGTATTCACTCAATTTTAACGGACCTCTTAAAGAGTCGGGTGCATCTTCGGTTCAGCTGCACAGCAGGCGGCTCTATGCTTTCACGCGCACACGTTTATATAGGCTGGCCGACGGTTTGAGGAATGCAGGGGAGGTTTGTGGCACAGTGGTAAAGCGTCTGCCACCAATGCTAAAAGTGCGAGGTTCGTTACACGGTTCCGGATTCAGATTTTTCTCCTCTAGTAAGTGGCGCCGTTAATTCCGAGGTTCTTTCTCCGGGTACTATGGCTGTTCCTCCCACTCCACTTTAGTACATGTTTCAGGCCAATTTGTAATTTCAAATACAAGCGATAACAATATCCTATAGTCTCTGATCTAGAGACAGCCGAGGGATTCTAATCTGGAAACAGTCAGTTAACGCATTCTACCCGCGACACACAACAGCAAGATATGGTTCGACCACGATGGTTCAAGGGTGGTGGCAGTATAGCTTGGCGCCTATAGGCGCCAATGTATTCTGCCACCGCCCTTGAACTAGCAGGGTCGATCTGTCTCCTGAATTGTAATGCAGGAATGAAGGAAAACTCCAAAATGTGGTTATTTCGACCCTCGGGCAGAATGAGTTAAGGAATGTATTCAATGTTCCGGATTGTGGCCTGCTGACAGCGACCTTCCCGTGTACGGACGTTTCGAGGATTTCTCAGGTTGCCGTACACAGAGCGAAGTGGCTGGTACTGACGTCTGGGGAGGGAATAGTATTCTGTCTGGTCATACACGGAGGTTTGTGGAGCTGCTTCCTGGTGGATAGTGAGTTGACGTTGTGGTGGCTGTAGGTGAGGACTCCCGAAAGGTCGTGGTGCTAGTAACAGAGGGGGAACTACCACAGGCTCCAGGTATCCGTCCCCTGAAAATAAATATTGATTGTTGTTGTGCTGGTAGTGAGGACGTTGATGACGATGTTGCTCTTGCTAATGCTGCGACTGATGATGATGTTGACGATTACAACTATAATAAACATTGTAGTAACAATAGCAGTAACAGTGGTAGTAGCATTGGTAGTAGAGGTAATTTGTGGTAGCATAAGTAGTAGTAGTAGTGCTAGTAGTAGCTGCAGTAATGGTAGTAGTCGTAGTGGTATAGAAGTAATAGTGATAACAGCTAGTACCAGTATATTAGTAGCAGTAGTAGCAGCAGTAGTAGTGCTAGCTAGTTATACGAGCTAGTGGTATTAGCTGGTAGTAGCTAGTAAAAGAAGTATGGGCTGGTAGTAGCTAGTAGTTAGTCGTGGTGGTAGTTGTAGTAGTGACAGTACTAGTACGTAGTAGTAGTAGTAACGGCAGCATTACTGATAATAGTGGGAGTAGCAGTATTAGCTTATAGTAGTAGTACGTAGTCGTGTTAGTAGTAGCTAGTGGCAGTGGTGCATGTAGTTGTAGTAGTAGTAGTCGTCGTAGAATCAATGAATCAATGAATCTTTATTTTACAACGGTGAAGATATTAACAGTCAGTGACTATGTCATTTTTCGTACCTGACGTTGCTACAACTACGACTAACTAAGTACAAAATATACATAAAAAAGAGACATCAAAGCACAGTAATACAAAATATAAACACATACTAGCATTTTCACCTTGCTCTTGCTGTGAAGTTGGTCGTTCAGGGACGTCAATATAGACGTTGTCGTTCTCCTGGTCAGGTTCCAGGCGTTCACGCCTCTCCAGATCCACAAGATGTAGCGTTCGCACGCCCGGCGGTAGTGCCACAGGCATGGCCTCCTCGTATGTCCTCCAGCAGTATCCTGGACAGTAACAGGGGAATCCATAATACCGAACACGAACTTCAAAAACTGTGGATGTCGATGTGGCAACCACTTTTGAGCAAGATTCATATTACAATGCAAAAGCAGCTTTGTGTATTATCGTTTTCAGACAGACCTCGCGGCTCCCATTCTCAAACTGAGTCCAAGTCCCCCCGAGAGCGTAGACTAGGACATAGTTTGAGAATGTGAATCGCTATCGAGGTCTGTCTAGAAATAACAGTATAAAGCCGTTCCACTCGTACGTTTCATAGAATCATTCACAATTGAAATGACGATGATGAGGTTCATTTATAGAGGGCATTTCTCCATCCAGTACTGAATGCTCAAAGCCGCGCTGTGTGGGGTTAGAGGTTTTGTACAGAAGAGATAGTAAAGCACCATTCTGAGAGAAGAAAAGAAGAAAGAAGAATAAAACCACAGTCACAGTCGATTTTGCTCAGCGGGATAGACTGAAGAAGTGGGCCTTCATTTGCCTGCGGAAAGACTGGAGCGACTGCCTTCTTCAAATATGCTGGGAGAGCACTCCATATCTTTGGACAAGCGTTTTAGAAAGCTGGATACCCAAAGCGCTTCTTTATGGTGTCTTCTGAACTGGGAAGGCAGAGTCGAGATTGAGACATTGACCGCAGGGAGCGAGCAGTCCAAAAACCAGCCAAACTTAAACGCAGCAGCGACAGTTTCGCTTTACTCGTTTGATGGCTGCGGCCCTCTCTCCAGTTAACTTTTGAACACTGCGTCTCGCTAAATTCGTGGCAAACTAAAAACAGAATAAAGTGTTTTACAGTACCAGAATGTCAAAACAATCAGTGAGTGTTGCAGCATGAGCATATTTTAGTAACTAAGGGTATGGGTATCCGTTCACGCTTGCTTTGACTTCCACTGCGAGTTTGATCACATTACGCAAAGCGCGGTACGACTTAGGTCGCAGACCAAGCGCATACCAAGGAACAGTGCTCAGTTCTTGAGCCTCCTCCCACCCCCCACCCCCCCCCTCCTCCTCCCCCAAAAAAGAAATAAAATAATAAATTAAAAAAAAAAACTGGCCGTGGTGAGGTACGGCTATGAGATCTGGGAGTTTCAACGCAGATGTGTCCTTGTTAATTCTATATTCTCCTCAGCATATAATTATGCTCGTTGCAGATTGAGAAGGTTAGATGAATCCACGGAACGTTTTGATGGTCAGTTGAAAATGCCTTTACGTCCAGACAGCAACAAGACTTTTCAGGACGTTCGAAATTCGTGCAATGTTTGACTTGATTCAGTTTTAGGCACACCCTTTTTAATACATTCTGCCATAAAACCGAAATCCTCAAATATATAAGTTGCCCTCTTTAGGAATGTATAACAATTACAGAGACAGGTCCAGTATGATAGTTCAAGAGTGGTGATAGAATAGCTTGGCGCCTATGGGCGCCAAGCTACTCTGATACTACTCTTGAACTATCATACTCGATTCATGTCTTCCTGTGATGTGGCGGGGTTGAATGAGTCATGTGTTAACTAACTACACAAACCTGCACAACATCTTCTGCAAATGGACAATACATTTTTATTTATGTATTTATTTATGTATTATTTATTTATTTATTTTTTTAGGGGGTGAGGGTGGGTTGCGCGGAAGGGGGGGGGGGGTCTCCGACCTTAACATGACCCGAAAGAGTACATTATTCGCCATACCAGTTTTCCATCTCCATCTTCCCTACCTCTCCTCTTGAAGGCAATGACAACGATGACGACAACAAGAGTTGCAACAGCCAAAATCACCGTGCCGCCCACAGCCAGGGCAACAGTATTCCTATCACTGCCTGACAACATAAATACAATCCCATTTCAAGAACAGATGCAATGCACACTTAATTTCAGGGAATCAGCAGTTTGAAGTGTCTTTAGTTCGCACAAAATTATTCGCACATGTGAATTGAGACAGGGCAGTGTCACATGGAAGGGCGATACCTGTATAAATGATTAAAAAAAAAAAACTATTCAAAATGTGTCATGTGTGGAAAACTCTTTGCACAGGTATGGTGTCCGCTAAAACGTACCTCCTACCCAAACCATCCCGTCAATCGCCCACACCATCGCCCATACTCATCCCCTCGCCCTAGGGGCGAGGGAATGAGGATGGGCGATGGTGTGGACGATTGACGGGAGGGTATGGACAGGAAATGTGTTTGTGTGTGTGTGTGTGTGTGTGTGTGCGTGTGTGTGTGCGTGTGTGTGTGCGTGTTTGTGTGCGTGCGCGCGCGCGCGCGCGCGTGTGTGTGTGTGTGTGTGTGTGTGTGTGTGTGTGTGTGTGTGTGTGTGTGTGTGTGTGTGTGTGTGTTTGTGTGTGTGTGTTAGGATTAGGTGGAGGACATCAAATCTGCCCATGTCCTATTGACAAAATCACGACCGTGCATGCGGCGCCTACCTTGGATGATAAACGTAATTTCCTTTGTGTCTGCCAACCCTTGTGGGTTTGTCCACCAAGCCCAGGTGGTGTTGTCTGACCAGTCCACAGTCTTTGTGAAACTATACGCGGTATCATCCTCCGTGCATTTGCAGCCATTGGCGTCTTGCGATTCAAAGCACTTCAGCTGAATGAATCGTAAGTTGCAAATCGGGGAGAAATCGTGAGAACTTTCCGTCTTTCTCTCTTTCTTTGAAATTGTAATGCTGAAGCCTTGAGTGTCTGTCATACGTTTATGGGAACATCGCGTCGTGTTGAACCTGAACACAATATTAACAGTCGACCCCTCGCTGGCGACGATCTCAGGACTTTGAAGTGTTGGAAATTCGAAGTGCGCGCCTGTGAAAAATAAAGTTGCATAACATACTTTGGTGGTAAACAACTAGAGAAAAAGGACTTTGCGTATGTACATTTATTAACCTTTAGGATGTCGGTAGCGGATTATATCGCGATGATTCCTGTAGGAATCACACTAGCTCCTGTAGGAATCATCGCGACATAAACCGCTACCGACACCCAAAAAGTTAACCCTTACATTTTCTTCGTATTCTTCATATTGTTCTACGTTCAAGCGGTACGTTTTCAAAACATACCACCGTCGTAGTACAGCTCCTACTGGGCACCATGAAAGTGTATACCTTTTTGCTGGCAGCAATCTAGTATTCTGTCTGTGACGTCATGTTTAAACTCTCCTGTGAAGGCATGAGACAGGAAGTCCGTGCTTTTTTGTTCTTGTTCTTGTTGTTGTTGTGGAAAGCAAGATTTTCTTTGGATTAAAATCTTGCTTTGCAGAAAAAAATGGACTTGATGTCTTTTGCTTTCGTATGGTAGCGTTACAGTAAACGGATTAAGGACAAACAGACCCAGGCACACAAAATCGAACGAGTCCATAAAACAACGCGCGGACATGTACAGTCTACATTTCAAGGCAAACATTCTGACCCTCTAACATGTCACACGTCAAACTGCTTGTATTCACGTTACGGGCTTTACGATATGATTGAAAATTGTCCGTCATCGGCAGGAAAGCACGATAATGAATCCATCCCAGGCGCTCTACAGTCCGTCGCGTACTTCAAATACGACCGTAATAAGGAACCGAAACACCGTCTTGTCCGTCCCAGTGACTGACGGACTTCCATACTTTCCGTCTCTTTCCGAATTTGTCCGTGAAATTAGGAGAATTTTCTGTTCACAGAAAGCCTGCGGAATTTGTCCAAATTCCGGTGTTTTTTTTTTTTTTTTCCAGTCCCAGTGACGGACGACCTTCCATTCTTTTCGTCCCTGTCAAAATTTGTCCGTCAAATAAGTAAAATTTTCTGTTCATTGAAAGCATGCTGTGTCAAATTTCAGGAATTGCATCACAGTACTCACATGGTTTCTGAGTTAAGACAAACAATACACAGCGGGACAGAACAATAAATCTCTCCAGTGTCATTTGTCGTGTTGCGATAGTTTTCTCCAAGTGTAGATATCAGTAAAGTTCAAACTGAATCATGACATACATATATCGGCTCAGCAGGACGATATTCATTTAGAAACAATGCATTAGTAACAACCGGACACGCAACAGTCAGCTTAAATCTTTGACCGCCGAGAAAAAGTGAACGCAATCCAAACGCAAGAGACATAGATCTTCCAGAGCCCACGCACCTGCGGGGGCTCTTGAAGATCTATGCCTCTTGCCGACTCCACTTTTATATCTATGTTCCTTGGACGACTGGGGCTCTCTCGACGTTGAATGAATAAAGATTTAAGAAATAATGATGTATGTATGTGACGAATGGAAGAAATCAAATAGTGTCACCATCTTGACCAGCCGATCTACGAAAGGGAGTTTGACAATTCCTCAGAATGTCAGCAGTGGTCCAGTTGTACGTCCCCACGGCACCGATGTCATCAGGGGCGAAGTCAGAATGAGTATGTCTTCACACAGAAGCTTGCTACACGACTGCACGTTGTCACACCCTTCACTACCTCTTGACGCAGACATTACTTTTTAAATCATCGTTAATTTTGAAAGCCAAAACATTACACAGCAGCGGGTCCAAAGAACATGTCTACAAAAAGGGGTTCCAACAACCGGCATAGATCCTCATGAGCTCCCACGACTGTAGGGGCTCATGAGGGTCTATGCCTGTTGCGGTTGGGTCGTGTTGTCTTATTCTCGGCTGGGAAAGGGTTAAGAGGTTAACAGCCATGCGGAAGAATTTCTCATGCTGGCCCACACTGAATGCCGCCCACTTAATGATACATTGTTATTCAGGCGACAGAGCGACCATAATAGTTAAAGGGTGGCGCCAGAACAGATTGGCGCCTTGGGCATCCTTCAACTATCATGATCAATCCGCCTTCAAAACTGTAATTTCATCTCCACTCAATTCAGTTCAATTCGATTCATTTTGATTCAATTTAATTCATTTCAATTCAACTTAATTCAGTTCAGTTCACTTCAGTTCGATTCAATTCAATTCCATTGAAGTCATCTCTATAAATTTCATTTTAGTTCCATTAAATAATTCAGTGCAATTCAATTTAGTAAATGTTATTGGTTCCTTAAAGGGCAACAACAGTGAAGTAAAATACACTGTATAGTCATGCAATCGAAGAAAACTGTCAGAAATGGAATTTAATTGGACCCTTAAATTCAATGGAAGTTTTAATTTCTAAAATTCACCCGTACGAGTTCTCAAAAGTTGTTTCCCCTCATTTAATAATTTTCTACCTTTCTCTTCATATTCGCATGTTTGTCCGGGCTTTTAACACATTCGAGACGACCAGCATGCGGACACGGGGCGAACCGCCACGTGTCCACATGCTGGTCGTCTCGAATGAGTTAATCCACTGTTGTGTTTTGTTTGAAATCAAGTGCAACTTGTGACCTACATTTATTTTCTGGAAATAGCCTGTTGATGTGATAAGCGAGGGTTAATGTCTGAGTACCAAACTTCCTTTAGACAAACAAGGGGAAAAGATCATATCGGTAGGTCGTGCCAAAATGCCTATAGATTTAATACACATGTAAGGGATATAACTCGTTATCTAACCAACACCTCAGTCTTCCAACGATTAGACCTCCTGCGGAAACCAATTACAAAAGAACCATTCTCTTACACAAAATAATTAAATGAATGAATAAATGAATGAATGAATGAATGAATGCTAGAATAAATGAATAAATGAATAAATCAATGAATGAATGCTAAAATGAATGAATGAATGCATTTTATTTAGTGTCTCTTTACGTAGTGCTGTGGTAAATTGCTGTAAATGTGCACTAATTCGTGGTAAAAAAACATTACCAATTTTTTAGAAGATATCTTTTTATGCCTTAAGATTTTAAAATTCCGTTTCCATCAAGAAAATTATTACCCACTTGTGAATTACGCAACAAACTGCATCTTTTTCTGTTGCGTTGCCTTTAAATTACATCGCGTTGAACGCGACACCCCTAAAATCGAATGTTGCACGGTAACATTTTCATGTGAGACGCGTTGTTTAGCATGCACTGTTAGCATTTCATCCGGAGCTTCGTAAATCAGATTGCACCGTTTTCAAGGGGCATGCAATTATCTCCAAATGCTGCAAATGATTTGTATTTTGAAAAAAAAAAATGTTGCTGTTGTGGTCACAAAAACAAAAACCACGCAAATGCAAATAATATACGGCTCGCAGTAAAGACCAGCATGAAGACGAGCGAGGGAAGGAGAGAAAACCAGTGGGAGGAGAGGAGGCAGGGCAGACGAAAGAAAGAAGAGCCAGTGCCCACAGCAACAGACACAGGCTTCACCTGTAGCAAATGCGTCAGACACTGCCGCTTTCGCATTGGACTGATTAGTCACAGCAGGCACTGGAAATCTTAAAAAAACGGACTGACCCAGCAAGCGCATATACTCCATTGTCTTTCGGGACATAAGGACGCCTATATACATGTTTTTTTTTTTATTACATAAAATGAAGATTTAAATCTTGATTTACAATAAAACAGACAAAATAACATTTGGAGGTATTTGCTTTGTTTTGGTCAATGTCACACTTTTGGTACACAACTTTAAAGAGTGAAACATAGACGTTTTGTGCGGGGTGTTATATCTGGTTGACTTGGAACACGCATGCTATCGGGAATGCTGGGGTCAGTTGCATGAGATAGCTTAGTCTTGCGCCAGCCACCAAGCACGGTTCATTTCGCGCAAAACATTTGTCACAGTTGTTAACAAAATATGCAAATGTCTTCAGCTGTTAATGTTTTCAATGACACCACTCGAGAAAAGGCGATACATTCAGTCAGAGTCAATTGCCTGGCACGCAGAGGACTATCGGGCCGAAGTCTGCCACAGAGGGCCAGCACAGGACTACGCGGGCCCTCCGCGGCCGACTTGGCTAGATCGCCTTGCAATCTAAAAGAATATTGCGGTATCGAGCACGTTCCATCAACACGAGGCATAGATCATCATAAGCCCGGGCAGCCTGTCGGTGCTCATAAAGTTTCTCTGCCTCATGATGTCGAGATTCTCACCATTGCTGCTCTCCTAGGAGGATATGGATAGGGTTGAAAGCCGCATTTCCTTTTTTTTCTTTTTTTTTTTTTTTTTTTTTTTTTTTTTTTTTTTTTTACGTTTATCACATGATGACATACACAAGTCTGAAGAGCTCGCGCGATTTATTTTGAGACAACTTCACACATCCGGTTTCAACTAGTGCCTTCTTTCGAGGGGTTGGCAGCTGATTGTTCCTTGTGATAGACGAGACAGAAGAGGTCGGTTAAAGGTAAGAAGTCTGCGTGCATGACATGTTTTAAATTAAATAGCAAGTGCGCACACCCGTGTCAGTGCTGTTCTCCCTTGCCACTGTACGAACATTTCGGTTTCTGAAATATGACGTCATTCAAAAGCAAGAACCGTCAAAGAAACTTGTATACACACTGGTCTCAGAAAGAGGCATAGATCCTCATGACCTCCCGCAAGTGCGGTGGCTCATGAGAATCTATGCCTCTTGCAGTTGGATCGTGTTTAGCTATTCTCGGCAGTCAATTGATTAACCCATTCAGCCCTGACGCACTACAGCAGGAGATGGGTCGACCATGATGATTCAAGGGTAGTGTCAGATTAGCTAGGCGCCTGTCGGCGCCAAGCTAATCTGGCACTGCCCTTGAATTATCATGGTCGATCCATCTGCTGCAACTGTGCGTAGTCGTTAGATGACACCTCCAAAGAGTTAGGCACCTGTGATTGTAAAAAAAAAAAACAACAGAATTTTTAAAAAAACTGTTTATGCCTCAATACATAGATAAGTAAGTACTCTTTCAAGCCCCATCTTGTTTCTTTCTTATTTTACAATTTTTGTTCTGAGGATAAGTGTGTACAAATAAATAGTTAATGACTGCGACATAGAGTCCGTCAGTGGGATTCACTGTCAGTTTAGCGATCGCACACGTATTGACATCAGCATCGGGAAATCCAGAAGCTACAAAGGGTTTACACACCGTCTTATACAGGTTGTTGACGGCCGCTTCATCTCTCAACACCCACTTCCCTAAACTAAAATCTACTCGTCAGCAAAATCCCCTACCCCGCCCCCCCCCCTGCCCCCCCCCCCCCCCCCCCGCCCCGGTCTCTCTCCTCCTTCCTTTCACAAACACACGCACACACCTGACACACCCGCGAAAACAGCACACACTCGCACACACCCCTCACACATGCACGCACGCAACACTCCCCCCGCCCCCCCCCCCCCGCCCTCCACACAGCTTGTCCACAAACACACTCACACACACCATTCACATGTACACTCGGTACTGGCACAGACACACACACACACACACACGTGTACACACACACACGTGCACACACACACACACTCACACACACACAAACACAATCACACACACACACATACCACAAATACACACACACGCAAGCACGGACGCACACATACACACACACACCACACTAACACACACAACACACGCGCGTGCAAACCACACACATATGAATGCACACACAGCACACACACTTGCACCCACGCACGCACACATACACACCTACCCTCCCCCTACACACACGTACGCACACGCCACACACACACATACGCACGCACACACACACACACACACACACACACACACACACACACACACACACACACACACACACACACACACACACAAACACTAACACTAACGCACACTCACACACACATACACAATCCACAGACACACACACACACGGCACACACACGGCACACACACCAGATACACACATATGATACACACACACACATGCGCACACACACGCATACGCACAAACACTCATGTACATTCATCCACTCACACGTGTGTGACAAGTCGGATTGGTTTTGTGGGGAACGTCCCCCTCTTAAACCATGATCGATATGCGTGCCTGTGCACTGATGAACTCTGTTGCGCGGGCCACTGCACTCATGTTGTCCGTCTTAAATTGTTTCAGTTTACACACTATGGGGTACCTTTAACCTTTAACGACAGCACAACGAGCAACGCACAAGTGCAAGAGGTATAGTTCCTTATGCACCCCGCGGGGGCTCATGAGGATCTATGCCCCTTGCGGATCGTGTTCGTCTCCGTATAGAGATATACTGAAGCGGTGATTCGGCAATGGTTCCAGTGGCATATCATTTGACATTTCGATAAGCTGGGAGTGGGAGGGTCAATGTGACTGCTTTCATGCACGAGGTAGACGAAATACAAACACAGATAAAACACCCATTCATGCCCGATGTTACTTTTTTTTTTCAATCGATATATATCAGGTGGGGTCGATATTGTTAGACCTTCCTGACAACCACAGCCTAAGGGAACTGGATTCAGTCCGAAACCGGTTGAGTTTGCGGTAACCCACAACTGGTTAGCTTCATTAATGGCCATTATTCTCTGATTCAACAAGCGATCATTGGAACTAAGTACCGTTTATTCGCTGCTTCCAGTTTCAAATAAACCCGACAATACATCTAAGACATGAACGTGAAGGGGAGGAAAGGTATTGGTCCATATTCTGATTCGTCATTTGCCGTGTTTAATGCTTTCATTACTAGTGAAACCATCGTCGTAAAGTGATCCGTGATTTGTGAAAAATAAGGGCACAAAATCGTGACTTGTTAAAATTAATAGTATTATGTAGCCTTGTTTTACCATTAACTAAAAGATAATCTTTGTGAAGCCATGGAGACATAAAGCCGTGCATCTTCCCTTTCCACCCCCACCCCATCTCCCCCATCCCCACATCCTCCACCTCTCAACCCCTATACATTTCCTCATGTACATGCAACGATCGTTTCTGAGTACCTAAAATAGACCGCGAAGCTGTGGCTACAATGCTCTGCAAAACAGCAAGGGCAGACTATAACGCAGCTGCCAGCTCATTCAAGGCGCCCCGCCTCAATAGCTGTGTAAGTGTCGTAAATGTTGCCTTCGAACGCTAAACAACACTTTCGCACCTATTGAGGTGGGACGCCTTAACTTAGTTAAAACTTGTTCACTCTCAGGATGAAAATGTAGGCACTGAGTCTCTGCCAGGAAGAGGCATACATTCTCCTGACTCCCTGCAGCCTGCAGGGAAACATGAGAATCTATGCCTCTGGCAGGCGACATGGGCTGGATACAGAAACAGAAAGGAAACGCGTACAAGCAGACAGTATGTACCTGGAATGTCCGCTGACCATCTCTTGTGCTGTGTTGTGTTGTGTTGTCGTTGTGTTGTGTTATGCTGTGTTGTGTTGTGTTGTGTTGTGTTGTCTTGCTTTGTCTTGTATTGTCTTGTCTAGTGTTGTGTGTTCTGTTGTGTTGTGTTGTGTTGTCTTGTGTTGTGTTGTACGGTTGTCTTGTCTTGTGTTGTACGGTTGTCTTGTCTTGTGTTGTGTTATGTTGTGTTATTGTGTTGTTGTGTTGTGTTGTGTTGTTGTATTGTTTACTTTACACTGTAGTTCACTAGCAGTTGGACTGTCGATTGTGGTTTTTGTCGCTATGATTTCTGCAGGAAGACCACTACCGGCAAGCAAAGAACTATTAGTTTGAGTTATTTACGGGGGTGGGGAGTTGCGAAACCCTTATAAACCGGCCACACACTCTCTTGTCCGTCCCCGACAGCACGGGCTATTTAACCTTTTGCGTGACAGCACGGGCTATTTAACCTTTGCGTGACAGCACGGGCTATTTAACCTTTTAAGTGACAGCACGGGGTATTTAACCATTGCGTGATGGTAGTGGTTTTAGTCGAGATGATTTTTACACGAATCGGCGCGACTAAAAATCGCTATTGACGCGCAGAGTTAAGTGTCCACTTGATTGTATTGCCGCGGGGAGCAAACTTTCGTGTAATCTCTACAGTATTTATTTACACACCCCCTGCACACTCTGTGTGTGTGTGTGTGTGTGTGTGTGTGTGTGTGTGTGTGTGTGTGTGTGTGTGTGTGTGTGTGTGTGTGTGTTGTTTTCGCCTGCGCGTTGAGTTACATTACATTACGTGAGAAATGCGCCACATAAATACCATGTATTATTATTATTATTATTATTATTATTATTATTATTATTATTATTATTATTATTATTATTATTAAACACGTATTTATTGGTATCATGTGCTCTTCCGTACTGTAGACATCCTAAGACAGCCTGTAGTTTAAAACACAATCACAGAGCAGTCCACATCGAATCAATGTACAAGTATTTGTTTCTTTTTCTTTTTGGCGGCAGCATCATGTAATTGTTAACTCATTCAACCCCCCGCACGTATTTCCCAAATTGTGGAGGCGTCATCAAACGACTATGCACCAGTTGCAGGAGATGGAATGACCATGATAATTCAAGGGTAGTGCCAGATTAGCTTGGCGCCGATAGGCGCCAAGCTAATCTGGCACTACCCTTGAATTATCATGGTCGATCCATCTCCTGCTGTAGTGCGTCAGGGCTGAATGGGTTAAACTAATAAATGACATTTCTGCGTCACAGAGAAACTTCGTTCCTACAACAGAGGGCGCATAGTGTGCAATGACTAAGCCCGGCAAATTTGTTAGTTTAGCCTCTTCCACTGCCAGTGCTCTGCGTGACGTGTTTTAAAGTATTTCAGATTCCTGATTTGTCTGCCTGAGGCGCACGGATGCAAAGTGGCCAGCAAAAGACACAGATCATCACGAGTGCCCGCGTCTGCGGGGAATCACGTTGATTTATGCCTCTTGCACTCCGTTTATCGTAATTTTCGGGCAGGTTATATTCACACCAAGAGGTCACTGTTGCCTTTGATTGACTAAAATTAATGTGTATGTTGTCTCTTACACAGCGGCGTAATGGAGCGGGCACGTCCCTTTCCACAACACGGCTTTGTCATCATCGTCTTAGTATGCTGGGCCTTGATCAGGTGCCAAGGTAAACCAAATGTTTCCGTGTATACATTTGTTGATAAGAGCAGCTACTGTGTAACCAGAAAATAAAAATAAAAAAAAATAAAAAAAAAGGCTTCCGGATCTCTTACCCAATGCGCACAGACCATCGGGAAGGCGTCGGTAGCCGTTGGCCCGCGCACGGTTAAGCGCGTACCAACGGCGGCCGACGTCGGCTGGATGGACTTTTGCGCATTGGATAGTGCTCAGGCAAATCAGTGTGGCCGCTTCAAACACAAATCTCTCTTTTTCTGCCTCTGTTTATGTTTCTGTCACTCTGTCATTCGGACTCTGTTTATCTCTGTTATCTAAGTATCGTCTGTATGTCTCTCCCTCTCTCTGTCACTCTCTGTCTATATCTGTCTGTCACACTGTCTCTGTCGGTCTGTCGGTCTGTCTGTCTGTCTGTCTGTCTGTCTCTATCTCTCTGTCTCTGTCTCTGTCTGTCTGTCTGTCTGTCTGTCTGTCTGTCTCTGTCTCTGTCTCTGTCTCTGTCTCTCTCTCTCTCTCTCTCTCTGTCTCTCTCTCTCTCTCTCTCTCTCTCTCTCTCTCTCTCTGTCTCTCTCTCTCTGTCTCTCTCTCTCTCTGTCTCTCTCTCTCTCTGTCTCTCTGTCTCTCTGTCTCTCTCTCTCTCTCTCTCTCTCTCTCTCTCTCTCTCTCTCTCTCTCTCTCTCTCTCTCTCTCTCTCTCTCTCTCTCTCTCTCTCTCTCTCTCTCTCTCTCTGATTGATTTCTGTAGAACGCGAACTGCGAGATTTCATCCTTTTGCTATTCCACCTCTGGCAGTTCACGAGGTTGGTAAGACAATAAGTTTCATGAAGAATAAAAAATCTTCCAGGCCAGATGAAATAAGCCCCAAAATACTGAAACTATCACTTCCCTATGTTGTAGAAACGATAACTGAAGGCTTCCCTACACGGAGAAACGAAATGCACAAGAAACGAAACATTTTCATTGCATTGAAATGCCTCCTCCGCACACGTAGAAACGCGGTGAAAATTTATTTCGATTGGTACAGGGGAAGTAACTCTTCACTGACACATGCTCTGGTTTGTATCGGTGGATATCGGGTCATATTTCTGACTACTGACGCTTAAAAACTAAACATATAAGACATGTGTGCCTTCACTTACACAATTAAAGTGAATTGCCGACCATATCGAATAACCTTAAGCGCTTTTGAATGCGTAAACAATTCTGGTTCAAGTGAATCGAGGATGCCACCGTCTCGAAGCGATAGCCGCCATTGTGTAGTCGGCTTCGCAGAGCAGCCGATGAAAGTGGGGTTCAGAAAACTGACCTAAAATCATATTTTGGTAGTACTTTAGTGATGATAGTTGATAGATTTCATTTCGAAAACGATTTCTCCGCTTAAATCTTACAGAATGGTGCGTCACATCATGCAATTCTAGCCATAATAGACCTGAATCCAAGGCATCGCTTTCCCGTTGCTATCCTCAGTGTTTGGGCTTGAATGACGTCAGATTGGCAGCGGACGAAGCTGATTGGGTAACGGTCGAAATGTTTCGGCGAAATGTTTCGCAAAATAGAGACAAGTTCTATTTCGTGAAATGTGTCGTTTCGCATTTCGTGAAACGGTGAAATGTTGGAGAAAGTCTGAAATGCGGACATTTGGACGAAATGTTTCGTTTCGTTTCTCCGTCTGAGGAAGCCTTTATGTCTGCAATTTATGCATACAGAAAAAACGTTTTCCCAAAAGAACTAAAAAAAAGCTAAAGTTATTCCCCTACCTAAAACAAAAGATCTGTCCGATGTTAACAATTATCGCCCCATTTCACTTTCGTCTGTCTTAAGTAAACCCCTTGAACGACACATTCATAAGCATCTGTTAGAATACCTGGGAAAACGCAAATTAATCCACCCCCTCCAGTCAGGTTTTCGCCCGAAGCATAGTTGTCATACAGCCTTATCGCGACTTACTGACACGTGGCTAAGTTCAATGAACAAAGGCGAACTCACAGGTGCTGTTTTCATAGACCTTCGGAAAGCTTTCGACATGGTAGATCATGAAATTCTCCTTTCCAAGCTCAGTATATATCTGGATGGTTCATTTTCAAGTAACTGTTTTCATACATCAGACAGCAGTTCTCAGGCATCTATTCATTCCTTTAATACAACCTCGTTTTTCGCTTCCTATCTTACAGACAGACAGCAGCGCGTGATAGCCAATGGATCTTACTCTTCAAGTGGTTTAGTAACAAGAGGAGTGCCCCAGGGCTCTGTCTTGGGACCTCTTCTCTTTTGCATATTTATCAATGACCTGCCACTACATTTCACGAATGACAGAATTGAATGTGACTTGTTTGCCGATGACACAACAATCCACACCCCCGATAAGTGTCTCGAGTCTTTAAATGATCGTTTGCAACAGGGACTGAGTGAAATTTCCAAATGGTGTGAAAATAATGCAATGATCCTTAATCCCACCAAAACCGAATGTATGACGATAGCAACCCGTCAGAAGCATCAGCTCAAGCCACTTTCGCTTAGCCTGGAAATCCAAGACCACACCATTACACAAGTAACTTAACACATCGCCTACTTGGAGTTATTGTTGATAACCAAATGAAATGGCAATCTCACATCAATGTTGTCTGTAAAACTGTGTCCAGAAATGTGTTTATGCTGTCTAAGCTAAAATATCTTATTGATGTCGACACTTGCAAACTATTTTACAATGCCCATGTCAAATCCCACATCGATTATGCCTCCACGACATGGGACGGCAGTGGTGACATACACATGAAGAGGCTTAACTCCTTGCATCGCAGGGCAGTGAAGCAGATCCTGCCTGATCCAGCTCTTTTTACTGACCAAAAATTTGAAAAAATAAAAATGTTTCCTCTTGACAAGCACCATCTCTTTAACAAAGGGGTAGTCATGTATAAAATCTGGAATGAAATCCACCCAGAATACTTGTGTAATCTCTTCACCAAGGTAGCTTCAGGCTATTCAACCTCAAGGTGAAACTTCGTCATCACACCACGCCCGAGGATAGATTTATTTAAAACCACCCTTGCTTTCTAGGGCGCCTCGTTTTGGAATAAACTGCCAGCGCACATAACACACACTGGTTCACTCCCCTCTTTCAAGGAAAGCCTCTTCAAGTACCTGCTATCTAACAGCTCATTCACTGGTTCGGTATCTCCATCGCCTAAAGCCTTGATACTAACCTCCGCGCGCACGTGCGTGTATATGGGTGTGTGCGCGCGCGCGCGTGCGTGTGTGTGTGTGTGTGTGTGTGTGTGTGTGTGTGTGTGTGTGTGTATGTGTGTGTGTGTGTGTGTGTGTGTGTGTGTGTGTGTGTGAGCATGCGGCGCGAGCGTGCGCGCGTGTTTGATTTCAGTGAAAGAAAGAATTTTAAAGACTATCTTTTTTTTCTTTTTTTTTCCCCGTTCACATTGTTAGTAATCATAATTGGTGCCCTCTATTTTGCCTTATCCATCTCTTTTTGAACGACTTGTTATATTATGTGCACTTTCATGTTAGTAGCTTTGTACTTTTGTATCTTAGTAGCTTTGTACCTTTAGCAGATTTGTACCTTTGTAGTTTAGCAACGGCAAGCGTGAAAAATGGCACATGTGCTAACTGCTTCTTCCGTTCAGAAATAAAGTTTCATTTCATTTCATTTCTCTCTCTCCAAGGTGG
>BTPG01000003.1:63781669-63824169 GCA_036245525.1 Semisulcospira habei | reverse complement strand
AAATTCGTATAAACAACGACGACTGAACTAATTTTATCGCTTAACTTATTTAGCCCGACGCACGTATTTCCCAAATTTTGGAGCCGTCATCAAACGACTTCGCACCTGTTGCAGGAGATGGATCAACCATGATAATTCAAGGATAGTCCTAGATTAGCTTGGCGCCTGTCAGCGCCAAACTAATCTGGCACTACCTTTGAATTATCATGGTCGACCCATCTCCTGCTGCAGTGCGTCATAGCTGAATGGGTTAACATACAAAGCGGTCACAATGGAACTGAAGGGTCGTGTGTGTTTTCTGTGTTTCCTATTTTCTATGACATTGTTGTGTGTGTTTACTATGTAGCTGAGAGCACCAGAAGCGGTTCCGGTGCCATTTCGACGGAGGCGATCATTGGAATAGTTTTTGGATGTGTTGCTGGTGTTGGAATTGTGGCTGTGGTTGTGGCTGTGGCAGTGTACTGGTACGATGCGCTTACGTTGGTCTCTTGCGTTAGTGTCCACTGCCCTGAATAAAAGTCTTGCCATGACTTCTTTTCATTTTCTTTTTCATCTTAACTCATTCAGCCCGACGCACGTATTATCTAAATTTCTGAAGCATCATCTAACGGCTATGCACCTGTTGCAGGAGATGGATCGACCATGATAATTCAAGGGTAGTGCCAGATCAGCAAGAGGCATAGATCCTCATGAGCCCCCGCAGTTACGGGGGCTCATAAAGATATATACTTCTTGCATTTGATCGTGTTCACTTTTCTCGGGAAGGGGTTAACCCATTCAGCCCTGACGCACAACTGCAGGAGATGGGTCGACCATGATAGTTCATCGGTAGTGCCAGGTTAGCTTGGTGCCTTGATAATTCAAGGGTAGTGCAGGATTAGCATGGCGCATGTCGGCGCCAAGCTAATCTGGCACTACTCTTGAATTATCATGTTCGACCATTCTCCTGCAGTAGTGCGTCAGGGCTGAATAGGTTAACCCCTTCCCGAGCAAAGTGAACACGATCAAATGCAAGAAGTATAGATCTTTATGAGCCCCCGTAACTGCGAGGGCTCATGAAGATCTATGCCTCTTGCTGACACAAGTTCGTATCCGTGTTCTTTGTGCGTTTGCATCTGTCAGTCGTTGAATGAAGAACAATTTTAAAAACAGAATATACGTCCGGTGGCAGGGAAGGGATTAAGTGTTCTTGTAGGGTGAACTCAAAAGTATAATGACGAACCAAAAAAAAATACGACGTTTTTTCCGAAAATCTTGCATTTTCTTTGCTCGTCTTTCTACAGTGACGCATGTCACAACGTTACAGATTTTATTTTAATCATGCCTGGCTGAAGTCACTAAGTCTGCCCATCACTTGGTTTATTTTTCTATTTGTGAAGTTGTTTATATACAGAGAGACACAGTGCAGTGTATTTTATTTTGGTCAGCTGGTCCGTTACAGAGTTAACGATACCCGAGAATCTGCTGGAACGAGTACACGTGTGCATGGCGCTTTTTTTTTAATTTGTTGTTGTTTGGTTTTTTTTTTTTTTTTTGTTTGTTTAATAACCGATTTTTTTTCATACAAGCCTATGACTGCCAGAGAAAACCCCAACAACAAAAGTCGAATCCAATCCAATCCAATCCAATCCAATCCAATCCAATCCAATCCAATACAATACAACACAATAATATTGTATTGTCCCTGAGGGGAAAGTTTAGCGCAGAGGTATAACATTCATAATAGAGACAAAATAACAAATTTCAATTTTCTCGTCCTTTCGACATACATACGCACACGAACACCTCTCTCTCTCTTGGCTTGACTTCGCGAACGAAGATTTTATAGGAGTTGCCCACGACGTCTGCAGGCTTGTTCGTGGCTGCGGAGGCCAATCCGAGACAGGCAGGTTCGACCGCAGTGGCTGCAGGGGAAGGTCTGGCCAGGGTTCTGAGCTGCGGCATCTCTGTTTTTTCTCCTGAGCCGCTGGTCCTTAAGGCTAGCTCTGCGAGATTCCTCAAAGGAGACAGCTGCCTTGTAAATGGTGGAGCGCCAGGTGTCACGGTCTGCAGCAAGCGAAGACCACTGGTGGTGGTCGATTTGGCAGGCACCAAGTGACTTCTTGAGACAGTCTTTGTATCTCTTCTTTGGTGCCCCTCTGTCACGGTGTCCAGTAGCAAGCTCGCCGAACAGGGTGATCTTTGGTAGGCGATGATCCTCCATCCTGGAGACATGCCCCGCCCAGCGGAGCTGTGTCCGCAGCAGCAAAGCCTCGATGCTCACAGTTTCAGCCTGTTCAAGGACCTCGACGTTGGTGACATAGTCACTCCAGTGAATGCCCAGGATGGTACGCAGGCAGCGCTGGTGGAAGCGTTCGAGGAGTCGTAGTTGGCTGCGGTAGAGGGCCCAGGACTCGGAAACATACAGCAGGGTGGTGAGGACCACAGCTCTGTACACGCTGATCTTGGTGCCTGTTTTCAGCTGTTGATTGTGCCACACCCGCTTGAAAAGTCGCCCGAAAGCACTGTTCGCTTTTGCCAGCCTGCTGTCAAGCTCCTTGTCCAGCTTGGCGTCTGACGTGATAATGCAGCCAAGGTAGGTAAACTGGTGCACTGACTTTAGTTCAGACTCGCCAATGGTGATGTGAGGAGGGCGATACACTGTCTTGGGTGCCGGCTGATGGAGGACCTCTGTCTTTTTCAGACTGACCTCGAGTCCAAAGAGCTGGGCAGCATCTGCGAAGCAAGACGTGATCCGCTGCAGGGCTCTCTCTGTGTGTGCAACGAGGGCAGCATCATCAGCAAAAAGCAGCTCACGAATCAGTTGGTCTAGGGTTTTCGTGTGGGCCTGCAGTCGTCTGAGGTTGAACAGGCTGCCATCGAGATGATACCTGATGTACACTGCATCGTCATCATCGAGGTCCACTGTGGCCTGCTTCAACATCATGCTAAAAAAGATGGTGAACAGGGTCGGTGCCAGCACGCAGCCCTGCTTTACGCCGTTGAGAACACGAACACCTAAATACAGTTAAATTCACTAGTACACATAATAACGATACCCTAAGACTAATCGATTAAAATAATTACATTTGTAAAGATTTATCGCATGTCACGTAGGCATAATTTACAGATATAATAATAAACTGATAACTAAGAAGACTATTCATAAAACTAACATCACAACCTTCACACAACCATATGCACTCACGCACGCATGCACACACACACACACGCACACACACACACACACATACACACACACACACACACCATCACACACACACACACACACACACGCGCGTGCGCGCGCGTGCGCGAGCGCTCGTATGCACGGGCACAGATCCTCATGAACCCCTGCTGGTGTTTATAATCGCGTAACTTTGACTGGAATACTAATGAAAGGGTCAATTTGTGTTTACAAAGAATACGAACGAGCGAACACAATGCAGCATTATAGGTCTCAGTGTTTTCAAGAGTTTCGATAAAGCAGCCTATACCCAATGCACAATAGGCCATAGGGCCGACATCGACCGCCAATGACCCGCGCAAGGCCGTGTGCGGGCTAGCGGCGGCCGACGTCGGCCCGATGACCTTTTGCGCATTGGGAAGTCAGTAGAGAAAAATCTTCCTTTGTTGTTGACCTATTCGTTGTTTAGTTAAAGGGTGCATATTTTGTGTTTTCGTTGCTTTCTTTTGCTCTACCTTTTCCTACAGTTTCCATTTTGGTGTAATTGTTATTTTCTTTTCAACTTGTTTGTTGCAGCTATCGTCACAAGAAAAGCAGGTGAGCCCAAGAAAGTGACAAACAGTTAAAACGCTCGTTTTTTAAGGAACTAATGGGTAGACTTGAAACGTGAATTAACTAACTCTTTCCCTGCCAAGAAAACTGAACACCACATTGCGAGAGGCATAGATCATAATGGAGAGAGAGAGAGAGAGAGAGAGAGAGAGAGAGAGAGAGAGAGAGAGAGAGAGAGAGAGAGAGAGAGAGAGAGAGAGAGAGGGAGGGAGGGAGGGAGGGGTCAGATGAAAAGAGATAAACTTAAATGAGATGAACTGAAATGAAACGTAATGAAACTAGTTAAACATGTCAAAGACGTTATCCGCCTTTCAAGACGGTCGATCGATTTTGAATGAATTAGTATGTTCTTAATTTGATTTTCTTTCTACATTTGCAGGTCAAGTCAGCCAAGTACATCTGGAACGCCATCAAACGCCGAAGGAAATGGGATGGTTCAAAGACGTATTGCTGAGTGCCAACAAAGAGACAAGGAAGCTGCGGAAAGCATGATTAACTTCTCTCCAGGGAATCAGAACTAACGGCATATAGACTGTGATACACTTGAAACTATGTATTTGCACCTTTTGATATAGATGTGAACATAGCGTACGCGAATGAACAAACTTACCGATACACATGAAACGCACACGCAGACAAACAAACAAACAAACAAACAAACAAACAAACAAACAAACAAACAAACAAACATGACTTGATATTAACAGATTTTGTTTCAAGTAATGAAACTTTAATTGTTATATTTAACACACCACACACACACACATATATATATATATATATATATATATATATATATATATTGCAGAATCTGTTAGAACAAATGGTGCTAGGTGAGGTCAATAAGGAGAAGAGATTTCACTAGTGCAGATTTAAATTGCCTTCAACCGTTGAGCAATGTAAACGTGTTCTTTTAAGCGACGAAACCGTTATCCTCTCTGCGTCTTGTATGACAAAATGACTGTGACACATGACGCAGGGAGAATAAGGGTTTGGAGGAGAGCGAGACAACAATGGAGGCCAGAATGTCTTGGTGTGATAGTCTAACAGGCCGGCTCGTTCGATTAAGCTAGTGGTCTAAGGTTGTGTATCCTATTATGGTGTGTGGTGATTGGCATTCATTAAAGGTATTTCGAACTGTTAGAAGTACACGGACACATTGAATTAGAATTTAAGTCCGTCCGTGCCGACACAGTGTAAGCATGACTGCTGATAACCATAATTTAGTATTACTTGTAATTTCATCATTGCCCCACTACTGCCAACATGTAAAACATCACTAAAATCGCATTACAGATCCGCTTGATGATATTTGTGCCGACTTGCATTATGCATCCATTGCAAGCAAGAGGTATAGATCCACATGAGTCCCCACAACTGCGGGGGTTCGTGTGGATTTAAGCCTCTTGCATTGGCGTATTGATCGATTTCTGTATGTGCTCCGAATGTGAGATTGCTAATTTTCAATTTGTCCAAAATAAGGTTAACAAGGCTAAACCCTGACAGATTTCGTCACTTGCAATGGAATGTATGCAATACTTTTTTTTAACTATATACGGTAGACTTTGAAATGGGGCTGGTCGGAGCGCATTCCGGAACATGCACGTGCCGTTTTTGGCGTGAGGGGCAGAAATTCTGGCAAAGAAGTAACAAGATAACAATTACGTTACGTCAAGCTACGCAAACCTTGCTAGAGAAAGTCTTTTTGGGCCAAAGCGCCGTATATATGTGTGTGTGTGTGTGTGTGTGTGTGTGTGCGTGCGTGCGTGTGTGTGTGTGTGTGTGTGTGTGTGTGTGTGTGTGTGTGTGTGTGTGTGTGTGTGTGTGTGTGTGTGTGTGTGTGGAGAGAGCCCGCGTTTGAAGACGGACAAGCTTGAAATTGTATGATATTGTCCCTAAAAGAATATTCTCGAGGTGTGGTTTTTTGTTTCGATTTTTTTTATTAAGATTCTCATTGGCGAGAAAGTGGCCGTTTCACAACACAAAAAAATGGTTGATCTACACTGGAGTCCGTCATTTTTCTTATTTGTGCTAGATATTTTTGCATATACATAGATAAAAGGGAGATATTGAATGAGTTTGTTAAACAGCAGTGTTACCTCTAGAAGGTTTTTGAGTGATAATTAAATATTTTTAACGTTTTGGTGATTAATTTTACGAATTGTATGGGTTAATCTTAAAACGATTGAATTTTGTTTACGAAAAAACAAAACAAAAACAACAACCTTCTCATTTATAAGCGCATGATTTTTCATATACGGTATTCACATAGTATTAAGTAGTTCACTGCAACATTGTTGACACCAGAAGCACAGGGGGAATCCACCATACGTGTTTCTGATGCAAAGAGTGTTACAAACATCTCTTTAATTGAGAGTTATGGATTATTTATTTATTTTAATGTGTGAATGATGAGGCCATGTGTTGTATGGGCAAACATCAAATTTCCCTATAAGGGATTAATAAAGTATTATCGTATTGTATTGTATTGTATTGTATTGTATTGTATTGTATTGTATTGTATTGTATTGTATTGTACATAAGCCTACATTTTGTTTCGGCTGTCGGGTACGATTAGGTCAATTGTAAACTGTATGCCCTAGGTGTGAAACTCTGACAATTTTCTGAACCTCTTCTTCGGAGTCATTGTAAAACAGTTAGCATAACTTTAATTTTTCTTTCACGAAAAAAAATCTTATCATTAATACCCGCATTATTTTTATTAAACAGTGTTTGCATAAAACTGCTGTTTTTCCCGGCCCAGGGGTAGGATTAGATCAAATTGTGACCTGTAATAACCTAGGCGTAAAAATCAGCAAGAAAATTGCAAAGTTGATCCTCTGATACGTCAAATGTTAGTCCTGCGACGAGTGACGTATAACATCGAGTCGTCACTATGAACACGGCGTCGTGGGACTAATGATGCAATGACGTGAAGTTTGAAGTGACATGATTTCGCTGCTCGTGCTATTATTCTTATTTAGAATAGCTATGCTGCACCAGACCACAGAGCTTACGAATGGCAGAAATCGCGTGTGTCCGTCTTTATATCTGTGCGCCAGTGTGTATGGATCAGAGGGTGGTTTAGAGTAGAAGGAGATATATTCCTGTAGCTACACGAGACCGCAGAGCGTACTAATGTCGGGACGCGCTGTGTCTACGTCTTTATTTGTGTGCGCCGACGTGTGCGTTGATCAGAGGTTGGCTTAGAGAGGAGGGAAATGGATCAGCGTAATAAGCCTAAAAATACGCACAAACAACTCTGAATGTTCCAATAAGATAAACGCATGTGTTACGTGGTGGAGTTGTAGTCGAAGTATGATAAACACCCCAGACGCACGCACGTAAGTTTTTTTTTTAATTAAACCTCCTTCAGCTGCAATCCGTCACACGTGGCTTAATGATGTAAACAATACTGGAGTAACAGTTCCAACAAAATTTTAATTTAGCGATGCGATATCCACACAATGCAATTCCAAAAGGCTCAATCACTGATACAAAGTCTCTTCTGCAATGTCCACACTGCGACACAAAACTTCTCATACGTAGCGTCTCACACAAAGTACACCCTATACGGGTCACGTACCTACCACTGACAATTGCAAGACAATGTACGAATCGGCTTTCCCAGCGCCCTCCTTATATATACTCCCAATTTCCAGAATCATCTACGGAAATAATACAATGCAACCAATCGGAACGAAATACGCAACTGAAACTCATAAATAAGAATTTTCTGGAATCACTAAAATAGGCTACAAAAACTCGGCTGCTAACTTCAGCTCTATATTCTAAAGTAGGCCTAAAATGAAGACACATAAAAGTATGGTAGCCCTATCACTACGTTAATTATTCGCTCTAGAATGTACGAGAACTTTCCCAAAACAAAAACAAAAACAAAAAAACAGGCTGCGCAATTCACGCGCACAGAAAAACAAAATGTAGCAAAATGTTACGAACTGTTCCGTATTTACCGACGTCATACAAACAGAGGTCACTAGACACTGCGACCTTTCTAGAACGTTCTGAACTAAACTAATGCATCAATGAAATGAATTTCGCTCTGCGGGACTGAAAGAAAATTTTACTAAAAAGATACGTGAATCATAATCATGATACTCACTCACTCACTCATGGCTTGGCTTCGCGAACGAAGATTCTATAGGGCTTGCCCACGTCGTCTGCAGGCATTTTCGTGACTGCGGAGGCCAATCCGGGACAGGCAGGTTCGACCGTAGTGGCTGCAGGGGAAGGTCTGGTCAGGGTTCTGAGTTACGACAACTCTGTTTTTTGTCCTGAGCCGCTTGTCCTTGAGGTTAGCTTTGCGAGAGTCCTCAAAGGAGACGGCTGCCTTGTGAATGGTGGAGCGCCAGGTGTCCCGGTCCGCAGCAAGCAAAGACCACTGGCGGTGGTCGATTTGGCAGGCACTAAGTGACTTCTTGAGACCGTCTTTGTATCTCTTCTTTGGTGCCCCTCTGTCTCGGTGTCCAGTGGCGAGCTCGCCGAACAGAGTGATCTTGGGTAGGCGATGATCCTCCATCCTGGAGACGTGCCCCGCCCAGCGAAGCTGTGTCCGCAGCAGCAAAGCCTCGATGCTCAAAGTTTCCGCCTGTTCAAGACCTCGACGTTGGTGACATAGTCACTCCAGTGAATGCTGAGGATGGTACGCAGGCAGCGCTGGTGAAAGCGTTCGAGGAGTCGTAGTTGGCTGCGGTAGAGGGCCCGGGACTCGGAACCGTACAGCAGGGTGGTGAGAACGACAGCTCTGTACACGCTGATCTTGGTGCCTGTTTTCAGCTGTTGATTGTGCCACACCCGCTTGAATAGTCGCCCGAAAGCACTGTTCGCTTTTGCCAGCCTGTTGTCCAGCTCCTTGTCCAGCTTGGCGTCTGACGTGATGATGCAGCCGAGGTAGGTAAACTGGTGTACAGACTTCAGTTCGGACTCGCCGATGGTGATGTGGGGAGGGCGATGCTCTTCCTTGGGTGCTGGCTGATGAAGGACCTCTGTCTTTTTCAGACTGACCTCAAGTCCAAAGAGCTGGGCGGCATCTGCGAAGCAGGACGTAATGCGCTGCAAGGCTCTCTCTGTGTGTGCAACGAGGGCAGCGTCATCAGCAAAGAGCAGCTCACGAATCAGTTGGTCTAGGGTTTTCGTGTGGGCCTGCAGTCGTCTGAGGTTGAACAGATTGCCATCGAGACGATACCTGATGTACACTGCGTCGTCATCGTCGAGGTCCACTGTGGCCTGCTTCAACATCATGCTGAAGAAGATGGTGAAGAGGGTCGGTGCCAGCACGCAGCCTTGCTTCACGCCGTTGCGAATGGGGAATGGTTCTGAGAGGTCACTGTTTAGTTTGACCTGGCCTTGCTGGTCCTCGTGGAGCTGGACGATCATGTTGAGGAACTTTGGGGGACAGCCTAGTCGCTCCAGGATCTGCCACATACCTTGCCTGCTCACAGTGTCAAACGCTTTTGTTAGGTCGACAAACGTTACGTACAGCCCTTTGTTCTGCTCGCGGCACTTCTCCTGAAGCTGTCTCAGCACAAAGACCATGTCGGTGGTACTCCTGTTGGCTCTGAAGCCACACTGGCCCTCTGGGAGGTGGTATTCAGCGATGGCAGGTACCAGCCGATTCAGGAGCAACCTTGCGAGAATTTTCCCGGCAATGGACAGCAGGGTAACTCCACGATAACTAGAGCAGGCAGACTTCTCTCCTTTGTTCTTGTACAGGGTGATGATGACTGCATCACGGAGATCCTTTGGTAGTGTTCCTTTTTCCCAGCAGCAGAGAAAGAGGTCGTGGAGCTTGTTGTGCAGTGCTGGGCCTCCATGTTTCCATATCTCTGGCGGGATTCCGTCAATGCCTGCTGCTAATCATGATAGCTCAAATAAAATATCAGATTGTTTCCTACGAATAGCACATGTATGCTCACACAGGATAACACAACCACAATCGTAACAGCATGTGAGCTCCAAACAATACGGTTGATAAAGGGATGAAATCATCATCTTGTTTATACACTAGTCTGCTTACATCGAAAATACTGAACTTCCTCAGCTATCTGCAGTTGTATAATGTGCGTGAACAAAGACCTGGCCGGCCTGCTATAAGTCACAGCTCCTAGTAGTTAAATCTGTTGAGAGCGAAGCGATATTGAAAGACAATGGTTTGAGCGCTAAAATTGAAATGTAACAATGCTTTTCGATGTTTGTGCTGACTATACAAAGACATTCCTACCCATCTTTTCCAAAACTGTGTGAACTGATGCAATGAACCGCGGTGTCGTTACAATATCGCCTTAAAGGCATGGCAGCTAGCGTTGTTATGCAAATTAACCCACATCCCGAGACTGGCTTTTAAATAGTTGCTTATTGTCCTATGCAGGCTACATTACAGATTAGGACATAGCTTAAACATTTAAGTTCAAAGGGTGGTGCCAGAATGGCTAGGCGCCTCTGGCGCCAAGCTATTCTGGCATCACCCTCGAACTTAAATGGTCAAATTTACTGCAAACAATAGTGTAACAGGCTGAAACGGGTTTAAATGTAACATATGAGAACAACACATGTAAATAGAACTTTCTTTTGCTCTTAGTCATGTGAAGATTCTAGTTATACATGCAACTGGTAGTACAGTTACCAATCTTTGTCCGAGGGCGCGGAAAAGCTGGGGGAGGCGGGGGGGGGGGGGGTGGGTGGGGTGGGGGGGGGGTTGTTGTTGTTGAGTCTGTGTTATATCTATACAAAGCCACTTTCCTCATTTTAACTACACAGTACGGATACTACTACTGAGTAGATGAAATAGGGAAAATGGTTTTACATTAACTCACTCAGCTCGACACATGTATTTCCCAAATTTTTTAATCGTCATCTAATGAATATGCACCATTTGCAGGAGATGGATCGACCATATTTCAGGGCAGTGCCAGATATATGGCACTACCGTTGAATTGTCATGGTCGACTCATCTCCTGCTGTAGTGCGTCATGGCTGAATGGATTAATAACTTGGAATACAGGAAGCAGGTGATGAGCATGCATTGCTTTGTTTCAGCGTTTTGCCCCATCTCCCCTCCCTCCTTCTGCGTTTCCTCCATGTTCAATATGCATGTCTTTCTGTACATATTTTGACATTATTTTGTTATTTATTAATCAAAAAAGGTGCTCAGTTATTTTGCTGCTTGTTAGTTATTGCCATTAAAATATGTTTTTGTATTTAGTGCCTTTTTCAACTGCTGACATGTATAATTACACAAGTGAAGAAAAGACCTGTTCACATTTGTTTGGCAATGTTATTGTAAGTGCGATACTGAATGTATTAACCAATCGTTCGTCCTAAACGTCATTTCAACTATAACGGCTACTGACACTCAAAGGGTTAAGATTGTAACTATAGTTAAATGTTTCTTTTAAATATAATTTTATGATCTATAAAACAATGATAATATTAATAAGGTTTATATGACGTGATAGTTGGAATGTGTTTGTTTGTTTGTAATGTTTGTTTGTCTGTCTCTCTGTTTGTTTCTTTGTTTGTTTCTTTGTTAACACATCAGTTTCTTTACACAAATACTGCGTGTATATCAAATTTTAACCAATTCAGCCCTGACGCACTATAGCGGGAGATGGGTCGGCCATGATAATTCAAGGGTAGTAAATTACTGTCCGCGGTAGTAAATTACTGTCCGCGCCAAGCTAATCTGGCACTACCCTTGAATTATCATGGTCGATCCACCTCCTGCAACTGGTGCATAGTCGTTGGATGACACCTCCAAAATTTGGGAAATACGGGCGTCGGGCTGAATGAGTTAAACTATCTCACAACACTGCGTGCTGCGCTTTTGTTTTATGAGCTGCGCAGCTCTTCCATATATAAAACAATGTAAAACACATGTACCACCAAAATAAATGTTCCATATATGAACATGAATCATTTTAATTCTGTTAGACATATACATTAACATGCGACCACGTCAAAATATCATCTGTTAGAAGCAACTATAAATAATAATAATAATAATAATAATAATAATAATAATAATAATAATAATAATAATAATAATAATAATAATAATAATAATAATAATAATAATAATAATAGTAATAATAATTATTATTATTATTATTATTATTATGACGAAATTCAAAGCCAGATCACACCATCCATTCGTACAAGGAGCGCGGATTTCAATGGAGCCAGCAAAAGGTAAAGAACTCCATGAGCCCCAGCATCTGCGGGGTTTCATGATGTTCTTTAGCACTTGCAGTTGAGTGGTGTTGCGTTTTCCTGACATAATAGGGGATGAATCGTTTAGGAATCCAGGATATATCGATGTAGATGGCGGTCAGTTCATAGTGGTGTCCTAATCCACTCAAACGAAATTTGAAGCATGGCATAAGTCAGGGAACCAGGACTTCCGTGCAAGCCGAATATATTTGAACCCTTTGACTGCCAGTGGACGCGGATTTCGCGTCGTCAACCACTTCACACTGACCGACAATCGAATTAAGAACACAAATGCACCCGCGACTAAGGATGTATGTCTCTTGTAAATGGGTGGAGTCCGCCCTGCCCCGCCAGTTAAGGAGTTAATAAGTCATATTTTGTTTAATGTGCATTTAGTTTCAAATCAATTATTTTCTCATGCTCCGATGATGGATACAAAGTTAAATTAATACTAGGAAGTATGGCCTGCATTCAAAACGTTACTAACCTTGCGCTTTTCATGTATATAAGCGTTGCTGATTAATGTTGGGTGCCTGTGACAAACAAAATGTGGGTCATGACCAAACTATTGCTGATTCTCTTTTATACTGACCCCTGTGACGCTGCAAGCCGGGTGGTGTTTAACACATTGTACTCCAGGGCCGAAATCCGCAAATTTTGAAATTGCCCCCTGAAGACTGTATTACACTTTTGGAAACAGATCGAGCGTGATAGTTCAAGGGTTGTGCCAGGATAGCTTGGCGCCAATGGGCGCCAAGCTATTCTGGCACAACCTTTGAACTATCACGCTCGATCCATGTCTTGCCGTGGCGTGTCGGAGTTGCATGAGTTAACTGTGTCCTATGCAAATGCCCCACTATTCACCTTAAATGTCTGGTAATGGTCAGTCACTGCTCACGTAATATTTTGTTATTGCTGTACATCTTTCTTCTTTTTTTTGTGGTAAAGATGTAGCACGTTCTCTGGTATTAGTGAGGTACCGTTTGAAGCAAACGACTACCGACAACGATCAGCATAACCCGGAATGAATAATATTACCAGACAAAACGCAAAAGACACAGTCATATTCAACTGTTTATTGTTTTTTTTTCAGCAGATTTTAAACGCTATTCTTTGTCCAGCAGACTAGACTAGTCTAGAGATTACGCCCACCCACACACAGAACAACAATGTTGGTTGAAGAAAAACTTCCGCTTGTCGTTGAAACGTTCGCCTGTCGGCATAAAGTCCGCCTGTCGGCAAAGCGTCCGCATGTCGGCATAAAGTCCGCCTGTCGGCAAAGCGTCCACTGAGCTGACGTTTTGACGACAGGCGGACTTTATGCCGACATGCGGACGCTTTGCCGACAGATACACGTTTGGCAGAAAAAAGTGCGAGTTTTATGCCGTCTTGCGGACATTTTGCCGTCAGGCGGCCGTTTTGTCGCTAGGCGGACATTTAGCCCCCCCCCCCCCCCCCCCCCCCCCCCCCGCCAAAAGACCTTATTCCGAATAGCGGACGTTTTGCCGACAGGCGCACATTTTGCCAGTATGTGGAAGTATTGCCGACTGGCGGACATTTTGCCAACCCGAAGACTTAGTCCAAATAGCGGATTTTTTTTTTTGTTGCCGACAATTGGAAGTTTGGCCGACTGGTGAGCGTTTGGCCAAGAAATTCACGTTGTGACGACAAGCGTACTTTATACCTACAAGCGGACGTTTTGTCGACAGGTGCAGTCAGATGCCGACGGTCGGACGTTTTGCCTACTAACGGATCTTTGTACCGACAGGCTGACGTTTCGCTGACAGGCCGTCTTAACTCATTAAACTCCGACACGCCGCGGCAAGACATGGATTGAGCGTGATAGCACAAGGGTTGTGCCAGAATAGCTTGGCGCCCATGTGATAGTTCAAAGGTTGTGCCAGAATAGCTTGGCGCCCATAGGCGCCAAGCTATTCTGGCACAACACTTGAACTATCACGCTCGATCTGTTTCCAGAAGTGTAAAACAGTCATCAGGGAGCAACTTCCAAATTGGCGGATTTCGGTCCTGGAGCAGAATGTGTTAATTCCTATCGACACAGAGTCACACTATGGACAAAATGTAGGAAAAACACCCAGAAAACTTCGTTGAATTAGACGAAAACTGTAACAAGCCTGGTTAAAGAAAAGAAGAGATTCTAAGAAGCATAATTATATACACATGTATCCCCGTATTTGCGGGTACGCATGAACACCTGTTTTCTTGCAAACCGGGGACGGCCAATGTCACGATTTCACGGTGAGGTCCGGCAAATTAACACGCTTCACGAGCCGCAATATAAAGTAAAACAATCACAGACCAGGAATTCTTTGCCTAACTTGGCAGAAAGCAGTAACCCAGTAGGCAAAGGTCCTCATGCCCAGGTCGGCCGCTTCGTTACTGAGTTAGTCCAATTATCGAAAAGCCAGGTAAGCTAGATGTTCATTTTATTACAATATTCTTTTTAAAAATAGCTTTTCTCAAAACTGCATTTACTCTCTTTTACCGGACCTCTTAAAGAGTCGGGTCGTAACGTGTATCTTCGGTTCAGTTGCAGGGCAGGCGGAGCAACGCTTTCACGCTGACTGTTAGGGTTTAAATGACTCATCAACAAGAGTCCAGATTATTGTCCCTGCTCACGCCAAAAGGCGTATGAGGGACGATCGGATTTGAGGAGGGGTCTGGGGGGTGATCCCCCTTCCTCCCCCCCCCCCCCGGCCCCCAAAAAATCTAGAGGTAGGCAAGCGAATGAACCCGTCTTAGGAAGGCCCGGGGGACGGGGGGAGAGGAGGACAATCCCCCGTCACTCCCACCCCACATGGGGCCCGGGAGTACACAAGCAATCGTTTGAACCGAGCCGGAAGCCCTGCTGGGTGGGGGGGGGGGGTGGAAAGAGGGAGGGTGTGGGGAGAGGGGGGATGATGATGATGATGAAACGTTTTTATTCAGGATAAAAAGTTTTAGGCATAGCAATGCCTATCTTCCAAACTGTCCTGCTACTCTACACATATAAAAATACATCAGACGATACATTAAAAGATAAAACATATGTAAGTAAAAAGACCCCCCCCCCCCACCACCACCACCACCACCACCACCACCACTAAAAGGGAAAAAAATAGAAATAAAAAAAATTAAAAAATATATAATTATATACACAGGTACCTGACATGTTAATGCAGACAGTCGAGCTATTACATAATCTGCAGCAACAGTAGAAGAGTATTAGGTAATAGGAAACTTGTCACTAACTATACGAATAGTAACATAAGGGAGCCGAACATACTATTACTTCTGAAGTAAATATTTATGGAGGCGATCTTTGAAGACGCTAATCTTACAAATTGATTTCAGGTGTGGAGGTAACATTTTCCACGCTTTAGCGCCTGAAAAAGACAGACTGGTTTTACAGATGTCTAATCTAATTTTTGGAAGGTGGATCGAACTATTTATCGTGTGAACTTCGCTGCATCCATCCCAGACGGTAGAACTGTAGTCACAATGCGTTTTGATATGCGCATGGAAAAAGAGTTTACGGATATCAGTATTAACTATATTTCGTAGTTTTGATAACAGGAACAGATTTTTGGAGATTGTTTTGCATATTGAGTCAGTATGCGGCTCCCAGCTTAATTGGTTGTCCACTATAACGCCTAATAAGCGATGCCTAGTTACTTGTTCAACAAGCTGTCTATCTAAGGAGAGTGTTAAAGGTGGTAGGCCATGCTGGTGTTTCTGACGTGTAGTAACTAACATGCTCTTTGTCTTTGGAATACTAATAATCATGTGATTATCACTGCACCAGCCTTCTACTTCATCAAGACTTTGTTGGAGTACCTTATTAATGGTTGCGATATCTTTGTCAGATGTGTGTATGGTCGTGTCATCTGCAAACAGATCGCAGTTTGCGTCTAAATGAGATATGCACAGTGGCAGATCATTAATAAAAAGATTAAATAATAAGGGCCCTAGAATAGACCCTTGTGGAACACCGCAAGTTACTAAACCATCAGAGGAATATTTGCCATTTAGCAGTACTTTCTGTGTTCTGTCCCTGAGATAGGAAGATATAAAGAAGACAGTATTTGAGTCAATGTGATAGAATGATAGTTGTTTTAGTAGGATAGAGTGGTTGACAAGATCAAAAGCTTTTTTCAGGTCAAGAAAAATTGTACCTGATACTTTACTGTCATTTATGGCAGAGAGCCATTTATCAATTAAATGATTGAGGGCAGTTTGGCACGAATGTAGAGGTCGAAATCCTGATTGTGCTGCAGTTATCAGATGGTTTTGCTCCAGAAAGTTTAAAAGATGAGTATGGATATGTCTCTCGAGCGGTTTTGAAATACAGGATAATATGGAAATGGGCCTGTACTCGTTTAGATTGCATAAATCTTTGCTTTTGGGAAGCGGGATTACCTTCGCTTTTTTCAGCTCGTCGGGAAAAACGTTATGTCTGATCGATAAATTATAAATAAAGGTCAGGGATTCGACGACGTAGGGCAGAGATAGTTTTAAAATTGGACTATTAATACCATCTGGACCGCAAGACGATTTGTTCTTTAAACTGGAAATAGATTTGCCTACATCTTGGACAGTCATAAGCGGTACTAAAAATGGCCCGCCGCAGGCTCTCTGTTGACTATGGTGACGTAGTTGATGATTGATTGTACATTGCTTAACGTCCCGACAGCAACAAGGCTTTCTCAGGACGTGCCTGCACTGCTTGTGAAAAAAAAAAAAACTAAACAGAACATTGAATGTATGTCGCCAGCCGGTCAAATACATTAAATAAACCTAACACATGGGGCCTAAATAAAGCTAAGACCATTTAGCAACACACATCCAATATCAAGAGCTACAGGCAGTGCAGACAGTAGGGATAGTGTTAAAAAGGCAAATACAGGTGAATGGACAAAGGGTAGACAGAAACACATGCCCCAGAATAGAGAGAAAAACCCACCCTGTGGGGCTGACCAGGGTGACCCTGGGAACTAAAAAGTACCTAACCCCACCCAAGTCCCCCAGGGCAGACCCGGGTGGGGTGACGTAGTTGATGAGAGCAAATGTAGTTTACAGGGTTAGGTGTATTTGACTTCGCCAGAGTTTGAGCAACAGTTATGAAGGGGAGAGATGAAGAGCCAGGCAGCAAGAAAGCCAGCAGTGCAAGAGCTGCAGCCCTATAGCATAATTATATGTATATCCTATACGTTTGGGCTGGCGGCAACAGGGCCAGGAAGCCAGCGGGGATAGTGGCTAGCTGAATATTATCATGCCTCGGTTTGGAGGAGGCGACCAGTAGCACCAAGGCCGCGGGCATATACTATTTTTAGAGATCATGCACTAAAGTTGAGGGCACACATATCGTTCAGGGCAACCAACAACAACGGTCCGCCTTAAATAAAAGAAACACCGTTTGTTTTATTCTTATCAAAGTTAAAATTGTACGGTAAAATGGCCAGATATACATCTACGTTACTAGTAGAAAGATAAAAAACAAATATGTACACGTTAAATTGAGTTAAAAAGTAATAAGTGTGAGTTAAAAATGTAAAAGTTCCTGCACTATAAGCATGAAAGTCCAAGGATTAAGAATAGGATAAAAGTTAGAAATTTTAATTTTAAGTCTAAAGAGGAGAGTTAAAAAAGATATTCCCATAAGGGGCTCTGGTAGCGCTGCAGGGTGGATGAGATGGGCTGAGCGCGCGATTATGCTTGCAGTGGAGTCGTTAAAACCTGGTAAGAGACATAGTTAAATAGATATTAAAACAACAACAAAAAACAAAAAAACAAAAAAAAAAAAAAGGGGGGGGGGGGGGAGGGGGAATGATGCACACGTTTATATAGGCCGGCCGACGGTTGTTAGAAATGCAGGGGCGGTTTGTGACGCAGTGGTAAAGCGTTTCTGGCGCAGTGGTTAAGGCGTCTGCCTCCAATGCCAAAGGTGCGAGGTTCGATACCGGGTTCCGGCGTTGGATGTTTTCTCCTCTGGTAAGTGTCACCGTCTGGGCAGTGGGCAGATGTTCACATCTGCACGGGACATAGACGACCCCGGCCCCCACGAGTCCCCTGCTGCCTTGCAGGCTTGGCCGCTTGGCTGCGGAAAGGCTAAGGGAGGAAATCCCTGACATCAAAGCCCCCGTGTCTCCGGGGAAGGCTTTTGAGCCAGAGACTAAGACAAGGACAGTCTGATATAAAACCTACGACCCGAGGACCTCGATGCCACCGTCACAGCATGCTAGGCCATGGCAAACGAACCAAGGGTTTAAAGGGTGGGGCCAGTACTGCGCACACTGCACTCCACCAAAAAGCTCCACCGCGCAGGCTTTAGGAAACGCCCACGGACTATGACAATGAACTTTCCAAGTCCTGTAGCGATGGGCAAGGGGCAAAACGGCAGGTGAAAGATGTCACTGGAAGCCGCAGTCTCAAACCTGCATGCAGGCGGTTCAGGATATTGGTCGCCTGATGTTGACCTGGGGATGACAACGTCACTCGGCACACCCTGAACGACCAAGCAGCCTTCTCTAGGGACAGCACTGCTTGCTCCACACGGAGAGGGGCCTAGAAAAGGTGGCCTAACCAAAGCTCATCCCCTCGTAACCCAGTTGGCTAGCCGCGGTCAACGGGCATCTTCTCATGCGGTCAAAAAACAAGAAAAAAACAATGGATCCACTCTCATGACGACCACGACCGGACTCAACGTAGCATGCTGGAACATCCGAACCATGCTCGACACAGCAGACAGCGGACGCCCTGAACGTCGCTCCGCCCTCATTGCCCATGAATTGCGGAGGTTAAACATCGACATCGCCGCGCTCAGCGAAGTACGCCTCCCGGAGGAAGGCAGCCTCCAAGAACTTGGCGCTGGCTACACCCTCTACTGGTCAGGCAGGCCTGCATCAGAAAGACGGCTCTCAGGCGTGGGCTTCATGGTGAAGACCCACATTGCGACTAAGTTGGAAAACCTACCAACGGGTCACTCGGACCGCATCATGTCCATGCGCCTCCCACTGAGACACCAGCAATACGTCACCCTTCTCAGTGTGTACTCCCCAACCCTCCTGGCAGAGTCTGCAGAAAAAGACAAGTTCTACTCTGACCTGCGCAGCCTCCTGCAGAGCACCCCTGCAGACGACAAAGTCATCATCCTTGGCGACTTCAACGCCAGAGTGGGCCAAGACTCTGAAGCCTGGAAAGGAGTCCTCGGCAAGCATGGCGTTGGGAACTGCAATGACAATGGTCGCCTACTGTTGGAGCTCTGTGCAGAGCAGCAACTTGTCATCACCAACACTACTTTCCAGGAAAAGGACAGTCGAAAGACCACCTGGATGCATCCTCGCTCCAAGCACTGGCATTTTATCGACTATGTCCTAGTGCGTCAGAGGGACCACAGTGACGTCCTCCTCACCAGAGTGATGCCAAGCGCAGAGTGCCACACTGACCACCGCCTTCTTCGCTGCAAACTCAGGCTCCGCCTCAAGCTGAAACCCAAGAAAGGGCCCCCCCCCCCCCCCCAAGAAAAAGCTTGATGTTGACAGCCTTCAGCGTGACGACAAGAAAGCTGCCCTTCAGGCCGATTTACAGCGCATGCTCAAAGACACAGTTGATCCAGCAGAATCCTCCCCTGAAACACTCTGGGAACAACTGAAAACTGCTATTGTAAAATCTTCTGTGGAAGTCTTGGGCTTTGCTAGAAAGAGGAACAAAGACTGGTTTGACGAAAACGACGTAGAGATCCAGGAACTTCTAGCAAAAAAAAGAGCCGCCCACCAGGCCCACCTAGCCCAGCCTTCCTGCCCTGTGAAGAAGTCTGCCTTCCGCCTCATCTGCAGCAGTCTCCAGCTCAAGCTTAGAGAGCTCCAAAACGAGTGGTGGTCCAGACTCGCACAGAGGACCCAGCTCTGCGCTGACAACGGTGACTACAGAGGCTTCTACGAAGCACTGAAAGCAGTGTATGGCCCTAGGCACCTGGTACAAAGTCCCCTGCGAAGCGCTGATGGACAGGCACTCCTCACAGATAATACCTTCATCTTCAACCGCTGGTCGGAATACTTTCAGGACCTCTTCGGCGCTGAGCGCACTGTTCAAGAAACAGTCATCCTACAAATCCCACACCTTCCACTAAAGGTTGAATTGGACGAACCGCCCACCGCCGAAGAGACCCTCACAGCCATCCACCAGCTCAAGAGTGGCAAAGCAGCAGGCATTGACGGAATCCCGCCAGAGATCTGGAAACATGGAGGCCCAGCACTGCACAACAATCTTTACGACCTCTTTCTCTGCTGCTGGGAAAAAGGAACACTACCAAAGGATCTCCGTGATGCAGTCATCATCACCCTGTACAAAAACAAAGGAGAGAAGTCTGCCTGCTCTAATTATCGTGGAATTACCCTGCTGTCCATTGCCGGGAAAATTCTCGCAAGGTTGCTCCTGAATCGGCTGGTACCTGCCATCGCTGAAGACCACCTCCCAGAGGGCCAGTGTGGCTTCAGAGCCAACAGGAGTACCACCGACATGGTCTTTGTGCTGAGACAGCTTCAGGAGAAGTGCCGCGAGCAGAACAAAGGGCTGTACGTAACGTTTGTCGACCTAACAAAAGCGTTTGACACTGTGAGCAGGCAAGGTATGTGGCAGATCCTGGAGCGACTAGGCTGTCCCCCAAAGTTCCTCAACATGATCGTCCAGATCCACGAGGACCAGCAAGGCCAGGTCAGACTAAACAGTGACCTCTCAGAACCATTCCCCATTCGCAATGGCGTGAAGCAAGGCTGCGTGCTGGCACCGACCCTTTTCACCATCTTCTTCAGCATGATGTTGAAGCAGGCCACAGTGGACCTCGACGACGACGACGCAGTGTACATCAGGTATCGTCTCGATGGCAGCCTGTTCAACCTCAGACGACTGCAGGCCCACACGAAAACCCTAGACCAACTGATTCGTGAGCTGCTCTTTGCTGATGACGCTGCCCTCGTTGCACACACAGAGAGAGCCCTGCAGCGCATTACGTCCTGCTTCGCAGATGCCGCCCAGCTCTTTGGACTTGAGGTCAGTCTGAAAAAGACAGAGGTCCTTCATCAGCCGGCACCCAAGGAAGAGCATCGCCCTCCCCACATCACCATCGGCGAGTCCAAACTGAAGTCTGTACACCAGTTTACCTACCTTGGCTGCATCATCACGTCAGACGCCAAGCTGGACAAGGAGCTGGACAACAGGCTGGCAAAAGCGAACAGTGCTTTCGGGCGACTATTCAAGCGGGTGTGGCACAATCAACAGCTGAAAAAAGGCACCAAAATCAGCGTGTACAGAGCTGTCGTCCTCACCACCCTGCTGTACGGTTCCGAGTCCTGGGCCCTCTACCGCAGCCAACTACGACTCCTTGAACGCTTTCACCAGCGCTGCCTGCGTACCATCCTCAGCATTCACTGGAGTGACTGTGTCACCAACGTCGATGTCCTTCAACAGGCGGAAACTGTGAGCATCGAGGCTTTCCTTCTGCGGACACAGCTTCGCTGGGCGGGGCACGTCTCCAGGATGGAGGATCATCGCCTACCCAAGATCACTCTGTTCGGCGAGCTCGCCACTGGACACCGAGACAGAGGGGCACCAAAGAAGAGATACAACGACGGTCTCAAGAAGTCACTTAGTGCCTGCCAAATCGACCACCGCCAGTGGTCTTCGCTTGCTGCGGACCGTGACACCTGGCGCTCCACCATTCACAAGGCAGCCGTCTCCTTTGAGGACTCTCGCAGAGCTAACATTAAGGACAAGCGGCTCAGAAGAAAAAACAGAGCTGTCGTAACTCAGAACCCTGACCAGACCTTCCTCTGCAGCCACTGCGGTCGAACCTGCCTGTCCCGGATTGGCCTCCGCAGCCACGAAAATGCCTGCAGACGACGTGGGCAAGCCCTATAGAATCTTTTTTTCGCGAAGTCAAGCCAAGAGGTAAAGCGTTTGCCACCAATGCTAAAGGTGTGAGGTTCATTACCCAGCTCCGGATTCGGATTATTCTCCTTTAGTATGTGTCACCGTTAATTCCGGGGTTCTTTCTCCGGGTACTCCGGCTGTTCCTCCCACTCCACTTTGGTACCGGTTTCAGGCCACATTGTAATTTCAAGCGATAACAATACCCTATAGTCTCTAGTCTCTGATCTCGAGACATCCGCGGGATTCTAATCTGGAAATAGTCAGTTAAAGCATTCTGCCCCGAGACACCACAGCAAGATATTGCTCATCCATGATGGTTCACGGGTGGTGGCAGAATAGCTTGGCGCCTATAGGCGCCTTGCTATTCTGCCACCGCCCTTAAACTGTCAGGGTCGAGCTGTCTCCTGAATTGTAATGCAGGAATGGAGGAAAACTCCAAAATGTGGGTATTTCTTCCTTCGGACACAACGAGTTAAGGATAGAATTCAGTGTTCCGGATTGTGGCCTACTGACAGCGACCTTCCCTTCCACGCACGTTTCGAGGATTTCTCGGGCTGCTGTACACAGAGCGAAGTGGCTGGAACTGACGATTAGGGCGGGAATAGTATTCTGTCTCGCCATACACGGAGACTTGTGGAGCTGCTTCCTGGTGGATAGTAAATTGACGTTGTGGTGGCTGTAGCTGAGGACTCCCGAAAGGTCGTGGTGATGGCAACGGAGGCGGAACTGCCACAGGCTCCAGGTAAACGTCGCCTGAAAATAAATATTGATTGTGTTGGTGCTGGTAGTGAGAACGTTGTTGATGATGTTGATCTTGCTGATGCTGCGACTGATGATGATGTTGATGATTACAACTATAATAAACATTGTAGTAACAGTAGCAATAAGTGGTAGTAGTAATGGTAGTTGAGGTAATTTGTAGCAGCAGTAGTAGTAGTAGTAGTAGTAGTAGTAGTAGTGCTAGTAGTAGCTGTAGAAATGGCAGTAGTCGTAGTGGTATAGTACTAACAGTGATAACAGCTAGTACCAGTATATTAGTAGCAGTAGTAGTGAAAGCTAGTTATACAAGCTAGTTGTATTAGCTGGTAGTAGCTAGTAGAAGAAGTATGGGCTTGTAGTAGCTAGTAGTTAGTCGTAGTGGTAGTTGTAGTAGTGGCAGTAATAGTACGTAGTGGTAGTAGTAACGGCAGCATTACTGATAGTGGGAGTAGCAGTATTAGCATATGGTACTAGTACGTAGACGTGGTAGTAGTAGCTAGTGGCAGTAGTGCATGTAGTTGTAGTAGTAGTCGTCGTAGAAACAATACTAGTATTTTCACCTTGATCTTGCTGTGAAGTTGGTCGTTCAGGGACGTCATTATAGACGTTGTCGTTCTCCTGGCCAGGATCGAGGCATTCACGCCACTCCAGATCCACAAAATGTAGCGTTCGCACGCCCGGCGGTAGTGCCACAGGCATGGGCTCCTTGTATGTCCTCCAGCAGTATCCTGGACAGTAACAGAGAAATCCATAATACCGAACAAGAACTTCAAAGACTGTCGATGTCGACTGTGGCAACCACTTTCGCGCAAGATTCATATTACAATGCAAAACGCGGCTCGTTCGTTTACTATCGTCTTCAGCCAGACCTCGCGGCTCCCAATCTCAAAGTGAGTCCAAGTCGCCCAGAGAGCGTAGCTCTCGGGGTGACTAGGACATAGTTTGAGAATGGGAATCGCTACCGAGGTCTGTCCAGAAATAACAGTATAATGTCGATCCACTCGTACGTTTCAAAGAAACATATATACAAGTAAAATGACGACGATTAGATTCATTTGTAGAGCGTATTTCTCAATACAGTACTAAATGGTCAAAGCGCTGTGCGGGGAGAGGTTTTGTACAGAAAAGATAGCAAAGCACCATTCTGGAAGAAAAAAGAAGAAATAAAAAAACCAGTCAGACGATTTTGCTTAGCTGGATAGACTGAAGAAATGTGTCTTCATTTGCCTGCGGAAAGACTGGAGAGACTGCCTTATTAAAATATGCTGGGAGAGCACTCCATAGCTTTGGACAATAGTTTTTGAAAGCTGGATACCCAAAGCGCTTCTTTCAGGTGTCTTCTGAACTGGGAAGGCAGAGCCGAGATTGAGACATTGACCGCAGAGGGCGAGCAGGCCAAAAGCCAGCCAGACTTAAACAAGCAGCGACAGTTTCGCTTTACCCGTTTGTTGGCTGCGGCCGCTCTCCAGTTAGCTATCTGAACACTGCGTCTCGCTAAATTCGTGGCAGAATAATAACAGAGAAAAGTGTTTTACAGTACTATAATGTCAAAACAATCAGTGATGTTGCAGCATGAGTATATTTAGTTACTAAGGGTACGGGAATCCATTCACGCCTGCTTTGCCATCCACTGCGAGTTTGATCGCACTATGCAAAGCGCGGTACGACTTAGGTCATAGACTAAGCGCATTCCAAGGAACAGTGCTCAGTTCTAGAGCCTCCCTCCAAAATAAATAATAAATAAATAAATAAATAAATAAACAAAAAGAGGTCCTGGCCGTTGTGAGGTACGACTAATAGATCTGAGGCTTTAAACGCAGATGTTTCCTTGTTAATTGTATATTCTCCTCAGCATATATGCCTCTTGCAGATGGAGAAGGCTAGATGAGTCCACGGAGCGTTTTGATGGTCAGTTGAAAATGCCTTTACATCCAGACAGTAACACGACTTTTTCAGGACGTTTGAAATCCGTGCAATGTTTGACTTGCTTCAGTTTTAGGCACACCTGTTTTAATACATTCTGCCACAGGACCGAAATTCTCAAATGAATAAGTTGCCCTCTGAAGGAATGTATTACAATTACAGAGACAGATCTAGTATGATAGTTCAAGAGTGGTGCTAGAATAGCTTGGCGCCTATGGGCGCCAAGATACTCTGGCACTAGCCTTGAACTATCATGCTCGATCCATGTCTTGCTGTGATGTGTCGGGGCTGAATGCGTCATGCGTTAACTAACTACACAAACATGCACAACATCTTCTACAAATGGACAATACATTTTTATTTATTTATTTATTTTATTTTATTTTTTTAGCGGGGGGGGGGGGGGGGTGTATCTCCGACCTTAATTTCACACGAAAGAGTATATTATTTGCCATTCCAGTTTTTTATCTCTATCTTTCCTACCTCTCCTCTTGAAGGCAATGACAACGATGAAGACAACAAGAGTTGCAACAGGCAAAATCACCGTGATGTCCACAGCCAGGGCAACAGTATTCCTATCACTGCCTGCCAACATAAACACAATCCCATTTCAAGAACAGATGCAATGCAGCCTGTTAATTTCAGGAAACAGCAGTTTGAAGTGTCTTTAGTTCAGACAAAATTTTTCACACATGTGAATTGAGACAGGGCATTGTCACATGGAAGGGCGATACCTGTATTACTAATTTACAAAACTATTCAAAACTATTCAAAATGTGTCATGTGTGGAAAGCCCTTTGCACAGGAATGGTGTTTCCTAAAACGCACCTCCTACCCAAACCATCACGTCAATCGCCCACACGGGCGAATAGATGGGGATGGGCGGTGTTGTGGGCGACTGACAGGAGGGTATGGGCAGGAAGTGTGTGTGTGTGTGTGTGTGTGTGTGTGTGTGTGCGTGTTTGTGTTTGTGTTTGTGTTTGTGTTTGTGTGCGTGTGTGTGTGTGTGTGTGTGTGTGTGTGTGTGTGTGTGTGTGTGTGTGTGTGTGTGTGTGTGTGTGTGTTATAATTAGTTGGAAGACATCAAATCTGCCCATGTCCTATCGACAAAATCACGACCGTGCATGCGGTGCCTACCTTGGATGATAAACGTAATTTCCTTTTTGTCTGCCAACCCTTGTGGGCGTGTCCACCAAGCCCAGGTGGTGTTGTCTGACCAGTCCACAGTCTTTGTGAAACTGTACGCGGTATCCTCCTCCGTGCATTTGCAGCCATTGGCGTCTTGTGATTCGGAGCATTTCAGCTGAATGGTGAGTCGTAAATTGCAAATCGGGGAGAAAACATGAGAACTTTCCGTCTTTCTCTCTTGCTTTGAAATGGTAATGCTGAAGTCTGCAGGGTCCTTTATACTTTTCTGGAAACATCGCGTCGTGTTGAGCCTAAACACAATATTAACAGTCGACCCTTCGCTGGCGACGATCTCAGGACTTTGAAGTGTTGGAAACTCGAAGTGAGCACCTGTGAAAAATAAAGTTGCACAAAACTCTTTGGTGGTAAACAACTAGAGAAAAAGGACTTTGCATATATACATTTATTAACCTTTAGGATGTCAGTAGCGGATTATGTCGCGATGATTCCTGTAGGAATCACACTAGCTCCTGTATGAATCACACTAGCTCCTGTAGGAATCACACTAGCTCCTGTAGGAATCATCGCGACATAAACCGCTACCGACACACAAAGAGTTAACCCTTAAATTTTCTTCGTATTCTTCTTATTGTTCTGCGTTCCAGCCTTACATTTCTAAAACATACCACCGTCGTAGTACCGATCCCACTGGGCACCATGAAGGTGTATACCCTTTTGCTGTCATGATTCTGGTAGTCTGTCGGTGACGTCATGTTTAACTCATTCTACCCCAACACCGAAATCCCCAATTTTTGCCGTTGTTCTCTAAAGACTGCATTGCAGTGCAGGACACAGATCGACCATGATAGCCTTCAAGGGTGATGTCAGAATAGCTTGGCGCCCATAGGCGCCAAGCTATTCTGGCATCACCCTTGAACTATCATGGTCGATCCTTATCTTGCTGTGGTGTGTCTGGGGTGGAATGAGTTAAACTCTCCTGTGAAGGCGAATATAAGACAGGAATTCCATGGTTTTTGGTTGTTGTGGAAAGCAAGATTTTTATTAAATGAAAATCTTGCTTTGCAAAAAAAAAAAAAAAAAATAGACTTCATGTCTTTTCCTTTCGGATGGTAGCGTTACAGTAAAAGGATTAAGGACAAACCGAGACCCGTTCACATAAAATCAAATGATTTCATAAAACAACGCGCGGACACGTAGGCCTACAGTCTGCTTCAGGGCAAACATTCTGACCCTCTAACATGTCACATGTCAAACTGTTTGTATTCACGTTGCGGGCTTTCCGATATGATTAAAAATGTCTGCCATCGACACGAAAGCACGACAAGAAATCCGTCCAGGCGCTCTACAGTCCGTCGCGTACTTCAAATACGGCCGTAATAAGGAACCGGACGCACCATTTTGTCCGTTCCAGTGACTGACGTACTTCCATCCTTTCAGTCCCTGTCCGAATTTTGTTCGTCAAATTAGGAGAATTTTCCGTTCACAGAAAGCCTACTGAGTTTGTCCAAATTCCGTTTTTTTCAGTCCCAGTTACGGACGACTTTCCATTCTTTCCGTCTCTGTCAAAATGTGTCTGTGAAATAAGTAGAACTTTCCGTTTATTGGAAACCTGCTTTGTCAAATTTCAGGAATTGCATTACAGTACTCACATGGTTCTTGAGTTAAGACGAACAATACACAGCGGGACAGAACAATAAATCTCTCCAGTGTCATTTGTCGTGTTGCGATAGATTTCTCCAAGTGTAGATACCAGTTAAGTTTGAACTGAATCATGCCATACATATATAGGCTCAACAGGACGATATTCATTGAGGAAACAATCCATTAGTAACAACCGAACACGCAACAGTCAGCTTAAATCCTTTGATCGCCGAGAACAAGTGAACGCAATCCAAACGCAAGAGACATAGGTCGTCAAGAGCCCACGCACCTGCGAGGGCTCTTGATGATCTATGCCTCTTCCTGACTTCATTTTATATCTATGTTCCTTGGACGGCTGGGGCTCTTCAGCGTTGAATTAACCAAGATTTCAGAAATATGCTGTATGTATATGACAGATGGAAGAAATCAAATATTGTCACCATCTTGACCAGCCGATCTACGAAAGTGAGGTTGACAATTCCTCAGAATGTCATCAGTGGTCCAGTTGGACGTCACCCCGGCACCGATATCATCGGGGGAGAAGTCAGTATGTCTTCACATAGAAGCTTGCTACACGACTGCACGTTGTCACGCCCTTCACTACCTCTTGACGCAGACATTACTTCTGAAATCATCGTTAATTTAGAACGCCGAAACGTCTCATAGCAGCTATCCAAGAAACATGCCTACAAAAAAGGGTTCCAACAACAGGCATAGATCCTCATGACCCATGCGACTGCGGGGGCTCATGAGGATCAATGCCTGTTGCAGTTGGGTCGAGTTCTCTTATTCTCGGCTGGGAAGGGTTAAAAGGTTAGCAGCCACGCGGAAGAATTTCTCATGTTTGCATACACTGAATGCCTCCCACTTAATGCTGCACTGTTATTCAGGCGACAGATAGACCATTCAAGTTAAAGCGTGGAGCCAGAGCAGATTGGCGCCTTGGGATCCTTGAACTAACATGATCAATCCGCTTTCGAAAATGTAATTTCAGTTCCACTCAATTCAGCTCAGTTCGATTCATTTTGTTTCAATCAATTCAATTCAATTCAACTGAATTCAGTTCAGTTCACTTCAGTCCGATTCAATTCAATTCAGTTCCATTGAAATCATCTCTATAAATTTCATTTTAGTTATATTTAATAAATCCGTGCAATTCAATTTAGTAAACGTTATTGGTTCCTTAAAGGGCAACAACAGTGAAATGAAATACACTGTATAGTCATGCAATCGAAGAAAACTGTCACAAATGGAATTTAACTCGACCCTAATTCAATGGAAGTTTTCATTGATAAAATTCACCCGTACGAGTTCTCCAAAGTTGTTTCCCCTCAGTTAATAATTTTCTACCTTTCTCTTTATAAGCGCATGTTTGTCCAGGCTTTTAACACATTCGAGACGACCAGCATGCGGACACGCGAGTTAATCCACTGTTGTGATTCTTTGAAAACACGTGCAACTTGTGACATACATTTATTTTGTGGAAATCGCCTGTTGATGTCATAAGCGAAGGTCACTGTCTGAGTACCAAGCTTTCCTTAGACAAAAAGGGAAAAAGACCATAATTTTTATCAGTAGATCGTGCCAAAATGACTATAGAGGTAATACACATGTAAGGGAAATAACTCGTTATATGACCAACTGCTCCGTCTTCCAACGATTAGACCTCCTGCCGAAAACAGTTACACAAGTACCACATCGTTTACACACAATGAATGAATGAATGAATGCTAGAATGAATGAATGAATGAATGAACGAACGAATGAATGAATGAATGAATGAACGAATGAATGAATGAATTTTATTTAGTCTTTTCACATCGTTTTAAAGTAACTTGCAGTAAATTTGTACTAATTCGTAGTATATGTGTATCGGCTCAACATGACGGTATTCAGCACACACAAAAATGCTTTAATAACAACCGGATATGTAATCGCTACTTTAACCCATTCAGCCCTGACGCACTACATCAGGAGATGGGTCGACCATGATAATTCAAGGGTAGTGCCAGTCGGCGCCAAGCTAATCTGGCACTGCCCTTGAATTATCATGGTCAATCCATCTCCTGCAACGGGTGCATAGTCGTTAGATAACGCCTCCAAAATTTGGGAAATACGTGCGTCGGGCTGAATGAGTTAAGAAACACGCTCGCTTAGAAAGGACAGTGACAACTGGATTTGTTAATGTTAATACACCATTAAAAAAAAAAAAAACAACATAAAAAAAAAATACAATTCATTCCCTACCTATGTTGTCAGTGTCAAAAAGCTAAGCTTCTTCACACTGACAAGATAAGAAGCTAATTGTATAATTGTTTGTTTGTCCACGGGCGGAGGACCTTCCAGCTAACACAAAGGTCTCCCCGACGCTAAACCTTGTTTCGGGGCCGAAAAACCGAAAAGGGAGGAGGGGGGGAGAGGGGGAGCGGGGGTGGGGGGGTCGGGGTCGGGGTGGAGAGAAGGCGCGTGCGCGTGGGAGAGTTGGGTGTGTGGGTGGTGTGTGTGTGTGTGTGTGTGGGGGGGGGGATCCAAACACCCCAAAAAGGGACTTTGTTATAGAATTTTAAAGAAATTTTAGGGGCGGGGGGGGGGGGAGGGTCCGGAACTCCTGGAACCCTACCCCCCACCCCCCACCCCCCCCACCCCTCCCGCCCGATCCGTCCCTACTTATCTATATTGAAACCTGAAATATTAATACAGTTTGTTGTAACTGTCTTTTCTAGCAAGCAAGCGGAACAGAGCAGGCCGACTTTCATCAATAGAAAAATGACGCGTGACACAATCGCACATTCAAAAGGCATGCGTTTGTGACTTGAGGCCAGCAAGAGGTTTAGATCCTCATCAGCCCCGCAACTGCGGGGGCTCATGAGGATCTATGCCTCTTGCATGTATACTTTTTTGTGTGTGTGCAGTCTGTGTTGCAGGCTAGTGCGGTAAGACATGTTCAAACACAAGGATTCGCATACAACTCTGTCAAGTATTGATCATACGGGTGACGGTTTCATTGGCGTTCACGATCGCTGAGGGACTGTGTAAACATGATTAAACCGTAACTGTCTGAGGCACTTGAACACCAATCCACTACACGAGGTAAAGATCCTCAAAACCCCGGCAGCTGCTGGGACTTATAAGGATCTATTCCTCTTGCTGAAACGACATTGTATCCATGATACTTGGACAGTCGTGGCTTTTGGACGTTCAATGTACAATGTGCTTGTTTTACGCAATAAAACCAACGATTCAATTTGGTTTGTCAATAAAGTGTTTTGAATTGAATTCCAAGTGATTTTCAAAAAGACATTCTGACAAACTAGCAGTGAAATGGTTAAGTTCAAATGACACGCGAAGGTGTAACAAATGTATAACTGCTCAATGATTTAAAGTATGCAGCTGATAAACTGCCATTAGAGTCTTTTTGATAAACCTATTGACTTATGTACGTGAACTCGACAGGTAGTTGAGCTTTGGCAGATAGCGTATTAGTCACACAGGTGTGCATGCAGCATAAAGAAGTGTACATTCTATATCTACGTCTGCTGTAAAGAGTTTCTTAAAGTGTGCAGTTGTTAACATTGTGAATTAATTCATTCTACCCTTGACACATCACATTAAGATATGGATCAAACATGATAGTTCAAGGCTGCTGCCAGAATAGCTTGGCGCCGATGGGCACCAAGCTAGTCTAGCATCACCCTTGAACTATCATGGTCGATCTGTGTCCTACACTAAATTGCAGTTTTCAGAGGACAACGGCAACCTGTGGGGGGTTCGGCCTTAGGGTACAATGAGTTAAGCCAGCTGGCACTTATGAAGTGTACACCTCTAGTCGTGGAATTGTTTTGAGTGATTTATAGAGGAATTTACCATTTTGCTGTCTTCTGACCATAAAGAGTAAGTACAGTTTTCTCAACATATTTCTGTCACAACATCCACGTTTCTCAGCAATACAGAAACGTCCTAGAGATAAGGTCTGTTCTATACTTGCATAATACAACTGCCGCTGCATTGACACGATGCACAAGTAGTTAATAACACTCGCTTAAAGCGACCTGATACGGACAATAAAAGCTTACCCATTCAGCCCTGACGCCCTACAGCAGGAGATGGGTCGACCATGATAAATCAAGGGAAGTGCCAGATTAGCTTGGCGCGACAGGCGTCAAGCTAATCAGGCACTACCCTTGAATTATCATGGCCGATCCATCTGCTGCAACTGGTGTATAGTCATTAGATGGCACTTCCAAAATTGGGGAAATACGGCCGTCGGGCTGAATGAGCCTATGGTTTGCAATATCTCAGTTCTGGATGGTTCGTAGTGTGACTTACAATAATGCTGGACAAAATAAATAAATAAATAAATAATAAATAAATAAATAAATAAAATAAAATAATATAAAAATTAATAATGCAGTCTGAATGAATGTTATTTTGGTTGTTTTTTTTTTCCTGCGTTTCTTTCGTCTCATTTTTTTCACAGGAGAGTTCCCTCCGGTACGCTCAAAAGGCGGTAGAAAACCTCTAGTGCGTGTGCTTACATCGACTGTGAAAAGTAGTGTAGAACAGTCTGAGATTAGGCAAGACAACCTTGCTAACGAGTTTTATCGCCAAAGGTTAGCAAGCACACCCTGCCCGGCAGCAGACTCAACTCATTGAACGTGCCCCGCATCAGTAGTTACGAAAGTGTCGGCGGCAGCATACACGACACTTTCGTAGCTATTGATGCTGGACTCTTTGATTGTGTTAACACATTCCAGACGTGCTGCATTCGGAAACGTGGCATTTTTGTGTATCTGTTTGGAGTGATTGTCAGTGAGCACATTTCATGTCACACACATATTCACCTCAGTGCAGTCAATTACAGGCGGGCAGACCTCCAACGGCGGACAGACAACATTACAAACATCTCCAAGAGGCAAAGATCCTCATGAGCCCGGAGATGAGCCTCTTGGTGATGTTTGGAGTGTTGTCTATATTTATGGAACTAGATGGTTATCTGACATGATTGCCCTCTGGTTCAAGTCGTTGTTGGTAGTCCTTCGTTGCAAACGAAACCTCACTAATTTTTCATCAGCGAGAATTTAGCTCAGTCAAGATCGGATTCTCTGATATGTATGTTTCATTGCAGCTGCACGCTGCCGACAGTTCTTATTCTCACGTGCAACCAGGCAGAACAGTAGCATGTAGCTGTCAGCGCTCTTCTTCTTCTTTTTAAAAAAAAAATATTTTATACGCGTGTAATCCCCGAAAATCGGGAACTACAAAAAGCATTATTTGTGTCGACCGAAAAACAACAAAAAAAAAAAAAAAAAACAAAAAAAAACAAACCAGCACACACACGTACGAGTCGCGCATAACATCTGCCCTGGTCCTAAATTTGAACAGTGCATGTGTACTGTAAAAAGTAGAGTAGACCCTACTCAGTTGCGCATAACGGGCATGCGTGTTATCGTCCTTACTCTCTGAACACTACAACACTCATTCACCAAGGACTAATAGCTTTACGTCAGCAACAGCCTCCACCCCCCCCCCCACCCCCGCCCCTGCCCCATCCCTCCCCCTCCCCCCCCCCCTATCCCTTCCACCAAACCCATTCACGCACACGATTCACACGCATACACACACATACGCGCACACACAACACACACACGCACGCACGCACAAACACACACAAGCGCGCGAGAACGCGAGCACACACACACACACACACACACACACACACACACACACACACACACACACACACACACACACACACACGAACATATACACAAGCACGCACACACACACACACACACTGACACACTCATGCACACACACACACAAACACAGACACATACGCGTGCGCAAGCACGCACACACACACACACACTGACACACGCATGCACACACACACATACACAGAAACACACACACATACACACCCACACACAAAAACTAACACTGACACAAACACAAACACATACACACACACACAAACACACACACACAAACACACACTAACACACACACATCTCTCACACACACATGCACACACACACACACACACACACACACACATACACACACGCACAGTCACATACAAATTCGTGCCCACCACCCGCATGATCAATCTTGATATTGTGTTGCTGACTTAAGTAAGCCTGGATAAAAACATTGCCATCAATAGGCAAATGCCACCCATCTCCAAAGGGCATAGATCTTGATTTAACCCCGCAGACCATAATGTGGATTAGATGTAACATGTCTGACCCTTGTGACAAAGAGATGACTTCTGCACCAGCGAAATCCATGTTTTCTCAGTGGTAAAAGAGCAAGACCGGTCCCACCCAGGTATGCATCCGGTCACTCTGTGGTAAAAGAGCAAGACCGGTCCCACCCAGGTATGCATCCGGTCACTCTGGTCCCGACGCCTCAAAATGTCCGAGCAGAAGAATGTGAAGCACTCGGGGGCGTTTCGATCGGTATTCGTAGTTAGTAACTACAGGCTCCGATTTACTCATCAGGGAACCGGCCTACAATTCTCAGTCCATTTCTTGTTGTCTTCCTCCCAGTGTGTCGCATTTAAATCCTTACATAAGGACATGTTATCCGTGTAGTCCATGCATGTAACTGTAGTCCTGACGCGGCATTATTGATGTCCAGTATGGTCGCTTTCAAACCCTTGCAGTATTCCTGACGCGGTGTTATAGATGTCTAGTATGAACGCTTTCAAATCCTTGCAGTATTCCTGATGCGGTGTTATTGATGTCAAGTATGATTGCTTCAAATCCTTGCAGGGTCCAGTCTTGTGTCGGGATCCGATTGTATCGCTGCGTCTTCTGTTCCCTCGGCGCTTGTGCCTGTCCGTTCCAAGATCATTTCCTGCTCAGCGGGGCTTAGCCGCGATAAGATACAAGGAATCGTTGGGCGGAGTTTGCGTGTATCGACGTGGGAGTCATATTCTTTGTTTATTCATCCGTCCGTTTTGACGGATCAATCCCAGACTGAGTGTTGTTGTTGTTGTTGTTGATTCTCCGTGTATTCGTGTTTGTAGACGATGCCGGTTGTTTGTGCGGCTGTGTTGCCTTCCATACGACAGACTAGTGTTTCTAGTATTGTCCTCTGTGTAGGTGGTACGCAGTGTTGCCGTGGTGCATATCTTACAGTTGATGCTTTAAAATAAGCTTATTGTTGTAGCTGTTGCTGCTGTTTTGGTGTGGCTGTCGTTTCGTTGATTGCTGTTGTTGCCGTTGGCTTGTTGGGCCGCCTGAATTGTATACCGTTTTGGTGGTAGGTGCCGGGTTTTGTCGTTGTAGAAGGGCCTTCAATTCTTCGAGTGCTTCACAGAATAGTTGGCCTCGCTTTTTGCGAGCGTTCCAGTCCTCCTTTCACTTGTGTGCGCTTTAGAACGAGTTCTTTGTGACCAGTGTTGCCTGGTGTTGTAGATTAAAGTTGGTGCTGCGTAGTTTTGTGGTCGGTGTGAAGTAGACAATGTCCGTTTCCTCTATTCTTAGTCCGTGTTGTAGACAAAGTGGCTTGCCTTTCTCGTTGGCGGGAGGTAAGTCTTTTAGCAAACAGTATGACGTCATAGCGTGTAGCGATTCATGACAGATGTCACTTCAGTAGAGGGTTTTGCCGTGGGGGCTGCAGGGCCGATTGGTGGCCTCAGTTGAGTAGCTGGCTCACACGTGTCTTGTTAAAGTAGCAGAAAAAAAGGATCGCAGTGTAGTTTGTCGCTTGTTCTAGCTTGTCGATCGTGTGGTGTTAATTGGTGATTTTCGTTCCATCCACATTTTCTCAGGTGTGTGGAGTGCGTTCCAACCACCCTATTATAGGTGTGGGAGTGGGTCTCAACCACCCTATTATAGGTGTGGGAGTGGGTCTCAACCACCCTATTATAGGTGTGGGAGTCGGTCTCAACCACCCTATTATAGGTGTGGGAGTGGGTCTCAACCACCCTATTATAGGTGTGGGAAAATGGTCGAAGAGCTCCTTCTTGCTTGTGGTTTCTTGGTTGTATTCAGTCGTTCCATCCACCCTTTATCAGGCGTGGGGAATGGGTCTCAACCACCCTGTTTCAGGTGTGGGAAACTATCGATGACTTTCTTCTTCCTTGTAGTTCTCCCTTGACATAGATGTCTTGGGTCTTGATCGCCGTTTCTGGCGGAGTTAGGGCTGGCAGCTGTTGTTTCCTTCGTCGTGTCGCTTCGAATGAGGCTTTGCTGGGTGTGAGGGCAGAGCGGCTTAGTGCAGCGCGCGTGCCGATGACGTATGGTCGAATCTCATTGGTCGGCTGTCGCGGTCGGACTGATCGCCCGCTGTCCGTGTGAGATAGCGTCTTGTGACCTTGGTTGCAGGTGGAGTCTATCTTCTATGTCGGCCGGTCCATTTTTGTGGTATGCTATATCTCTGTTAGCCGTATAGACGAGAGGTAGTTGTCTGTTGATGGTGTATATCTGGATGCTTAGAGTAAACATCTGTCATGACACGTCCGTCTTCCGTAAGTGTTTGCTAGAAAGTAAGCTAGCTGGATTGCTCTTCTACCGGCACTGATATGAGCTATCTCCTCTTATTTAAGAGGCGCTCTCTGCTTCGTTGAATCAGTGTTCCGATCCCCTCAGGACGGTGAGCCTGAGGTTGGGGTTGTGTGCATTGAAGCGTGGCCACTCTAAACGGTGCGCGCGTGGCCGGGACCGATAGCGGTGGCGTCATCCTGATTGCATCATCACTCTGGCCGCGAACCGCTGTATTACGCTTAGTCCCTTCCTGTGTTTTGTCGATTCAATCTTGATGGTCCAGTGGAACAATGAAGATGCGATATTTTTCCTGTTCGCACAGTCCGAGTGAAAGGAGAATGAAGTGGGCATAATATGCCAGGGTTTGAAAGCGAGGCGTAGGTGAAACCAAAAGTGACCGGTTTTGCACATTGCTGAGGATAGCAAACGACCCTAAAAAAATCGGGTGGCTATTCACGGGTCCTAGTCAGGTCGGTGCTACGCACCTTCAGATCAGTGGTAAAAGAGCAAGACCGGTCCCACCCAGGTATGCATCCGGTCACTCTGGTCCCCTGGTGGTAAAAGAGCAAGACCGGTCCTACCCAGGTATGCATCCGGTCACTCTGGTCCCTTTAATTTAATTAGTTTTCACACAGCTGTCAAACACCCGTGACTCTTGACCTTTATGATATCATAGAGTTGACTGAACTAGTATACATAGGAAGGTATTATCATCATAAGCTAACTTTGTGCCAAATTTGATTGAAAAGATTGCAAAACTGTTGACATGTAACTACAATTCTCTACACAAGAAAGGCAAAGCCATTATGGCTCGCGTGGACAACCGATAATACACTTATGTGTGACCTTTGTGACAATAAGTAAAGGACTGGGTTTCGCACCATCAAAGTCCATGTTTTCTCAAAATGTAAGTATTTTTCACACATATGTACACCCCCCTCCACCCCCTCTCCCACCCTTGACATTTGCAATAAGTTAAGTAAATTGGTATGCACAGGATGGACTTATCATCAGCAACCTTTTTGCCAAATTTGATTAAAAACTTTGTGAAAAATTTGATAATACCTACAATTTTATCAAAAATTGGCATTTTACACACATTTGCAAGCCTGTGACCCTCTCAGAAGGGTAATCCAAATCAGTATGCATAGATAGATCTTACCATCTCTGTAGCAAGTTTGGGTTTGACGTTGTGAGCAGTAATTTGAGGGAAAAAAAACCCACATCTTTTGTCAAAATATGGCTATTTTGGACTTATTTCCTGACCTCTTGTGACCCTTGACTTTTCTGAGGGATCAACCAAATTAGTATGAATTGAAAGGTCTTACCCTCAGGTATCTTAGTACCAACTTTGGGTTTGAAGTTGTGAATATTATTTGGGGAAAAAAAAATTATGTGAAAATATTGCTCTTTTTTTTTTACCTATTTCCTGAGCCCTTGTGACCTTCCCCTTTGTGAGAGATCACTCAAATTGATATGTTTGAAAAGGTCTTGCCACAATGAATCCTTGGGCCAAGTTGGAAGACTGTGGCTTGAATAGTCTCCGAGAAAATGGCAACGTTTAAGTTTTTGGTACAGACTACGGCAGACGGACGACGGCAGACGGACGACAGACAGACCACCTCTGGACAAAAAATAGACTCATTTTCGTTTCGCCAACCCAAAAAAGTGAACGCGGTCCTTTCAATATCTGACCTCATGTGAACGCTTAACAATAAAATCTTTTCTTAAAATCCCTCTGAGCACCAGTCCGACTGTCAACAACGAGAGTTCTTTGGTATTCCTTTGTGTTTACTGTCCCACTAGCACTAATAGTGATCGGGGGCTAACAGTTTTGGCGTAGTTTGCAACAGTTTTGGCGTCGTTTTTCCTTGTAGATTTAGCATAGTTGTTTCCCTCCTCCTTTCTCATCCGGGCTTGGGACCGGCAATGGCGGAGTTGCATTCCTTTGCAGATATCCAAACGCACATGAGACTCTACAATTAAAACAAATTACAAGATCTTTCGAAGCATCTCCTGCAGCACAAGGCCCCAAGCTAACGCGCACATGTTGTCACGTGGTCAAATGCCCATTAAATGGTGTCATATAAACGCAAGAAGAACAAAATTGATTTTATTTCTAAAGAATACATGGAGGGAATGAAAAATAAAAATACCTTATTGGTCGCAGAGGGTACAATGAATGGTTCCTTTGTGTAGCGAAACCCCGTGACTCGAGCAATAACATTAGATAGTAGCCTCACGTATTTGTATCCACACACACAACTCCCCCCCCCCCACCCCCCCCCCACACACACACCCTCCACACACACACCCTTCCAACACACATAATTTAGCCCCAAGGTCTCATTTCGCAAATGTTGGAGGTGTTGTCTAACTTAGTAACTACTGTGCAGGTGGATAGATTGACCATGATAATTCAAGGGTAGTGTCAGATTGGCTTGGCTCCTGAAGACGCCAAGCTAATCTGACAGTACCCTGCAATTATCATGGTCAATCCATCTCCTGCTTCAGGGTCCTGGGCGGAATGGGTTAAGACACGTTCAGAAATACTCGAATGTTGACTGCATTACACACATGACTCATATGGCCGAAATGTTCTAAGAACACAGGAACGGTTCCATTTGACGACGTATAGATTTGTTAAAGATGTAGACCTGTGTGAATATGACAAATCAGTTACTGCCTTGTTTTCACCTACAGTTAAGTGCGTGTGCTGGTCTATAATTTTGGAACTTGTGAATTCACAGACAAGCACATATTTTGATGTTGTGGAAATGATTGGAATGGTTGGTTGTTGGCTGTACATTGCTTGACCCTCATCATTCGCAGCGGAATACACCAGTGTGTGAATTAAGTTTGACCAAAATAGTTCAACAGTAGTGCCAGAATAGCTTTTCGCGTCTAGGCGCCAAGCTATTCTGGCACTACCCTTGAACTAAAGCCATTGGTCTATGTCCTTATCTGTAAGTATTTTCAGTCTCAGCATGATATGGGTTAACGTCCCGACAGCAACAAGACTTTCTCAGAACGTGCGTGCATTGCTTGTAAAAAAAAAACAAAAACAACAACAACCGCAGAATATTGAATGTATGTCGCCAACCGGGGTCTAATAAGAGAAAGATACTAAGAGAGTACTAAGAATCAAATTTCAATAAGGCCGCACCGATCTATAAATTTCGCCTTTATTGAAATTAAAATCTGTGACGCACCATGGCCTCTCTATTATCACATAATCACCCTTTTGTTTTTTGAAAAAGTGGCGACATGATTAGTGCGGCCTTATTGAAATTTGATACATTAGTACTCTCTTAGTATCTTTCTCTATAACTATTGTCTCTGACAACACTTAAACATGTACTGTTAATTTGTTTTAATGTTTATGAACTTTACCCTAAAGCTCTGAATACAATACACACTGGACCAGGAAGTATAATTCGATTACAGACTAAAATCCCCAGTAGCTGACTGCCTTGCACCGAGTATATGGGATTTTACAGAGTCTAAGATCCTCACGAGCCTAGATTTTTATAAGTGGACACAGGTCAGATCCTCAAGAGTCTCGGACTCCAGGCATAACCCGTGTTTACAACTATTAGTCTACTTTTGTTTGTTAGCTCTCTCCTAGCGAGTATGTTGGCGGGTCTTATCTAATATTATTTTACTGCAGTACAATTTCTGAAACGGTGACTGTCCTCTTATGCATACCCGAAACACTGTCAGTACAACTCAACCGTTTTATTATAAACAGTACTAACACACACACACACACAGACGCACGCACGCGCACTCACGCACGCACACACACACACACGGACACACTCAGACACCCATAACTACAGACACACACACACACACAGGGCCCGCAAGCAAGCACACACACACACACGCAGATTGTAAGATATTTCTTTTGGGTGCATAATTGATGCCTGACTTGAGCTATAGTTCACGCGCCCGTGGGTGGTGTACATGTTTTAGTCTGTAATTATGCTTTCAAGCTGAAAATAGACACATTACTCTCTGCTTTATACAGTCACCTGACTGAGTACATAAACAACAGATCCTCAAGAGCCGCCAAGACTCCAGGCTTGACTTCCGTTGTAAAACGTTTCAGTCAGCTGTACTTTCAGGACTCACATTATGAGTAGACTGAGGGTTTTGACTGTGATCATTTGCCACGAGCAATGCGTAGATTAACAATTCAGTTTTGAATACTTCTACCGAGCTCAGGGCTCCAAGATTTATGAATTTTTTTTAACGACGGGATTTTTAAGTGATGTTTGTCGTCGCTCCTGTCGTCTGCTTACTAATGTTTTGCGGTTACCCTTGGTACTCAGTGTAGGTAACGTGAATGACTCATAGCCACTTCAAACAGAGAGAGGCCTGATTTTTAAGTCTATGATGTGTGTGCTATTACATACCCTGTTTAAACCTGTGTTTATTTAACATAGAAAAGCTGTCTTCTTGTTTACCGGCAATGAGTCACGATCACCTGCCTGTTAGCACCGAAATCAGCCTAGTCACTCACACACACACACACACACACACACACACACACATACACACATACACACATACATACACATAAACAAACAAACATGCACACACACACAAACAAACAAACATACACATAAACAAACAAACATAAGCACACACACACAAACAAACAAACAAACATATGCACACACACAAACAAACAAACAAACAAACATATGCACACACACACACACAATGATAACATAGCACACTTTTCTCAACCATGCCGCCCTAATGTTTACTATCTGGGTAAGGCTTTGTGTGCTGTACTACTTAGCGGCTTTCAGTTCCCAGCTGGAGGTGTTTCAATTCCAGTGCCATGTGTGTCAACTGTCACTTTGAAAACATGCTATTTGAACCAAACAGGTTTTGTTAGAGGTACATAACACACATACACACACACACTGACACACGGACACACACACGCACGCACTGACACACGCACTGACACACACACACACACACACACACACACACACACACACACAGAACATGTATACACAAACACACAGAACATGTATACGCCAGTGCACAGCAATACATCTCAACTCACAGTTCAGTTATTTAGGGTTCACAGTGATGCTATGAGTCTACTGAACAAGTAGAGGAATCCCTTCTATGAGAACATTAAAACAAACAAACATGTTTTATTGTACATTTTCAGTAGCCCACTCGATCACAGATTCTTATGAGCATGGCGAGATTTTTAAGAGCCACTGTTTTTTTTTATTGGGTTTGAGTCAACTGTAAAGATTTCTGAATCTCTGCATAATCCAATGACACACACACGAGACATGACACTGAGCTAAGCCAACAAATGAACATACCTGGCACACAAACACTGTACACTGTCACAGCCAGAACAATATCCTCAATGAATACTCCATTGCAAACATATAGTCACATATAGTCTATGGGAGACACCTCTGTATAGAGGTTGAATCTTTCCAAGTGATTACGTCCCTTATGTCATTGACCATGAGCAGAAAATACATGCTGAATGGTGCAAACATATAAAATTACTGTTCAGTGTAATTTCCCAGAAAACATGATTTTGCTTGATAACAATTTATTCTTTTGATTGTCTAATAAAAATGACAGACGGACAAACCCAAGTGTTTGATGTTACAGAATGCTTCAAAGATGTTAAGTGTTTTTATGACTTAAAAACACGTGTGTTTGGACCCAGCTTTAAACTCTCAACACCATCAATAAGAATATACACGACATATAACGTTACTCTGGAATATTCAGATGGATTACCACGTTATGATTATGAGACTGTTGATCTTAAGACAAATGCTTTTAAAGTTTATAATGCTAACAGTGGCCACTTGCGTTGGTTCGAGGTACTGTGTGAAGACATATTTAATCAATTAAGAAAACTACATTGTTACATTGAAAGTGTTACATTTAATAAAGTGATATTACATCTACAGGACAAGACTTCAAGACAAACACCAGGAAAGTAGTTGACTTGTTTATCATAACTACAGATAATAGAGTATTACATATGGTGTGACAATGGTATTTTTTTTTATTTTATTATTTTGTCGGTCAAATAAAAATGACGGACAATTCTCAAAGCCCTGGCCCATCAAACCCTGGCTCATCTGGTTTAAGAAACGTGTTTCACACAACAGACTTGCCTATATCTAATAGTAACAATGTCTATGAATCAATAGAAAACTCTTTTTCTGTCATACAACAAAATCTCCTTACAGGCAGTGTTAAAATTCAGGTTGTTTCGAAAATAGAATTCACTAGGGTGGACGGTGAGGTAATTGTATCGTATATATCAACAAGACAACACACAGTTAACACAAGAAGAGAATTGGAGAACGTGTTTAGAGACAGACTATTACCTGACTTCCTGCAAGCAATTGACAGTGCAAAAATGAAAGGGTCTGGCTGGCACGAAGGTCATGTACATGAACTACAATTGAAACAGTCTAGGTATCATCCTATACTAGGTAAATCATGGATACCACTGCCAGCAGAGGTTGCAAACAAAAAGGCTGTAATCAATATTCAGAACAAAGACAATTTTTGTTTTATGTGGT
>BTPG01000003.1:63753783-63772134 GCA_036245525.1 Semisulcospira habei | reverse complement strand
AGTCCTAATTTCTGGTCACGACCTGCGACAATTATTTCATTATTATAATTTGTTATTGTCCCCATTTGGAGTTGAAGGTCAGATGGTAACATGTATAACCCGATGCCAACTACAAAGTCAACTTTTGATCTGGCATATCTAAGAACGTCTTGGTAGCGTTGTATGCTTGATGGGAGATCAACTGTTGCATTTACTGAATCTTCAAGATTAGCGAGAAATTGTTTTTGTGCTTCAAACTTTCCACTTCCATTCAAAATGTTTGATTTTGTTAGTGATTGTGCACCTAGTATACACCAGACATATGTTCTGATGGACTCATTGATGCGCTCGACTCCTGCTTGAGTAAATCCGTCACTCTTGTCTAAGATAAATGTGGTCCAGGCATTAAACTGTTTCTGTTCTATTGAGCCTAACCAGACTTCAGATTTTGATGAGAATGAAGTGTAACCAGGGTAGTAATCTTGTGGGTATTGTCTGTGACTCAAAGCGTAATACAATGTGCCCATGCCTTTGTGATCATCAAGTTTTTGTGTAAAGTCATACTTAGTGCTTATGTTAAATTCATTACAGATGCGTTCAAATGCTTTCATATCCATGGGGTTATTAAACCTGTTGAAACTGGATTCAGTTGGTAGTGGTGTATGCAGTTCTGACAGTATACGTCTAAGCTGGTAGTAAACATGGAAACGATACACAGATCTAATAAGTTTGTTTGAGTGATTCAAGTGGTCTGTAAATGAAAGACCACAGCCTGTAGTTGAACACAGTATGGCAAAGTTGAGTTGGTTTTGAAATATCTGTAGTGGACTTGAAGACCACTTTCTTGCAGTAGAGTCGTCTGTTATTGGAGGGTTTAGGTAATGGTCAAATGGATTGGGTACTTTGGCTTGAAATAAATCTTGTTCGCTTACAGCAATATCGAGCTGATTTAGTTGAATTATTTTCTGTTCATAAGTAGGTGCAACATTGTACTTGGCATCCACATTAAATTGAAATGCGTTTATAGTGGTAATGGTTGGTGATTTAAATTCCATGCTTCTTTTTATATGAGATAATAAAAATGTTTATCACTTTAACAAATCTTGACACAAGCAAACCAGTGTTGTTAACTAATGGGATTGATAATCGAGATGGTAGCAAGGCTGTAGCTATCCATGAAATGTTTTATAGTTTAAAGTGGTTTAATGTTACAAATGATACAGATTATTATGTATCTGATGGGAATATGATTGGTGATACTTTACGATCTGGGTATTATGACTTTTGTACTTTAGCTGAATGGCTACAAAATAGATTTAAAATTAAAGCAACTTTAAATCCAGCTAACTTACTTGTTACATTAGATTTTTCTTCTGAGCGAAAGATAACATTTTCAGAAGATCTTCTATTATTACTTGGTTTAATAAATGAAACTGAAGCTAAAACAAAGCTTTGGAAAATAGAGATGAATGATGGAAAAATAACTGGAAAATATCCTGTCAATTTGTCAGTACACACAGTGCTAAAAGTTTATTTGAAAGAACTGAACACAACTGAGAATGTTCACAATGGAAAGCCTTCAACTTTGTTGAGATGCTTACCAACTGGAACCACTCCGTATTGTGAAAGTGTAGTTGTTAGATTTCCTAATTTACAGTTTAAGAAATTAGGTTCTAGTTTCATTGAGTCACTGAGTATATCTGTAACTAATCAGGATGACAAACCAGTTCTTATGCATGATTTTAGTGTAGTGTTAGAAGTTAAATAATTTTATTTTTGTTTATAAAAATGAGTGGTCTTGGTCCAAAGCGAACAATCATACCAGTTGCATGTCCGGTAACAGAGTTAAAAGATTTGGCAGACGTACAGGATTTTGAGAAGGAAGGAGAAATTGGAGAAATATATGGTTTTGAACTTGATTCGACTGGCATGTACAAGAGAAAAGTAATTGTTGACATGAAAGATGGTGAAAAACAGATTCCTAAACTTGGTCAGCTGCGTGATGTTACTGTGCCTGTTGCGCCTAATCTTGTAAATAATGTGCCCTACAACTTAATACATGTGGGTAGTAAATGGGTTGTTTGACCTGTGCCGGCACCACCGCCAACAATTGACTGGGACATAAAGATTGAATTTATTAGTCCTTATGTATACACTGATGACGAAGGTGCCTTAGTGTTTAGGAAGGTTGTTAACTCTGGGCCGCTGATTGCAAGCCTTGTTCCAAGTTTTGCCCCAGACAACAATAGCAGAGAAAAACTGAAGGTGCAAGATTATGAGAAACGACGGTATCTTCTTACAGCTAGGAAGGGCAGATCAGATACTTCTGTTGTGTTTATGCCAGCAAGCTTAGTCATAGCAAGAGAAGCGACAATAGTATTTGAAATTATCTTGAGATCTGTAGCTTCTGTAAAAGAGGCAGATATAGCACAAGGAATTAAACTTACGTGGAATGAAACAGTATCAGAATCATCAAAGGTCTTTATTGCTATTACAAAAAATAATGATGTTATTAATGTTTCGAGCAGTGTTCCAGCTGTCAAGGTGGCGGTTGACAAAACAACTTTTGTTCGTCTAACTTACATAAACCTTGAACACATTGATCTTGTTGCATTTTATTATGCTAACAAATTGTATACTTTTGAAAAGTTGCAAAATGTAATTGCTGATTAAATTTAAAAAAAATATTTGTCAATTAAAAAAATGGTAAACTTCTATCCGCAACTACCGACGCTTGAGCCGACTGAAACAAATGTGATGACAAAAACAACGCTTGCGCCTGATCCACATGTGACAGCTGTACCAATTGCTTCAAATAAAACATTACCAGCAGACGCATTCAGATTAAATAATATTACAGAAGCAATTAAATATTTGGAAAGTGAAGAGGCGAGGTACTCCAGATGTAAAAGGAGGTATAAGTCAGTATTTAATTCTGTTCAAAACACTTCTATGGCTATTGGCGCAGTTTCAGCCGGATTATCTGTAGGAGGTATAGCTCTGTTTGCCACAGGAATTGGAAGTTTGGCTGGAATAGCAATTGAGGGTTTAGCGTTGCTACATGCCTGGCTTGCTTTGGTTTGGAAGCCCTAAACAAGAGGTTTCACACAAAATTACAGAAACATGAAGCATTGAGTACGCTGGCTGGTGCAAAGCTGAGCAGTATAAAACTTATTATCAGTAAGGCATTAAATGATAATTGTATTGGTGACGAAGAATTTAAGCGGGTCCAGGATGATTTAAATAATTACAAGAAACAGAAATCTGAAATACAGAATAAAATGTGTAGTCAATCTCCTGTGAATGTTGAAGAACTGAAGGCTAGTTTTTTAGCAGAGGGAAAAAGGATAGGGGTACAGGAAACCACAGAAAAGCTACACAATCTTTTAAACAAATAAAAATCAGATTTGGTAATCGTTTAATAATGTCATACACTTCACAGAAAAATGCGATGCCACTTACACCACTTGTGCCTGATTATTTAGCCCCATCTGCACCACCACCAGAGTACTACTGAAAAAAAAGTTTTTTTATTGTCGTTGTATCTTGACAAATCTGACCGAGTAAGTTGTGACTTAAGTCAAGTTGTTGTAAGAACTTATAAGAACTTGCAGTAAGTAATTAATAAGTTCTTATGATAAGTAATTAATAAGTTCTTATAGCAACTCACTTAAAGGTTACTTCTGCAGGTTCTTAAAAGTTAGTTGTAACTTATTAGTAACGTATAAAGTTCCACTTGGCATCACTTGGTCAGGTACAAGGTTAGGTGTTGACAGAGACAATAGTTATAGAGATAGATACTAAGAGATTTAAAAGATAATGAATTCAATAATGACGCATCGGTCATGCTCGTCACTTTTTTAAAATCAAAGGGTTGATTCAGAATTAACGGGGGTGTAATGGGGGGTCAAAATTTTAATATTAAAAATGACGTAAATTAATGACCGATGCGTCATTATTGAATTCATTGTCTTTTAAATCTCTTAGTATCTATCTCTCTAATACGCTAAATAAACCTAAGACCACTTAGCAAAAGACATTCATTATCAAGAGCTACAGGCAGCGCAGACATTAGGAAGAGTTTTAAAAAGGAAAATACAGTTGAATGAACCAAGGGTAGACAGAAACACATGCCCAGAATAGAGGGAAAAACCCACCCAATGGGGCTAACCAGGGTGACCCTGGGAACTAAAAAGTAGTTAACCCCACCCAAATCCCACAGGGAAGACACGGGGGGGGGGGGGGGGATTGGGGGGAGGAGCGAGGAGGGGGGAGTTTGAGTTGGGGGGGGGGGGGAGGGAAATGATTTGGAGTTGTCTGAATGACCACAATTTAAAACTTGCCAAAGAGAAAAAAAAAAAAAGTACTTTGACATACGCACGCACACACACACACACACACACACACACACACACACACACACACACACACACACACACACACACACACACACACACACACACACACACGCACTAACACACATAGTAACACACACGCACTTACATTCACACACTCGGAGTGATTTTGTGATATTTTCTCTAGCAAGTTTTATCAGCGTGTGTCATTATGCACTGAAGAGTACTTTAGTGCCCGTGCCGCTACATGCACGTTATCTTGCTGACATTGTGTCAGTTTACACCTTTTCAACTTAAGTTTTACTTTTAACCAAGGAGAACAAAAAGCAACAACCAAGTGCAAGAGGCACAGATCCTCATGAGCCCCCGCAGATGCGGTGGCTGATGAGGATCCATGCCTCTTGTGGACCGTATTCATTTCCGTATATCTTTGGTAGACCGATATAATATAAAGAATGGTTCTACGATCGTCTCATTGAGAGACGCGGCATTGAATAGTTGAAACTGACGCCTTTTATTTATGAGGTAAGACGATCGATAAGCCCAAACCCAAATACAAATAAAACACCCGTTCATGAGCCGCTACTCTAACTGGCTTAACAACTTTCGTATTGTATACTTCAGTTTCAATCGATTGAAAAGTGGGACCTTTATTTTTAGATGTCTCGTCAACACCACTTAGACAAACAGCATAAACTGCCAGTCGAAACCGGTTTGCTGTATCCGGCAGCCGTTTATCAGTGGCCCTTGTAATCTGATTTGATCAAGCGGCTCTTGGGAGGAAAGTAAGTACCGCCGTTTATGTTTGCCAATTGATTGAAGACAGATCCTTAAAATTTAACTCATTCAGCTCTGACGCACTTCAGCAGGAGATGGGTCGACCTTGATAATACAAGGATAGCGCCAGATTACCTTGGCGCCTGTAGGCTAATCTGGTGCTACCCTTGAATTATCATGGTCGATCCACCTCCTGCAACAGGTGCATAGTCGTAAGATGACGCCTCCAAAATTTGGGAAATACGTGCGTCAGGCTGAATGAGTTAATACTTGAAGGAGATAGAGAGGAGAATTGGGGGGGGGGGGGGAGGGTGGACTGGGGAAAGGTCGATATGTTGACACGTAGTCATTGTAGCGTTTAATATTTGTTGACTTGTGAAGGACCTTCATTGTAATCCATTATGTGTGAAAGATAAAAGATAATGCCACACAATTTAGTCACATCTTACTTTGCGTAATTCATTATCGGACAAAACGGTATATAATCTTGGTGGTAGTATCCCTCATCCCCACCTCACGCACCTCATGCATACACTTCCCCCAGTACAGGCAACAATCTTGTGTGTACAACGAGGTACACACCGCAAAAGCTACACCGCATCCTCTGTAAAACTACAGCGTTAGATAAAACCCGGCTGTCAACTCATTAAAGGCGTCCCGCATCAATAGCTGTGAAATTGCCATTGGCAACTCTATACGACACTTTCGCAGCTATTGAGGCGAGTCGCATTGAAAGTGTTAAAATTACTTCACTCTCAGGATGAAAATGTAGGCAGTCTCTGCCAGGAAGAGGCATACATTCTCATGACTCCCTGAAGCCTGCAGGAAACCATGACAATCTATGGCCTCTGGCAAACGACATTGGCTGGATACAGAGACAGAAAGGAAACGTGTACAAGCAGACAGGCTGTACCTGGAAAGTCCGCTGATCATCTCTTGTGTTACTTCACATTGTAGTTCACTTGCCCTTGGAGTGTCAATAGCTCTTTTATTACGAGATGATTACAGAAGACCGCTACCGACAGCCAAGGAATTAGATTGAGTCATTGTTCCGGGGGGGGGAGGGGGGGGGGGGTAGGAGGAGATGCGAATCCCTGGTAAACCGGCCACTCTCTCTCTCTCTCTCTCTCTCTCTCTCTCTCTCTCTCTCTCTCTCTCTCTCTCTCTCTCTCTCTCTCTCTCTCTCTCTCTCTCTCTCTCTCTCTCTCTCTCTCTCTTTCTTGTCCGCCCCCGAAAACACAGGCTATTTCATTTGCATTACATTACCCCCACAGTGGTATTATGTGCGTCTCTTTACTTCGGACATTATTGGACCGATTAAAGCTAATCGCAGAGCAGTACACATTGAATCAGCACACAGATTCTTTTTTTAATTTTATTTTTTATCTTTTATTTTTATATTTTTTATTTATTTTTTTTTCGGGGGGGGGGTGGTGGTGGTGGTGGGGGGGGGGGGGGTGGTGGTGGTGGTGAGGATTGTGATATGCATGTATGGACAGTTCCTTTATCACCGTACCTCCCAGTCGGGTAACATAGCTCAGTAAAGCAAATGACGTTTCTATGACATGAAAAGACTCCATTCCTATGACAGAGAGTGCATTAGACTGCAAGGTACGCAATGACTAAGCCGGGCTAATTTTGTATTTGAGCCTTTCCGTTGTCAGTGATTTTGTGATGTACGTGTTGGAAGCTGTTGCAGACTCAGGTTTTTTTCTCATGTAATTAAGTTTTGAGACGCAAGGGAATGAATGAGGTCAGCAAGAGACACAGATCCCCATGAGTCCCTGCATCTGCGGGGACTCATGAGGATCTATGTCTTTTGCATTTGTTGGTTCTTTTTCGTCAGTGAAATGGATTGTATGGGTTATGTGTAATCATAGCCATAGCTCACTGTTGCTTTTGACTGACAAAATGTGTAATGCGCTTTGTCTGTAACACAGCAGTCTAATGGAGCGTGCACAACTCTTTTCATGTTTGCTTCTTGTTGCTGTCGCAGTCGTGTGGAATGTGATCACGTGTAAAGGTAAAACTACATGGGACTTAATTGCAAATTATCAATTAGTTAATCAGGTCAATAATTGTGTGACTGGAAAATAGCAAGAATCTGCGTGATTCCTGATCTCTTTGTCCTCAGGCAGATCAGTCATGTGTATGTGTGTGTGTGTGTGTGTGTGTGTGTGTGTGTGTGTGTGTGTGTGTGTGTGTGATGGTGTGTGTGTGTGTGAGTGTGTGTGTGTGTGTGTGTGAGTATGTGAGTGTGTGTGTGTTTGTGTTTGTGTATGTGTGTGTGTGTGTGCCCGCGCGCGCGCACGTGTATGCATGTGCGCGTGTGAGTGAACTCGCATCGTGTGTGTGTGTGTGTGTGTGTGTGTGTGTGTGTGTGTGTGTGTGTGTGTTTGTGTGTGTGTGTGTGTGTGTGTGTGTGTGTGTGTGTGTGTGTGTGTGTGTGTGTGTGTGTGTGTATGTGTGTGTGCGTGTAGGGGGGATGGGAGTCGGGGGTGGGGGTGAGAGTGGGGGTGGTGGTGGTGGTGGTATGCGTCATTTTTCGTTGTTGCTGTTTGATCATTTTATCTTACTCTTATGGACGTAAACTGTTTTTGTTTATATATTTTATCATTTTCCAGGTGCAGTGACCAAATGTGACGTCACTCCTACAAATGTGACAGAGGGAGAGGGCGCAAATCTGACATGTATATTTCCCATGGATATCATTAAGGAAAACGTCAACTTTCATGTGCAGAGGAGCGATGATCTTGAATTTGAACCCAATGAAAGTACGTATACACAGAACAAGGTAACTAATTTGAGACGTGGCGCAGACGGATACGCAGCAAACAACGGCCTATCTGCATATTTGACGTCTCGAAAGTGTTAAACACCCAGAATATTACACAGCCGGAAAGCAAAAACCTTCTCAGAAAGCAAGTGACACGCAGCGATCGCCAGGTCTTTCGCGGAAATATTGCAAGTAAATCGTGAAACGAATAGGGCCTGGCATCGATCATGAGGCACAGAGTGACTCAGGTGACTGGGGTGGGGCAGGCATTAAAAAAAAAATCCATGTAACACCTGGAAGCGATCTGTAGGTATAATCTGAATCATTTCAGAAACAGAACGGAACAGAAAATGGTTTTTAATCTTCTAAGTTGAGTTTCTTGGCCTAAAGTGTCTGACGCTGCGGACAATTCCAACAAGAAAATGATGATGAAGATCATGATGATGATGATGGTCATCATCATTAGTATCATCATCATCATCATCATTATCATCATCACCATCATCATCATCATAATCCTGACGACGACGACGCTGAAGATTTCTTTTCTGATGCAGATATCATTATGCAGTGCATCTGGCCTAACCAATCACCCGGGCCCTTCCCTATCTGTACAATGCAAGCTGGATATGCTGAACCCGTCATTGACGGCGTCACAGTGACCATTGCCATTCCGCACGCTGAAAAGCAACAAAAGGGGAACTACCGATGTTTTATGGTGACTTCAGCTCCTAACATAGAACGCCAAACCTGTGCCTTTTCTGTCGGTAGGTCCTCTTTCAGGTCTTCTGTCGTGTTATTTATACGCTTCGTTCTTCATATTTTGAACTGTGCCTATCCCATTCCCTGCCGCTGGACGCGTACTTTCTTTGTTCGTTCAACGATCAAAAGCCACAAACATAAAAGGAACATAGATGAAATTGTTCTCAGCAAGAGGTATAGATCCTCCTGAGCCCCCGCGACTGCGGGGGCTCATGAGGATCTATGCCTCTTGCAGTAGGACCGCGTTTACTTTTTCTCGTAAGTGAGTATACATTACGATTTACAATGGGTCCCAAAGGAGGCAAAGGACATCATTAGCCCAAGGAAATGCCGTGGCTCGAGATGTTGGTTTATTTATTTATTTATTTTTTATTAATTTATTTTTATTTATTTATTTTATTTTTTATTTTAATTTTTTTTAATTCATTTATTTTTTATTTTATTTTATCACTTTTGTTTTGGAGTTTTGTTCACATTTTCTCAGTTAAATCACTTTTAACAGAAGCATTGTTTAAATAATCACTTACATGCATGCACACACATGCACTGGCGAATTACGTATACAGTAAAAGTTCAGTGTCTGGCGACCAGAACATTTTTGTTGTAGTTGTTCTTAGTGTACATTAGTGTACTGGCGCTGAACTGTACAGTCCGAAGTCTAGTATTATGGTGTCTGTATTAACTAGTTTTATATGTGTGTGTGATTACTAAGTTAGTGCTATTATTAGTTGTATTACGAGTTAGAATTTGCCTGTGGTTCTTGTTGCCTCGAGGGTCCGGTCAGGGGGGAGGGGGGGGGGAGGGGAGGGGGGGGGATAAAAGTTGGAGGTAAGAGTCGAGGGTTTTAACCCAAGACTCTTACCTCCGACACTGACACCCTTGACCGGACCCAAGAGGGACTTAAAGCACTGGCACAGCCTAACTCGTAAATCAACGATTTTGTCTTCAACTGTAAAAAGTAATAGCGTGAAGTATACCCTTCAAAGGATCTAAACTTTGCATGTGACTTATAATTAAGGGGACGTAATTCCGCGTACTTCCGACTATCGGTAAACAACCTCGCGCCTGTATTCGACTGGAAATTCTTTCTCAGGTATATTTTTCATTTAACACATTTTCAGTCATTCTGTTGTATGAAATTGGTAATACATAACAAACACAACGTGTGCATATAGTTACTTCATTGCGTAACCCCTTCCATTTTTATTTATCCACCTTTTTGTTTCTTCGCGGTTTCGAATACGGTCTGTCATGTTTTGAATAGAACTGATACCATGTGTATCATAGAGCACCTGCATATAGTTCCTTTTGTTTTGTAGTCCCCTGAATTATTTATTTATTTGGCATACCTGTGTTTAGAGGTTTGACTGAATGAAGATTAGGGTGTGTTTGTACCGAGAAATGTGATTGGCCAAATATTTATTCGTGGGTGAACGCTTTGCTCAGCGTGTAAGGTTGTCATCGTAACATATAATAAGGGAGTATACTTATCATATGTCACCTTGGTAATTTGTGACGAGGGGAATCCCGTTGCCTTGAGAACGGACGACCAGGGGAAGAAATCAAATAGAACCAGGCCAATGAGAAAAAAATGTAAAGAGACTGAAAGAAGACATTGCACTTTAAGACATAGTGTTAAATCTTTAATGATGTGCCATCATTCAATTCTTAGATTTCATAAACTAATATGCGTGTGTGCTGTGTTTGTATGAATGCTCTTAATGTGGTAATGACGGTAGATGAGCGCGCGGGCGTGTGTGTGTGTGTGTGTGTGTGTGTGTGTGTGTTTGTGTGTGTGTGTGTGTGTGTGTGTGATTGTGTGCGTGCGTGCGTGCGTGCGCGCATTAATTTGTAATATTATTTGTCGAATTTTGAAGCCTCTTACAGTGTGTGTATATGGCATAGTTTACGTGGGAACGTATTAATTGTTTGTTATTGTTGACTGTGATCTTTGTAACCACATCAACACACATTCCTACACTTCATCTTTTTAAGGCAAACGGCAATAAATAATGTCGTATCTTATGTTGTCGTAACTTATCTTGTCGTATCTATCGTGTCTTATAGTATCGTTATACACTAATCAATATTCCAAATAGAAAAAAGCGTGATTGGGACCTCGGCTTTGGGGTCTTTTTCGACTTTTAATATGTCGACCTCGTCATCTTAAGCCGCTGTGAAATTGGTTTAGTCGCCTGTTCGGCGTTAAAACCTAATAACTCACTAACAAATTCTTATAAACAACGTCGACTGAACTAATCTTCTATTTTTAACATACGCAATATTCACAATCTAACTGAAGAGGCGTGTGTGTTTCCTATTTTCTATCACATTGTTGTGTTTATTTACCATGTAGCTGAAAAAAGCAGAAGTGATTCCGGTGCCATTTCGACTGGAGCGATCATTGGCATAGCTGTTGGTGTTGGACTTCCTGTGGCTGTGGCTGTGGCTGTGGCTGTGGTGTGCTGGTACGATGCGCTTAATTTGGTTTTTTGCATTAATCTCCACAGCTCTGAATAAAAGTCATGTTTACATTTTAACCCCATGCTAAGAAAAATGAACACGAACTAATACAGGAGGTATGGATCTGCATGAGCCAACCGAAATTTCAGAAGCTCATTAGGATCTATGCCTCTTGTTGATACCTGTGTTTTTCCAAGTTTTCTTGGCCGGTTGCGGATTTTCTTTGTTGAATGAACACAGATCTGAAGAAAAAAAAAAAAACAGAATACAATTCCAATTCCATGGATGGGTATTGAAAAGCACAAAAGTATATTGACGCATGTCGCAATGTGTCAGTTTTTTTAATTTTTGTTAAAAACTCATTCGAGACGTGCCGCCTCCGGATACGCGGCATAAGCCGACAATAAGCAAAATCCGGAGGCGGCACGTCTCGAATGAGTTAAAGTTGAGTTAAAATTGCTTTGGTTAAAATCAGTAAGTTAACCGATCATTTGGTTTAAATCTAAACTGTATAGAAACATTGCATCGTTTAGTCAGGTGATCGGTTATAGAGTCGTACAAATGTTCCTCGGTAATCAGTTGTTTTCTGTCAGAGCGTGTACTCGTATGAATTTATGTGCGTGCGTGCGTGTGTGTGTGTGTGTGTGTGTGTGTGTGTGTGTGTGTGTGTGTGTGTGTGTGTGTGTGTGTGTGTGTGTGTGTGTTTTCATAGCTTCTCTCATACAACTCTCTGACTGCCAGAGGAAAACCCAGCAACAAATATATATTAGATATATTAGATCGTTCACGTAGAAACAGTTGAGATTAATGTTATACTTTTTTTCCCTAAAAAAATCAAAACATGATCTTTGGTAACAGCCGGTTTCTTTAGGTTTCTCTTGTTTCTGCTGCATTTTTTTTTCTTTGGTGTTTTTATTTTGCTGGTGGATTTACTTTCACTTCCGAAACATGCTGCGTTTCCTAATTTGGCTATGTGAACACAAGTCACTTTTAATTTGAATAACTATTTAACTATTTATTTTTGTTTATTTTTGTCTCACATTTATTTGCCGCATTTCTTTACGAGTCAGTTTAGAAAGAATTCATTTGTATGTTCTTGTTTCGTAGTTTGCTGGTTGGTTTACTCGTCGTTTATTTGTGTGTGCATATAGATGTGTTTCCATTTTATTCTGTGCTCTGTAATTGCGACCCTACAGTGTCCTGTCTGGTGCCATTTTTATTTTCCTCTCATCCATTTCTTTGTTGCAGCTATCGCCACAATAAATGCAGGTGAGACTACGAAGTGTTACCCAGTAGCAAAACGTCTTCGGGCCCGCCGCGACGGCCGCAGAGGGCCCGGGCATAGCCGTACGCGGATCCACTGTTCGTGGGCCCGAGGACCTGTGCTTACATTTGCTCCTTTCTGTTGTAATAGTTGGGTGAACTTGAAACGTGAATTTCCTTCACCTGCCGAGAAAACGGAACACTGTCAGATTGCAAGAGGCACAGGTCCTCATGAGCCTCGTTAGTTTATATATATATATATATATATATATATATATATATATATATATATATATATAATATATATATATATATATATATATATATATATATATATATATATATATATATAATTTTTTAATAAATTCTGAGAATGCTGTGCTAATGCCATGGAATTCCAGGCTGGTAAGCTTGCATTGTGTGGTACAATTACTCTTTACTTTTAACAAAGGCGTCGCCCAAAGCCAAAAAATGCACTCAATCAGAGTAGCTCCAAGGGACGTAATATTTTAATAAATTCTGAGAATGCTGTGCTAATGCCATGGAATTCCAGGCTGGTAAGCTTGCATTGAATGCAATGCAAGCTTACCAGCCTGGAATTCGATGGCATTAGCACAGCATTCTCAGAATTTATTAAAAAATTACGTCCCTTGGAGCTACTCTGATTGAGTGCATTTTTTGGCTTTGGGCGACGCCTTTGTTAAAAGTAAAGAATATATATATATATATATATATATATATATATATATATATATATATATATATATATATATATATATATATATATATATATATATATATATATATATATATAAATTTACAGAAACTGTCAAAATATCTTTAAAAGAGAGAGAGAGAGAGAGAGAGAGAGAGAGAGAGAGAGAGAGAGAGAGAGAGAGAGAGAGAGAGAGGAATAAAATGAAATAAAATGAAATGGAGAGAGAGAGAGAGAGAGAGAGAGAGAGAGAGAGAGAGAGAGAGAGAGAGAGAGAGAGAGAGAGAGAGAGAGAGAGAGAACAATGAACAAAGAACAATGAACAATGAACTTTTATTTTACAACGGTAGAAGTATTTGGTTACAAGACCAATTTTCAAACTTGCCGTTGCTACAAACTACTTATCAACGTTTTCATAAACAAAACAATGGTCTAAAACATAACTAGGTCAAACACATACACACGCACGCATGTTCACTCGCAAACACACACACACACTACTCTAAGGAATTCAATTATGTGCTAGCAAACAAAATACTGATGAATATAGCGCGATAGAAAAGAAAGAAAATGTGTTAAAAAACCTTTAAAGAGAATTTAAAAAACATTATGAATAAAAAATTCCAACATATAAATTGCATAAATCGCGCACATGGTGTGCGCGTGCTTGCGCTCATGCGTGCGTGCGTGCGCGTACGCGTGTGCAATCTGCCACATTATGACAGACCACGCACACACGCACACGATCACATAACGTGACCACACGCATGAACGCACACACGCACACAGACGCACGCACCCACACACACACACACACACACACACACACACACACACACACACACACACACACACACGATCACACACCCATACGCACGAATGCACACAGCCACACATACACACACACATACGCACAAACATACGCACGCCATACGCGTGCCAGTACATCAAGGCAGGTATTACTTGTCAGACATGGAGTCAATGCACATGCCGATATATGTATTCTAAGAACATGCAGTTTTCCGCATGTAAAGCTGGATTATTTTAGATATTTGAAGAGGCCGTCTTTAAAGGAGGGCAGGGACATACTTCTAAGGTTACATGGAATCGAATTCCAGAGAGTACTACCTGAGTATGTTAAGCTAGATTTAAAGATGTCAATGCGAGGCCGCGGAACCTGATAGTGCCGCCCCAGTCTGGGATGTCGTGAGGAAATTACTGAAAAAAATGGGTCAAGATAACGGGGCCCTTTTTGTTTACACAGCTTATACATAAAAATGGCTTTGTTACATATAAGGTGCTGCTTCAGGGGAAGCATACCAAGAACTTCAAGTTTTTTTTTCCGTTGCTATTTGAGGATCCGGTAGGATAAGTTTAGCAGCCCTCCTGTGTAAAGTATTCAGCCTCTTTAAATGCACTTCACTTGAACCATCCCACACTGTTGATGCGTAGTCTATGTGCGACTTTACATGGGCGTTATAGAAAAGTGTACGCGTCTCTACATCGGTAATGAATTTCAACTTTGATAGCATATAAAGGTTTTTTGAGACACGTTTACATACGCTGCTAATGTGAGTTTTCCACTTAAGTTGATCATCTACCGTGACCCCAAGGAGACGGTGTTGAGATACCTGTTGGACTGGTTTGCCGTTTACTGTTAGATCAAGAGAAAGTGGGCGCAGCTGATGTCTTTGACGTGAGGCTATCACCATGCATTCTGTTTTAGATGGATTAAGAACCATTGAATTAGAATCGCACCAGTGAGAAACCTCCTGCATGCTTTTTTGCAGACGTGTATTAATCGCATTAACACTATGATCAGGCGTATGAAGAGTTGCGTCATCCGCAAACAAATCACACGAGGTTTGGTTACTACTCAGGTGCAGTGGTAGATCATTTATGAATACACAGAAGAGCAATGGCCCGAGGACAGAGCCTTGAGGCACGCCGCTCGTGACAATACCGTGGGACGAGTAGTTACCATTTAAGAAAACTCTTTGCCTCCTACCGCTGAGGTAGGAATTAAAAAACGATACGGCATCTGCATTGCATAAATATGCTTGAAGTTTAGACAAAAGGATGTTGTGGTCTACAAGATCAAAGGCTTTTTTGAAATCGAGATAGACTGTCCCAATCATTTGACATTGATTTATAGAAGTTAACCAGGTGTCAACAAGTCTTGTTAATGCCGTATGGCACGAATGTTTTGGTCTAAAGCCTGACTGATGGGTATGTAGAAGATTACAGGTATCAAGGTACTGGTAGAGATGTTTGTGAACATGTCTTTCAAGTGGTTTTGACAAGGAAGACAAAAGGGATATAGGTCTGTAGTTATTCACGTCCGTAAGATCTTTAGATTTGGGCAGGGGTATTACTTTAGCATGTTTAAGCTCAGTAGGAAACGTGTTGTGTTGAATACACAAATTATAGATGTAGGTTAGTGATTCAATTGTGTAAGGAAGGGAAAGTTTAAGTATTTTGGGGCTAATCTCATCAGGTCCGGACGATTTCTTGTTTTTTAGTGAATTTATAAGCTTGCCAACCTCGTGCACTGCTAAAGGGGGAATACAAAAGGATGACTTATCCACTGTCCTTTGCGAACAAAAGTTAAGTAGAGCCTCAGGACACGAATATGTACTTGACGTTTTGGATGAGGAGTTTACTGACTGGGCAACCGACAGAAAGTGTTTGTTAAAAGTGTCTGCGTTGAGCTGAGAGGGGATAGCGGATGATCTTCTACTGTTGCCTCTGGTGATAAGATTAAGCGCTCGCCAGAGAGAAGATGTTTCTCTGTTCTCCCTTACCATTCGTTCGAACAGAGTTTTTTGAGCCCTTCGCACCATTGATTTGACACGGTTTCGTTGGCGTTTGTACTCAGAAAACTGTTTTTGTTTTCTTAAGTTATTACGAAGTTCCATCGCTTGGATAATATCTTGTGTTAACCAAGTCGGTAACGTATGATTTTTTACTCTCTTTTTTCGTAAAGGGGCATGCTTATTAAGCACACTGTTGAAAAGATTATACCAGAGATCCAAAGCAATGTCAGGATTGTCTTCATTGTGTACAATGTCAAATTGTGTTTGGTTAAGATCAGCTAGAAAGGCCGACTCACAGAAGTGTTTAAAGGAGCGATAAGAGATGGTGGTGTGTCCAAGCTTAGGCTGCGCTGGTAGTTTTGATGACCATAAACATACAGTGGGATAGTGGTCACTGATACTGAGGTCAGCAACACTAACGTTATATACGTTTTGGGGACGGTTAGAGTAAATGTGATCTATGAGTCTTGCTGATGTGGGAGTAATTCTAGTAGGGGAAGAAACTAGTTGTTTTAGACCAAGCTGTGTCGTAACACAATCCCATGCTGCGTGAGATTTAAGCATATCAATATTGAAGTCGCCTAGCAATAAGACATCGCTATTAGACAAATCAACATGTTCAATGGATTGCAGGAAGTCGTCATACCATTCATACGAGGCAGACGGGTTACGATAGAAAAAACCTATAATGACTGGTCTGGTTTTAGGGCCTTTGAGCTCAAGCCAGATACACTCTACGTCAGGGGTTTCTAAGTCTTCACGTCGACGAACGAGTGTTTGGATAGAGTTATGTATGTAAACGGCAATACCAGTCCGACCACGCATACAGGGGTCTCGCCGAACAATACTAAAGTTGGGAATACTGATGGCATCGTTACTCATATCAGGGTTTAAACGTGTTTCACTTAAACCAAACAAGTGGAACGGTTCAGGTGCGTTTAAGTAAACGTTTAAATCGGACACCTTATTGAAGAGGTGGTAGATATTCAGATGACCGATTTTTAGGTTGCACTGCTTCTTTGCTGGGTGCTTCATTTTCATTAACGAAAGCAACCCTAAACTGCAGCGCACTAGAAACTAATATGATTTTTTTTTTACGTTAACGAAATAAAATAATAATTAAAAAAAGGAAATAGAGGAAGTACACTCTATAAGTGTCAATGGTGCACAGTAGAGTCGTACTATATGTGCACACCGCTTCAGCTATCGCACGTCAGGCGTGTCAGTAAGGGACACTAATAGTACTGCAAGCACGAGTAGTAGCTGCTGGTAGTTCTTGGCGGTACACAACTAACGCACACGAAATTTAGTTCATACCACACAAATGAGGTATTATGAATACCGAAATAATGAAAACACTGTTTTTCGTTGTCAAATACAAATGCTGAATGAAAAGAACCAATTCGCTTAGCCGTGGCTAATATAGTTGATCGCACCCAAAACGACTCAGTAAGCATGTGTTGGATTGATACTCTGAGACCAGTGTCCGCCATTAATAATAGCCGGCATGGGGAAGGCCGGAAAGTATGGAGCACACATGCCACTGCCCGGGTGCGGGAGTCCGTACGGTGAAGGGTAGTACCACTGAACACCATCAGGGGGATTAAGTTTCTGTTGCCACAGAGCTGTAGGCGGATACATCAGTTGCTGTTGTTGGTGGTGACTATGTTGCCAGTCAACAAAAGCAACTGGCGTATTCTGTAGTTTCTGAGGCTCTGACATTGTCTCTTCCTGCTGGTGTTGTGGTTCTTGTTGCTGTAGTTGCTGCTGCGGTTCTGTTTGATTTTGCTGCAGTTCGCCCTGCTGATATTGACGTTGATTTTCCTCTATTTGATGCGCAGCTAAAGGCGCACGCCCCGCAGCAACGTCCGAGTAGAGGTGATTAGCAGTAGTCTCATCGCTAGAAGAGAGAGAGAGAGAGAGAGAGAGAGAGAGAGAGAGAGAGAGAGAGAGAGAGAGAGAGAGAGAGAGAGAGAGAGAGAGAGAGATTTGCACTAATTACAGACGTAATCATCTTTTACACTTTTCAAAGGAAATGTCCGCGCTCGGGTGATCAGCAGGATCCTGCACCAGATCCAGACGTCGAGGAAATGGGCGAGATGTTACCCGCAAACCAACCTAAGGTTAGAGAAATTGCCGCTCAGTTCGAAGACCTAGCGGCACGCGCTTGAGGAGCTCCAAACTGACGGGTTCCATTACTCGAAGATGAATGTATCAGATTGCAAATGTGCAAAAGGCCATTGGGCCAGCGTCGGCCTCCGCTTGCCCGCGCACGGCTGTGCGCGGGCCAACGGCGACCGACGTCGGCATGGCCTTTGTACACTGGGTTGTTAGTTGTGACAACTGCCCGCATCTCTAGTCTCTCATTTTAGCACGACTTAACCTGGTGTGTACGACGTTTTGTGCCTCGGAGAAAGCGTAAGTTAGGCTATCTGCTGATAAGCA
>BTPG01000003.1:63686283-63748783 GCA_036245525.1 Semisulcospira habei | reverse complement strand
AGCTGTGCAATGGAACAATTTTGTGTACCACTTTATGAACAAATATCATTTAGCGACAAGTGACCTGACGTGAAATATTTTTACTCAACTCCTATGATTTGTCGATTTGGCTGTACAGTCGTAAGATTTTGGTGAATAGAAGAAAACAAGCCATTTTCAATACCCTAAACAGAGCCCCGGCTGATTTCAATATCGAAGTCAAGCATGCAGACTTCATGTGTGCCTGCGCTGTTTCAGGTTTGAAAATGTGGCCAATTCAAGTGAAGGTGGATCTTCCATATACTGGGCTTAATGTAATATATATATATATATAAGAACTATATATATATATATATATATATATATATATATATATATATATATATATATATATATATATATATATATATATATAAGAACTATATATATATATTATTAAATTCTGAGAATGCTGTGCTAATGCCATGGAATTTCCAGGCTGGTAAGCTTGCATTTACCAGCCTGGAAATTCCATTGCATTAGCACAGCATTCTCAGAATTTAATAATAATAAAAATATATAAAAAAATTACGTCCCTTGGAACTACTCTGATTGAGTGCATTTTTTTGGCTTTGGGCGACGCCTTTGTTCAAAGTAAAGAATATATATATATATATATATATATATATATATATATATACATATATATATATATATATATATATATATATATATATATATATATATATATATATATATATATATATATATATATATATATATATATATATATATATATATATATATATATATATATATATATATATTCTTTACTTTGAACAAAGGCACATTTAGGGATGTAAATCAGTCATTTCATGAAAAAAAAATCATTTTCCTTTACTACTGTACAGCAAAACTGTCTCATTGTTCGCGTTCTTTTAACAGTGAATCATATTAGGTAAATTGTCACTAAATGATATTTGTTCTAAGATTGGTATAGAAAAGTGGTTCTTTGCGGATAAATTGGCAAAAAGATAAAACGTTGTGCGCCACGAAGTCAAACGCCCCACACGTGTATAATGAGTCACGTGGAAGAAAGGAGGTTAAAAGGGAAGAGAAAACAGGGAGGGTGGATGAGGCAGCAGAGGAATGGAGTTAGTTAGGCAGTTAGGGGGAGAGGGGGTACCAGGGGGGGGGGGGGGAGAGGGGGGGGGGGGAAAGGGGGTGGGGAGAGGCAAGGGTGTGTGACCCAGTGATAGTAGATAATGGACGTTGTTTGAGAAAATAGGTCACATTGAACTGCAAGCGTTTCGACGAAAAACAGTGGATTGAAAACTCAGAAAAACATGAGATATGACACGCTGTGCGGGTTTTAGTCCTCTGTTTTCGTGAAACACCTTCAGCTTTGGCCTATTTCTGATAACCCAACTTTAAATATCGTGATACCCGAAGTTTGTTATAAGGGAGTGGTATATCTTATATCCGACTTTAGTTGTAAGTATATGCCCTTGCGAGTAGAGAAAAAATCTCAGGGGCAAATCAGTTACCTCGGGGTGGTAACGTTTTGTTTGGAACCTTAAACCTGACACAAAAGCCCCCCCCCCCCCTCCCCCTTTGGCGCTAGACCATACTCAAGTGGCCCCAAAATCAAACAACGTGTGTGTGAGTGTGTGTGTGTGGAGGGGGGGGGGGAGGGGGAGGAAGAAGGAGTGTGTGTGTGTGTCAACAATTTCGATGGGTTGGTTGGTTGTACACTGCTTAACGTCCCGATGGCAACAAGACTTTCTCAGGACGTGCCTGCACTGCTTGTGAAAGGAAACTAAACGAAATATTGAACGTATGTTGCCAGCCGGTCTAATACGCTAACTAAACCTAAGACCATTTAGCAACACACATCCAATATCAAGAACTACAGACAGCGCAGACAGTAGGGAGAGTTTTAAAATGAAAATACAGGGGAATGGACAAAGGGTAGACAGACACATGCTCCAGAATAGAGAGGAAAACTCACCCTGTGGGGCTGACCTGGGTGACCCTGGGAACTAAAAAGTAATCAACCCCAGCCAAGTCCTTCAGGGCTGACCCGGATGGGGGTACTCTCGATGGGGGAGGGTGGGCGTGTGTGTGTGGAAACTCGCCAAACAATCAAATGGGGGGGGGGGGGGGGGTGAGCGGGGTCCAAACACCCCAAAAAGGGACTTTGTTATGGCATTTTAAACAATTTTGGGTCGGGGTGGGGTGTGTGTGTGTGTGTGTGTGTGTGGGGGGGGGGGGTAGGTGGTCCCAGAACCCCTAGGATCACCCTCCAGATCCGCCCCTGACACTGCATCTAGACTTTCTTTCCTTCTGCCTCTACTATACAGCATTACGCTATACTATTCCCAGTGGTTAGCAACAATGACGTCATCGACACACTCGCAGATTTAATACCGGAAAATCAAGTCTTTATGAAGCGAGTTTACATAAAAAATGAGATCAGCAAGATGCATAAATCCTCATGAGTCTGCGCGACTGCGGGGGCTCATGAGCATCTATGCCTCTTGCACTATTTCTTTGTTTGCTATCTGTATCGTGGCAGCAAACACAAGATGTGTTCACAGGCAATGAGTGGCGGACAACACCATACAGCTTAACCCATTCAGCCCTGACGCACTACAGCAGGAGATGGGTCGACCATGATAATTCAAGGGTAGTGCTAGATTAGCTTGGCGCCTGTCGGCGCCAAGCTAATCTGACACTACCCTTGAATTAGCATGGTCGATTCACCTTCTGCAACAGGTGCATAATCGTTAGATGACGCCTGCAAAATTTGGGACTCGGAAATACGTGCGTCGGGCTGAATGGGTGAATTCCGCACGGCGTACGGTGCAACATCGAATGTGCTGCGCAATCTTCCGAATAGGGCCTGAACTTCCAGGGACGTCTGTGTCATATAGGAGTGACGTTAACATCGACCGGTATTTTAGCTTTTTAATCAGCTTGACAGCAAATTGTCAACACAGGTAAACACCAATCCTATAGATTCATCACGCAAAAAAAATAAATAAAAAATTTAAGTCTGTTGTAATGGACGCTAGAATATCAAATCATTGTGAATCAATCCGGCTCATTGACTCTTATGGAATGCAAAAGTGTAACAGTGCACTGTCTCATCTACCGTGAGGAGCAAGCAGCCATTTTCCTGTCTTCTGGCTTAAGACCAAAGAGTAGCTGGAAACGTAAGTACAATGACTAGAGTCTTTCTTTCTTCTTTTCCAACGCCTGTGTCGTGCATTTCTCGGAAATAACATGGAAGCTCTTGAGGTAAATCACCGCATACGTATGTATCGCTGCATGAATGGGAAATAGTGTTACATGTAATGTCTTTTCACTTACAGTCAGCTGTCGACACAGGTATTTTGTAAAGCAAGCCGGGTCGAACCCTAGTATGCAAAAGGCTACCAGGCCGAAGTCGGTCTAAGTGGAACCGTGCACAGTCGTGTAAGCTTCGCTCAAACTATCTATTCAGTGGCATACGACCAGCAGAACGTAGTAAATACAGCTCTGCTGTCATTCGGCAAAACACATCGTCCTTAGGTCTACACAGCGCATCTTTTTTTTTCCCTCTCTTTTTTGTTGTGCATGTAACTCGCTCGTTGCCGAGTAAATCTGAACACCACCCAAATGCAAGAGGAATAGATTCTCATGAGTCCCCGCAGTTGCGGGAGCTCATGAGGATCTATGCCTCTTGCTGACGCCAGTTTGTATCCATGTTCTCAAGACAACTGTAGGGCTTGTTAATGTTGAGTTGACGAAGACTGCAGAAACACGGACACTGAACGGGTTAAAGTCAAGGTGAAATGTACAACCGCCGGCTGTAGTCAAATTATCTGCGGCAAAATAACACCGACACTCATAAAGCCGCCCGCAAACAGACAGACTTATCTGCTCTCCAGATAACGTGTTTGGACCTGCATTTTTAAAGACACTGTGGCCCCTAAATGCATCACAGTATCATAAAATCAAGTTGGGAGTAACTGCGGTACTCAATTCTAACCAATAAAACCTAAAAAAGTCCTATCATTTGTATAAAAAAAATCTGAGGGCATGAGAAACAACATACGTTTCCCAATTCGGCAATTTTAAATGGGAAAAAGCTATCATTCACCAAAAACGTACCTTAAAAGATGCCGACTTTCACTATTTTCTTGCACTTTATGCTCACATTATTGAAAATTAATAGGTAAATAGAGGTAAAAATTAAACGGAATAACTTTAGTAATTATTTTGTTCTAATTAATTTTGTGTATTTTTACAAATTGGGGGTAGAGATACAAAATCAACCACTGTGGCACTCACAGTAATCACAGCATCACCTAGTCAGTTTAATAATAATTGTGACATTCTGTTTTAATGACGTAAGCCTGAAAATGGACTGCCAAAGCTTTTGACAATGTCTGAAGGCCTCTGACACATTATTTTTGTCTTTTTTTACGATTTCGCAGAATGGCCATTTACTGGGTGCACAAATACCTTCACTGTGAACCAGAGATACAATATTGTTACATTTTGTTTTTCGCAGAGGTTGCAGAGGGTGTGCCTTAACATAATATTGCCTAATTTGGGCTTCTGAAATTAATTCTGACTTATTTAAAGGGAAATGTTTTTCAACTTCATTTTAGCATCCGCGAAGAGCGTGAATGGGGGTACCCTTTCGCCATCGGCTTTATCTCTGATGTGTTCCTAAGGAATTTAGGGGAACATGGCTTAAACATCTCAAGACATACTAAGGTACACATTGAAATCCATCTTACTGAGTACTGGGGAGGGGGGGGTGCACGGTAGCTAGGACTGAATTATGGACTATTGTAGACGCAGGAATGCACGTAGAAGCGCCATATTACGAGACTGTAACGTGACAAAGCAAACAGTACGAAATGTCTGAATACACAGCCAGTTTCAAGTAGGGAAACAAAAATTATGTGAAAATGGAGCATTCTCCTGTTTCCTCTGTGACGAGCTGTGTTTTGTATATGTTTTAATATTATATTTTATTACGTCACCCCTCTGGTCAATGGTCAATACATTGTAGCATGATTTTGCGCGGCCGGTTGCCACAGAGCTGCCGAGTGCGAGTTCTGGCGGAGGTGACCTACTTAGCTCCAGTCTTAGAGATTTTCCCTTTTGGCTGTCCCATCTAATTTTAGCTAGAAGTGACCAATCATTTAATTAGACCAGTGGTAGACATCGACCTTGACCCAGTAGCGCCCCCTCGTGGTAGAGTCTCCACGCCAAGAACGCATTTGCTGTAGCACCACGAAGGAAGCAAGACCTAATTGAGCGTCAAACTATTTACCCAAGTTTTGTTTAACTGGGCCTCTGTAAGTCATACATTTTACTATTTTTTACTTAGAAATGTTGGTTGTCTTTGCATATTTCGAAGATATATTTTATGCACTGATTTTGATGTATTATGCAATTTCTCTGACTGACCGGTCTGTCTTTGACAGTTTGAGAGGAGCACTGTGGTCACTCAAGGCCCCGCTACACGAGCCCGGTTTTGAGGCCGAATTCCCGATCAGTTTTCGAATCGGTAGGTGATCGGGCCGGATTAAAAAAACGTGTGCAGTGCCACACTGACATTTAGTCTCGACTTGTCAAGTTTAGCCGACCGGTTTGAACGGCGAAGATCAAAGTCGTACCTGTTCTGCAAAATGACTGCTAGTTTTGACAGTGATGATGATGTGCTTGCATTATCAGCAGTTTTGGATCATATTCGGGAAGAGGCGTGCGAAACATCAGCGGCAACGGCGGTAGTACTGATCACAACAGGCGTGTTCTGCCATTTGCAAACCGTGTTGAAACGACATGCTTTGCGAGACGCGCTCTGATTGGTTGAAGCTTACGATCGGGACGGATTCGGATCGGAAATATAGAGCAGGTAGTCTAGTCACCCGATTCCCAGCCGATTGGGACCGGATCGGATAATTGACGTCATCCGATCGCAAACGGATCGGAATCGGCTTCAAATTCGGTGCACAACCGGCCCGTGTGGCGGGGCCTTTAGGGGCTTGTGTTTGATTTGATCCTACTATCTAAGTTTACCATGTTTTAGGTTAATCTGATCACTCGTTTTCATGAAGATACTATGTTTATGTTGATCATTTGCACCAATTTGAGCAAGCCAAGATTATTGTTTGGCCTCCTCATGGAGATCAGAGTTTATTCAGGCTTAAATGATTTTGTTTACGTTTTAATGGCTGCCATTATCTCTGGCGCCTAAAGGCCGTTTTCAGAACTCACTTTTACTGACCAAAGAAAACTTTCATCAATCATTTGGGTTGTAGTCAGGGCTTGTTCAATGGTGCTGGGGATCATCTGGTCAGTTATGTTGACTTATTTCGAGATCGCTTAGCACCGGTGATAGGATAATCAGTTGCATTTTCTGGCTTCAGTATCCCTTTGTGTTGTATCACGCGCGCACTGTGTGGGATTGATCACGTGATCTCATTCTTAGCATGGATTGGTCAGCTGGCTGGCTGTGACGGTCGGTCAGCCAGTGTGTGTGGGTTTGGGTGACCGCTAGTACCTGCTAGTAATGTGATCGCGCGAAGAAGTTGTCATAATCCGAGTGCCTGTGAATAAACCGGTTATTTTCTAAACACCTTTTATTATAATAATGTTTGCAGTCCTCGATTTTAAGCGTGACAGGTTATGATGTGACATACGTAGAACTTAGTTTCCATTGATGTTTGCCAGAGGGAGAGTAGCTTCCCTTAGTCCAATGCTGATAAGAGACTTGCGTCGTCTGCTATTGTTTACATGTACTATGTGATAGCATACGAAGCCATTTATGTGTGCATAGCTGCTGCAATGGGTCTTACTTTGGAAGAGATGTGCTACTAAGATTCAGGACTTAGGGATATGATGTGTAATGCCGTTTTCTATTAGCTATTAGAGCTTATGTATATATTGTGGACCACGGCATTCCTCTCTCTCTCTCTTTCTTTCTCTCTCTCTTCACCCTGTGGTTATACTTCTAAGCTATACTAAAATGACACAATGTTTCAATTTCATACTTTATGATAACTTTATAATTATTTCTAGTCATATTAGTTTTTGTAGTAGCCTTATTCTATAAAATGCTGCCTTGACCAAAATACTTCAGTGGATGGTGGATGCGGTATGAGAACCTGTGTAATGATCTTTTGAATTCTCCAGCCACTGTAGTATTATGTAATAATAACATGCCTATCCCTCAATTTTATATAACATCAATTTTATATTTGATATGTACACTTGAGATGGAAATTATATTGTGTGTTATTTGATATTCCAGGTGTACTGCCTCCTTGCTGGAGAAATAAAACTATCTTCACAAGGCGCAACATGGCCTCCCTGTCTGTTATGTTGTAATCCGCCCCACCACACCTCTGCTGCTAATAATGTAAAAGGTTTGTTATACGAAAACTCGGCAGCGCCGTGGGGGCTGAAAAAAAAAATTGTTACATCAGAAATTATGTTATATCTTACCTTGTACACGGATTAAATTTTACAAAGACAAATAACAGATATGGCCGCGACCTCCCCCAAAGCCTTTGCTATATCCGAATTTTGTTATATCTGGCCTTGTTATAAGCGGACTTGACTGTATATGGGTCACTCTCCAAAACTGTGTAAAACAGAGGGTCCTACTTTCTGATGACTGTTTTTGTGAACCTTTCCTACCCATCGACTGTGTTGCTGATACCGATCCGTAGGAATTGAAAAGCCTGTGCATGAAATTATATTTACTTTGTGTTTTTACGCCTGAAATGTCAAATGGCGGATGTAAGTGTGACATGCATTGAGACCCTTTCTCTTTTCATGTACCAAATCTGATTGAATTTCAATTAAAAAAAAAGTCTAAACCCGCCTTTTTCTGCTGTTTGTGAACTGAAGTGAGAGTGTGATTTATTTTCTCCACAAGTTAATTCTGATACCTGGCGTTTTTAGCCAGTGAGAAAAATAGCCGTTGAACGTAGCGCGTGTTTCCGCCACACGTGTCAGCCAACAGGCACCGCTTCTTTTCACTACACGTATGAAGACAGAACTATTTGTATCCTTAGTCAGACATTGGGAGATGTGTTAGAAACGCGAATGTCGTGATTTAATTGCGAATGGACGAAATACAGACTTAAAAAAAAATGGTAATCGACGATCGCTTCCTGTTTCCGCTGTTACGTTCGACTACAACATTTTAGCATTTTACGATAGTAAACCTACAACACATGAACCATGTTGCATGAATAGATTCCGGTTGTCATCGGAAGACTAGTAGTGCATTCTGTCAGTCTGAAAGAGGTTCGGAGAGAAAGCGCGAAGCACGAATGAATTTGGTGTCCTTCATACTTCCAAATGTTACGTTGGACATATTTACAATTTTGCATCTTGAGTTACCACCTCATAAAAACACGCAAATGCGTGAATGCTAATATTTATGTATTTAGTACATAAAATGAAGATTTAAATCTTTATTTACAATAAAACACAGACAAAATAACACTTAGTGGTATTTGGTTTGTTGTGGTCAATGTCACACTTTTGGTACACAACTGTGTAGAGTGACCCATAGACGGCTTGTGCGGGGTGTTATATCTTGTTGGCTTGGGACACGCACGCCATTGGGATACTGGGGTCAGTTGCATGAATGAGCTTAGTCTTGCGCCAGCCACCAAGCACGATTCATTTCGCGCAACACATTTGTCACAGTTGTTAACAAAATCTGCAAATGTCTTCAACTGTGAAATGTTTTCAATGACACCACTCGAGAAAAGGCAATATATTAACTCATTCTACACCAACACCGAAATCCCCAAATGTTGCCGTTGTCCTCTGAAGACTGCACTCTAGTGCAGGACACAGATCGACCATGATAGTTCAAGGGTGATGCCAGAATAGCTTGGCGCACATAGGCGCCAAGCTATTCTGGCATCACCCTTGAACTATCATGGTCGATCCATATCTTGCTGTGGTGTGTGTGGGGTAGACTGATTTAAGTCAGTGGCATTTGCCTAGCACGCAGAAGACTATCGGGCCGAAGTCTGCCACAGAAGGCCCTCTGCGGCCGACTTTGGCTACATCGTCTTTGCGATCTTAAAAAAAAAAAAAATGTTGCGTTATCGTAAACGTTCCATCAACACGAGGCATAGATCAGCATAAGCCCGGGCAGCCTGTCGGTGCTCATGAGTTTCTCTGCCTCATACTATCGAGATTCTCACCATTGCTGCTCGCCAGGGAGGCTATGGATAGGGTTGAAAGCCGCATTTAAAAAAATAAAGTTTATCAGATGAGTGGCACACACAAATCTGAAGAGCTCGCGCGAATTGTTTTGAGACAACTTCACACAGCCGGCTTCAACTGGTGACTTCTTTCGAGGGGTTGGCAGCTGATTGTTCCTTGTGATAGACGATATAGAAGAGATCGGTTAAAGCTACAGAAGTCTGCGTGTATGACATGGTTTAAATAACAGCTGCCCGCGCCTGTGTCAGTAAAGTTCTCCCCTGACACTGTACCTACATTTTTGTGTCTGAAAAATGCGGTCATTCAAAAGTCACAACCGTGCAAGAAACATGTAGACACACTGGCCTCAGCAAGAGGCATAGATCCTGATGAGCCCCCACACGTGCGGGGTGCTCATGAGGATCTATGCCTTTTGCAGTTGGATCGTGTTTACCTATTCTCGGCAGTCAATTGATTAACCCATTCAGCCCTGACGCACTACACCAGGAGGTGGGTCGACCATGATAATACAAGGGTAATGCCAGATTAGCTTGGCGCCTGTCGGCGCCAAGCTAATCTGGCACTGCCCTTGAATTATTTGGTGGATCCATTTCCTGCAACTGGTGCATAGTCGTTAGATGACACCTCGAAAGAGTTAAGGCAGCTGTGATTGTAAAAAAAAAAATAAAATAAAATAAAACAAATACATAGATAAGTACTCTTTCAAGCCCCATCTTGCTGACGATAAGTGTGTACAAATCAATTGCTATTGACTGCGACAGTCCGTCAGTGGGATTCACAGTCAGTTTAGCGATCGCACACGTATTGACATCAGCATCGGGAAATCCAGAAGCTACAAAGGGTTTACACGCCGTCTTATACAGGTTGTTGACGGCCGCTTCATCTCTCATCACCCACTTCCCTAACCTAAATTATATGCGTCAGCAATATCCCCTCCCCGCCCCCCCCCCCCTCCCACACACACCCCTCTCTCCCCTCCTTTCTTTCACAATCACACGCACACACCACACACACCTGCGCGCACACCACACACACGCACACACCCCACACACATGCACGCACCCACGCACACACCTCTCACCCTGTCTCCACAGACCTTGTCCAAAAACACACATGCACATATTCTCGGTACTGGCACACACACACACACACACACACACACACACACACACACACACACACGCACGCACGCACGCACACACACACAGACACACACACACACACACAAACAAAAACACAAACACACACACACAAACACACACACAAACACACACAAACATACCACATATACACACACACGCAAGCACGCACACATACACACACACCACACACTTACACACACAAAACACGCGCCCGCAAACCACACATATATTTATACACACACAACACACACTTGCACGCACGCACGCACACATACACACCCACCCTCCCCCTACTCAAACACACACGTACGGACACGCCACACACACACACACACACACACACACACACACACACACACACACACACACACACACTAACACTAACACTAACGCACACTCACACACACATACACAATACGCACACACACACACACACACACACACACACACACACACACACACACACACAAGATACCTACATATATACACACACACATGCAGACACTCACGCATACGCACAAACACCCATGTACATTCATCCACGCACACGCGTGTGACAGGTCGGATTGGGTTTGTGTTGAACGTGCCCCTCTTAATCCATGATCGATATGGGTGCATGTGCACTGACGAACTCTGTTGCTCGTGCCACTGCACGCACGTTGTCTGTCTAAAGATGTTTCAGTGTACACATTTTGGATTGCCTTTAACCTTTCACGACAGCACAACGAGCAACGCACAAGTGCAAGAGGTATAGATCCTTATGCACCACCGCGGGGGCTTATGAGGATCTATGCCCATTGCGGATCGTGTTCGTCTCCGTATAGAGAGATAATGAAGCGGGGATTTGGCAATGGTTCCAGTGGCATATCATTTGACATTTCGATACGCTGGGAGCGGGCGGGTCAATGTGACAGCTTTCATGTACGAGGTAAGACGAATAAATACAAACACAGATAAAAGACCCGGCCATTCATGATCGTTGTTACTTTTGTTCAATCGATATATTTTAAGGCGGGGTCTATATTGGTAGACCCTACTGACACCACAGCGGAGGGAACTGGAGTCAGCCCTGTTACACACCGGCCGTACTCAAGAGTTGTGTGAACAAAGACACCACCAGACATTCGTGTTCCAGAATCGTCTTTTATTTCGGGTACAACATTCTTCCAATAAGTTGGGCAGGACCAACCTACTAGCAAAATCGTGATCAGAGCATTCTGTCTGAGCTCTTGTTCTGGGCTCTTCTTCTCCTGAGCTCTTGTTCCTCTCTTGAGCTCCTGTTCCTACCCTTTTTTTTCCGTTTTGAGCTCTCCACAATATATACACATTCGGGGGACAGTGCCCTATTATTGGGAACGTCCCTCTTGGCTCCCAATTTGTCAAAAGAGCGTCTTTCTGTCAACCATTAATTTCTACTACAATGGGTCTACCCCCAGGCCGTATACACTATACCTATATTTCTTGATCTTGGCCTTACATATTCAGTACCACATCCCTTGATCTTGGCCTTACATATTGAGTACTCTAAGCCCCCAGGGAGTGTGGCCCATATTCAATAACGCTTGCTCGCAAATTCAACACATGGAAGCTTGCGTCAGTGTTCGATCTTGGCCTTACAACTTAGGTATATGATACTAAGCCCTCATTAATAATAGTCCTGAATAATAATTATATACTAATACATGGGGGTGTCATACGTAGTGTAACATTCCTCCCTGACCCGAGAAAAATACATCCCGTTCAGGATTATTTTTCTTTCCTTTCTTAGGGGGTATACACTACGGAACATATGACAATATAATTGCAAATTATTAACCAATCAAAATACATTTCATGACATCGGCACGTGACATCTTATACAATTACTCCATCAAGTATTCGATCCAAATAAAAAAAAAAGAGTTCATTGTCCATGATTCGAATAAAAAAAAAAGAAAAAGAGTTCATTGTCCACGATTCGAATAAAAGAAAAAAGAAAAAGAGTTCATTGTCCATGATTCGAACATAATAAAGGCAAAGTGTTCATTGTCCACGATTCGAACCAAAATAAAAGAAAAAGAATTTTGTCCACGAACTGTTTGTCTCTCATGGGCACCGTTGCGCTCACGGTCCCAACATCTTCGTCCACTTTGTAGGTCGCCTCACTTCAAGGCCGGGTAGAATTTCACAATTGGCGATGTCGCCTTCAGTTCCACCCTGTCCTCCATCATCGGTGCGGAGGCACTTGCTCCGTAGACATCATTCTCGTCCGCCACAGTTGTAGCCACCGATCCCGGGTCCAGTGTAGGTCGAGTGACCCCACCATGTCCTCGCCTAAGTCTTGATAAAGGGCCAGCTCTTAACAAATCAAAATATCTGGCTACTCCCACTATTACGCCTATAATTGACATGACCACTGCCAATACTAATAAATACTGCCAAGTAGACCAGACTTCTTCATCTTCGACCCTTTGCATATCCTGCAATTCCGTGATTAGAGAATCCATCGGAATGTGCTCTATTTGCTTTAATTTCTTAGGTAAGGGGATTGGTTTAAATTCTGGTATAGCTTTATGGAATGGTTCCCACAAAGTTATATTCGAAACGACATATTTTTGAATATTGTTAATTTCTTCGTCCGTTATAACAAAGACACTTTCTCGTTGATAATACGGCGTTAGTGTGAGTCTATCGCTAGTTGCGCTACACGTCATCCCTAAGCGTACTATACTAACGGGAGGATCTGTCAAAATGAATCTCACTTGTTCCCCATGGCAACTGACGGGCGCTGAAGCGTAATCTTTCTGCCGCACTGATCATCCATACACCATCAATTATGTACTTTGCCATTGGCAAGACCGAACCAAGCTTGACCTTCGTTTGACAGTATGTCTTTATCTTGTTCGTACTGTTCATTAGCAACGCTGTACTATGTCAACCGCAATCGTCGTCGCCTCTAACTCGTACTGCGCGGTCACTGACTCGGTCATACCTACTGTTCCATTTTTAGGAATTAACGGAACTGGTAAATTATGAACATTATCTGCTAAACCCAATATCATGAGACAGAGGACGAACTTCATCTTGCACGTCTGCAAAATATAATTACACCCGTAGTTGTATATTCATACTCCCAAAACTGTATCACCTACACGATCTTCTGATTGATCCTCTCTCAATACCACTTGAGAGTTGCATTTTAAACGAAGCCTATAGTAGATCCCCTATAGCCTCTAATAACCGCCTCACTCCTTCACCCCTAGACTTAGGCAGGATTGCATCCACATTCTTTATCCTATCATCATCAGAGTTGTCTGATGTACCTTCGTCCGGGCTAACATCAGCCGATTCTTTAAAAATCCATAGCCCTATCAACATCTCTTGTACCACGTTAATTATTTATTGCCTTCCTGACTTTAACTTTTTAAGTAAGGTTTATGCCTATGTGTCAACCACATGATGTCTACATCGACATTTCCCAGATCCGGATAGCTACCCGCTTATCATATCTAAACACACGATACCAGTACAACGACTGCGGACCTAATGTCAAACCACCTTGGGCAAAGCCAATACACAGGCTATCCCAGTCTCATATGACCCAACAGACACATATCAGTATGACTCAATAGCAGTCCAACCTTTTATTTACCGTCCTCTTAAATCTCTGCAAATTTCAGCGCTAATTCAATAATTGTCTTTGTGAACACCGTACTGTGTCCCAATAATATTAACCCCTGCCAAAATATAACTCAGTCTTTCCAACTGTTCTCTGCACTGCACTTCCATTATACTCTAGCAAACTATACACTAGTAAGCTAACTTAATTTTATTTTAAACAGATTATCCTCGACTCCCTAGCTCCCATATCCATTGTTCTGCGACATCTCTAATGCTCCAATTTTAAAACAATACTCGTCGGACTCCTACAATATTTATCCTGAACGACCGACTCTTTCTCTTTCCTGGGTTCTGCGCAGTGGCTTCGCGTGCAGCCGAACCCGCTAGTTTTTCCGTCGACCGTCCCTACCATTTGTCCTATGCCTTGGGCGCCTGTACCCTGCCTGATCACCTCTACCTTTCCACCCCCAATCATAAATACTGCCGCTGCCATTTTTTTTCTTTCTTTCTAAATATAACAACTTTTCAGCCTGGCTAATTAGGTCTGGCCCTTAATCAAAACCACGGCGATGACACAAAAAGGTCACTCACCTGTTTGTCCAGCATTGGTGACGGTGGTTGTGGCCAGAGGTCGTTTTGTCCGTCGGCTCCTTCTCAGTCTTCTTTCTAGTAGTGGGCTCGAACTCTGCTTTCTAGTAGTGGGCTCGAACTCTGCTTTCTAGTAGTGGGCTCGAACTCTGCTTTCTAGTTGTGTCTTCCATCCCGTTCTGTCGTCCTGCGGTAGTTCTGCCATACCCGTTCAGAGATCCTGCGATAGTTCTGCCATACCCGTTCAGACAATCCTGCGATAGTTCTGCTATACCCGTTCAGAGAATCCTGGTCACGGCACCAAAAAGGGTGGTCTTTGTTACACACCGGCCGTACTCAAGAGTTGTGTGAACAAAGACACCACCAGACATTCGTGTTCCAGAATCGTCTTTTATTTCGGGTACAACATTCTTCCAATAAGTTGGGCAGGACCAACCTACTAGCAAAATCGTGATCAGAGCATTCTGTCTGAGCTCTTGTTCTGGGCTCTTCTTCTCCTGAGCTCTTGTTCCTCTCTTGAGCTCCTGTTCCTACCCTTTTTTTCCGTTCTGAGCTCTCCACAATATATACACATTCGGGGGACAGTGCCCTATTATTGGGAACGTCCCTCTTGGCTCCCAATTTGTCAAAAGAGCGTCTTTCTGTCAACCATTAATTTCTACTACAATGGGTCTACCCCCAGGCCGTATACACTATACCTATATTTCTTGATCTTGGCCTTACATATTGAGTACTCTAAGCCCCCAGGGAGTGTGGCCCATATTCAATAACGCTTGCTCGCAAATTCAACACATGGAAGCTTGCGTCAGTGTTCGATCTTGGCCTTACAACTTAGGTATATGATACTAAGCCCTCATTAATAATAGTCCTGAATAATAATTATATACTAATACATGGGGGTGTCATACGTAGTGTAACAGCCCGAAACCGGTTGAGTTTGCGGTAATCCACAGTTGGTTAGCTTCATTAATGGCCATTATTCTCTGATTCAACAAGTGATCATTGGAAAGTAAGTACCGATTATTCGCTGGTTCTTTTCAAATAAATCAGACAATACATCTAAGACATGAACGTGAGGTGGAGAAAGGGTATTGGTCCATATTCTGATTCGTCATTTGCCGTTTTTAACGCTTTCATGACTAGTTAAACCTTCGTCGCGAAGTGATCCGTGATTTGTGAAAAATATGGGCACAAAATCGTGACTTGTTGGCCGTCGGGGGTTCTTTCTCCGGGTACTCCGGTTCTTCCACCCCCTCCACTTTGGTACCGGTTTCAGGCCACGTTATAAATTTCAAATACAAGCGATCAAAATTTCCGAAACCTCAGTAGCTGAGCTGACCCTTCGCACCACGTGAATGTCCTGTGTCTGTGCCTTCAGAGTGAATGCGTGTGTGTCACGTGAGCGTGCGTGTTGGGTTCAGTTCGCGGCGCTTTGAGTCGATTCGCAGAATTGGGGAAAAGCGCCTATAAAATAACCGGTATTATTATTATTATTATTATATTATTACGTAGCCTTGTTTCACCATTTAAAAAAAGATAGTCTTTGTTAACCCATGGAGACATGAAGCCGTGCATCTCCCCTCTCCCCCCCCCCCTCCTCCCCCCCTCCTCCCCCCCCCCCCCACATCACCCACCCCTCAACCCCTAGACATTTCCACATTTACATGCAACGATGTTTTTAGTACCTAATGTAGACCGCAAAGCTGTGGCTACAATACTCTGCAAAACTGCAACGCAGACTATAATGCGGCTGTCAGCTTATTCAAGCCTTCGGCAACGCTAAACGACACTTTCAGAGCTATTGAGGCGGGACGCCTTTTTAGTTAAAATTACTTCACTCTCAGGATGAAAATGTTGGCACATAATTCTCGGTATTAGGTGCTCTTCCGTACTTTGGACATCCTAAGACAGCATGTAGTTTAAAACAAAATCACAGAGTAGTACACATCGAGTCAATGTACAAGTATTTGGGTTTTTTTTCTTTTTGGCAGCAGCATCATGTAATTGTTAACTCATTCACCCCCCCCCCCCCCCCCGCACGTATTTCCCAAAATTTGAAGACATCATCAAACGACTATGCACCAGTTGCAGGAGATGGATCAACCATGATAATTCAAGGGTAGTGCCAGATTAGCTTCGCGCCGAAAGGCGCCAAGCTAATCTGGCAATACCCTTGAATTATCATGGTCGAGCTATCTCCTGCTGTGGTGCGCCAGGGCTGAATGTGTTAAACTAAATTAATGACATTTCTAGGCCACAGACAAACTTCGTTCCTACGACAGTGGGCGCAGTGCGTACAATGACTAAGCCGGGCTAATATTGTAGTTTAGCCTCTTCCACTGCCAGTGATCTGCATGACGTGTTTGAAACGAATGCAGATACCTGCTCAATTTTCTGCCTGAGGCGCACGGATGTGAAGGATGTCAGTAAAAGACACAGATCCTCACGCGTACCCGCGTCTGTGAAGAATCATGTTGATCTACGCCTCGTGCACTCCGCTGTTCGTTGTTTTCCGGCAGGTTATATATTTATTCAAGGCAAAAGGTCACTGTTGCCTTTGGCTGACTAAAGTGTATATATTGCCTCTTACACAGCGGCGTAATGGAGCTTGCACGGCCCTTTCCGCATCAGGTCTTTGTCATCATCGTCTTATGGTGGACCTTGATCTGGTGCCAAGGTAAACTAAATGTTTCCGTGTGTACATTTGTTGATAGCACACATGTTGTATACATGTGTTTGCAGCCGCTACTGTGTAACTAGAAAAAAAAAATGCTTCCAGATCTCTTACCCAATGCGCAAAGACCATCGGGCCGACGTCGGCCGCCGTTGGCACGCGCAAGTCGTGCGCGCAGCAATGGCGACCGACGTCGGCCCGATGGACTTTTGCGCATTGGGTAATGCTCAGGCAGATCTGTCTAGCCGCTTCAAAAACATATATCTCTCTTTCTGTCTCGGTTTATGTTTCTGTCACTCTGACTCTGTTTATCTCTGTTTGTTTTTTGTGTTGTTGTTGTTGTTGTTGTGGGAATCAGTCTCAAACCGGCCAGTAATTGCCGTATAAAAAGGTATTTTGTGTGCCTGTTTTCCATTCCTTTGTTGTTGTTTTTTTTTTTTGTTGTTGTTGTTTTGTGTTTTTATCAATTCTTTTTTCCTTCCGACATCATCTTCCCGTTTATCCTTCAAATTTGGTCTAGTCAACTTTGTTTCAAACGTCTGATAATGGATGCACAATGCTACAGTGAACATTACGTTTGATTTATTTTGGGTGGTCAAAGAGTTTAATTTTGTTGCTTGCAAATGCCTGCTGAATTGCAGTACACATTGCATTGTATTCTAGTATTCTATGTGGGGCCGGGCCTACCAGCGCCTCTAGATCGCCAAATTCAATTAGTTCGAATCTGTCGTTGAGTATATCCTTAAGCTTATGTAATCTTTTGCAATCCAATCTTTCCTGTAGAGACTTTTGAGTTTACATTGTAGATTGCAGTTATTCTATATAGAGGAGTTTAGATAACGTTTTCTTGCCTCGTTCGTATCAAATTTATCTCCCAAGTTTAACCAGACACGGAGAACGTTTTTCCAAAAGTGTCCTATGTTTGGTGGGAGTCCATTTATGTCTGGTGGCTTTGAGGGAGTTGCCAATATGTCGAGGCCGTTAGATAGTTTTGAAAAGATGTGTACCGGGTATGCCTTCCAAGCGCTGCTTGTGTCCACTTTTATTAGTTTGGGGAGCCATGTGAGGTACAGAGCTTCTTGGAGTGTTTTCATATCTATCATGTTGAGACCTACGAGGTCGGTACCTTGGGTAAGTACCTTACGTTTGACTTTTTCAAATGCCTTTTTATTATTGTATTTCTTTTTCCAAATGAAAGTAAATAGTTCTCAATTAATTGCAGTCAAAATCCTTCCGGGAGGCCGATGGCTTGCATGATTTACACAAACTGTTAAATAAGACAGGTTTTAATTATTCTGTGTTCAGGTCCAGAGAAAGACTGCTACTTTTACCCTGATACAGTTAACGAAGGAAAAAACGCGACATTGACATGCAGATTTAACGTGGATGTCAAGGAGCACACTAAGAATTTTTATGTGCAGATAAGTAATGACACCGTGTTTGAAGTGAATGAACGTAAGTATCAGGTTATCAGATTAAAAACAGTGTTGTGAATGTTATTGTAATATATGGAGAAAAAAAAAAACGCAAACAATGTGTCCGTTTTGCTGTACAGTCGTAATAATTCTGATTATTTTTTCTCATGAAATGACTTATTTCACATCCCTAAATATACCTCAGATATATTTATCCTAGTGTAAGAAACATCCATTTTCAGACGAAAGAGTAAGCTGCCAAGTTTTCAAACTGAAACAGCGCAGTCATCCATGGAGTTTGCATGCTTGGCCTCGATATTGAAATCTGGCCGTTCCACGCCGGGACACGTCTAGAGTATTGGAAATGGTTTGTTCTCGTCTTTTCACCAAACGTTTACGACAGTACAGCAACATGAACACAAAAAGCACGTTTTAGGTGAATTGGCACTAAATGATATATCTTCATAAGGTGGTACAGAAAAGTGTAGCTTTGTGGAATTAGTTGGAAAAAACAACAACAACCGTTGTGCGCTTCAAAATGTCAAACGGCCTATAAAACCATTCATTTTGTAAAGTAATATAGTAATATATATGTGCAAAGGTTGATCATAAGGCCGAGGATAAGGCCATTGGGCCGACGTCGGCCCGATAACCGTTGCGCACTGGAATATAATAAAGATCGTTCTGCGCTGTTCTCTTCTCCTGCAGATGTCGTAGTCGACTGCGCCTGGCCCAAAGGTTCATCCGGACTTTCTCCTCACTGTACACCGTCGGCGGGATACCTCGAGCCCATAATTGATGGCCGCACAGTCACTATAGACATTCTGAATGCTAAACAGGGTCAAACAGGACACTATAAGTGTTTTGTTGTGAATCCAGATCCACCATCCACACCCAAAAGCTGTTCCTTTTCAGTTGGTAAGCCCTCTTTCTGTGAACGTATCATGTAATAAGTTTTACATACCTCTCACGCTTTTCCCGGTCACGAGTTACACAGCTGTCTCAGTTTACGTGTTGTGATAAAAATTGTGTGTTCACCGCCTCACTGTTGACTGTTTTGTTTCAGTGCGTAACGAGGGGACAGGCACAACTCAATCTCCAGGTACGCTTTCATCCTTTTCATTAATAGTTCTGAGAGAGGTTCCGGTACAGAAATTTTATTTTAGCCAGAAAAAGACATAGATCTGCACGAGCCCCCACATTTGCGAGGGCTCATGAGGATATGTGCCTCTTACGATCGGACGATGTGTAGTGGTGTTATAAAAATTGTGTGTTCACCGCCGCACTGTTGACTGTTTTGTTTCAGTGCCTATCGAGGGACCAGGCACAACTAAATCTCCAGGTACGCTTTCATCTTTTTTATTAATAGTTCTGAGAGAGGTTCCCGTACAGAAATTTGATTTTAGCCAGAAATAGACATAGATCTACACGAGCCCCAACATTTGCGATGGCTCATGATGATCTGTGCCTCTTACGATCGTACGATGTGTAGTGACAATTAATGATTTCAATCCGATGTAGAGTTAGATTCAGTCGTTCTGTCTAAGATCCTGCACATACAGTCAAAGAAATAAAAAAAAATTATCACGCTTTACATATTTAAGTGAATAACAAGCACATAAGGGCCCGATGATATTAGCTTTGACTAATGCAAATCCGCTGCGCCACCGCGTGTGCGCCAACGCCTACTAAACTCAAGACAAAAGACAAGGCAAAAAACGAAGACACCCGCAAACTATTAGCTGTGGCCGGAAGTATCCCGGACCTCTTTCTCAACATATAGAGTTGAACTACGGCCGTCGGGCTGAATGAGTTAATTGTTTGTTATTGTTAACTGTGATCTTTGTAACGACATCAACACGCATTTCCATACTTCATCTTTTAAAGGCAAATGGCAATAAGCATTATCTTATCTTATCTTAATCTTATCATCTTATCTTATCTTATCTTATCTTATCTTATCTGATCTTATCTTATCTGATCTTATCTTATCTTATCTTATCTTATCTTATCTTATCTTATCTAATCTACCGTGTATAATCTATCTTACACACTAAACAATATTACAAATAGAAAAGGCGTGATTAGAACCTGTTACGTGTTGAGTCGTAAACTGCTCTGCTCAGGTAATCCGCTCCAAAGTCTCGAGTCCACATTCCTTTCCAGTTTTCAGGATTGTCTCCATTTCCAATGTCTCCATCTCTGTGTTTCACTGCTGGCTGTTTTCTCCGGCTACCCTTTTCACTGAGCCAACTGAAGAAGTCCCGTCGGAGGTGCCAAAATGTTACGTGTTGAGTAGTAGTCTTAGTATGATATCACACCAGACGCACGCACGTAAAGTTCTTTTAAAGAAACTTCACTCAGCTGCAACCCGTCACACGTGGCTAATAAACGTAGACTACACTGGAGTAACAGTTCCAACAATATTTTAATTCAGAGATGCGATCTCCATACAATGCATTCCCAAATACACCAACACTGATACAATGTCTCCTCTGAAAATTGTCAACACTGGCGACACAATGCGTTTCTCAACCAACGCACACTACCGTTACGCTGCGTGTCAAACAATGTACACCCTATATGGGCCACGTACATATGACAAACTGTGTGTCCCTACAACTAACAATGTATGACAATGTACACACGTGCTTCCTAGCACAATTTTGTATAGTAGAACAACTTTCTAGAATAATCCAAAGAATTCACACAACGCAACCAATCAGAACGGAACACGTAACGGAAACTCATATATATTAATTAAAAAAAAGAACTTTCTAGAATAAACTAAAATGGTCTACAAAATTTGACTGCTAATTTAAGCCCCTATTTTTGGAAATCCCGGCGCGTTATGACGTCTCACAAAAGTATTGCAGACCGTTCACGAGCTAGCCCACACTTTCTGGAAGTTTCATGATCATTCATAACACACACTGACCAGCTGCCTACTTCACGCGTACAGAAAACAAATATGACTAAAAATATAAGAGCGGCCCTACTACTTTGTTGCAAAATGTTGCCTACACTTTGACGTCACATATAATGTCACTCGACAGAGCACGAATTCGTTCGAACATTATAATCTATTCTCAGAGAAACTACGCATTACAAAAATCAACCGCTCTTCTCCGTGCGACTTTGCTAGAAGCTTCCGGACCAATCTTAGCGTATCATAACAAAGCCAATTCCACTCTACGCGTGAACGATAGAGAATATTACTGAAAAGGTGCGTGAAACGTAACCATGATAGCTCAAATAAATATCGGATCGTTTCTGTTACGATTGTGGTTGTGTTATCATGTGAGAGCGTGCATGTGTTTATCGTAGGAAACGATCTGATATTTATTTGAGCTATCATGGTTACGTTTCACGTGCCTTTTTAGTAAGATTTTCTTTTGTTCGTGAGTAGAGCCGATTTCGTTTTGTTATGTTAAGTTTAGTCCAGAACGTTCTAGAAAGGTCGCACTGTCTAGTGACCTCGTATGTGTGACGTCTAGTAGTTGGCAACAGTTCGTAACATTTCGCTACATTTTGTTTTTCTGTGCACGTGAATTAAGCAGCCTTTCTTTTGTTTTGTGAATGATCGCGAAATGTCTAGAAGAGTATGTTAGGGGTTACCATACTTTTATGTGACTTAATTATACATTAGGATTTAGAGCTGAAGTTAGCAGCCGAATTTTTGTAGCCTGTTGTAGTGTTTCTAGAGAATTCTTCCTTTGTCAATATTTATGAGTTTCGGCTGCGTGTTTCGTTCTGATTGGTTGCGTTGTATGATTTCCGTAGACGATTCTGGAATTTGGTAGTATATATAAGGAGGGCGCTGGGAAAGCGTGTTCGTACATTGTCTTGCTTTGTCAGTTGTAGAGACACGCAGTTTATTGGGAGAGACGCTGTGTATGAGAAACTTTGTGTCACAGTGTGGACATTGCAGAAGAGACTTTGTATCAGTATTTGTGCATTTGTAATTGCACTGTGTGGATATCGCATCGCTGAACTAAATATTGTTGGAACTGTTACTCCAGTATGGTCTACATCCTTAAGCCGCGCGTGACGGATTGCAGCTGAATGAGGTTTATTTAAAAAGAACCTTACGTGCGTGCGTCTGGTGTGTTTATCATATTACGACTACAACTCCACCACGTAATATTTTGGCACCTCCGACGCGACCTCTTCAGTTGGTTCAGTGGAAAGGGTAGCAGGAGAAAACAGCCAGCAGTGAAAAGCAGAGATGGCGACATCGGAAATGGAGACATTCCTGAAAATTGGAAAGGAATGTGGACTCGAAGGAGCTCAACTCCTCGAGTTTGTAAAGGAGAGAGAGAGAAGGAGAGATTGGATGGAGAAAAGGAGAGACTGGAGAAAGAAGAAAAGAAACGAGAGAGAGAAGAAAAGGAGAGACTGGAGAAAGAAGAAAAGAAACGAGAGAGAGAAGAAAAAGAAAGACTGGAGAGAGAGGAGAGAGAGGAAAAGAGACGAGAGATAGAGAAGAAAAAGAGAGATGGGAAAGAGAAGAAAGAGTTAAGGAACGTGAAATCAGGAAACTCGAAAATTCAAGCAGAAGAAGCAGAGAAACAGCGAGAAGAGGCAGAGAAACAGCGAGAAGATGCGGAGAGGCAGCGACAACATGAAATTCACTTAAAGCAGATGGAGATTGAGGCACAGAGCCAGAGGGTTTCTGAAGCAACAGCCTTAGCCAGCAGAGAGCAAACAGCCCGTGCGCCAAAGCTTCCACCTTTCGTTGAGAACTCAGATAAGATGGACGCTTACCTAGAACGATTCGAGCGCTTCCCAAGTATTAACAATTGGAAACAAGAGACTTGGGCTATCAAACCGAGTACACTGCTAACTGGCAAAGCGCTTGAATTTTATACTCGCTTACCAAGAGAAGAAGCCGAAGATTATACTCAGTTGAAAGCCGCCCTGCTGAGACAGTACGACTTCACTGAAGAGGGTTACAGGCGACGATTTCGGAACTGCAAGCCTGAAGAAGGAGAAAGACCCGGCCTATTCATTGAAAGAATCAGAAGCTACCTGGAGAATGGATAGAGCTGGCTGGTTTAAACAGAGAGTACCAGGACTTGTGTGACCTCATCATCAAAGAACAAGTCCTCAGCGCATGTTCTAAGGATCTGGCCGCCCACCTCAGCGAGCAAAAAGACCAGTCTCTAAAGGCCCTGGCCGACTTCGCTCAAGGATACCTTGACACCCACAACATGAAATTCGGGTCCAGTAAGCCGCAGCGTGTGCCGGCACCTGCAGAGGAAATTCACAATGTCAGAGACACCCCGAAATACAAGCCGATGGAGAACCTGACATGTTTTCTCTGTGGAAAGAAAGGTCACAAAGCGATACGGTGTCCTTCTAAAGATGTACCCCGAGGCGACAACATCAGAAGATCCAACCAAGATCGTGGAATAGTAAATAGTAGGCAGAAGTAATACTTCGTCTCAACACAAAGCCGCTGCTGTATTAGCCAATGATATGACATCATCCAGAGACTCTGAGTCTAGAGAAACGCGAGTGACACCAGAGCTGATCGAATCTTTCAGAAAGAATGGACGCATCCCAGCAGGAGATAGTGATACATTCTTACCAGTCTCAAACATCGCGCTGCCTCAGAATGAAGTGCCAAATATGCCGGTGGTGTCAGGATTTGTCGGCAAAGCATCAGTGAGAGTGTTGAGAGACACTGGTTGTAGCTGCATCATCGTGGGAGAGGACCTAGTAGCTGAAGACCAGAAGCTACAGGAGTGGACCACCCTCATGTTGGCTGACGGAACTGTAAGGATTATCCCCCTTGCCAAAGTCAGTGTCGACACTCCATATTTAACAGGAGAGGTGAAGGCGTTGTGCGTAAAGACCCCTGTTTACGATCTTATCATCGGAAACATTGATGGTGCCAGAAATGCAGACGATCCAGATTCAGACTGGAGACCGGAAACATGTGCTGTTACCACGAGAAGTCAAGCAAAGAAGATTCATCAGACCATCCCTCTAAAAGTGGCGGACGACACGGAAGCCGCCGTGGTGAATAAGGAAAGGCTGGTGGAGCTACAGAGAGCCGACACCACGCTTGACAAGTTCCGAGGTCAAACCGAGCCTGTGACGCGAAAGGGAAAAGAGATAACCTTCGAGACCAGAAAAGATATCCTGTACCGGATATTCGACAGCAATGGAAATAAACCTGTGCGTCAAGTAGTAGTTCCTGAACCTTTGAGAATGCAGGTGATGAAATTGGCACATGATTCCATATTGGGAGGACATTTGGGAATCAACAAGACGCTCGATAGAATCCGAGCCGTCTTGTACTGGCCTGATATGGGAGGCGACGTCACCCGATTCTGCAGATCGTGCGATATATGCCAGAAGACAATCTCCAAGGGAAAGGTGCCCAAGGTTCCTCTAGAGAAAATGCCATTGATCGATATGCCTTTCAAGCGGGTAGTTTTTGACCTTGTGGGGCCAATATCTCCTCCGAGTGAAGATGGTCATCGATACATTTTGACCCTGGTGAACTACGCTACACGTTATCCTGAAGCCATACCATTGAAAAAGATCGACATTCCAACAGTAGCAGAGGCGCTCGTCGACATGTTCAGCCGTTTAGGAATTCCTGAAGAGATCCTGAGTGACCTAGAAACTCAGTTCGTCTCAGACTGCATGGAGGAAGTCAACCGGCTATTGAGCATCCGACACCTTACTACCACCCCTTATCACCCCATGTGTAATGGGCTGGTTGAAAAGTTGAATGGAACTTTGAAGGCTATGTTGAAGAAACTGTGCGCTGAGCAGGCAAGATTGTGGCATAGATATATCAATGCCTTGCTCTTCGCATACCGTAAAGTTCCCCAGGATTCGACAGGGTTTTCCCCTTTTGAATTACTGTACGGTAGGACTGTGAGGGGACCCATGCACATCCTCAAAGAACTGTAGACCAAGGATATCGACGCACCTGAGGTGAAAATCAGCTACCAGTACGTCTTCGACCTGAGAGAGAAGCTGGACGATACCCTCAGGATGGCTCGAGAAGAACTAGGGAAGGCGCAGAACAAGGGGAAGCATTACTATGATCGTAAGGCAAAAGCTCGACGATTCCAGCCAGGTGACCAAGTATTGGTTCTTCTTCCTGCCGACAACAACAAACTCCTGATGCAGTGGAAGGGACCCTACCTTGTCGACACGGTGGTTGGCATCAATGACTACAGAGTCAAGGTCAACAACAAGGTGAAGACTTACCATGCTAATCTGTTGAAGAAGTATATTGAGAGAGGTCGTCAAGACAAAACACAGCTGGCGGCATCGGTACGTCTTGCTGATGACGAAAGACAAGACGACGAAAACCTATTTGTGCTTAATGAACTCCGACACAAGGAGGATGTAGAAGATATCCAGTTTAGTCAGAATCTGACCCAGACTCAACATGAGGAACTGCGCGTCCTGACTCAAGAGTTCGAGCATCGGTTTACACCTGACCCAGGGACAACAGACACCATCCAGCACGAGGTAAACCTGACGTCAAACGAGCCAGTTCGCAGCAAACCTTATCGTCTTCCTTATAACACGAGGGAAGAATTGAAAAAGGATATTAAGGAAATGCTGAGTCTGAGTGTCATCAGAGAGTCCAAGTCACTATATGCGTCCCCAGTTGTCATCGTGAAGAACCAGATGGATCCAACCGGGTGTGTGTGGACTACCGCAGACTCAATAAACTAACAATCTTTGATCCAGAGCCTATGCCCACAGCGGAAGAACTGTTCCAGAAAGTCAGTGGAGACAGATTTTTCTCCAAAATTGACTTAAGTAAAGGGTATTGGCAAATCAATGTTGCAGAAAAAGATATTCCCAAGACCGCATTCGTCACACCCGACGGTCATTGAGAGTTCCTGAAAATGCCTTTTGGTATGGTGAACAGTGGTGCCACATTGAAGCGAGGACTGAAAAATATCCTAGAAGACATGCAGAATGTGATCTTTTACTGGGATGACATTTTGATCCATACCAAAACTTGGGGGGACCACCTCAAAGCCCTCCGAGAACTGTTCCAAAGACTGTCAGATGCAAATTTCACCATCCGTCCAAGCAAGTGTATTCTTGGGGCTGACAACATAGACTTCATTGGACATAAATTGAGCGAAGGTTTAAAAGGGTTACACGACGCCAACGTGCAGAAGATCAGAGATACCCCGCGACCTACGACCAAGACGCAAGTCCGCTCATTTATGGGCTTGGCGAAATACTACCTGTAGTTCATACCAAACTTCGCGGCAGTCACAGCACCCCTGACTAATTTGCTGTGGAAAGGACAACCTAACATAGTGAAGTGGGAGGAGGCCCAAGAGCGAGCATTCCAGGCGGTTCGAGACCTCCTAACCGAGAAGCCTATTCTACACCTTCCTGACCTGTTGAAAACGTCCTTCCTGAGAACAGACGCCTCCAACGGAGGAGTAGGTGCAGTCTTGATGCAAGAAGATAATGGAAAACTCCACCCAGTGAGCTACGCCAGCAAAAAGTTGACCAGAGCTGAGATAAACTACTCAACAATCGAGAAGGAGTGCCTAGCCATCATCTGGGGAGTAAGGCGATTCGAACTGTACCTTTTGGGAGTGCCATTTGTTCTCCAAACAGACCATCAGCCCTTGAACTATTTAAACTCTGCAAAGTTTACACATTCTCGTATTATGAGATGGGCGATGTTCTTGCAGAATTTTGACATTAAACTACAGTCTATCAAGGGTTCGCAGAATTTTGGAGTAGATTACCTGAGGAGAGCAGTTTGAATGAACATTTCTGTGTCCAGAACAATTTGATGAAACATTTGATGCTCTGGACGGTTTACAAGACTGTGAGACAATTATTTTGATTTCATTTTGATGTGAACATTTTATGGTTTTGTCTAGGTTTACACAGCAACAACCGTATTTTAAGATTTGATAAGAAATTTTTGTGAAATTTTATTCTAAAGAGGGGGGTAATGTTACGATTGTGGTTGTATTATCCTGTGAGAGCGTGCATATGTTTCTCGTAGGAAACGATCTGATATTTATTTGAGCTATCATGGTTACGTTTCACGTGCCTTTTTAGTAAGATTTTATTTTGTTCGTGAGTAGAGCCGATTTCGTTTTGTTAAGTTTAGTCCAGAACGTTCTAGAAAGGTCGCACTGTCTAGTGACCTCGTATGTGTGACGTCTAGTAGTTGGCAACAGTTCGTAACATTTCGCTACATTTTTTTTTTTTTTTTTTGTGCGCGTGAATTGAGCAGCCTTTCTTTTGTTTTGTGAATGATCTCGAAATGTATAGAAGAGTATGTTAGGGGTTACCATACTTTTATGTGACTTAATTATACATTAGGATTTAGAGCTGACGTTAGCAGCCGAATTTTTGTAGCCTGTTGTAGTGTTTCTAGAGAATTCTTCCTTTGTCAATATTTATGAGTTTCGGCTGCGTGTTTCGTTCTGATTGGTTGCGTTGTATGATTACCGTAGACGATTCCTGGAATTTGGTAGTATATATAAGGAGGGCGCTGGGAAAGCGTGTTCGTACATTGTCTTGCTTTGTCAGTTGTACGAGACACGCAGTTTATTGGGAGAGACGCTGTGTATGAGAAACTTTGTGTCACAGTGTGGACATTGCAGAAGAGACTTTGTATCAGTATTTGTGCATTTGTAATTGCACTGTGTGGATATCGCATCGCTGAATTAAATATTGTTGGAACTGTTACTCCAGTATTGTCTACATCCTTATGAGCCGCGCGTGACGGATTGCAGCTGAATGAGGTTTATTTAAAAAGAACCTTACGTGCGTGCGTCTGGTGTGTTTATCATACTACGACTACAACTCCACCACGTAACAGTTTTCTACGATCAATGCATGCATGCTCTCACGGAACAACACAACCACAATCGTAACATTACCCCCCTTCTTAGAATGAAATTTCACAAAACTTTTTCTCAAATCTCAAAATACGGCTGTGGCTGTGTTAACCTACACAAAACCCTAAACAAATACAATTTCACATCAAAATCAAATCAAATCAACTACTTTAAAATAATCGTCTCACAGTTCCTTTAAACTGTCCTGAGCGAAGACATGTCCCATTAAATTGTCATAGACACCGAAGTGTTTCTTTAAACTGTTATGGACACATAAATGTTTATTTAAACTGCTCTGCTCAGGTAATCCGCTCCAAAGTTCTGCGAACCCTTGATATAATAAAAGTTAATGTCAAAGTCTGTTTCGGGAATATCACCAAATCACGAGTTACAGTTCACACAGTTCAAGGGTTACTGGTCCTGGGTCGAACACTGTCTGCTTACGGAATGTATGATAGTCCAAATAACACCAAATTGGATCTCTCTGGTTTCTTCGTGATGACGACTGGCGATCTGGAATAGTTGACGACTCCCAAATCCGGTGTCTCCGCAACGTCCTTCATCAGTCCCTTTCTCGTGTTTCCAAGCAGACGACACGGCTCGTCACGAAGCGGCTCGTTCGATGTCAGACCCACCTTACGCTGGACAATATCCGCAGTCTCTGAGTCGGGCGCAAATTGATGCCCGATCTCCGTAGATTAGACTCTCAACGTCTCCTGTTTCAGCGGCGCCATGACTCGCTCGTAACCCTCGTTCACCTTGCTTTTCGGCGACTCCATCTGATCATTGTGGCGGCGTTCGATATCGTGCCACCGACTGTCCAACTCATGCCCCTGATTTTGCTGCAGATGGTCAATGGCTGCTCGCTGTTCTGGTTCTAACTTATCTCGCTTGCTGGCCATGGTCACATCAACCTGGTGCTGCTGTCGCTCCAGCGCCTTGCACGTCTCTTCCTCCAGCTTCTTTTTCACCAAGACTGTTTCTATATTGTCAGCCACTTTTAAAGGGATTGTTTGGTAACTCTTCTGTGTAACCTCTCGTAGTAACAGCACATGTTTTAGGTCTCCACTGTGGATCTGAATTCTCTCTATTTCTGACACCGTCAACGTTTTCGATGATAAGGTCGTAGACTGGGGTCTTCACGCACAACGCCTTCACCTCTCCTCTCAGGTACGGGGTGTCGACGCTGACATTTGCAAGGGGGATAATCCTTACAGGCGTCATCAAACTACTTCGCATCTGTTGCAGGAGATGGATCGACCATGATAATTCCATGATAGTCCCAGATTAGCTTTAACGACTGTCAGCGCCAAGCTAATCTGGCACTACACTTGAATTATCATGGTCGACCCATCTCCTGCTGTAGTGCGTCAGGGCTGAATTGGTTAACTCATTCTACCCCATCACCGAAATCCCCAAATGTTGCCGTTGTCCTCTGAAGACTGCATTGCAGTGCAGGACACAGATCGACCATGATAGTTCAAGGGTGATGCCAGAATAGGCGCCAAGCTATTCTGGCATCACCCTTGAACTATCATGGTCGATCTTCATCTTGCTGTGTTGTGTCTGGGGTAGAATGAGTTAATATACACAGCAGTCACAGTGGAACTTAAGGGTCGTGTGTGTTTTATGTGTTTCATATTTTCTTTCACATTGTTGTGTGTGTTTACCATGTAGCTGAGAGCAGCAGAAGCGATTCCGGTGTCATTTCGACAGTGGAGATCATTGGAATAGTTGTTGGATGTGTTGCTGGTGTTGGACTTATGGCTGTGGCTGTGGTGTACTGGTACGATGCGCTTATTTCGGTCTCTTGCATTAGCCTCCACTGCCCTGAGTAAAAGTCTTGCAATGACATCTTTTCATTTTTACACCTTAACTCATTCAGCCCGAAGCACGTATTTCCAAATTTTGGAGTCATCATCTAACGACACTGCACTTTTTGCAGCAGATGGATCGAAAATGAATAATTCAAGGGTAGTGCCAGATTAGCTTGGCGCCGAAAGGTCCAAGGTAAACTGGCACTACCCTTAAATTATCATGGTCGACCCATCTACTGCTTTAGTGCCTCAGGGCTGAATGATTGAACCCCTTGCCAAGCAAAGTGAACACGATCAAATGCAAAATGTATATATATCTTTATGAGCCCCCGTAACATCGAGGGCTCAAAAGGATCTATGCGTATTGCTCACATCACTGTTTTTCCACGTTCCTTGGGCGTTTGCAGCTGTTAGTCGTTGAATGAACACAGATTATAAAAACAGAATATACGTCTGGTGGCAGGGAAGGGGTTAAGTGTTCTTGTAGGGAAAACTACAAATTATAACGAGGAGCAAAAGAAATACGAAGTTTTTCCGAATATCTCGCATTTCCTTTGCTATGTCAGTATACATTGACGCATGTCACAACGTGTCAGATTTTATTTGAAACATGCCTGACTGAAATCACTAAGTCTGCCCATCACTTTGTTTAATTTCTGTTTGTAAAGTTGTTTATATACAGTGAGACACAGAGCAGTGTATTTTATTTTTGTCAGCTGATCCGTTACAGAGTTAACGATCCCGGATAATCTGCTAGAGCCAGTACACGTGTGCGTGGCGCATTTTTTGTTTGCTGTTTAAAACCGATTATTTCATACAATCCTCTGAGTGCTAGAGAAAATCCCAATAACGAAAGCCGAAAACATTACAATACAATACAATACAATACAGTAATAATGTATTGTCCCGGAGGGGGTCATTTTGGCGCAGAGGTATAACATTCATAATAGAGACAAGAATAAAAATTTACATTTTCACGTCATTCGCAACACCCTTATCCCTACCCCCCCCCCTCCCCTTCCCCCACCTTCCCCCTCCCCCGCATACCCTTCCAGCAATACACACACCTAAATACAGCTATAAACACTAGTATACATAATAACAATGGCCTACAATACATGTGAAAAGTAGTAAAGTTATAGCGTGTCATGAAAGGCATTATTTACAGCCATATAAACTGAAAACTAAGAAGACTATACATAAAACTAACATCACGACCTCACACAACCACATGCATTCATGCAAGCATGCACACACACACACACACACACACACACACACACACACACACACACACACACACACACACACACACACACACACACACAAACACTTTCGCACGCACGCACTCACACACGCTCGCACGCACAGATCCTCATGAACCCCTGAAGATGTTTTTAATCGCGATACACTTGAAAATTGTTATAAATCTCTCATGGTTACATCTACACTTGAATGCTAATGAAAGAATCAATTAGTGTTTTCAAAGTATACGAACGAGCGATCGAAATGCAGCATTATAGGTCTCAGTGTTTGCGAGAGTTCCGATGATGCAGTATATTTCCAATGCGCAAAAGGACATCGACCCGACTTCGGCCGCGTTCGTGCGCGGGCCAATGGCGGCCGAAGTCGGCCCGATGACATTTTGTGCATTGGGAAGTCAGTAGAGAAAGAATCTTCCTTTGTTGTTGACGTTCTCGTTGTTGAGCTGGGTGCATATTTTGTGTTTTCGTTGCTTTTTCTTGCTCTAAGGTTTCCATTTTGTGTAATTTTTATTTGCCTTCCCTAAATTTATGTGTTGCAGCTGGCGTCACAAGAAAGGCAGGTGAGACAAAAAAAAGTGACAGAAAGTTAAAGGCGCTCATTTCTGATATAACTAATGGGTTAAAAAAAAACGTGAGTTAACTAACCTTTTTCTTGCCAAGAAAACTAAACACTGCCATATTGCGAGAGGGCATAGATCCTCAAGAGCCCCCGCAGATGAGAGAGAGAGGGAGAGAGAGAGAGAGAGAGAGAGAGAGAGAGAGAGAGAGAGAGAGAGAGAGAGAGAGATGATGATGAAACGTTTTTATTCAGGATAAAAAGTTTTAGGCATAGCAATGCCTATCTTCCACACTGTCCTGCTACTCTACACATATAAAAATACATCAGACGATACATCAAAAGATAAAACATATGTAAGTAAAAAGACCCATCCCCCTCCCCCCGCCTCCCCCCCCCCCCCACCACCACCACCACTCAGAGGGGAAAAACAGAAATTATATATATATATATATATATATATATATATATATATATATATATATATATATATATATATATATATATATATATATATATATATATATATATATATATATATAATATATATATATATATATATAATTATATACACAGGCATGAACCTGACATGTTAATGCAGACAGTCGAACTATTACATAATCTGCAGCAACTGTAGAAGAGTATTAGGTAATAGGAAACTTGTCACTAACTATACGAATAGTAGCATAAGGGAGCCGAACATACTATTACTTCTGAAGTAAATATTTATGGAGGCGATCTTTGAAGACGCTAATCTTACAAACTGATTTCAGGTGTGGAGGTAACATATTCCACGCTTTAGCGCCTGAAAAAGACAGACTGGTTTTACAGATGTCTAATCTAATTTTTGCAAGGTGGATCAAACTATTTCTCGTGTATTTCCTATTCTTGTCGGAAAATAGAGTTTTTAGATAGGGTGGGGCTTTTCCGTGCATGATCTTGTGCAGTAGAACACAGCGATTAAATTCAAACTGTTTTTTCAATGTTAGTAACTTGAGAGATTTTAATTTTTCATCAGTCGAAGTAGGACTTACTTACTTACTTACGCCTGTCACCCCTACCCGGGTATAGGCCGTCGACGAGAGACCTCCAGCAGCTCCTGTCCTGTGCTTCTCCTTCGATTCTACTCCAGGTAGTTCCCAGTCTCTTGATGTCTGCTTGGAGGTCTCGACGCCAGGAGTTTCTCGGCCTACCTCTTTTCCTCTTTCCATGGGGGTTCCATGACAATGCCTGCCTAGTGATAGTGGAAGCTGGCTTTCTCAGGCTGGGACCGATCCGTCCCCATCTTCTTCGCCCAATTTCATTCTCTGTTGTTATCTGCTCTGTTCTGTCCCAGAGTCTGACGTTGCTGATCTTCTCTGGCAAGTGGATTTTCAAAATTCTTCTAAGGCAACTGTTCATGAAGGTCTGTACTCTGTTGACTGTGGTTTTTGTCAATCTCCAAGTCTCTGCTCCATATAGGAGAACTGCTTTTACATTTGAGTTGAAAATCCGGACTTTGGTGTGTTGTGACAGCTCTCTGGAACTCCACACTTTTTTTAACTGGAGAAAGGCTGTCCTGGCTTTACCGATTCGTACTCTGACATCTGCATCAGTGCCGCCTTTTTTGTCTATGATGCTCCCGAGATAGGTGAAGGACTCCACCTCCTCCAACGGGGTGCCAGGAAGCATGATTGGTTCTTCCCTGGTTGTGTTCAGCCTCATTGTCTTTGTTTTCTGTTTGTGAATGGTGAGGCCCACTTGGGACGAGATGTCAGCAAGCCTCGTGGTCTTGTCGTGCATTTGTTGACGAGTGTGGGACAGTAATGCCAAGTCGTCTGCAAAATCGAGGTCGTCAAGCTGTGTCCACAGTGTCCACTGTATTCCACTTCGTCTGTGCTCTGTGGTCATCTTCATGACCCAGTCTATGGCAAGTAGGAAGAGGAACGGAGACAGCAGACACCCCTGCCTGACACCAGTTCTGACCTGGAGCTCCCTGGTGAACTGCCCTTCGTGGATCACGCGACATGTCATGCCATCATAGCTGCTCTTGATCAGGCGGACGAGCTTTGTTGGTACACCGTAGTGTCGTAGGAGTTTCCACAGAGTCTCTCGGTCCACGCTGTCAAATGCTTTCTCATAATCCACAAAGTTGACGTACAGCGGGGAGCTCCACTCCAGAGTCTGTTCCACGATGACGCGGAGAGTGGCGATCTGGTCTGTACATGATCGGTTTTACCTGAATCCTGCTTGCTGGTCTCTCAGCTGGGGGTCAACGGAGCTCTTCATTCTCTCTAGGATGATCCTGTTGAAGACCTTTCCTGGTACTGACAGCAAGGTGATTCCTCTGTAGTTGGAACACTTGCTGAGGTCGCCTTTCTTGGGAAGCTTGATTAGGTACCCCTCCTTCCAGTCAGCTGGCATCATTTCCTCTTCCCAGATCTTTCCAAACAGTGGGTACAGCATCTCCACTGTTGTCTCTAGGTCTCCTTTCAGAGACTCCGCTGGGATGCCATCTGGCCCTGCTGCTTTGCCATTCTTCAAAAAGGCCACTGTTCTTCTGATCTCTTCCCGGCTGGGTCTGTCACAGCTGATGGGTAGGTCGGTCTCTGCCGGCTGGATATCGGGGGGGGGGGGGGGTCGGGTGGGCTAGGTCTGTTCAGTAACTCTTCAAATACTCCGCCCATCTGTCGAGTTGGTCTGTTCTGTCTGCAATAGGCTTGCCTTCTTTGTCTTTTACTGGTCTTTCTGTATGGCAATACTTACCCGACAATCTTCTGGTAATGTCGTAGAGCCATTTCATGTTGCCGCTGCCTGCTGCCTTTTCTGCCTCTGCTGCCAGGCTGTCTGTGTAGGCCCTCTTGTCTGCCCTGATACTCCTCTTCACCTCTCGGTTGGCTTCCGAGTATTCCTCCTGTGCCCTTACTTTGGCTGCTCTCGTGCGACTGTTGTTGACCGCTGCTTTCTTCTGCTTCCTCGCTTCTATCTTCTTCAAGGTCTGTGCCGACAGCCAGTCCTTGTGGTGGTGTTTCCTGAACCCTACAGTGTGTTTGCAGGTTGAGTTCAGCGCCTCTCTAACTGCCTTCCACTGCAGCGCTTGAAACCGGTTGGACAGCACCAGTTTGAACTCTTCTCTAACTCCAGTTTCTCTCAAGAGGCCTACATTATAGCGCTGTCTTCTTATTGTCTCTGTGCGGCTTTTCTTTAGCTTGAGCTTCATTCTTAAGGTAAGCAGATGGTGGTCTGAGGCGACATCTGCTCCCCTCCTCACTCGAACGTCTTGAAGGGATCTTCTAAATTTCTTGCTAATGCAGATATGGTCTATTTGGTTCTCTGTTGTATGGTCAGGTGAGACCCAAGTTGCTTTGTGTATTCTTCTGTGTGGGAAGATGCTGCCTCCAATGACAAGTCGGTTTAGAGCACAAAAGTCTACAAACCTCTCCCCGTTCTCACTCATCTCTGAGCCTAGTCCCTGTCTCCCCATCACCTCTTCGTATCCGGTGTTGTCCTCCCCTATTTTGGCATTAAAATCGCCCATGACGATGGTGATGTCTCGCTCCGCACATTTGTCCACGGCACTCTGAAGTCGGTCGTAGAACTCTTGTTTCTCTTCCTCGTCACTGTCATTGGTGGGCGCATAACACTGGATGACGTTCAGCTTGAGCTTTTTCTTGGTTCTAAAGGCTGCTGTGATAATTCTTGGCCCAAGAAGTTCCCAGCCCATCAGCGCTCTCTGTGCCACTGGTGACAGCATGAATGCTACTCCTTCTGTATGGGGGGCATTCTCATCTTCATGACCTGAATACAGAATCATCTCCCCACTTAACAGCCTTTTCTGGCCAGACTGCGTCCATCTGGCTTCACTGATACCTAGCAGGGAAAGGTTGTACTTTTGCATTTCCGCTGCTATCTGGGCGGCCTTGCCGCTCTGGTACATGGTCTTGTCATTCCATGTGCCCATGGTTGTGTCCCTGGATAGAGAGAGGCGGCTCGGTCCTGTGGCTTCCGAAGACTTCCGGCTTTCACCACAGGACGTCATAAGTCTTCTAGTAGAAGAACCTTCCTCCTCCAGGAAAGGAATTACTGTTAGTCTTTTCGTCGGCGTTTTTGTAGCTATTTCCTTTTTTTGCAGGGTGGGGAAGCTACCCCCACGCCCAACCCCCTTACTAGGAGGACCAGGGGTTTTCTGTCGGGGTCACCTTTCCTTAGACCATGTTGGTTCACGGCACCTTATTTCATTCGGTGCACCCTTCTCACGAGGGACCACCTATCCACCACCCAGGGGACGCTCCTCAACGCCATATGGTCCCAGCGCGAGGGAAGTAGGACTGGGAAGTATTAATTTAATGCCCCGACGATACAAGGAATTAACTTTTGTTCATGTGAACTTCGCTGCATCCATCCCAGGCGGTAGAACTGTAGTCACAATGCGTTTTGATATGCGCATGGAAAAAGAGTTTACGGATATCAGTATTAACTATATGGCGTAGTTTTGATAACAGGAACAGATTTTTGGAGATTGTTTTGCATACTGAGTCAGTATTCGGCTCCCAGCTTAATTGGTTGTCCACTATAACGCCTAATAAGCGATGCCTAGTTACTTGTTCAACAAGCTGTCTATCTAAGGAAAGTGTTAAAGGTGGTAGGCCTTGCTGGTGTTTCTGACGTGTAGTAACTAACATGCTCTTTGTCTTTGGAATACTAATAATCATGTGATTATCACTGCACCAGCCTACTACTTCATCAAGACTTTGTTGGGGTACCTTATTAATGGTTGTGATATCATTATCAGATGTGTGTATGGTCGTGTCATCTGCGAACAGATCGCAGTTTGCGTCTAAATGAGATATGCACAGTGGCAGATCATTAATAAAAAGATTAAATAATAAGGGCCCTAGAATAGACCCCTGTGGAACACCGCAACTTACTAAACCATAAGAGGAATACTTGCCATTTAGCAGTACTTTCTGTGTTCTGTCCCTGAGATAGGAAGATATAAAGGAGACAGTATTTGAGTCAATGTGATAGACTGGTAGTTTTTTTAGTAGGATAGAGTGGTTGACAAGATCAAAAGCTTTTTTCAGGTCAATAAAGATTGTACCTGATACTTTATTGTCATTTATGGCAGAGAGCCATTTATCAATTAAATGATTGAGGGCAGTTTGGCACGAATGTAGAGGTCGAATCCTGATTGTGCTGCAGTTATCAGATGGTTTTGCTCCAGAAAATTTAGAAGATGAGTATGGATATGTCTCTCGAGCGGTTTTGAAATACAGGATAATATGGAAATGGGCCTGTACTCGTTTAGGTTGCGTAAATCTTTGCTTTTGGGAAGCGGGATTACGTTCGCTTTTTTCAGCTCGTCGGGAAAAAACGTTATGTCTGATCGATAAATTATAAATAAAGGTCAGGGATTCGACGACGTAGGGCAGAGATAGTTTTAAAATCTGACTACTAATGCCATCTGGACCGCAAGACGATTTGTTCTTTAAACTGGAAATAGATTTTTAGAGAGAGAGAGAGAGAGAGAGAGAGAGAGAGAGAGAGAGAGAGAGAGAGAGAGAGAGAGAGAGAGAGAGAGAGAGAGAGAGAGAGATGATGATGATGATGAAACTTTATTTATCAACGGTAAAAAGTTTTGACAGAAACAAATCGTCATTTTACAAACTTGCCGTTGCAAGAGAGAGAGAGAGAGAGAGATTAGTTAAACATGTCAGAGACGTTATCCCCTTTAGAGACAGACGATCGATTTTCAAATGTTGCCGCTCGAGTCAACAAAGTGGAACAACATCAAAGGACGGACCAACAGGCGCGGTTCAAGAACGTATTGCTATGTACCAAAAAAAAAAAAAACACGACGAGGACGCTAGGAAAAAGCATTATTAACAAGTCCCCGGGGAAACGGAACTAATGGCAAAAACACTGTGATGAATTTGAAAGTACGTATTTCTACCATTTGATTTCGGTGTAAACATAGCGTACCCCAATCAACAGACTCATCGATACATATCAAACAAACAAACAAACAAACAAACAAACAAACAAACAAACAAAAGATTGATTGATTGATTGTACATTGCTTAACGTCCCGACATCAACAAGGCTTTCTCAGGACGTGCCTGCACTGCTTGTGAAAAAATAAATAAATAAACAGAACATTGAATGTATGTCGCCAGCCGGTCAAATACGTTAAATAAACCTAACACATGGGGCCTAAATATAGTTAAGACCATTTAGCAACACACATCCAATATCAAGAGCTACAGAAAGTGCAGACATTAGGAAGATTTTTAAAAAAGGCAAATACAGGTAAATGGACAAAGGGTAGACAGAAACACATGCCCCAGAATACAGAAGAAAACCCACCCTGTGGGGCTGACCAGGGTGACCCTGGGAACTAAAACGTAGTTACCCCACCCAAGTCCCCCAGGGCAGACCCGGGTGGGTGCAAACAAACAAAAGACACAAGGCTTCATGGTAACAAATTTATTTACAAGTAATGAAACTTTAATTATTATTGTTAACACACACACGCACGCATGCACGCACGATCGATCGCACGCACGCGCACACACATTTACATACACACTTACCCGTCCCCAACCTCTTTCTCCGTTTCCTATATATACTAAGGGTCAAAACTTAAGGGCCACTTTTTATCGCAGACACACCGACAACACCGCACAAATAATGTAACAATACTTGGAGTCAGTACGTTGCTAATTTATTCAGTAACAATTTCATTTAAGCTTTGAGTAGGTCAAGCAATTGTAACAACAGCAGTACGTTAGAATGTTCACCAACCCATCATTTGAAAAGTCACACAAGATGGTCGAGTCAGTAGCGAGTGTACCCACCATTTGCAGGAAAGCATTCAATGCTGCGTTGACGCATGGGTTCACCAGGGTTAGGAGAACATGTTGTGGTAACGCTTCTCACTCATGATACAGGAACCGAATCAGCTGGGGGACGCCTTGAGGTGTGGGGTGGTTGCTAAGTACACGTTGGCCCAGCACGCCCAGATATGCTCGATGGTAGCCAGATCAGGTGAACGAGCTGGCCACTCCATCCTCATGATACCATGTTGCTCAAGGTACTCATCCATCACACGGGCGCATTGAGAGGTCGAGCGTTGTCGTCCTTCAGTACGGCATTGTTGCCTATGGCTTGGAGAGCTGGCTGGATGAGGGGCTGCACAAACTCGTCCCGATAGCGCAGTCCAGTCATGGTGCCTCGAATGACGTGGAAGGGGGGGGGGGGTCTAGCCTTCCCTGCTGAAGCCTGCCCAGACCATGACTGAGCCCCGTCCGTAGCGTTCCACGTCTTGGACGCGTCCATCTGTGAATCGCTCGCCCTGGCGTCTCTAGACCCTTATCCTGCCGTCGTTGAAGGACACAGTAAGCCGTGCCTCATCAGTAAACAGAACCTGAGTCCACTGGAGTCTATTTCACCTCGCATGTTGACGACACCAGGCAACCTGGGCTTTGCGATGAGCTGGAGTGAGGGTTATTCTCACTGCTGATCTACCAAAGCCAGGCCAATTTTGCGCAGACAACGGCAGAAAGTGCTTCTGCTGACGCCCACTCGGCACCGGCCTCCACGTGGCGTGGGTGGGTAGTCCACTCAGTCCCTGACTGAGTGGGCTAGCAGACGGGTGCCATCTTTGTCCAGGATTAGGGCTTGATGTCAGCAGATATGTTGTTCAGCAATTTCACTGGTCCGGTTTTTAATGAGCTGTGCTAACCCAGGTCGTACCATGTTGAATTGGTCCTTAAAAATACTCGTGACGCTTTGGTCGTTTGGATCCCGTGCTTGGAGAACCGTGTCGGGGGAGAAGAGGATCCTGGTGGTTGAAACACTCCACTTTGGCCTTGACTTCTGCCTAAACGGGAGGCTAGTCGTACCGGCCTATTCCATCGGTTCTTGTCACGTTGAGCCCTATCCCATTGTTGACATGCGGGCTGATATACGGAGCACCATGCTACAGCCGCCGCTGCTGATTAGGTGCTTTACGCCAGTATTCCCCTGCATTCAAAGGTGTGATAGAAGGCGGTGGCTCAAACGGTTCAATCGGGTTTACCCCCTTGAGTATATCTTTCGGGCAGTCTCCATTGTGCTTTGGCTGAAGACCCGCCGACATTTGCACTTTCCCTTGTTGGGCTCAGTGGCGGGTGGGGACCCCCGGGGGATGAATATCTCTACTATTATAATATGAAAAAAAACAAAACAAAACAACCAAAAAAAAAAAAAAAACTTGCACAGAAACGGCACATAGCCACCAACATTGAACATGACAGTGACTCGGACTGTGAGGAGGCGGCGCCTCAGGCGTCGGCCGTATGGCCTCGCTTCCTCATTGTCCATAGCAAGGTAAAGGAGAAACCTGTTACCAAGCTACATCCTTTTCTGGTGGGGGAGAACCTCAGGAACCGTGTTGGCAGGCCTGACACCCAGCGCCTCAGGTCTGGTGACTTGCTGGTGGAGTGCCGTACCCGGGCACACTCCAGCGGGCTACTGAGGCTCTCTTCCATCGGAGACACTCCAGTGGAGGTCACACCCCACAAAACTATGAATTCGTCAAGAGGCGTAATCAAAGATCAAGCTTTGGCAGAACTATCAAAGGATGAACTTTTCAGGAACCTTATGTCTCAGGGGGTGACTTGCGTCAGGCGCTTCGCTTCCAAGCGAGGTGGTGGGGAGATCCGTCTCCCTACCATCATCCTGACGTTTGGCACCCCCACCCCTCGTACTACCATTTGGGGAGGTTACTACTCCTTGAGAGTTAAAAAGTAGGTCCCTCTCCCCCTCCGGTGCTTTAAGTGCCAAAAGTATGGCCATGGGCAGAAGACATGCCGCTAGGCAGAGGCTTCATGCGCCAGTTGCACTAAGCCCGGACACTCTGCTAAGTCCTGCACAGCCACCCACCTGTGTGTGAATTGCCAGGAGGCGCATATGGCTTTGGACAAGAAATGCCCTCGTTGGATATCCGAGTGCAAGATTCAGCAGGTGCGTGTGGAGAAGGGGCTGTCCTTTCTGGACGCCAAAAAGCTGGTTGAAGGCCCTGGTGCAGCTGCGGCTGCCCCAACGTCTAACACCTCTGTGTATACTTTCAGTGCAGCGGTGGCACGCAAGCGCCCCACCAAAGACTTTTCATGTCAAACCCCAACTTCTTGGTTGGGGGCCGAGCCTCGGCTCCTCTCGCCCCTAGAGAGTAACCCTCCTCCGGTGGTGACGAGGAGCCAGGGAACGCAGAAGGCGGACACTGCCGGTCCGGTAGTGCAGCCCTCTGTTGCCCCTAAGCCTCAGCCCCCACCCAAACCTGTTAGTCAGTCAACTCCAAAGGCTTCTGGCTCTGGTCAGCCTTCTAAGGCCGCTAAACCTAGCGGCAGGAACGCTGCCCAGGACCAGAAGTCTAAGAAATCTATGGGACCGCTGTGCGCACGGGCCCAGAAGGGGAACACTGATGTCCCCCTTCAAAACAAATATGCTGCACTGGAGAAGCGGATGGAGGGAGTGGAAGTTGTCGTTGCTGATGCTGCGGCAGCTCCACCCCATTCATTTCCGAAGAACCAGAGGAGGCCCGGGAGCCGGGCCCCCTCCGTTCCTTCAACTCCTTCCAAGGCAAAGGAAAAAAAAAACAAAGGGGGGGGGAAACTCCTTACCCCCAAGCATGTCCTCTCTGCTTCAGTGGAATTGTCGTGGTTTTCAAGCTACCTCTGAGGAATTGTGTCTTTTAGTCAAGTTCTATAACCCCTCAGTAATATCTCTTCAGGAGACTTACCTGCTAACTTCTGACCCTGTGTCCTTTAATGGTTTTAACGTTATACATAAAGGCTCTGATTCGGAGAGGCCCTCGGGTGGAGTGGCTCTTCTCATTAATCACCAAATTTTATGTAGCCCTGTTAGCATCGACACCTGTCTTCATGCTGTCGCAGCTCGGGTTACCTTGCAGAAGACCATAACCATCTGCAGTATTTACCTGCCACCATCCCTACGGGTCTGTAGTAATGATATTTTTAACTTTATAGATCAACTGCCCCCTCCCTTTCTTCTCATGGAGGATTTTAACGGTCACGCTCACCTTTGGGGTAGTGACCACTATGATGGTAGAGGTCAGATTTTAGAAGATGTTTTTTTTTTTCTCAACTTAACCTGTGTCTTTAACGATGGCTCACCTACTTACTCTAACTCCGGTTCAGGATCTAGTTCTGTTCTAGACCTCACTGTTTGTGATCCTTCTCTCATGCTGAACTTCGACTGAAAGATTCACGACGACCTGTGTGGTAGTGACCACTTCCCAGTAGTCCTGTCATCGGTCAGCTGTGAGGAGGATTCGCCGGTGGGGCGCTGGAATCTCAAGAAAGCTAACTGGCCTCGGTTCGCTTCCCTCTGTCAGTCTCGTCTTACAGAGGAGGTGGTCATTTCAGCTGAAGATCCTGTTTCTTGTTTTACTTCTATTTTGTTGGAAGTAGCAGGTGAAACCATCCCTACAACTTCCACATCACTCCCTCTGAATCCGAGAGTACCATGGTTTAATGAAAAGTGCCGCAAGCCCCCCCAAAAAAAACAACGCGCAAATCTGCTCAGCGACGTGCTTTTTGTAATACGTCGCAAGCGAATATTTTAACATTTAAAAGACAGCGGACGAAAGCCCGTTACATTTTTAAACGTGAACGCCGTGCTTCCTGGAGACGTTTCGTCTCATCTGTATCTTCTAGGACTCCATCCCAAAAAGTCTGGAAGGCTGTTCGAAGAATTAGGTGCGGGGGTGGCTCTGCTTCTGTCGGCCATCTTAGAGATGGTGCCAGTTTGGTCACGAATAAAAAGGCTGTGGCCAACTTGCTTGCCTCCACCATTGCCCGTAGTTATTCAACAGAGCATGATTCACCTTTCTTCCAGAGAGAGAGAAAGAGAAGCGAGATTCTTGTACTTGTGATTTTATATCGGATAACTCGAAAGACTATAATGCCCCTTTTACGTTTTCAGAATTGCAGCAATCCATACAGAAATGTGCTGACACTGCTGCTGGATTAAATACCACCCACTATCAGCTCCTAACGCATCTACCTGAGGACTCACTCCTTGTACTTCTCAAGGTCTTTAACCATATCTGGATAACCGGTCATTTTCCGCCATTTTGGCGCCAGGCTGTTGTTGTACCAATCCCAAAGCCGGGTAAAGATCCTTCCGACCAGGGAAACTACCGACCAATTTCTTTGACATCATGTTTATGTAAAACTATGGAACGCTTGGTCAACGCCCGACTGGTGTGGCATCTTGAGTCACGGGGTCTCATCACAGACCTCCAGTGCGGTTCCCGGCGCTTCCGTAGTACAACTGATCATCTAGTCCGCTTTGAGTCTTTTATCCGAGATGATTTTGTCAACAAGCAGCATGTCTATGCAATTTTCGTTGATCTTGAAAAGGCATATTACACTACCTTGAAGTATGGTATAATGTCTGATTTGTCAGACATGGGTTTTGAAGTGCACCTACCCGCTTTCATTCACAATTTTTATGTCTAACCGGTCGTTCCATGTCCGTGTGGGCTCCACCCTCTCCGACTCCTTTGAACAGGAGATGGGTGTCCCGCAGGGCACGATACTATCTCCTAATTTATTTAGCATTAAAATAAATAACATTGTAAAGGCCGCCAAGGATGATTCTGAATGCTCTTTGTTTGTGGACGACTTTGCTTTGTGTGCACGAGGTCGAGGACTTGCTTCCCGTGAGAGGCACTTGCAGCTGTCCGTTGATCGCGTCCAGGGGTGGGTGTCTCTCAACGGATTCATGTTTTCGCCCTCCAAAGTTTCGGAATCTCTGCAACACGTCACTCCACCGTGGCTACTACCAGTTCCTGACATCTTCCTGGATTCGACCGCCCACAAGAAGGATTGTACTCCACCAGCCATATACCAACAGAGCCTCAATGAACTCCTTTCAATTTTTCCTTGCTATTGTTGTCTTTATACGGATGGGTCCAAGTCTGAGGATGGGAGAGTGGCTGCGGCTGCAGTGTCCTCTCGCCATCCTAGACGCCCATTTAAGCTCCGCCTCCCTGACCATTCCTCTGTATTTAGTGCAGAACTCCAGGCAATTCTGCTGGCACTCAAGCATGCCTATCAGTCTCGGGAAAGGAACTTCCTGATTCTATCTGACTCTCTTTCTGCCCTGCAGGCCCTCCAGGGCGCGGGCACAGACCACCCGCTGCTGGTGAAGATTAGAGAGCTCTACGCAGACTTGATGAAGGAATTTTATGACATCATATTTATTTGGGTCCTGGGCCATGTGGGCATCGAAGGCAACAGAATCGCAGATTCTGCTGCCAACAGTGCACGCAGTGACCCTGTCCCTGTCATACAGACTGTTTATAGTGATTTTAAACCTGTGATTAGTGCATACGTGGCCCGTGAGTGGCAATCCGAGTGGGACAAAGAGGAAGGGAACAAGCTGCATGAAGCTCTTCCTACGGTGTCCGACAGTCTACCTTTCCGCTGCGGCAGCCGCCGTGAGGAGACAGTCCTTGCTCGGCTCCACATCCGGCACACGTATGTTACACACTCTTACTTACTTAAACAAGATGAGCGTCCATGGTGTTTTGCCTGTGGAGAGCAGTTTTCTGTTCGACACTTTTTGCTGTATTGTGCTGATCTAATTGACACGAGATATAAACACTTCACATCAGACTCTTTGAAGGTTTTGTTACGGGATGTTCCCCCGGACAAAATCTTCAATTTTTTGAGAGTATGCAATATTTTTAATAAGATCTGAGCATTCATAGACTGTGTGAATTTTGTTTGCCCTTTTTGAGAGTCTGTAGACGTTTCTTTTAAAGACATGTGCGACATTTTAACCTGACATTTTGAAGCTATATTTACATCTTGTCTTAAGACCTTGCTTTTAGTCTGGCTGACCAAATTTTTACCCATCCCGCCGTGAGATGGCCTTAGTCGCCTGCTCGGCATTAAACCCAAATAACTAACTAACTAACTAAGCTTCTGCTGACGTTACCGTTTGCAGCTTGCCTCAGTTGACGTCGCAGAGTGGTTGACGTGACAGTTCAGTGGCACAGAACCGCCACACAGAGGTATATGTCCTCCCTTCTGCTGGGGCAGCGCGGGCGTCATGAGCACAGTTGTTGTTCTGCCCTTTCAGTTTTTTGGAATCGTACCAGCAGCCTCTTGATCACTGAATGGGACACCCCAAGACATCTCCCGATTTCTCGTCGGATATTCCATCCTGCAGCCATGCTAGCGCCCGGCGTTGATCTGCTGGCGTTACGCATCTCCATGGTGGCTTGGATAGGAAAGTGACAATTATGCCCCTACTGTACCGGTATTTGTAGCGAAACAGAAGTGCTCGGTGTTCACGACTGACCCCTTTAGCAGGTGCATCACGACTTTACCGTGTTTTTCCACATGCCTGCCTTTGGTACGCTTGAAAATATCGCACAACCTTTCACAAAACCTGATGATGTTTTACGTGCATTTGACACGTTCGAGGAAATTGATGAATTGTTGTCCCCTTTTTTTTCTCTCTGTACAGTGGACTGTCTAAGGTCACCTTAACCCATTTGGATTGAAAGAACATTGTAATTTATTTGCGTACTTGCGACGATGCGACGATAAACAATGACACAAAAAGTGGGGTGACCCTTATATATATATTATATATATATATATATATATATATATATATATATATATATATATATATATATATATATATATATATATATATATATATATATATATATATATATATATATATATATATATATATATATATATATAACTTCTTTATATCGCAGGTCTGTGAGAACAATTGATTCTAGGTGAGGTCAGTAGACTCAGAGATATCAGTGGTGCAGGTGCAGATTTAAATTCCTTTGAACTGTTGAGCAATGTAAACGAGTTCTTTTCAGCGACAAAAACATGATTGTGATACAAGACACACGGAGGATAACGGTTTGGAAGTGAGCGGCATAACAATGGAGTTTGTTAGTGTGATAAGCTAACATTCCGGGGCGTTCAATGAACCTGCTGGTCTAAGGTTGTGTCTCTTATATGGTGTGGGGTGATTGATTGGCATTCATGAAAGCTAATATGAACTGTGAGAAGTACAAAGACACATTGAATTAGAATATATGTTCTTCCGTGCCGACACAGTGTAAGCATGACTGCTCATAACCAGAATTTAGTATTACTTGTGTTTTCATCATTGCAAATAGCCCAACTGCTAGCATGTAAAACAACAGTGAGAGAGAGAGAGAGAGAGAGAGAGAGAGAGAGAGAGAGAGAGAGAGAGAGAGAGAGAGAGAGAGAGAGAGAGAGAGAGAGAGAGAGAGCGAGAGAGAGAGAGAGAGAGAGAGAGAGAGAGAGAGAGAGAGAGAGAGAAGAGGGGGGGGGGAGGGAGGGAGGGAGGGAGACAGAGAGAGAGAGAGAGAGAGAGAGAGAGAGAGAGAGAGAGAGAGAGAGAGAGAGAGTGAGAGAGAGAGAGATGATAATGAAAATGAAAATGAAATAAAAATGAAAATGAAATGAAATGAAACGAGAGAGAGAGAGAGAGAGAGAGAGAGAGAGAGAGAGAGAGAGAGAGAGAGAGAGAGAGAGAGAGAGAGAGAGAGAATGAATCAATGAATCAATGAATCAATGAAACTTTATTTTACAACGGTTTTGGCATTGACATCGTCATCGACACAGCCATTTTACAAACCTGCCGTTGCTAACAACTACAAGACTAACTACAAATATACATACATATAAGTAAACATAATACTTGCAAAGCGATGACAACACTATTCACATAGACAGACATACTCATAGACTCACAGACACCCCCCACCCCACCCACCCCCCTTCACACATAGAGCTAAGTAGTCCAAATGATTGATTGTATTGATTGATTGTACATTGCTTAACGTCCCGACAGCAACAAGGCTTTCTCAGGACGTGCCTGCACTGCTTGTGAAAAAAAAACAACCAACTAAACAGAACATTGAGAGAGAGAGAGAGAGAGAGAGAGAGAGAGAGAGAGAGAGAGAGAGAGAGAGAGAGAGAGAGAGAGAGAGAGAGAGAGAGAGAGAGAGAGAGAGAGAGAGAGAGAGAGAACAATGAACAATGGACAATGAACAATGAACCTTTATTTTTCAACGGTAGAAGTTATTGGTAACAGGACCAGTTTTCAAACTTGCCGTTGCTACATCTACTACATAAATGATATAGACGTGTAAACATACACATACCACAAACTGACGCATGTATGCACTCGCTCACGCACGCACGCCCGCACATACGCACGCATACGCACGCTCACACACACACACACACACACACACACACACACACAAACACAAACTTGCACACGCACGCACTTAGACATATACGCACACATACACACACATGCTCTCGGACACGCACTCCAGACATACGTACGCGCATACCGCGTACGCACAAAAATATAAAATGAGTAAAAATGCAAAGTAAAGCAATACACAGAAAATCATTAAGTACATTAGAATTCATACAGCAAAGGCAAATATGTATATATGTGCTCTCTCTCTCTCTCTCTTCACACTTTGTGCATTATTTGTAGATTAGCAACGGCAAGTTCGAAAAATGGTTGTGCCAGCCAAAACTTTCACCGTTGTAAAATAAAGAATCATTGTCATTGTCATTGTCATTGTCTCTCTCTCTCTCTCTCTCTCTCTCTCTCTCTCTCTCTCTCTCTCTCTCTCTCTCTCTCTCTCTCTCTCTCTCTCTCTCTCTCTCTCTGTGTCTCACACACCCACACACACACAGCATGCACACACACACACAGCATGCACACACACACACACTCACACACACACACACACACACACACACACACACACACACACACACACACACACACACACACACACACACACGTGAACGCGCGCCCAAAAATATCGCGTACACACATATGAAGGCAAAAACATTATACATACAACATGCAGTATTCAATGTACTCTTGACACTCAGATATTATGGTCCACTGTATATTATATATATAAAAAAAAGAAAAAAAAAAGAGAGACGCTCTCTCTCTCTCTCTCTCTGTCTCTCTCACTCTCGCACACACACACAAACATTCTCACACACACGCACATTCACACATCTGAACACACGCGCAAGTTATCCCTGTACTGTACTGATTAGATTACGTCAGAGATTCTAGGTGTTTGAAGAGGCTGACCCTAAATGAGGTGAGCGTCTTTGCGTTTCTGATTTCTGCAGGAATAGAATTCCAGAATGAACTTCCCGAGAATGACAAACTGGTTTTGAATAAATCAATACGCGGCAGGCGTACTTTGAAATGGTGTCCATGTCTAGAAGCTACAGATATCCGTTCTGAGAAAAAAAGAACTCAAGTACAGTGGACATGATTGCTTGTACAGCTTGTACATCAATACACCTATACACCTTTATTGAACTGAAAGTGATGGGATAGAGGGAGCATTTTTAAAGTTTTAAGCTTTTCGTCAGTTGAGAGTTCGGGATCGGGAAATATAAGCTTAGCAGCTCTCCTATGTAGGGAGTTCAGCCTCTTCAAATGTACATCACTAGAACCATTCCACACTGTTGATGCATAGTCTATGTGCGATTTGACATGAGCATTGTAGAAAAGAAGACGCGCATCTGTGTCAGTAATTGTCTTCAATTTTGACAACATATACAGGCCGCGGGAAACCCTTTTGCACACATTATTAATTAATATGCAGTTGCCATTTAAGCTGATCATCTATAGTGACCCCCAAGAGGCGGTGGTGTGATACTTGCTCAACTGATTGGGCTGCCGTTTATACACAGACTAAGAGAGAGAGAGAGAGAGAGAGAGAGAGAGAGAGAGAGAGAGAGAGAGAGAGAGAGAGAGAGAGAGAGAGAGAGAGAGAGAGAGAGAGAGAGAGAGAGAGAGAGAGAGAGAGAGAGAGAGAGAGAGAGAGAGAGAGAGAGAGAGAGAGATTTTCCCGGAACGCGACGATTGATAAAAGATGTCTGCGGAATATCGGAACGTAATCATTTGTTTTATTTTGAAAGGAAATGTAGGCGCTCGATGGAAGGAAGGCGTGATTCAACACAGAAGAAAGAACAAATTGACATGCTACCGAAAGCCAAAGGCAAAGTTGATGTTCTTGTTAAGGAGTACGAAGAAAGAGTCAAAGAAGCTAAGAAGAATTCTCAACCACTCCACAAGGGGCGACCAAAATGACAGCATCAATAGGATAAAAAGTATACAATTAAAATATATATATTGTATGTAGTCATTTTCGATAATTCAAAGCAGCACAATTGTTTCACGGCATAAAAGTGGCACACCTCGCTTTTATGTGGCATGATCAGATGATACCGAGGATGCCAATTATTTTTTGTTTTTAAAGAATTACACTTCACGTGTCAAAGGACTTCTCCTAGTTTAGAAGTCTAGTCAAATCTTGACTTATTCAGCCCGACGCTTGTGTTTCCCAAATGTTGGAGGCGTCATCTAACGACTATGCACCTGTTGCAGGAGATGGACGGCCACGAAAATTAAAGGGTAGTGCAGATTAGCTTGGCGCCTGTCGGCGCAAAGCTAATCAGGCACTTCCCTTGAATTATCATGGTCGACCCATCTCCTGCTGTAGTGCTTCAGGGCTGAATGGGTTAATGAAAATACTCATCCCGTGTTTAGACAAATCAAATTAAACGGAATCATATGAATATATCGTAAGATTATTTCAAAATGCATGTATGAAGATTTTCATTGTATCAGTTGGAAACAGGAAAATGCAATATGGCAACTGAGTTATGATTATCATTACAACTACATATTTATGTTGCATTTTTGAATGTCTGGATACATGTATCTATTTGTAATATTACTCCAACAGCGCATGCAGGTGAATTTGACATCATTTAAACCAGTATAATGAATATTCAATTTCAATATTCAATGACAGGTTTTATCATTACAACTACATATTTATGTTGCATATTTGAATGTCTGGAATATGTACATGTATCTTTTTCTATTGTTACTCCATCAGTACATGCAGATGAATTTGACATCGTTTAAACCAGTACAACGCATATTCAATTTTTGAGAAATGTATCCACGTGAGGCTTTCAGATATGTATATGGCAAGGAAGAGGATTAGATCAGCATGAGACCCGCAGCTGCTGGGCTTAATTGTAGCTATGTGTTTTGCAGTCGTTTATCGATCTCTATATGTGTTCCGTATGTTTGATGCATGAGTTGCATCTTGTACAAAATAAGATTAACAAGATAAACTATACTGGCAAACTAAAGAAATGATACATTTTTTTAAATTAAAAAATGTCGCATTTCTTTTGCTCGTCAATAGAAGTCAAGTCACGTCCCTTGCAAATGAATGTAAGCGCTGCTGTTTTCTACACTATTCTGCTGAAATAGACTACTGGACTTTTGCGAGGAATGATTGCAATATTGACTATTTTGTACGCTGGTCTTCCAGCAAAAATCCGCAACTTTAGCAAAGATTTGCATGTTTATGAATGAGCGAGGACGAAAAGTCGACAAGTCTAGGAACTGGCACGACAGTCTAAAAAGGGGAGAGTAGTGGGGGTGGGGATGACGTCTGAGTTAAGAGTTGTCAGCTGGCTTGCGGTTTAAAGTTATTCTCCCCAGGATTTTTATCATCTCAACACAGTCGGAAAACTGTCTGCAACAGATACTGCTGACAGTATTATGTACGGGTCCTTTGTGTACTAACTTAGAGCTTTATGATGTAAATACAATGCCAAATGTCGAAATTCATCGTTTGGTGGGTGTGTTGTTTTTGTACCCGAGAGCGCAAATTATCGTCTGCATCGCCGGTCTCGTTTTGAATTTGTGCATATTAACTAGCCTACGTCACAAGGCAGAACCCGATCAATCGATACTGCAGACGACGGAGGCGGTCATCGTTGTGGGTACATACGCGTCAGTGTAGACATGTACTGATGTTCTCCGGCATCCCTTTGACATAATTTTCCACGAGAATATAAAATAAATTTTCCATATTCGCTATGCTGTCAAAATCAATGCGGGTTCCGCTTGACCTGCTACCCGGAGTAACGGGCAATCGTGCTGTGGGCGTGGCTTCAAGTTCTTCGACTCGGGTCTCCGCGCCAAGCCGGCGACTGAGCTAGCGTCACGACTACAGAACAGTGGTATTTCACCTACTTATACCCATTTCTGCATTGCAGTTTCACATCACACGCATCGAAGTCTACGTAACTGAAAGCATCTATGGAAACGACAAATGCACCATCGCAGCAGAAACACTACCTCTGTGAATCGAGTGAATGAGAGAGAGCCCGCACAGATAAAAACGTGTCACGACCATCGATATATCTGCATCCAGTGCCGCAATTTTGACACACAGGCCGTAGTTGTCTGATCCTTGCAGCATAAAATCTGATGAACTAGCTCGTAACATCATGATAAAACAGGTTTAAAATCTTGCAAAATCAGTAAGAGATAAATTCTACTGAAGACAATGAATTCTGAAAATCAGTCTCTAGCGCTCGTGAAACTATAGGAAGATCGACAAAGATCGTAGCCGGATTACTAACTGATTCACATAGCAAGAAAGCGACAAATTCCGGATGGGCGGTCAAGCCAAGCTCTATATTCCTTTGTCCGATGTCAATTCTACTAAAGGGTATCTTGTCTCTCTTTCTCTTTAATTACGAGTCTGTCATTGTCGGTCGGCGCGAGTCGACTGACACTTTCCGTTTTTCTTCGCTGGTTCTTCCGCCATCTTGTCTCTGATTGGTTATAATTATGCAGATGACCTAGGGTCGTATAGAATAGTTATGACGTCAGCTACCGGATCGTCTATCGAAAGCAATCTTTTGACTATGTATAGTCACAAGATTCCGGTGGCCTCTTTCGCTTTGAACGGACGGAAGAAAGCATTTGGTGGGACAATAGGGTGGTCACTGTCTAAGTGGGTATGTATACTGAAGCCCAGTAAAAGCTTTTTGGAAACTGAAGCATATAAAAAGGTCGGCGTGCCCCTTTAAGGCTTTATATTGACAAATAAATATGAAAGAAGCAGGCTGAGTGCCCATTGATTCGATTGACTGCATCATTCCATTCCCCACTCCCAACATTAGCAATGTACTTTTCATTTATTTTTAACATATTAGCTTAATGTATACTATTTATTATTTAGAAACGGTGTTTATTACTGACATATTTTACAATACCGATTTCTATTAGAGCTACGTCTTTGTTTCTAACGTAATAAACTGCCGGATATTCTTATGCAGACGAAATAAAAGGTATAGTTATATTTGCTGTGAACTTGCAACTTTATTGTAGTCAATACACAATTATTAAAATAATATATATATATATATATATATATATATATATATATATATATATATATATATATATATATATATATATATATATATATATATATATATATATATATATATATCAAACTATGACAATATTAGCATTCTTAAATGTTAGTTGGCGTGGTAGATGATTTAATTTTGTTTAAGGGGGGTAGAGAGAGTGGGGATTTTGCTCTCGTTGACAGTTGTTGACAGTTTATTTTTCTTTGTTTTTGTTTGTTTTTGTTTAAAAAGAACGCTATATGTATCTATACAAATAAGCAGAACACGGCTTGCTGTAAATATATTTTATTATATACGACTAGCTTCATGCATAAAAACACGCATAACACACTAAAAAAAAAAATAATAAAAAAAAAACAAATTAAAAAAAAATCATGAACATTGTACATACCAGTTCGTAATGTTTGGCGTCTGTCTGATATTAAGATAAAAATTGCAGATACATTGTATGACATCAACGCCAGCATGCATGCATTTCTTAACTCAAACATTGTATTTACACAGACCTGATATATGACACACAATCAGATGTTCTTGCAATACATGAAGTTAATAGCCACCCTGATAAAAATGGGTATCACTCCAAATAAACACATCTCAGATTTTAAGATTTTGTCTAGTAGTTTTTTAACACTAAACAAACAGTCTTGTCCAAAGTTTACACGAAAACGAAAAATAACTTATTTGAAATAGTGACCATTCTACGGGGACGTCGTTCACTTCTTGTGCGTAGTGAACACGTAATATCGGTGTAGTACCTTATATTCAGTTTTTGGACATTGCCATCGTTAGAATCGAATCATACATCATTAAACACGTAAACGGACAAACGTTTTACATATATAATAAATAATGATCGACAATGTATACTAATGAGCAAAACAAAGGCGACATTTTTGTAATCAAAAGATGTCGCATTTCTTTCGCTCGTCAGTATATAAATAATGTCGATGGTAAGCGCGAGAAAACTTCCATTCACGAACAAAATCTTAATGAATGAGGCGATGTTCCGTTTGAAAAAAAAAAAGCCAAAACCTCTGTGTGTATTAACCCAGTCACTGCCGAGAAAAAATAAGCAAGATATAACTGGAAAGATGGAGAGTCCCCGCTGTTACGGTATTCGTGATGACCTAACCCTCTTAAGGATACAACTTTGAGTCCATGTTGTGCGCACAGATAGGGCGTTTTTGCCTTAAAATAACAAATTTTATACAAACGTAGTCTGCGGACTCTGGCACATGAAGGGTTAACTAAACATATACGCAAACAGGAAAATGTGAAATACCATTTACATAACTATAATGTTGCAAACAGATTTTGGATTTGGGATAATGCTTTACATCTTCAAAGATTTAAAATCCCAGAATACTAAGATGCCTTTATTCATGGAAACGTAAGAAAAATTAATTGCATGATTATTTTATTTTGTTCGAAAATGTGTACAAACGAAATCAAAGACAATCAGTTAAGCATGAAAATGTTATCAGTACATGATAGGATAAGAATGTTTATGGCCATATGTTTCCTTGTAATAAAACAATAAAAACACAGTAATTTGTCTTGATATCCTTTACTAAGACTAAAATCACACACACACACACACACACACACACACACACACACACACACACACACACATACAGAGAGAGAGAGAGAGAGAGAGAGAGAGAGAGAGAGAGAGAGAGAGAGAGAGAGAGAGAGAGAGAGAGAGAGAGAGAGAGAGAGAGAGAGAGAGAGAAATGAAATGAAATGAAACTTTATTTCTCAAGGATAAATTATTAAATACATATAAAGACTTGCCTTGAAACGAGATAATGTCGTAGTGGCTTTAACGTGATGTGGGAGTGAGTTCCACAGCGTGGAACCCGCAAATGACAAAGTAGATTTAAATATATCTATTCGGGGTTTTGGAACAATATAAAGACCCCTCATGTTCCCATAGCAGGAATCTGATTTTTTAAACAGCTCTGTGAGATATTCTGCACTATCACTTTAAACATCAGTACCCCTTTGTTATATTTAAAATGATTTTGAAGGGGCAGGAATCCAGCTTTACTGAGTTTTTCCTCGGTCGTCAAGTGCGGGTCGGGAAGAATTAATTTTGCCATTCTCCTATGTAAAGAATTTAGTCTTTTTAAGTGGACATCACTGCAACAACCCCACACTGTCGATGTGTAGTTTATATGTGACATGATGTGTGCATTACTGAACAATTTTCTGGTTTCACTATCTGAGTAATACTTTAATTTCGATAACATAAAGACATTTCTAGAGACCGTTTTACAGACATTGTCAATGTGCATCTGCAACCTCAGCTGATTATCAATTGTGACCCCCAATAGACGATGTTCGGCTACATGTTCTATGATGTCGTTCCCGAGTGATAAATTAAGCTTTAAAGGCTTTGACTGGTGTTTTGGCGTGTTGCAATAATCATAGATGTTGTTTTAGTAGGAAGCAGAATCATTGAGTTGACTTTACACCATGCTGATATATCGTCGAGATTTTTTTGAAAGCCGTTTTCAACTTCACGTATGTCTTTGTTAGCTGTGTGGATTGAGGTATCATACAATACAATACAATACAATCATCATGGCTTGGCTTCGCGAACGAAGATTCTATAGGGCTTGCCCACGTCGTCTGCAGGCATTTTCGTGACTGCGGAGGCCAATCCGGGACAGGCAGGTTCGACCGCAGTGGCTGCAGGGGAAGGTCTGGTCAGGGTTCTGAGTTACGACAACTCTGTTTTTTTCTCCTGAGCCGCTTGTCCTTGAGGTTAGCTCTGCGAGAGTCCTCAAAGGAGACGGCTGCCTTGTGAATGGTAGAGCGCCAGGTGTCACGGTCCGCAGCACGCGAAGACCACTGGCGGTGGTCGATTTGGCAGGCACTAAGTGACTTCTTGAGACCGTCTTTGTATCTCTTCTTTGGTGCCCCTCTGTCTCGGTGTCCAGTGACGAGCTCGCCGAACAGAGTGATCTTGGGTAGGCGATGATCCTCCATTCTGGAGACGTGCCCCGCCCAGCGAAGCTGTGTCCGCAGCAGCAAAGCCTAAATGCTCAAAGTTTCCGCCTGTTCAAGGACCTCGACGTTGGTGACATAGTCACTCCAGTGAATGCTGAGGATGGTACGCAGGCAGCGCTGGTGAAAGCTTTCGAGGAGTCGTACTTGGCTGCGGTAGAGGGCCCAGGACTCGGAACCGTACAGCAGGGTGGTGAGGACGACAGCTCTGTACACGCTGATCTTGGTGCCTTTTTTCAGCTGTTGATTGTGCCACACCCGCTTGAATAGTCGCCCGAAAGCACTGTTCGCTTTTGCCAGCCTGTTGTCCAGCTCCTTGTCCAGCTTGGCGTCTGACGTGATGATGCAGCCGAGGTAGGTAAACTGGTGTACAGACTTCAGTTCCGACTCGTCGATGGTGATGTGGGGAGGGCGATGCTCTTCCTTGGGTGCTGGCTGATGAAGGACCTCTGTCTTTTTCAGACTGACCTCAAGTCCAAAGAGCTGGGCGGCATCTGCGAAGCAGGACGTAATGCGCTGCAAGGCTCTCTCTGTGTGTGCAATGAGGGCAGCGTCATCAGCAAAGAGCAGCTCACGAATCACTTGGTCTAGGGTTTTCGTGTGGGCCTGCAGTCGTCTGAGGTTGAACAGGCTGCCATCAAGACGATATCTGATGTACACTGCGTCGTCATCGTCGAGGTCCACTGTGGCCTGCTTCAACATCATGCTGAAGAAGATGGTGAAGAGGGTCGGTGCCAGCACGGAGCCTTGCTTCACGCCGTTGCGAATGGGGAATGGTTCTGAGAGGTCACTGTTTAGTCTGACCTGGCCTTGCTGGTCCTCGTGGAGCTGGACGATCATGTTGAGGAACTTTGGGGGACAGCCTAGTCGCTCCAGGATCTGCCACATACCTTGCCTCTCACAGTGTCAAACGCTTTTGTTAGGTCGACAAACGTTACGTACAGCCCTTTGTTCTGCTCGCGGCAATTCTCCTGAAGCTGTCTCAGCACAAAGACCATGTCGGTGGTACTCCTGTTGGCTCTGAAGCCACACTGGCCCTCTGGGAGGTGGTCTTCAGCGATGGCAGGTACCAGCCGATTCAGGAGCAACCTTGCGAGAATTTTCCCGGCAATGGACAGCAGGGTAATTCCACGATAATTAGAGCAGGCAGACCTTTGTTCTTGTTCAGGGTGATGATGACTGCATCACGGAGATCCTTTGGTAGTGTTCCTTTTTCCCAGCAGCAGAGAAAGAGGTCGTGGAGTTTGTTGTGCAGTGCTGGGCCTCCATGTTTCCATATCTCTGGCGGGATTCCGTCAATGCCTGCTGCTTTGCCACTCTTGAGCTGGTGGATGGCTGTGATGGTCTCTTCGGCGGTGGGCGGTTCGTCCAATTCAACCTTTAGTGGAAGGTGTGGGATTTGGAGGATGACTGTTTCTTGAACAGTGCGCTCAGCGCCGAAAAGGTCCTGAAAGTACTCCGACCAGCGGTTCAAGATGGAAGTATTATCTGTGAGGAGTGCCTGTCCATCAGCTCTTCGCAGGGGACTTTGTACCAGGTGCCTAGGGCCATACACTGCTTTCAGTGCTTCGTAGAAGCCCCAGTAGTCACCGTTGTCAGCGCAGAGCTGGGTCCTCTGTGCGAGTCTGGACCACCACTCGTTCTGGAGTTCTCTAAGCTTCAGCTGGAGTCTGCTGCAGATGAGGCGGAAAGCAGACTTCTTCACAGGGCAGGAAGGCTGGGCTAGGTGGGCCTGGTGGGCGGCTCTTTGTTTTTTGCTAGAAGTTCCTGGATCTCTACGTCGTTTTCGTCAAACCAGGCTTTGTTCCTCTTTCTAGCAAAGCCCAAGACTTCCACAGAAGATTTTACAATAGCAGTTTTCAGTTGTTCCCAGAGAGTTTCAGGGGAGGAGTCTGCTGGATCAACTGTGTCTTTGAACATGCGCTGTAAATCGGCCTGAAGGGCAGCTTTCTTGTCGTCACGCTGAAGGCTGGCAACATCAAGCTTTTTTCTTGGGGGGGGGGGGGGGGGGGGCCCTTTCTTGGGTTTCAGCTTGAGGCGGAGCCTGAGTTTGCAGCGAACAAGGCGATGGTCAGTGTGGCACTCTGCGCTGGGCATCACTCTGGTGAGGAGGACGTCACTGCGGTCCCTCTGACGCACTAGGACATAGTCGATAAGGTGCCAGTGCTTGGAGCGAGGATGCATCCAGGTGGTCTTTCGACTGTCCTTTTGCTGGAAAGTAGTGTTGGTGATGACAAGTTGCTGCTCTGCACAGAGCTCCAACAGTAGGCGACCATTGTCATTGCAGTTCCCAAAGCCATGCTTGCCGAGGACTACTTTCCAGGCTTCAGAGTCTTGGCCCACTCTGGCGTTGATGTCGCCAAGGATGATGACTTTGTCGTCTGCAGGGGTGCTCTGCAGGAGGCTGCGCAGGTCAGAATAGAACTTGTCTTTTTCTGCAGGCTCTGCCAGGAGGGTTGGGGAGTACACACTGAGAAGGGTGACGTATTGCTGGTGTCTCAGTGGGAGGCTCATGGACATGATGCGGTCGGAGTGACCCGTTGGTAGGTTTTCCAACTTAGTCGCAATGGGGGTCTTCACCATGACGCCCACGCCTGAGAGCCGTCTTTCTGATGCAGGCCTGCCTGACCCGCAGAGGGTGTAGCCAGCGCCAAGTTCTTGGAGGCTGCCTTCCTCCGTGAGGCGTACTTCGCTGAGCGCGGCGATGTCGATGTTTAACCTCCGCAATTCATGGGCAATGAGGGCGGAGCGACGCTCGGGGCGTCCGCTGTCTGCTGTGTCGAGCATGGTTCGGATGTCCCAGCATGCTACGTTGAGTCCGGTCGTGGTCGTCATGAGAGTGGATCCGTTGTTTTTTCTTGTTTTCTGACCGCATGAGAAGATGCCCGTTGACCGCGGCTAGCCAACTGGGGTTACGTGGGGATGAGCTTTTGTTAGGCCACCTTTTCTAGCCCCCTCTCCGTGTGGAGCAAGCAGTGCTGTCCCTAGAGAAGGCTGCTTGGTCGTTCAGGGTGTGCCGAGTGACGTTGTCATCCCCAGGTCAACATCAGGCGACCAATATCCTGAACCGCCTGCATGCAGGTTTGAGACTGTGGCTTCCAGTGACATCTTTCACCTGCCTTTTGCCCCTAGCCCATCGCTACAGGACTTGGAAAGTTCAGTGTCATAGTCCGTGGGCGTTTCCTAAAGCCTGCGCGGTGGAGCTTTTTTGGTGGAGTGCAGTGTGCGCAGTACTGGCCCCACCCTTTAAACCCTTGGTTCGTTTGCCATGGTCTAGCAAGCTGGGACGGTGGCATCGAGGTCCTCAGGTCGTAGGTTTTTATATCAGACTGTCCTTGTCTTAGTCTCTGGCTCAAAAGCCTTCCCCGGAGACACGGGGGCTTTGATGTCAGGGGTTTCCTCCCTTAGCCTTTCCGCAGCCAAGCCTCCAGGCCTGCAAGGCAGCAGGGGACTCGTGGGGGCCGGGGTCGTCTATGTCCCGTGCAGATGTGAACATCTGCCCACTGCCCAGACGGTGACACTTACCAGAGGAGAAAAATCCAACGCCGGAACCCGGTATCGAACCTCGCACCTTTGGCATTGGAGGCAGACGCCTTAACCACTGCGCCACTTCCCCGTCTATACAATACAATACAACTTTATACAATACAATACAACTTTATTGTCTGTTCGAGTGCAGGCACGACAGAAGTTTGCCTTTCGGCTCGTCATGAAACAACAATATAAGACATTAACAAACGCTGCAAAAGCATATCATGAAAAATTATCATTGCAGCAATCTATCACAAGCAATCTGTCACAAGATGGGAGGTAATGTTAAGTAGATCATACTTATCGCGGTGTTATAAACGAGAGTTCAAAATCGAGACAGCAGTTGGAATAAAAGACTTCCTTAAAAACATTCCTTTTGGCAAGTGGCATGTTGAAACGTCTGCCTGATGGTAGCATTTGAAACTGATCAGAGAGTGGGTGACTAGGATCATTGACAATGCTAGCAGCTATCCTTCGGACAGCTCTATGGTACAGATCATCTACTGGGTACTGTCCTAGGCCAATGATCTTCTCAGCTGTTCTGACGATACGTGACAGTCTGCCCCTGTTTTTCATACTGAAATTGCCATACCAAGCAGTGTGATGAAGCTCTATGCTCGGGCATAGTGCTCATTTAGTAGGATTAGTACGGTACGGTTTTTGTTAACGAGTAGGATTAGTACGGTACGGGTTTTGTTAACGGTTTGTTTGTGGTGGCATTCGACGCACGGGAAATCTGTAAGACATGGTTGGCACGGGATTTTTTAGTGAGTTCTGTTTAGTGAGTTCTAGGCGGAAGCTGTGACTGTCAGAGGTCTAGTTTGGTTATTGCGGGCTGTCTTGTCGTATGGAACGGTTGTGTTCGAGTTACCTAGCCCGCATTCCAAGACTCTGAAGCCTAGATTTCAGGTATGTTTCTATAAATGTAGTATTGATAGTTGTTTAGTTAAAGACAGTATGCGTGGTAAGATTAATGTGGTTGTATAGCGGTGTTCCGGTCTGGTTTAGTTATGTATGTTTAGAATTCGGTGAAGTAACCGGTGTTTTGTATACAGTTGTTTACCGAGATAGATGACTAAAGGAATATGAAGTGTGTATGTCTAAGCCGCTATGAAGATAGTACGTGGTTGGTTAAGCATAATCTTTTCCAGGGTATAGAGTAATGTATACCAAGAGTGTCAGTTAGGCTATAGTGTATTTTAAGATAGTGACAGATATGGGGGTGATATGAAAATAGTTTATGAAGCACGTGTGTGTGTGTGAATGAACGTGTGAGTTATTTGTATCAGCCAGGTTACGTGACGTTTCTCATTGATCCAAAATGTTGTGTGTTTAGCAAGTGTTACGTTGGGACTTTTGTTGTCTATTTAGAGTTCGTGTAACAAGAGTGGAAGACGGACGCAGAGACGTCGAGTCGCAGGTGGGACCTACGTGAGGTCATCCCTCCAGCTCTTCTAAGAGTGAGTCTGACTGGGAACCAAGACACCCAAGTCCAAGCGAGAACTGAGTGTACCGTACGAGAACGAGGACGTCCGTGCCCAAAGAGACAGGACGGCAATACGCGTACGACGAAGGACTTTCACGCCTAGACGTGAGAAGGACCAACGTAACCAGGCAACAACATCAAACAGGTTGGAGACATTGAGAGACTAAAACCTAGCCTGGCAAAGATACTGTGATTTGAGTGTGTGATAGAGAGCCTTGTATATATAGTTTGATATTCTTTAAAGCGTTTTCTTTTCTTTTATAGTGTATAAAGGTTACTTTAGAAAGGGAGCCCGTGTGTTGTGTTTTACCGCATGAATGCGCCCGTCTGAGTCAGTGGCGGTGTATGCGTCTGTTGCGTGAGAGTCTGTGCGTACGACTGTGGGCAAGTCTGCGTGCGTTGCAAGCAGTGATGTTAAACGTCAGTATGCTTTCGATCAGGCTTCTATAAACGGATTCTAAAACCCTGGAACTGACATCAAAACTTCTCATTTTTCTAAGAAGGTACAGACGCTGGTTTGCTTTTTTCACAATCAGATCAGTGTTTCCAGTGAAGGACAGCCCACTATCCACGACTGTGCCAAGGTACTTAAATTCAGTGACCACCTCTACAGGTTGATTATTAATTGAGACAGGTACAAAAATATCATCAACTTTCCTGTCATCAATGACGAGTTCCTTGGTTTTCTGTACATTCATTTCCAGAAAACTATCTTTGCACCATGACTCTAATACTGCTATCTGTGCAAAGTACTCGGCCAGACTGTCTTCTTTTTGGAGTAGGCGTACAAGGGCCATGTCGTCTGAGAACTTTAAGAGACGAGAAGTGGCAGTGTGACAACGCATATGGTCTGTGTATATAGAAAACAATGTCGGAGAGAGGACACAACCTTGAGACAAATATATCACACTGTGCTGCTTCGTAGGTGAGAATTAGAGGCAGGTCATTGATGTAAATACAAAATAAAAGAAGACATAAGATTGACCCCTGTGGAATCCCAAGGTAACATCTTTAGTAGAAGAATAGGCTCCATTAGCAATTACTTTATGTTTTCTGTTTTCGAGGTATGACATTAAAAAGGAAACAGCCGTGTCGTTTCGAAGATAATGCTCAAGTTTGGAAATCAATATTATATGGTTCACTAAGTCGAAAGCCTTTTTAAAGTCAATATAAATTACACCTGTCAGCTGCGAATTATTCATATTTGAAAGCCATGTGTTTGTTAATCTGCTCAGAGCCGTATGACATGAGTGCCGAGGGCGAAATCCTGACTGAGACGAGTGTAGCAACTTTCGCGATTCTAAATAGTCAGACAGGTGTTTATGTATATAACTTTCGAGGGGTTTAGATAATACTGACAGCAGAGAAATGGGTCTATAGTTGTTAGGGTCAGTACGATCTTTTGATCTTTTTGGCAGTGGAACGACTTTTGCAATTTTGAGGTCTGTAGGGAATACATTCTTTTGAATACATAAGTAGTAAATATAAGTAAGGGTCTCTATGATGTATGGTACAGACAACTTTAATATTTGTGGGTTGATATCATCATGGCCGGAGGACTTCTTATTCGCTAGGTCACTAATTAGTTTGCCCACTTTGCAAATGGTAGTGTGCCAGTTGTTTTTCTGTTGCAGAAACTAACTAAGTATGTCAGCCTCTGTGAGAGAGAGAGAGAGAGAGAGAGAGAGAGAGAGAGAGAGAGAGAGAGAGAGAGAGAGAGAGAGAGAGAGAGAGAGAGAGAGAGAGAGAGACTGGCTGGCTGGCTGGCTGGCTGGCTGGCTGGCTGGCTGGCTGGCTGGCTGGCTGGCTGGCTGGCTGGCTGGCTGGCTGGCTGACTGACCCTGACTGACTCTGACTGACTCTGACTGACTCTGACTGACTGACTGGCTCTGACTGGCTCTGACTGGCTCTGACTGACTCTGACTGGCTCTGACTGACTCTGACT
>BTPG01000003.1:63541283-63678783 GCA_036245525.1 Semisulcospira habei | reverse complement strand
GACTGAATGACTGAATGACTGAATGACTGAATGACTGAATGACTGAATGACCGAACGAACGAACGAACGAACGAACGAACGAAACTTTATTTATAAAGGATTGAGATATTAGGCGCACAGGCCTTTCTTCTAATCTGTTCTTGCTACATCTACCGACACACAATATCAGGCAAAGCTACATCACACTAAAAAAACCAAACAAACATCGAAAGTAATGCGAATTACAACAAGACAACAGACAGCAACAATGATTTAACAAAACACACAGGTACCCATACGAAGATGTATGCACGTGTCATAATCACCGTTTGTGGGAGCCCTCCCCAGACACTCCCACCCGGGGGGCACGCCACAAGGATATCACTCGAGTGACTTGCTAAGCACATCGCTTGAATAAACGGTGCACCCGCACTGCATTCCCCGACCGGGCCCATACAGGAAGCACCCCCACAAACGGCACGTGAGCGCATTTGGTATGAGAAAGAGAGAGAGAGAGAGAGAGAGAGAGAGAGAGAGAGAGAGAGAGAGAGAGAGAGAGAGAGAGAGAGAGAGAGAGAGAGAGAGAGAGAGAGATATTAATCTCTAAAATATGATTTTCATGCTAAATACTAAGCAAATACTGGTATTAACACAACGAACGGACACGCCTCATAGATTCAGTTATAAGCTAACTGTACACATTCCGACAAGTTCTCAATCGCCACTCGCGCTTTCTCCAATCAGTCCAGCTAATCAGAGAGAGCGCAAACAGCCAGAGGGAACAAACTGTTGGGGATTCTGCTGGTCCTAGTCCTGATGGACCTGTACCTAAGCCCTGATGGTACAAGTTGGAAAAGCTCATTGCCAGAGTGGGTGGAATCACTGGAGAAAAGACTTGCTCTACGTAAGAGACTCTGCTGGTACAGTGAGTCGAGGCTAGGAAGATTCCTGCTTATGATTTTTTAAGCGGTCTTGACCACCCTGCTTAGTCTGATTTTCTCTGTGGCCGTGATGGAACCATACCAAAACTGTGATCGAAACGCTCTCAATTACAGCTCGGTACACTTGCATCAAGATGTGAGCACGGAGACCGACACTTTTCAGACTTCGCTGGAAGAACAAGCGCTGCTCTGCTTTTTGGACGATGGGGCGAGTGTTTTCCTCCCACTTAAGATCACAAGACAGGGTAGTGCCAAGAAACTTAAAAATCTGGACATTTTCAATGATTCTCTATTGATTACAATAGGGGGAGGGGGTGGGAACTGTTTATTTCTAAAGTCTATAATCATGTCTTTTGTTTTGCCAGTGTTCTGTTTAAGGTTGTTGTTATTACACCAGCTAATTAGAGTCTCAACCTAACTTGGATAGGCGGATTCGTCTGAGTTTGTAATGCACCCCTCCACTGTGGTGTCATCTGCAAATTTCAGAACTTTAGTACTGGCATGTTATGAAGCACAGTCATAAGTAAACAGGGAGTTTAGCATAGGGAAGAGAACGCACTACTGAGGCGTTTTCGTGGATAAAGTAAGGGTGGATGACACATTTTTACCAATTTTAACGACCTGTGGTCTCATCAACAGGATATCAAGGGTCCAGAGGCACAATGCCTCTGGAATTCCGATTTGCTGGATCTTCTGGTACAGTTTGGATGGAATAATGGTGTTACAAAAAAAAAATGTAACCAAAAAATAAAATTCTGGCATAGGTGTTTGGGATTTCAAGGTGTTGTAAAACAAAAAAAATAAACCAAGTGACACCGCATTCTCCACAAAACGTTTTTCACCCTATGCAAATTGAAAACAATCCAGCAGAGGATCGGTAATTCTTCTCAGAAACCGAAGGACAAGGCGCTCAAACGTCTTGATGACAACTGAGGTCAGAGCGTCCGGTCTATAGTCCTTTAGCGAGGACAATTTGGATGTTTCGGAACAAGAATGACGGCGGGCCTTTTGAACACTGAGGAACAATGCGCTGAGAGAGAGAGAGAGAGAGAGAGAGAGAGAGAGAGAGAGAGAGAGAGAGAGAGAGAGAGAGAGAGAGAGAGAGAGAGAGAGAGAGAGAGAGAGAGCGAGGAGAGAGAGAGAGAGAGAGACAGACAGACAGACAGACAGACAGACAGACAGACAGACATGTTGAAAATGACAGTAAAGACGCCCGAGAGCTGGTCCGCACAGTTTCTGAGTAAACGTGCAAAAATTTTGTCTAAATCGGCAGCCTTCCTGCTATCCAGACGCTGAAACATGCACCTGACATCGGCGTCTAGAACAATGAAAGGTGGGTTCTCAGTATGACTCCTCACCACAGAAGGAGATGGGGTCCTATTCTTTTTATCAAAAACGACTATAAAAGTCATTCAGAGTGTCTGGGAGAGACGCATCTGTAACATCAGCAGACTTGGATGCTGGTTTATAGTTTGTGATGTCTTTGAGGCCTTGCCAGATGTCTCTACGTTACTAGCTGCGATTTTCTGTTGTAGTCTGTCTCTAAAGTTGCGCTTAGCAGTCTTAATTGCTTTTTGTACTGCATACCTGGCTTGTTTGTACTTGTCTCTGGCATTGTCTTTGTATGCGTCATGTTTTTCCTGGAGTTTGTGTTTAATGTCTGCCGTAAACCAAATGTTTGCAGGTCTTGGTGGGAATACAGAGGCTCTCACAGAAGGCAATGTAATCAGTGGCAGTCTCTGTGTACTCGTAAATGTCTGATGTTCGTTACTTAAACACACCCCAGTCGGTACACTCAAGACGGCCACGGTGTGTTTCAGCTGCCTCAGGTGACCACTGTTTGATTGTTTTTACTTTTGCGGTTGCACGTTTGAGTTGTTGCTTGTATGGTGGCACAAGATAAATCATGTCATGGTCTGACTGTACGAGTGTAGCTCGGGCGATGGAACGGTAAGCGCCTTTCGTGGTTGAATAACAATGATCTAAACTTTTACCGTCTCTAGTGGCACAAGAAACTTGCTGTACAAACGTATGCATCTCTTTGCTAAGATTATCTTTATTGAAATCGCCCGCGACAACAACAAAAGAGTTTGGGTTTGAGATTTCTGCCTGTGTAACAACATCATACAGCTGCGCTATCGCGGCTTCCGTGGTCGCTTGTGGTGGGTATTACACGTCAATCAAAATGACACGTGAAAACTCCCTCGGCAGGTAGAATGGACGACAGACAATAGTCAGTGTTTCTAGGTCAACACTACACGTTTTTGATAATACCTGCACGTCCGTAGCCAAGCGATCGTTGACCAGAAATCACACACCCCCTCCACGAGAATTATCAGTAGCGTCTGGAGAGCGGTCGCCACGGAAGATGGAAAAGCCAGGTGGATGAAAAGCAGAGTCGGGGACCGTGGAATCGAGCCACGTTTAAGTAAAACAAAATAAAGAACAGTCCTTAAAATCTCGTTTAGTCTGTTGGTGGCACAATAGTTCGTCAGATTTATTTCGAAGAGATCGAACGTTTTGAAAGAAACATGGCGGGTAGCGGGGAGCGTAAATTGTGACGGCGAAGTCTCACAAGACCTCCGCTCTTTCGACCCCGTTTTCGCACGTGCCGGCCACGATCTGTGTCAAATTGAGATGCTGTGTCCCAGTTAGAAATATGAAGTTTGCATCATTATAACAAGCATTTCCACTCATCTCTGATGTTGAGGAGCACATCACGGTCGTACCTGTGGTGAAAATTGAATATTTCCTCCAGTAGAAACGCCAACACAATCATCCCAATCACATGCACACCTGACATCGTTACACGTATACCCTGTGTGCGAAATACGTATTGATCATCTGTACGCACTGATTATTGTAACCCTTTCGCTGTTAAGTGACTTCGCGTCTGAAACGGCTGCACACTGACCGATCTTCGCGCGAGGAACACACTGTGACTGGGACGAAAACTAGGCATAACAAACACAGGACTAACAACACACATAAATCCTCATAAGCTTCCACGACTGAGCGAGCTCAAGAAAATTTATGTCTCTTGCAGATGCAGAGCGTTCGCTTTGCCCAGCAGGTAACCCATTTATCTCTAACTCCCCACAGCAGGAGATGGATTGGCCATTATAATTCAAGGGTAGTGCCATATGAGCTAAGCGCCTGAAGGCGCCAAGCTCATCTGGCACTACCCTTGAATTATCATGGTCAATCCATCTCCTGCTGCTGGTGCATATCCTTTTGGTGAATCCTCCAAAATCTGGAAATGCGACCATGGGGTTAAATGGGTTTAGCGGTTAACCACGATATCTCTTATGGTTTCAGAGTTTCAAAACTAAAATGAATTCAAACACTTTTAGAAAGCTTAACTCGTTCACCGCCGCAAAGAAAGTAAAAATCCTCATGAGGATGTATGCCTTTGCTGACACAACTTTGTAGCCATCTTCCATTATAGCATAGAATTAGAGTGTTCGTATAATATCATTTCTATACAGACCTCGCGACTCCCATTCTCAAACTGTTTGATTCATAGTCACCTCGAGCTTCGTTCTCGTGACTTTGATTCAAACAGTTCGAGAATCGGAGTCGCGATGTCTGTCTAGAGCTAGAAATGATAGTATACGAACACTCACTTTTATGTTTTATAGAACCTTTCATACCATGAATCCAGTCACCACAAATCAAATACAGGGGACGATAGTTTATCTTTTGCCTGTTCGTCGTCTGCGCTGCTCACCGCTATCACCCGACCGTTCCTTGGGGATCGTTTTATCCTAAATATCCATGAATGTGACTCACGAAGAAATATAGACATTTATAAAGGGAGTTTGACTCGCTTGGCTGCAAAGAGGTACACCGGCCGAGGACACAAACAATCATAATAGCCACTGAACAAGGACACACGAGAAACATGACACCAATCATACCACTCTCTCATGCAAGCAGCATAACGGAGATAATCAAGTATTGTTTAAATTTACTACTAATCTATGTCGTTACAGTGATAAATAATAAGTGGTTTGCTCAACCCTGACGCTACACTGGATACGACGACCCATGGTGGTCACACGGCCCATCCCAGCGCCAAAGCTGATGCCGAGAGTGAGAACAGTCCTAACTTCATAAATCTACCTCTCCTCTGTTCCGTTCTCGTCCCCCTTCTCTTTCTTGTTCTAGAGCATAAACCTCACGGGTTAAATACTATCTCAAACTACGGCTATGGCTATCACAACCAACCACCGCACGGATTACTTTACTTAGTTTACTATTTTCAGAGAGTGACCACCATGGCGACAAACAAACAATTTTCTACGTCATTTCTACAACGTGTCCATCTAGAACCTTTCTTTGACATCTGGACTTATACTGATAGCCTACTTAACCGATTTCACACACAACATTCTACTTACTCATCCCTTTTGTGCCCCTTATCTCCTTGGGTCAAGCCTTGGTCACGATTATAATTCCGTCTCGGTCAATATATCGTACTTCGTGTACCAACTCGCCTTTCACCCAACATATTAACACTGACCATTTTTTTTTTAACTATACCTAATAGTCACTCTTTGACACCGCTTAATCTGTTCAATTGAGTTTCGCTGCTTTGGTGAACAAACAGTTCAAACTTGTAATATCTACAGTAGTGGCGATGAATCGTAAAGGTTTGTCCGTTTCACTTTCAATTATTTTTTATGGCTTTCGCGAGGAGTGCGATGTCATAATTCTATTTTGCACTCTCAAGCTTGCCAGCCGCTTAGAGGTGTACTATGCGGTTATCGGCACAAAAATTACTGCGCGGTAAGACTAGGACCAGTGATGTGGGTGTTTAGTTATTTAAAAGTGATCTGAAAAGATTCCATTTAGTGCTGGGCATCATACGATTTTGAATTGACAATATTTCCAACGCACGATCTGCTTGCACTGACAGTGAAGTGGTGAAACGTATAGCCATGGATGAACTTCCTTATTAATAATATATAGCAAGTTTGTCTCGTCTTTGAGTCGAGCATTTTTTTTCCTTAAATCATTCAGCCCCGACACACGACAGCAACACATTGATTGAGCATGATAGTTCAAGGGTGGTACCAAAATAGCTTGGCATCCACAGGCGCCAAGCTATTCTGGTACCACCCTTGAACTATCGTGCTCGTTACCTCTAAACTGTAATATAGTCTTTCGGAGGGCAATTTCAAAATTAGAGTTTTCGGACCTGGGGCGGAATGTGTTAATATAGCAATGACGCTTCAGATGCGAAAATCCTAGCAGAACAAATCCCAGTAGCGTGAACCCAAAGGCGGGAATAACGAGAAATCCTAAATGCACCAAAATAAATGTAGATAGATATTGAACTATGTTCGAGGGCTCGCGTTGGTTATAGTAATAATGAAAAAGTTTCATACAGATAAAGTTTCTTCTATTGTCAGCATGTGCTTCTGAGCCTGGTTTGAGCCTGGTTTGCGCATGCTCATTGGGTGAGCAACGTGTGCGTGTTTCCGCTTCGTTGTACGGCATCGTTCACAGCTATATTCACGCTTTGAACGAGTTCATCAATTCAGCGAATTCAACCCAAGAGAGAGAGAGAGAGAGAGAATCAATGAATCAATGAATCAATGAATCAATGAATCTTTATTTTACAACGGTAAAGATATTAACAATGCCAGAGGCAATGCCATTTTTCAAATCTGCCGTTGCTACATCTACAACACAACAATTACATTACATTAATACATGTATAGGACGAACGCCTACGGTGTGTTGGGGGAGGGGGAGCAATGGTAAAGGGATGAAAAAAAAAAAGAAAAAAAAAAAAAAAAAAAGCAACAACACAGCAGCACTATACATACACAGCAGGAGAATGGGTACATTACTAACAATGATATCTACGTATAGAAAGCAAAGCTTGAAGATAGTTATGGCTGCGAAGATAAATGTTCAAAAAGACTTTTCTTGAAACATGATACCGTTGGAGTGGTCTTCGTGTGGGATGGAAGCGAATTCCACAAAGTCGCCCCCGAGAATGCTAGACTGGTTTTAAATAAGTCTATTCTGGTTTTGGGTACTACATATAGGCTTTTTGTATCGCCATAGCGGGACTGTGACCGGACTAGCAGCTGGGTTAGATATTCTGGAGTGTTGTCATTCCGAATCTTAAAAAGGAGAACACCTTTGTTGAATGCAAACTGCTTTTTGAGAGAAAGAAGTCCCGCTTTGTAAATCTTATCATCCGTTGTCAAAGTAGGATCAGGTAAAATTAATTTCGCTGCTCTTCTGTGTAAGGAGTTCAGTCTTTTGAAATGTACATCTCTGCAGCCATCCCACACCGTCGAAGCATAATTAATGTGGGACTGAATATGTGCATAATAAAATAATTTTCTGGTTTCAAAGTCAGTGAAGTGCTTCAGTTTGGACAGCATGAAAATGTTTCTTGAAACAGTTTTACACACTTTATGTGTGTGTGCCTGCCATTTGAGCTGATCATCTATGATAATTCCAAGGAGGCGGTGTTCAGACACTTGCTCAATAGAATTGCCTTCGAAGGACAAATCAAGTGAAAGGGGGCTTAATTGGTGTTTTTTGCGTGTCGCAATTACCATTGACTTGGTTTTTGCTGGATGGATACTCATTGAGTTACGTTCACACCAGGCGGACACCTCATCAAGGCTCTGTTGTAAGTCATCTGCAACCACATTAAGGTTTTTATTTGCCGTGTGGATTGACGTATCGTCTGCAAACAAGTCACAGCAAAGGCAGAGAGAGAGAGAGAGAGAGAGAGAGAGAGAGAGAGAGAGAGAGAGAGAGAGAGAGAGAGAGAGAGAGAGAGAGAGAGAGAGAGAGAGAGAGAGAGAGAGAGAGAGAGAGAGAGAGAGAGAGAGTGAAAGAGAGAGAGAGAGAGCGAGCGAGCGAGAGAGAGAGAGAGAGAGAGAGAGAGAGAGAGAGAGAGAGAGAGAGAGAGAGAGCGAGAGATTAAAAAAATGTTAAATGTTTAGGGCTTAACGTCTTTTGTCCACCACGAGGGTGATTTCAAAGACGGGGACAACGAAAAAGGGTCTGAGCAAATTTTGACCCAAGCTGGATTCGATCCCGGGACCTTTTGGTCTGGAGGCAAACGCTGTTACCACCGAGCCACCCAGCTCCCCAAGAGAGCGAGAGAGAGAGAGAGAGAGAGAGAGAGAGAGAGAGAGAGAGAGAGAGAGAGAGAGAGAGAGAGAGAGAGAGAGAGAGAGAGATGATGATGAAACTTTATTTATCAACGGTAAAAAGTTTTGACAGAAACAAATCGTCATTTTACAAACTTGCCGTTGCTAACATCTACAACATAAAATAAATTAAAAGATAATAATAATAATAATAATAATAAAGAATTATATTTACACATATTATTTCATGCAACAATTAAAAAATTTAAAAAATGACACAAAATAATAATAACACTTAACATTCATCTTATACCACACACACACACACACACACACACACACACACACACACACACACACACACACACACACACACACACACACGCCAACAATATAGATAAATGCATAATTATATTACATAAGAGCATTAACCATCAGGGTTTGTTTAAATGCCATGTGTTGTTATGTTTGGCTCATCAGGTAATCGAAAAGTTTCGTTTTAAAGATTCCAAGTGAGGCTATAGTCTTCAAATGTGCAGGAATAGTGTTCCATACAAACGGTCCAGAAAAGGATAAACTAGTTTTAAAGAGGTCAATTCTAGGCAGAGGTAGGGGTAAAGTATTGTTCCTTGAGGACCGTTCGCGTTCTTGCTGTGGCACAAATTTGGTGGTTAGATACTGCGGTGTCATGTTATTTAATATCTTGTGCATGAGGATGCATTTGTTGAAACTAAGTTGTTGACGCAGGCCGAGAATGTTTAGATGTCTAAATTTGTCTGTGGTAGGAATGGGCCGCGTATCTATCATTTTGACAGCTCTTTTATATATAGAGTTTAACCTGTTCATGTGAACATCACTACAACCGTCCCACACTGTGGAGACATAATCAACGTGAGACTTGATATGGGCATGAAAAAACAGTTTACGAGTATGTGTATCCGTTACTTGTCTAAGCTGGGACAACAGGAAAGTGTTTTTAGCAATGGTTTTACAGACTGTATTTATATGCGTCTCCCAACATAATTGTTCGTCAACGTGTATTCCCAAGAATTTACGCTCTGTGACTTGTTCTATGGGTTTAGCGTTCAGTTGTAAATGTAACGGCTGTGGTCGGCGTTGGTGTTTTTGTCGTGTAGTGATTAAAATAATTTGTTTTTCCTGGATGAAGAACCATATGATTCTCTCTACACCAGTCGGAAACCTCGCTGAGACTACTTTGTAAGCTAATGTTAATGTCAGCTGTTTTTTTACCCGAAACATGGAGGCTCGTATCGTCCGCAAACAGGTTGCAGTTAACATCAGTGTTAGTAATATGCAAAGGCAAATCATTAATGAATATTATAAATAGAAGAGGTCCCAAGATCGACCCCTGGGGGACACCGTAATTAACTTGTCCTTGTTTAGAGTATTTTCCATGAGTATATACCTTTTGTTTTCTGTCTTTTAGGTATGATCTAAAAAATGCTATGGCAGTTTCACTTATATGGTATGCTGCTAGCTTCTTTAAGAGAATGTCATGGTCGACAAGATCAAATGCTTTTTGTAGGTCTAAGAAAACAGCTCCAGACATCAAGTTTTTATTTATTGATTCCAGCCAGCTGTCTACAATGTGTGCCAGTGCTGACTGACATGAGTGTTTCGGTCTAAAGCCGGACTGATGAATATTTATGAAATTGCCCTTTTCTAGAAAATCGAGGAGGTGTTTTTGTATGTGTTTTTCAAGGGGCTTTGACAGGGCCGACAAAAGTGAGATAGGACGGTAGTTATTGACATCTTCAAGATCTTTTGATTTAGGGATTGGAATTACCTTGGCCTCTTTGAAAATAGTTGGAAACGTGCTGTGTTTTATACAGAGGTTAAAGATATAAGTGAGTGCCTCTACCGTATATGGTAGTGACATTTTCAGAAATTTGTTGTCTATACCATCCATCCCGGTGGACTTTTTGTTCGGCATGCTAGAGATGAATTTGCCGACTTCAGCGACGGTAATATCAGGAATGATGAATGTCTGCAGTATATTTTTGGCCTCACAGTATTTTTCCAGTACACTAGGAACTTGGTACTCTGCGTTACTACTTGCAGCTGACTGAGCAAGTGTTTCAGCTGTCGATAGGAAGTGCTGATTTAATATATCAGCTGACAAATGGGATGGTATTTCAGGGGCTGATTTACCCTTTGTTATAACGTTCAGGGCTTTCCACACCGATGCTGTATCTTTTTTGTCCCTAATCATTTCCTGGAAGAACAATTTTTTTGACGCTCTCACTAAGTATTTAACACGATTTCGTTGTTTCTTATATTCATCAAACTGTTTTTCTTTCTTAAGTTTGTCTCTAAATGACATGGCCTGTTTGACATCTACTGTTAACCAGGGTGGCAGGGTAGAGTGCTTAACTCGTTTTTCTCGTATGGGCGCATGCTTATTTAGGACTCCAAGGAATAGATCCATCCAGTACGACAGGGCACTGTCAGGAGAAGTGTGGTTATACACGTCCCTGAAAGGAGTATTGCGCAGATCCCGCAGAAAGTCGCCGTTATTAAATGTTTTGAAAGAACGATATTTAATTGTTTTATGTCTCTTTTTGTTCTCTTTGTCTAGTTTCATGGAGACTGTGCAACATACTGGGTTATGGTCACTGACAGCTAAGGAGGAAACATGTACATTTGATATTTTATCATCATTTGTCACATAAATATGATCAATCAGGGTTGAAGATGTACATGTGGTTCTAGTGGGGGTTTTAATTAACTGTTCTAAACCGAATAGTGCTGTTGTTGACGCCCATGCAGCATTGGACCCTTTAGATTTAGAAAGATCAATATTAAAATCGCCCAAAAGAACAACGTCAGCTTTATTTTGATTTACGCTATCCATCATTGCTACGAAGTCATCATAACAGTCCCAGCTGGCTGCGGGATTTCTATAAATAAAGCCAATGAGGACGGGGGGTGATTTAGATGTCTTCACTTCTACCCACAAGCTTTCCACTTGAGCTGACTCTAAGTCTTGTCGCCGTTTGACGTTACCAAGTATTGAATTATGTATATATACAGCTAGTCCAGTGTGTTGTGGGCTTGAGGCATCTCTGCGGAGTACTGAGAAATTTGGGACAGAAATGGAGTTATCCCTTATTGAACTTTTAAGCCTCGACTCGGACACACCAAAAATATGAAAATGTAAGGGCGTGTTTAGGAACACGGATAAATCGGGCACCTTGTTAACTAGATGGTATATGTTACGATGGCCAATTCTCAGTTCGTCTGTTCGTTTCGGAACAGTATTTAGATTACGATTTTGCATGTCGGTAAAAACACAAATGTAACGAAAAATATAATACAAATTTAATATGATCACAAAAAATAATCCAACAAAATAAAAAATAAAAATCAACTAATATCAATATCTATAGAATACTTTAAATAAGCTCAATAAAAGAATACACGGCAAAGAAACACAATGTTTATCACGCGCTTAGTCTAAATTCAGCAGAATGTTTACGGTTTTCTTGCTTGGTTATGTCAACAAAAAATAACAAAGTCAGCAACTATAAAAGAAAACAAATGAAAAATGACTTGTCAAGGAACTATGCACGTTCACCTGCGACAAAGTTCATAATACACAAAACTAATTTAACGACTTAAAAATAAGAAGAAAGAAAAACAAACAAATTTAAAGTCTAAGAAAATGGTACAACTATAATATTTTTAAAAATCGCTAAGTGAAAAAAGTATATTTAAATCGGGAAATGATAATAGCAGATTGGAAATTACTGTCAATAATTGGTCCACAAAACGCGCACAGTGGGACTTTATCAAAGAATGTCGAAATGGCTATCAGACGTGTCCTAATTTCCGGCGCGTGGCCTGAACTTTTGAAGAAGCGAAAACAAGGCGGCACAGTCACTCTCACTAAGCTGCGGCACTCCAGGGGGTGGGGGCGGCGGGGGATAGGGGAAAGTTGGGGGTTTGGGGTACGGGTAGGGGTACACAGGTCGACCGCCTGCCATGTAGGAAGGGGCGCCCATGAGTGTTGATGTGCGATCATAGCCGGGCTGCTGTGGCTTGTGAGAAAGAGAGAGAAAGAGAGAGAGAGAGAGAGAGAGAGAGAGAGAGAGAGAGAGAGAGAGAGAGAGAGAGAGAGAGAGAGAGACAGAGACAGAGACAGAGACAGAGACAGAGAGCGAGAGAGCGTCTCTTTAAAAAAAAATATGCAGTGGACCATAATATCTGAGAGTACATTGATTACTGCATGTACTGTGTATAATAATGTTCTTGCCTTCATAATGTATATGTGTAAGCGATATTTTTGGGAGCGCGCTCACGTATCTGTGTGTGTGCGTGTGTGTGTGTGTGTGTGTGTGTGTGTGTGTGTGTGTGTGTGTGTGTGCGTGCGTGCGTGCATGCTGTGCGTGCGTGTGTGTGTGTGTGTGAGAGAGAGAGAGAGAGAGAGAGAGAGAGAGAGAGCATTTATATACATATTTGCCTTTGCTGTATGAATTCTAATGTACTTAATGATTTTCTGTGTATTACTTTACTTTGCATTTTTACTCATTTTATATTTTTGAGCGTACGCGTTATGCGCCTATGTGTGTCTTGAGAACGTGTCCGAGAGCGTGTGTATGTGTGCGTGTGTGTCTAAGTGCGTGCGTGTGTAAGTTTGTGTTTGTGTGTGTGTGAGTGTGTGCGTGCGTGTATGCGTAAATTTGGTGTGCATGTGTGTGTGTGTATGTGTGTGTGTGTGTGTGTGTGTGTGTGTGTGTTTGTATGTGCGTGCGTGAATGCATGAGGTATGGCGTGCATGCGTGCGTACCGGAGTGCGTGTGTGTTTGTGAGCGTGCGTGTGCGTGCGTATGTGCGGGCGTGCTTGCTTGAGCGAGTGCATGCATGCATCAGCGTGTGGTATGTGTATGTTTACATGTCTATGTCATTTATGTAGTAGATGTAGCAACGGCAAGTTTGAAAACTGGTCCTGTTACCAATAACTTCTACCGTTGGAAAATAAAGGTTCATTGTTCAGTTGTTCATTGTTCTCTCTCTCTCTCTCTCTCTCTCTCTCTCTCTCTCTCTCTCTCTCTCTCTCTCTCTCTCTCTCTCTCTCTCTCTCTCTCTCTCTCTCTCTCTCCTCTTTGCCCTAGCACCCTCGCACTGCGATCGAGGATGGCTTGTCCTCTTCTCGGCTCGCCTTGGCGCCCCTGGGGCTAGTCGGCAGGTGTCAGCATACATCTTGGCATCTCCTTGTTTGACGAGCTAAGTGATGACATCACCCCTCCACCCCTCCCATGAACGTCCCGCCCACCATGTCCAACCCCCGCATTACACGCGCCGCCGCCAAGACCCCATGCAATTGTACACTTCAAAAGATAAACGCAACTGAGGACCCGATACAAAAGAACTTTGAGACAGACTCTACCCTTGGGAAAGATCTGTTCGACCTGATATAGTGATCGAAATTAAAATGGTTATTCATCAGTTAATCAGCCGAGGGGTTGTTGTCGCCCTCCAGTGGGTCCCGTCGCATGTCGGCGTTCTTGGCAATGAGACCGCAGATAAAGCTGCGCGCGCCGGTGCCGTTGGAGGACCCGGTGCCCAGCCGATCCGACTCCCGTTGGTCGCAGGGGAAGCAAACATCCGTGTAGACAAACAAATTAGAGAAATTTATTCTTCTAATCGTAAAACTCTTGCAGAGAGCTGTCCGGGCGTCCTTGCATATAAAATTAATAAAGAACATACCATCTATAAAATGCCTTTTTCAATTGATATAATAAACAGAATATGTACTAATAGCTGGCGGGCTCGTTTGTCTAAACCTGTATGCCTTTGCCGCGCGGACTTCACCCCGGATCATGCTATCCTGGAGTGTGGGTCCTTCTCTGCAGAGTGCGTAGAATTGCGATTATTATATCCTAATGTAACAGCCATACATACTATCTTAGAATCGGCCGACTTTGACACTGTTGTCAGGGTCGGCCATATCATATCTAAACCACTTTTGGATAAATTTATATGAAGACTGATATTAATATTAATATTAATAGAGCTTCTGTCTTGGCTCAGCTCTTTTTTGCTCTGCCCTGACTTGCTCTGCATTGCTTTGCTTTGCCTCGCATTGCTTTGCTTCGTCACTGCTTTGCTTTGCTTTGCCCTCCTTTATTTTGCCTTTCTTGGCTCTGCTTTGCCTTGTTTTGCATCGCTTTGCCTTGTTCTGCTTCGCTCTGGTCTGCCTTGCTTTTTCCCTGGTGGATTAACGGTGGTGCTGCCCTATAGCTGCAACTTTTTATTCCGGGGGCTGCCTTTGTGCGGCCTCTTGTGTTTACCTATTTCACTGTTATCACTAAACTTTAAGGTGTTAATAATTGTATTAATATAAGTGTTTGGGTGACTCCTAGCCTGTGCTCGCTTGTAAACTTTGTTTGTTTCTTCTTTTGAATATTTGATTATTATAAATCCTCTTTAATTGTTTTTCGAGTTTAGTTGTCTTTTAACCTGATCTTAATAGTGGTCCTGAAATTTTATCTATGAATAATTAAAGGTGTGTTTCTGTAAATATGTATATAATGACCGTTGTTTTGGGTATGATAAATGATAATAATGAATGAGTGTATGTGTTTTATGTGGCTTCAACTAAAGTTTAGCCAGTTAGTCCCCGATCACTTTTGTGCCAGCGGGACGTTAAAAAGGAACTAATGAATGAATGAACTCTACCCGTGTCTTCTTGTGCAGATTAACCCTGCATGAAAGGTACTTCAAACACCCCCTGCCCCCTGGCTACAGAGCAGAATGGATCGACCAGGACAGTAACAAAGAACAGTAGACTCCCCCCTCCTTCCCCCGTACCATGATGCTCTACACAGTACACTAGTTCGAGTCTATAGGAGTTTAGGCAAGAAACTCGCCGTTGCCATTACTGTTTTCTATACCACCTGTCTTATTAGAGCCCAGGGAGCTCGCTGCCAAGATTGGATAGACAAAGAATTCCGGCAACCGCTCAAAGACTGTGTTGAAAAGATGTTGTCTTCCCAGCAATCTTCATCTCTTCCAATCCCTGTCGGTCAGCTGGCGCTGCCATCTCCCTCCCCCGGCACAACTGACGAGTCTCTTCAGGACACTAATCCCTCAAATCTACTCAACAGTGATGCCGTAACCAGCGTCACACCACCATTGGACGTGACCACATCCCCACCCAGCAGACCGGCTGACCCCGCCCAGCATGACCTGCCCGTCACGCTCAGCTGCGCAGAGGTTGGTGGAGCCACCGCTGCTAACAGTGAAAATTCTACTGGGCAGGTTCAGGCCCGACCACCACTCTCCCACCACTTGTTTTTCGACCCAATCAGACGACGAGAAAATCTTTGCAAGTGACTCGTCTGCCTTCCCACCGATTGCCGTTACCTCGCTACCTCCCCAAAAAACCCTCCCCCTCGCCCAGTTAGCCACCCTGCCAGCTCTCCTGTGTCAGTTTCAGCAGAAAATGGAGGCTTTGGCGGCTAACATCATAGAACTCCAGTTGGAACTTTCTTCAGTGAAGACCGAACTGTCAAGTGTCAAGGCAATTGTTGTGTCACCTTGCAACAACAACAAAGCGCTCTTTAAGCCCAAGTGCAAGACAACGAGGTTAAGAGGAAACACGGCCTCTCTGTGGTGGAAAAAGACCTGACCAGGGTTGAACAGTCAACGTACGCTGATTTGCTGAAACTTACAGTGGAGCAGGAAGCCATCACCAAAAAGGTTTCAAAATTTGCTGCTGCCAGAGACACACAGCGCACCGTGATCGGTACCCTGAAAAGAAAAAAAAAAAAAAAAGTAGGAGCACTTGGCCAGGCAACACCTTCCCAAGAAACAGTGAAACCAGCCCTAGCCTCCACGTCGCCCCTCCCCCTTGCACCCCGTCCCCGGCTACCAAACACTCAGTGAACACCCCAGACCCTGATTCTCGCCAGTATGTGAGCCCCCTGCACACTCAACAGCATACAGAACAGAACAATATTATTTATTGTCGAGGGGCCCATTGGGGCCAAAGGACACAGAGGGATCGGACTTAACTATCATGTACATTACTTTTATCATTCTTTTAGCTCGTTCAGTCCACATGGAATTTTGCACTTTTCCAAGTCAGTTCATCGTTCATCGCGCGGCGTCTGTGTTCCTGCAGTCCCGTCCGTATTATTCCTGTGAGCGCCGGTGAATTTCGTGTGGTCTCCAACGGTCCGGGGCGTGAAAAAGAAGAGAGGGGAATACGCAGTATCAATGCTGTTTGGTCGTTACGTTTCTCTCCCTTACGGAGAAGCAATCAAATACAAACTTTGCTAGAGTGCATTGTGCATCCTTTCTTACTAGTAGTTGGCTTGGCTTATGGCAGTCTGTACTTGTAACTAGCTGGGTTCTGAGCTGATTATATAAACTACAATCATCTAGCATGTGAATTTCGTCCTCTACTACTCCGCACGCGCGACATAGTCTATGTTCCCGGGGTGTGTTTGTATACCTGCCTCTTTCTACTTCTAACATGTGGGCACTTACTCGCAACTTTGTTAGGGCTTGTTTGTGTTCTCGTATTTTTGTGTAAATAAGATAGCTTTGTATTCCGTATTTATCAGTTGCTTTGTTATAGAATGTCAGTCTAGATGTGTTGTTCAGATTAATTTTGTTCCAGTATCTAATGCACTGCTCTTCTAGTTTTCTATGGAGGGCTGTTTTAAGTGAAGTTCCCTTGAAAGTACACTGGTTATCCCACACGTGGCGAAAGCCCAGTGAGCAAAGAATTTGTCTTGTAAAAGCAACCCACGGGGCGGTGGTCTCGAGCTGTTCGTGATACGCCTGTTTGAGGCAGAAGGTGCTGTCAGAGTTTAGCATGTGAAGCCAAAAACCTATCACTTGGACCGATACTCTGATGCTCACGGGGAACTGTCCGATCTCAGCTAGGGCCGGAATATTCATAGCTTTTTTGTGGATGCCTAAGATGGACTTGGCAAATTTCAGTTGGATGCACTCGTGAGGCATTTGTCCCTTCATGCAGTAATCGAAGATGTTACGATTGTGGTTGTGTTTTCCTGTGAGAGCGTACATGTGTTATTCGTAGGTAACGATATGTTGTTTATTTGAGCTATCACGGTTATGATTTCGTGCCTTTTTAGTAAGATTTTCATTTGTTCGTGAGTAGAGCCGTTTTCGTTTTGTTGTGTTTAGTCCGGTGCGTTGTAGAAGGGTCGCACTGTCTAGTGGCCTCGTAAGTGTCACGTCGGTTAGGTGACATCGCAACATTTTCGCTACTTGTTTTCCTGTGCGCGTGTATCGAGCAGCTTTTATTTTGTTTGGTGAATGTTCTCGTACCTTTTTGAGCTATCATAGATAGGGATACCATACTTTTATGTGTCTTTATTATACGTTAGAATTTAGAGCTGAAGTGAGCAGCCGTGTTTTTGTAGCCTGATATATTGTTTCTGGAAAGTTCATGTTAATGAGTTTCGGCTGCGCGTTTTGTTCTGATTGGTTGAGTTATATGATTTCCGTAGAAGATTCTAGATTTTGATAGTGTATATAAGGAGGGCGCTGGGAAAGCCCGTTAGTACATTGTCTTGTTTTGTCAGTTGTAGAGACACGCAGTTTATTGCGAGAGATGCTGTGTATGAGAAACTTTGAGTCGTAGTGTGGACTGTGACATAGCAGAAGAGACTTTGTATTCAGTAGTTTGTGCATTTGAGAGTGCATTACTGTGTGGATATCGCATCGCTGAATTAAATATTGTTGGAACTGTTACTCCAGTTTTGTCTACATCCTTAAGCCACGGTTGACGGATTGCAGCTGAATGAGGTCTATTTTAAAGAACTCTACGTGTGTGTGTCTGGTGTGTTTATCATACTTCGACTACAACTCCACCACGTAACAGAAGAGGTCACTCAGGTTACTATCCATATTATTTGCCTTTTGTGTGAAAGGGAATCATACGTCTGATGCATATGTTGCGACAGGGACCACTAGAGAGTCAAACAGTTGCATTATCGTTTTAGTATATAGGTTTTGTTTGTATAATGAGCGTTTAAGGGTATGAGCGGCTTTGCTGGCTTGTCTACCAAGGTGGTCTTTTGCTGATGTAAAGCTACCTGTGTTATTGAACATTACCCCTAGGTACTTGTATGTATCCACTGTTTCTATCAAATCGTTTCCATACCTAAATACGGTCGGTACCTTTGGTGCTACTCGTGCGAACACGATTATCTTTGTTTTGTTTTTATTGACCGTCAGGTCCCAGTCTTCACAGTATTTATGTAGTTTATTTAATTTGTTCTGGAGGCCAGCTTTTGTAGTGGACAGAATCGCTAGATCGTCTGCGTACAGTAAGCACGGTAATTCCGTACCTGTCGTATTGTTAACGGTTGGGGAGTCTTCATCCTTTAAGCAATTTGGGAGGTCGTTGATGAAAATATTGAACAGAGTAGGGCTTAGCTTATTTCTTTGTTGCACCCCCTTTTTTAAAGGTATGTCTTGTGTGTACCCGCCGAGTACTTTCGTGCACACAGTTGACTGATTATACATGTTTCTGATTGCGTTGTAGCAGAGCCCGCCAATGCCTAGGTCTAGGAGTTTTAATAATATAGCGTTATGCCACATGCTGTCGAAAGCTTTTTGCATATCCACAAAGCAGCAGTATAGTCTGCCGTTTGGAGACTTTAGATATTTATCGACTATGTGTTTAAGCACGAATAATTGGTCTGTGGTCCTTTGCGTTTTTCTGAATCCCACCTGTTCTGGGGCGTAGAGTTTGTTTTGTTCGAGGTAGTTGACTATTCTCTCGTTGATGACCTGGCAAAACAGCTTACTGAGTGCGCTTTTGAGAGATATGCCTCGGTAGTTATTTGGGTCAGTCGCGTCTCCGAACCCACGAGGCCAGGCGGAACAGCAGTCACCGATGTTCCAGACAACTGACTTTCCGCCTCTTGTGACTTCATCTGCTGGAACGGCCCAGACCTCAGCTGCTAATGACTGGGCCCCCGCTGCTAGTCGTGACAACCAGAACCAGATTCCCATTGAATTAGTGACGCAAATTGCGCAACTTCTTTTCACTGCTAGACAGTGTACACCGCGTGTAAACTAATAAGTAATTCTCTTTATATGAAAAAAGATTGATGTCTGATGTTGCCTGGATGTTTTTTTTCTTTTCTGGTGTGCGTTTTTTGTTTGTTTTCCACAACCTTTTTGGGCACTGACCGGGGAGGGTTGTGGGAGACACTTGGGTTGCGCCGGTACGGGCTGTCCTGGCTCCGGGTCGGACTGTTGTTCCTGTCATATATCTGAGCCACAATGAGATTATTCATACAGGACTGATGTCATCCAAATGCTCAAATTTATGATTATCAATTGATTAGTACTACAGAACTCTATTGCTGTCGTAACTGTGAAACGTGTGTAGTTTTGATTGCGACGTAGTACCTCTAACAAGACTATATCCTTCAATATTGACGCTATACTGAAAGTGATTTTTAAACTCCATTTGTACCTGAGAAATCGGTGACTTACTGCACGATATAGATTTATATACGTTTTTCTGACATAGCTATCGTGTCTGATGTGTGACGTCACGACGGAGACTCAACCACGTTTAGTTCGTATTTCTTGTGTGATATACCGTAACGGATCAGTGACAACCACTGCGTGCGTCTCTTTGTGCGACGATTAGTGGCGAAACAATTAGTCCACAAGCTAGGAAGGTCTACCATGCACCCCCCCCCCCCCCAGTACTCAATAAGATGGGTTTCAAAGTGTTCCTTAGTATGTCCTGAGCTGTTTAAGCCATGTTCCCCGAAAATCCTTAGGAACAAACCAGAGATATAGCCGATGGCGCAAGGGTACCCCCATTCACGCTCTTCGCAGGTGCTAAAATGAGGTTGAGAAACATTTTCCTCTAAATAAATCAGAATTCATTCCAGAAGCCCAAATCAGGCAATATTATGTTAAGGCACACGTTCTGCAGCCTCTGCAAAAAACAGATTGAAAAAATATTGAATCTCTGGGTCACAGTGAAGGTATTTGTGCACCCAGTAAACGACCATTTTCGCGAAATCGCAAAAAAAGACAAAAATAATGTGTCAGATGCCTTTAGACATTTTCTATAGCGCTGGCAGTCCATTTTCAGTCTTACATCATTAAAACAGGATGTCACAATTATTATAAACTTGACTAGGTGATGCTGTGATCACTGTGAGTGCCACAGTGGTTGATTTTGTATCCCTACCCCCAAGTTGTAAAAATACACAAAATTAATTAGAAAAAAATTACTAAAGTTATTCAATTTCATTTTGACCTCTCTTTACCTATTAAGTTTCAATAATGTGAGCATAAAGTGCAAGAAAATAAGGAAAGTCGGCATCCTTTACGGTACATTCGTGGTAAATGATAGCTTTTTCCCATTTAAAAATGCCGAATTGGGAAACATACCTTGTTTCCGGTGCCCTCAGAAATTTTGTATACAACTGATAGGTCTTTGTTAGGTTTTATTGGTTAGGATAGAGTACCTCAGTTACTCCCAACCTGATTTTGTGATGCTTTGATGCATTTAGGGGCCACAGTGGCTGAATCTGCTGCCCTACCCCCATTTTACCAGTATGCAAAGTAACGCAAAATAATCATAAAAATTGCTTAAGTCATACTCCTCTGTTTAAATATTTTTTGTTGCCAGTTTTTTTTTTTTAAAGTATGCATATTGAGCATAAAAAGTTGTGATCATTTCATCAATTTCAATGTAACCCATCAATTTAATTGTAACTATTTTTAGACCCCCACCCGGGTCTGCCCTGGGGGACTTGGGTGGGGTTGACTACTTTTTAGTTCCCAGGGTCACCCTGGTCAGCCCCACAGGGTGGGTTTCCCTTCTACTCTGGGGCATGTGTTTCTGTCTACCCTTGGTCCATTCACCTGTATTTGCCTTTTTAAAACTCTCCCAACTGTCTGCACTGCCTGTAGCTCTTGATATTGGATGTGTGTTGCTAAATGGTCTTAGCTTTATTTAGGCCCCATGGCGTAGGTTTATTTAACGTATTGGACCGGCTGGCGACATACATTCAATATTCTGTTTAGTTTTTTTCAGAAGCAGTGCAGGCATGTCCTGAGAAAGCCTTGTTGCTGTCAGGATGTTAAGCAATGTACAATCAATCAATGTAACTATTTTTAACTGGCTGGTCTTTTAGGTGATATTTTACCTAGCGTAAGGTGGGTCTAGTAAGGTCTCCCCTTTTCCTTTCATTTATTTTCATCTACAAATGTGTAAATATGAATATGCGTAATAAAGTTTCATGGTTCCTAATAGCCAAAACAATGTTATCAAAATACTTAGTTTCCACATGTCGACCACGAGATCTCCACTTCCACCTTCTGCAACGTTCAATTTTTTGATCATCATCATCATCATCATCAGTCCCTTGCCCGAACTGGGCGTTGGGGGGACTGAAAGGCAGCAGCAACAGACAGTGCTCTCCACTGAGTTCTATTTTGGGCGGTGGCAAGCAAGTCTGGCATCTCGAGTTCGGTCCATTCTTTTATGTTTGCGACCGAACTCTTTCTCTGACGACCTCGCCGACGACTTCCTTCGAGAGTGCCTTGGAGGATAGTCTTGGACAAGGTGTTGTGTCGGGTCACGTGGCCAAACCAAGCAAGCTTGCGCCGTTTCACGGTTGCCAGAAGAGGTTCATGTGGGCCCACCAGGGAAGTGACGATGCTCCGTACATATTCGTTGGTTTTGTGCTCGCGGTACGAGATGCAGAGCAACTTCCTCAGGCACTTGTTCTCAAAGGCCTGGATTTTCTTTTCTGAGTCTGCAAGCAGTGTCCAAGTCTCACAGCCGTAGAGTAGAATAGACACTACGAGGGACTTGTAAAGCCTGTACTTGATGGTGAAGCTGATGGAGTTACTTCGCCATATCCTGTCCAGCCTGGCCATTGCGGATGTTGCTGTACCTATCCTGATACGGATCTCTGCTACGCAACTACCGTCTTTGGACAGGGTGGCTCCCAAGTACTTGAAGCTATTGACCTCTTCTAGCTTATGTAATGCTTAGAATCATTCTCAACCGCCTCAAAACTTTCGCCGAGGAACTGCTGGCAGAAGAACAGGCTGGCTTCAGAGTTGGAAGAAGCACTGTAGAGCAGATTTTCAACTGCCGCGTCCTGATCGAGAAACATCTGCAGCATCAGCGCGAACTCTACCACAACTTCATTGATTTCAGGAAAGCATTTGATCGCGTCTGGCACGACGGACTCTGGCAAGTCATGAGATCGTTCAACATAGAGGAGGGACTGATCCAAATGATAGAAGCGCTTTACAAGAACGCCTGCAGCGCGGTTCTACTTAACAATCAGTCAGGCGAGTTCTTCAGGACGACGATCGGTGTCCGTCAAGGATGCCTGCTCTCTCCTGTCCTTTTCAACATATTCCTGGAGAAGATCATGCAGGAAACCCTCCACGACCACCATACTTCAATCTCTATTGGTGGCAGATCCCTGTGCAATCTTCGATTCGCAGACGATATTGACCTCATGGCAGGCAGCAATAGTGAGCTCCAAAACCTGACAGACAAACTTTCAAGTAGCGCAGGGTCTTATGGCATGGAGATCAGTACGGATAAAAGCAAAGTGATGATCAACACCACAAGCGACAGCAGCAGCAACATTCACATGAACGGCCAGAAGCTAGAAGAGGTCAATTTTTTGATGGGCGTCTTTAAATCTTATATTGTTCTGGCTGCCAATAAGTCAGCTGTCAAGAGCTAGGCAGCATGTTTTTAGAGTTTGGTGTACAGGGGCGTGTCTTCTGGTCAGAACTGCCAGCAGACCGCTTCTCTGTATGGACATGTTTGGAGAATGTGCTAAGGAGACTGATTTTCGACGCCAAATTCGCATAGGTCTGTTTCCGCATGACCCAATCTCACGAGGTGAGTCCAGCAGGGTCCTTACGGTCTGTGAACATTTGTGAAAGTTGATTAAAAAATGACAAGGCTTTTTCAGGGCCCTGGAAAGTCTGTCAATTTTAGTCCTTTTTCTTAAGGTCTGTGAAAGTTTGTAAAAAATAACAACGTGCTGGCAAACTTTTGTCTACTTCTTTTTTTTCTCCCCCAATTTGTGACTATTCCATTGCGAACGATCATGCTGACGCTTGTTGCAAGTGATCTATATTTAGCTCTGATCATAAAGTGACTGCATGGTCTTTCTGCCGAACATTCTGATTGGTTGTTTACGCTTCTACTGAAGTCCGCTATTCGCTAAGCGTTCTTGTATTTTGGTATCTCTTCATGCATTAGGCACGGAAGCTTCAAATAATACAGAGTGATCTGATTAAAGTGTGTAAACCTTCAGGCTTCAGTTTGGGTTTGTGAAACGTTCCTGCTTTTCTGTATGGACCCAGTCGAGAGTAATCAGTGCGTAGATGAAAGATGGTGGCCTGGCTCTCCCTGTTCAGCTTGTTGATGTCATCTGCCCACGGGCTGCAGCCGCCATTCTGCTGTTGCCAATCACTTTGTTGTTGTAGTGTCTCCATTCCCAGCTAGTCCAGAATGCACTGGAATCCACTGCAGCACTATTTTGTTGACAGGGCATCCAGTCTATCTTGAAGCTTCCTGGTGAGATCAGTGGATCAAGCTGCTGCCTTTCCCTAGCTAGTGCTCTGCTGCTGTCTTCAGCACCTGCAGATCTGTACGATAGTTGGAGCTGCTGCCGCCAGCTGGTAAGGAGAGGGAGGTAGTGCGGTCTGCACAACAGATGTACACGCCACTTCCTTCATTCCGCACGGCATCTTGTGTGGTATCACAGCTGCTGTGAGGGTAGCGCTTGTGCACAACCTCCAGCAAGATGGCTGTGTGCAGTGCCGCGACCTTCGGCAAAGAGTCCTAGAATATTGTTTATGTTGTCTTGAAGGCTCTTTCAAGATGTCCAGGTATCTGAAGGGAGCTGTTCACACATCTTTGGGTTTGGTTCCAGGCCGTCAGTGTTAGCCCTTTGCAGGACCTTCAGTTGGCGGTTCAGACTTGGGCATTTCTGACGGTTCTTGGTCTGCTCCTGTAGTCTCCCATGCTGTCGATGTTTAGTAAGTCTCTTCATCGTGTGTGCTGTGCTGCATTCCAGTGGCTCCAATGTCCTCCATTTCCTCAATTGGGGTGCTCCAGATGGCTCTAAGAATGTCACTGCATCATGAGAATGACCCATGTTCTGCATCTTGTCAAGCCTGGCTTTTTGGGTTTTGCAGGCAGTGTTTGATGTTGTCGATGTATCGTGGTACCGCACAACTGGTCTGACCGAGCAGGTGTTTGCTTGTGCCAGGATGCTGTAATTTGTGCCAATGTGGTCCCCACCAGTTTCTTCATCAGAGACTTTTTTTTTTTTGCAGCTCTAGCTTCCATGGCTTCAATGTGAGGCCTCCACGTGAAGCCAGTAATTTATTTGTTGCCAGTAAAGTTGGCCTGTCTGTCTTTGGTACTGGAAGGTTTCCAATTTTGAGGTGACCTCTTCCGTCTGATTGAAAGAGATGGTCTAGCTCAGTTTGAGTTGCCTCTTTCAGTCCAGCTGCTGACTCTATTGGCAGCATCCTGGATTCTAGAGGATGCTATTTCTTTATGTTCTGCTGCGCTCCACACTGCAAAGTCATCTGCATGGAAGATGTTCGAGACGAACCTTGGTACTGTTGTACTGATGTCATTAATGTAGACCAAAAACAACATCAGACACAACATCTCCCTAAGGTACACCTTCCCCGAGTTTGACAAGAGTGCTGAATGTGCAGACGGTAGAATCTTCAGCGGCAGCCCTTGTTAAGCATGCCTTAAATAAAACGAATTACAATTAAATTGATGGGTCACATTGAAATTAATGAAATGATCACAAATGTTTATGCTCAATGTATAGTTTGTTAAGAAAACTGGCAACAAAAATATTTAATCAGAGGAGCAATTTTTATGATCATTTTTCGTTCCTTTGCGTACAGTCAAAATGGGGGTAGGGCAGCAGATTCAGCCACTGTGGCCCCCTAAGTGCATCAAAGCATCATAAAATCAGGTTGGGAGTAACTGTGGTACTCTATCCTAACCAATAAAAACCTAAAAAAGACCTATCAGTTGTATACAAAATTTCTGAGGGCATCAGAAACAAGGTACGTTTCCCAATTCGGCAATTTTAAATGGGAAAAAGCTATCATTTACCCCGAAAATACCGTAAAGGATGCCGACTTTCCTTATTTTCTTGCACTTTATGCTCACATTATTGAAACTTAATAGGTAAAGAGAGGTCAAAATAAAATGGAATAACTTAAGCAATTTTTTTTCTAATTAATTTTGTGTATTTTTACAACTTGGGGGTAGGGATACAAAATCAACCACTGTGGCACTCACAGTCATCACAGCATCACCTAGTCAAGTTTATAATAATTTTGACATCCTCTTTTAATGATGTAAACCTGAAAATGGACTGTCAGTGCTATAGAAAATGTCTGAAGGCATCTGACACATTATTTTTGTCTTTTTTTGCGATTTCGCGGAAATGGTCGTTTACTGGGTGCACAAATACCTTCACTGTGACCCAGAGATTCAATATTTTTTCATTCTGTTTTTTGCAGAGGCTGCAGAACGTGTGCCTTAACATAATATTGCCTGGTTTGGGCTTCTGGAATGAATTCTGGTTTATTTAGAGGAAAATATTTCTCAACCTCATTTTAGCACCTGCTAAGAGCGTGAATGGGGGTACCCTTGCGCCATCGGCTATATCTCTGGTGTGTTCCTAAGGATTTTCGGGGAACATGGCTTAAACATCTCAGGACATAATAAGGAACACTTTAAAACACATCTTATTGAGTACTGGGGATGGGGGGGGGGGGGGTGCACGGTAGACCTTCCTAGCTTATGGACTAAATCACACAACATAATCCTGTTACTAAGAGGTTCAGGATTAGCACTTAACCCCTGATGACTGATCAGTATGTGATGACTGGCTTAGTGGTCAGTGTGGATAGACACACCCGCGTGTAATTGTCATCGGAATGCGCGTATAATTATGACAATTGCAGCGCTCTGTGACTTTACAAACTGTGGTAGCCTGTGTATTGATCAGGAGTGCACAACTTAGTCGCTATTAAAGTGATTCTTATCACTGACTGTGTCGGTAGCAAATAGAATAAGATTACTCTGGTACGCTTCATCGCGTTTTGTTTTTAGCAACGGTACGTTGCACACGTAGAGACCTATATCTGCAGACTGTTTTCACTCACATCTACGATCCGCTATCTTTTTATTCCTTTTTTTAATCTTTCGCGCATGTTTCAGTGCTGTGTTTTGACCACTGATCTGCATGCCACATAGTGACACTTTTATTGTTGTTTAAACTGTCATTTAGTTTGTTAGTATATTATTTTGAAACTAGTATTTGTTTGCGAAGTTACCTGACATGTTTACTTGTGACAGCGATCATTTGCTTAGAATACGCCACCTCAATATATATATATATCAACTTTGCAGTAAAGTATCAGACGTTACAGTACTACTCAACCAACCCTCCCCATATCATTTATTTGGCTTTACAGAAAGTAGGTTGACAGAGAATATAAGTGACCAAGCTATCACTATACAAAATTTCTCCGTTCATAGGCGAGATGCTTCAGCGCCTGGTCATACTGGCATTTGTGCTTAGGTTCACAATACTATTGCTAACAACGTGACACGACGATGTGACATGGAATCCACCCACGTGGAAAGCCTGTGGCTTGCGATAAAAGCAACCGCCAAGTCAACCCCTCCCTTCGTATGTTTTATTTACAGAAACCCCGCAGCTACAGTGTCCTGGCAAGATGATTGTGTTGTAATGGTTGACAAAGTACAAAACTCCAAGGGTGATATATATGTACTCGGTGATTTTAATGTTGATTTATTGAAACCTGGCAACACGTCATGGAAATCCATGATAACGTTCTTAGGCCTTACACAAGTAGTTCAGTCACCCACTAGGGTCACTGCTACTTCATCCACATTAATCGACCATGTTTATACAACCAACAACATTGCCCTTAGCAATGTCTATGTACCCAGCATCTCTGTCAGTGATCATTTTACTATTTGTTTTTCGTCATCTGCGAAGTTGGCAAAGAAACCTCATAAGGAGGATATAACCATCCTCTCAAGATCATTCAAAAAAATGAACCAAGATGATTTTTTGCATGACCTTTCCCAAACACCATTTTCCGATGTGTATAACTATAACGATCCCATTGTAGCGCTGTCCCACTGGTATACGTTTATGTTCTTGACAGACATGCCCCGACGCGCACTAATCGTGTTAAACACCCCAATGTGCCTGAGTGGCTGACGGATGAGATTAAAGGTGCGATGGAACTAATAGATCTATTGAAACAACAAAAGAAATGTAAAGAGTACAAAAAACAGCCAAACATAGTTAAATCATTAGTACGTAAAGCACAGAGGCAGTATGCAGAAAAGATTATTGCGGGCGGCAAAGACATTAGCAGCGTGTGGCAGGTGATTAACTAAAGGACAATCTAACAAATCAACGAATGTCTCCCCGCACCTTACAGCTGATGTATTTAATGAACACTTTCTTAACATTGCTAAAACCCTGTCACAGACGAACACCAGTGAGCCAGGAGAATACGAATGTTTAGAACAATTGAAACAGCACAGTCAGATAAACGCTGGCAATACTTTCTCAGTTCCACTAATGACCGTCCTTGATGTAGGAAAATCTATAACCAACATGAAAAATAAAACATCTTGTGATGTAGACGGTATTAGCAGTAAAATCCTAAAAATTGTGCTCCCTTATATTGTTGAATCGTTGACCTTTATATATAACCTTTCGATTCAAAAGAGCATGCTTCCCGATGAATTGAAAATAGCAAAAGTTACTCCTCTACCAAAATGCAAAGATCTGAGCGATCCAAGTGAGTACAGACCTATTTCAATCTTATCAGCAGTGTCCAAACCACTTGAAAAGCATATACATAATCATTTACTTCAATTACTGGAGGAAAACCGCCTTATTAGTACAGCACAATCAGCTTTTCGGCCTAAACATTCGTGTCAGACAGCCTTAACGCTCATAACCCACAAATGGCTTACTGCCATAAATGAGTCCAAACTTTCAGGTGTAGTATTTCTAGATCTTAAAAAAGCCTTCGATCTCATTAACCACTCAATCTTACTAAAGAAGTTGCCTTTATATCACATTGTCTCAAATGCAGTCGCTTTTGTCTCGTCCTATCTCTTAGACAGAACGCAGAAAGTGTTCTTGAATGGTAAATACTCAGCGGAAGGACTGGTGACCCATGGTGTTCCTCACGGATCCACCCTATGACCGTTATTATTCAACATCTTTATAAATGACTGTCAATATCACACCCTGACACAAACTGTAAACTATTTGCTGATGATACATCATTATATGTATCTGATAAAATGTTTCAACCGTGAGCGCTGTCCTCCAACATAGTTTAGATGAAGTGTCAACTTTGTGTGAAGAAAATCATATGATTATTAGTATTCCTGAAACGAAAAGTATGTTGATGACGACACGCCAAAAGCATCAACGTGGTTTGCAACCCCTTGAACTGTCCCTTCACTCTCAGCCCATAGAACAAGTGTCAAAACATCGTTTGTTAGGAGTGACAGTCGACGAACAGCTGAGCTGGGAGCCTCACATAGAAACTGCATGTAAAACTATTTTGAAGAATCTCTTTTTATTATCCAAATTAAGTCGTATAGTTGACATTGATGCTCGAAAACTATCCTTTAATGCACACATCAAGACACATTGTAATTATGCTTCCAATATCTGGGACGGCTGTGGAGACATTCATTTGAAAAAATTGTATTCCCTTTACGGCGAGGTATTAAGCTTATTCTTCCTGGTTCGTCCCCTACTGATGAAAGACGGAAGGCCCTTAATATCCTACCACTTAGTAAACAGGTGGTATTAATAGATGCTTACTTGTGCAACATATTCTAAACGATGACGCACCTCCCTATCTCCGTGAGCTGTTTTCCAACACGAATAGAGAAAACACGAGGAACAGCTTACTCCATCTCCCAAAACCGAGAATCGACATCTTCAAATCTAGCAGATCATTTTTCGGTGCTAAGTCATGGAATAACTTGCCCTCTCATTTAAAGTCTATTTCAAAGATATCTATCTTTAGAGCTCGCGTCCATAAAAATCTGCTGTCGTTGTGAATATTCTGTCTTTCTGCTTAGTATGTTGCTCCAGCGCCGCAGATTTCTGCAGGTTATGTAATAGTTCGACTGTCTGCATTAACATGTCAGGTTCATACCAGTATATATATATATATATATATATATATATATATATATATATATATATATATATATATATATATATATATATATATATATATATATATATATATATATATATATATATATATATATATATATATATATATATATGTCATTTTTTTTCCTCCTTTCGATGATTCCCCTATAGTGTTTTTTTCCGTAGTTTTGCTTCCTCATCTTATTATTATTATTATTATTATTATTATTATTATTATTATTATTATTATTATTTGCATGCTATGTTTCTTTTCCTGTTGTGTTCTCTTTTGTTTACAGGACAGCTTGTAAGACAGGCATTGAGTTGCCTAATGGCTTCATCCTGAATAAATAAAGATTCATCATCATCTCACTTTTTTTTGTAATTTGGTACTATTAGTATTACAATTATTATCCTGTGTTTGTAGAGTAGCAGCCGGAAGTATGAAAAATGGCACACGTGCTAATTACTTCATCTGTTGAGAAATAAAGTTTCATTTCATTTCATTTCATTTCTCTCTCTCTCTCTCTCTCTCTCTCTCTCTCTCTCTCTCTCTCTCTCTCTCTCTCTCTCTCTCTCTCTCTCTCTCTCTCTGTGAGGTTAACGTAACTAGACATGACGTAATTGTTATCTTGTTACTTCAGTTTTCATGCTATTAAATTCGCCGTACCGCGACCCATCCTAAAAGTCCCTTCTATAAATAGAAGGGACTTTAAAATGGTGTAAAGAATCGAAAATAAGACAATACGTATTGCGAAATTGTATCACTGTATCTCAAATATGCATTAATTGATGGTGGACAAAATTAAAATGAGTACATTCTATTGCAATATGTTGTCTTAGACTTGAAGCCAACAAAACTTTTAAAGGCAGTACAATTGTGTCTTTCTTCAAAGATCAGGATTTAGGAATTGCCCGAGAAATATATACTTATCGCCTACTTAAAATAATCAACGTGCGTTTATAAGTAAGGCACGTAGACGCATTTGGATTTTTTTTTCTTCTGAAGACTCTATACTCAGTTAGCCAAGGACCTTTGGGCCGACGTCGGCCGCTGTTGGCCCGCGCACATCCATGTGCGGGCCAACACTAGCGGCCGATGTTGGCCTGATGTCCATTTCCCCACTTAAAGAAACAAAATAATATGTTATTGTAGAGCTTATTATACCAATTAGCTAATATGGCAAGGCCTTTTATCTATCACCGATCACCCGTTAGAATATTTCTGTGCGCAGTAGCTCAAAACAATTAACTACAAAGCTCCTGTAAACGTGTCAAGAACATTTGATGACCTCTTGCTGTCTCTCTCATCTTATGACTATTTATTGCAATTTTCGCCTTTCCGGCCTCCCTCACTCCACCACTTTCACTCTCCAGCGCGTCCAGAACAATGCTGCCCGCCTCGTCCTCAGAAAGAAAAAAATCCGACCACATCACTCCCCTGCTCAAACTCCTTCACTGGCTCCCCATCCCCCAACGCATCGAATAATTATAAGATTCTGTCTCTCTGCTACAAATCCCTGAACAACTACGCTCCTACCTATCTCTCCAACTTACTTCACACCTACACTCGTTCTCGCTCCCTCCGCTCCTCTTCCGACTCTCTCCGCCTCCACATCCCCTGCACCAAACTCAAAACTTTCGGCCCCCGCCCCTTCTCCGTCAACGAGCCATCCACCTGGAACACTCTCCCACTCTCTCTCCATCAGAAACACTCTCTCTCCTCCTTCCATTCCGCCCTCAAAACTCACCTCTTTCAACAGATCTAGCACTCTATCACCACACTCCCCACCCCAAGCTGACCGTCGTGATGTATTTGTGGTACGTGAGTCATTGTCTGCTTGAAAGCGTGCGCGTGCGTGCGCGAGTTGTGAGTGCGCGCTTAGATTTATAATTATTATAAGATAAGCGCATTATAAATACCGTAATTATTATTATTATTATTATTATTGCCTCCTTTTATTTAGTCAATTAGTGTAGTATTTAATTATAGAATCGGTCAGTAAATACGGTCGTTAAGAAAGCTTTGTTTCATAGCTGAATATTGTCCTGTTGACCCTGTTCATATAAACGTGCCACAGCTGGTTAAACCAACATATGATAAACGCGATGTGGTAAACTCCATCTAGTTTTATTTATGGCCGTATCATGACATGGAGCTGAAGAAATGTATTATTCTGTCAAGAATGTTATTGTTTGTTTTTACGCAAGAACCATGTGAGTATTGTTATGGGAATACTAAGCATGAAATTTATTATACATTCTTTATAACGAGCTGTACGTTTATTAGACTATTAGAATGCTTTTTTTAATTGTGTTCATTTCCAGGCACTATTTTGTGAACTGAAACGATTTGCCTGTAACCCTTGTTAAAAAAAAAAAAAGGGAATGCAAAACGTATAAAGTGCTAAAAAAAGAAATAAGCAAACAGTTTGGAAATGAGAAGCACAACACCGATTATTATAAACAGGGTTGTACTTTCCCCTTCTAAGCCTGTTTCTGTCTTTGCTGCGTATTCCCTCCGATACAATGTCAGAATAACGCCAGCATGTGGTATACACTCCAATGAAATCAATAGAATCTCTGTTTCTTACAGTGGTATGTTTAGCTCATTCGAGACGTGCTGCCTCCGGATACGCGGCTTATGCCGCGTATCCGGAGACGGCACGTCTTGAATGAGTTAAGCAGTGTCGTGGACGTGTATGTGTTAAGCGAATATTCATATTTCAAAATGTTTAGTGTATTGACAGTAGCATGCAAATAAGAGTTTTAATCAACAAGATCTTTTTTATAACTTATTTTTACAGGCGCGCGTTTCGAGTTTCCAAAACGTCACAGTCATGAGATCATCGCTATAGAAGGGACAACAGTCACCATCGAATTTATGCTCAACACGACGCAATGTTCCCGGGAGAGGACCCAAAATATCAGCATAAATATCTCAAAGAACGGCACATCGTTTTGCAATGTGCGGCGAACTAACTGGATTTGTTTTGAGACACACGACGCCAATGGCTGCATGTGCACGGAGGCGAAGAGCACGTACAGTTTTACAAAGAAAGTGGACTGGTCAGACAACACCACCTGGACTTGGTGGACAAGCAAACAAGGGCTGGCAGACCGTCCGGAGATTACATTTATTATCAAAGGTAAGTGCTTTAACGCATTCGAGACGTGCCGCCTCTGGATACGCGGCTTGAAGCCGCGTATCCGGAGGCGGCACGTCTCGAATGAGATAACGGCAATGGCAATCAAATGATTTTTTTTTTTTTTTTTTTTTTTAGGGGGGGGGGGAGAAGGGGGGTTCAGTGAGGGTTAAGTGTGGGGAAGGGGTGCGTGAGTGGGTGGGTGGGAATTGTCATAATGGTGGTGTGGATAAATATAGGGTGGGAAGGGCGGGGGAGGGTACCGGATTATGAAATGTGGCAAAGCAGGGGGTGGGGGGGGGGGAGGGGAGTCGGTAGGATGTGGGGGGTAAAGGTGAGTGGTGGGCACCATATATTATGCAAGGGGCCCTTTGTCACAGTCATTTGGACACGGGGCTTATTACCGCGCACCGGAGTGAAATTTGAGAATTTTCTAAGCCATTGTTTAATATACTTTTAAGATACAAGAGCCTGCTACATGTAGACAGTTTCAGCATACTTACCAACAGGTGACTGTAGGATGCGAAAATATAACCAATACAGAAAGAAATTCGCGCATAGTAAACTGTTAGCTTTCCAAATCATTTTAAGCGTGCTTTTTTTTTTTTTTAATAAATTTCTTCTTATCTAGTTATGCACAATATTTTTAATTTCCTGTCGTTTTAGCTTGTTTGTTTGTATTGTTCTCTTTTTTTTTTTTGGGGGGGGGGGCGAGGGGGGTTGGGCGGAGGGCGTTGTATGGGGGGGGGGGGTAATAGGGGACGTGGTTTTGTACAAACACGACGTCATGACTGCGATGGTTTCCTGAACAAATACGAAAGAAACAACGAGTGTGAAGGCTGCAAGGACGTTTGGAACGTCCCTTTAAAATGGACATTTCATTTAACTTTCACAGAGAGAATTTCCAAGGCAGCCTCTTTTGTAATCAATATTTATGCTGAGAATAGGCAGTATCAATTTGGCAGCCCTCCGATGTGGAGAGTTTAGTCTCTCAAATGAACGTAACTTAATCGCTACGTGATCTGTTGTAAACTTTGCAAAACAGCTGAGGAGCATACGTGTCAGAAGATTGCCAAAACGATTAAAAAATAAACAAACAAGCAAAAACAAAACAAAAAACAAAAATCAAAAACAACAACAAAAAAAATGACGCGCCGCTGCAAACTGCTGAAACCGCGGAAACAACTGAGTCGAGTACATCCCATAGCAACAGTCTCGCAGGTAAACACTAGTATATAGCGTCTGATCTCTCAGTGTGTAGTTTTCTGCATACAACATTCTTAGCACATTCTATGCACAAATTCACGATACTAGACCCACACGCCAACAAATTACCATGTGAATTGCGCAAGAACTTGGGGTAAAGCATATCAAACCCTGTCAGTTTATTAGATAAATTATGCAAGGAAAATAAACGTTGCTGTTTTCTGCCCGTTTTTTAAATTTAAAACTAAAGGTAAGAGAGGAAACAAAAATATCAAGAACATTATAATGTTCTTGATTGCGTCGTGCGAGACAGTTCTGCCTGCTTCTTGCTGGACTTAGTGTGTTTTGCCTGCGCCGTAACCCCTTAACCCTGCCACTGCACGTACATTATTGTTTCTGAAATCTTGGTTCATTCAATGATCAAAAGCCAACACCGTCAAAGAAAAGTGGATGCAGATTGGTCTCAGCAAGAGGCATTGATCCGCATGAGCCCTCGCAGTCGCTGGGGCTCATGAAGATCTATGTCTCTTGCAGTCAGCTCATGGTCACTTTTTGGTTCTCGGCAGTGATGGGGTTAATGGCGGGGAGTTACTTTGTTTTGCCTGCGCCTTGCGGGACTTCCTTTGTTTTGCCTGCGCCTTGCTGGAATTATTGTGATTTGCCTGAGTCTTGCTGGAATTATTGTGTTTTGCCTGCTTTTGTGGGACTAACTTTTGTCTGCCTGCAAGAATTGAGAGTGACATCAAAAGAATGAAATAAAGTAGACCAAAACAAAAACAAAATTTCTTCGACTGCTTTGGTCCAAAAGCACCAAAGGGAACAAGTGAGCGCACTGTGTATTAGAACGTCCTTTTCCACACGCTTAATTCGGGAATATGGATGAATGCATGTTTGTTGCGACTGCTGGCCCGTTTAATGTGTGACAGGAAAAAAAAATTAGAGGGACAGGGAAAAAAAAGAGCGGGGGGGGGGGGGGGGAGGGGGGAAGGAGGTGGGGGAGGAAGGGAATATGCTATTACAGTGTTTTGCTTCCGCTCTCCCGTCCCCCCCCCCCATTATTATACTTTTGTGTGTGTGTGTGTGTGTGTGTGTGTGTGTGTGTGTGTGTGTGTGTGTGTGTGTGTGTGTGTGTGTATAAGTGTAACCCTTTCGGCGTTGTTAACTCTTTTAGTCGCGATGATTTCTAAAGGAATCATCGCCAATAAAACCGCTACCGAAACGCAAATAGTTAATGGCAACATGGATTATAAAGCATTTTTATCTCAAAAACCATAAATGCTACTAGGAAATTGTAAAATTCGTCGCGCATTGTTGTGACAAACAAGGGAGATTTCGCCTTCAGATGGCAGAGATGTTGGTCTTGCAAGGGCCGTAGGGCTACAGAAGTGCTTTTTCGTTGAGATATTCTCGCATTGTATACTGAGAGATGAAACGGCCTATTTTTGTCTACTGTATTGAAAATACAGTAGTCTTTGAATGGGCTGGTCAGACCATTCCGGAGCATGCACATGACGTTTTTGGCGTGGGAAGCAGACATTCTGGCAAAGAAGTAAAGAGATAAAAATGACGTCACGTCTAGCTACGCAAACCTTGCAAGAGAACGTCTTTTTGGCGCAAAAGCACCGTATGTGTGTATGTGTGTGTGTGTGTGTGTGTGTGTGTGTGTGTGTGCGTGCGTGCGTGCGTGCGTGCGTGCGTGCGTGCGTGTGTGTGTGTGACAGCGACTAGAGCCCGCGTTTGAGGACGGACAAGCTTGAAATGTTAGGATGTTGTTCCTAAAAGAATTATCTCGAGAACTTTTTTTCACGATGTTTTGATCAAGATGTTCATTGGCGAGAAAATGACTGTTTCACTAAAACCTGTTGATTCACACTGGAGTTTGGGTTGATAATTAAATAGGCTTCGTGCGTCACGTGATCATTGTCAATGCGTCCGCCATGTTGCAAAGGTTGACGTACTTCCTTTTACAGCAGCGAGAGTAAACAGAGCGTGTTTTTTCTGTTTTAAAAAATGGAAAACGTGAAGGGAAGGGATACTAGAAAATATATTGATCGACTGGACAGTGAACATAGGGTTCGGTACGAAGAAAAAAGTCAATTTTTGAATGGTTTTGACCCCTACGACTGCACAAAATCCGCCTGGACAGAGGACTACAGTGCAATTCCTCCTTTGGATTTTCCAAGTCTCACAAGCTATCTGGTGTGTGGCATTAGTGCCTACACTCTTGAACAGTTCAGATCTTACAAAAGTTTGGAGGCTCATATGCAGTTTACGGATGGATGGGTCCACGGCCTCAGAATGTTTTCGCCACCAGCCTGTGACAAGACTGTCGTCAAAGTCAGCTCTGAGAACATGACAAAATGTATAACACACAGCCACCAACAGAACAAAACTACTAAGGCTTTTATACAAATTATTTCCGAATTCAGTGCTCTTTTTATCATCTGCCAAAAATAACAAATGCACAAATGACAAGAAGAAAACGACGAAATCGTCAGTGTTTTCAGCCCACGTCTGTGTAGGGAAAAGAGAAGTCTTTTGGAAAACTCTTAATAAAACTGACAGATAACAGAAATAATTAATAAAAGTAAGTTGAAATGAGCGTTAACAGCGTGAAAATGTCTTGAGCAAACACGACATCCTTCTGAAGAATGCGAGAAAGTGATCCTCTCCAAGTTGATAGCGGATACCCAAGCCAACCTTCTCCTACTTGTCAAATCTTTCATTTGCGATCCTTGGTTTGTTTTAACTTTAGGAATGCGAAAAAACTTAACATTTTCATTGATTCTGGCTCCATCTGTGTTATGTGAACTCATAAAACAATCTTTAACGCAGCAACGCGCACCTTTCTCAGGCATTTTCGATGGCAGATTCGACGATTATAAACGACTCGACAGTGTACTTTCAGTTTCTCACCTTGCCGTCATGGAGTTGCGCAAGGAGTTTTGGGATTGACTGACGTCACATTCACGAAGGCTATATATATATATATATATATATATATATATATATATATATATATATATATATATATATATATATATATATATATATATATATATATATATATATATATATATATATATATATAACACAAATATCCTTTCAATCCTTCCTTACCTCTACCTCTCTCTTCTGCAGCTCTCTCTCAGCTGCGGAGGTGGTTTGGGATTTGTTATTGTGCATGCGTGCACCTAGTGATAATCATGATGCGACACACCTGCGACGTACCATTTACGTGGCAGAGAAATCACATCCACATGTCAGGATGGCTAACCAATACTAATTTGTCAGGATAAAAAACTTCGCGTGTGTATGCAAGTATAATTCCTGCTCATGCAGACACAAACTCACGCACCAACTGTAAATTGCGCCATTCAATCTCATGCAATAAACTGTTCTGATAAACGACAGAGATAATTATTTTAGAAACAATGTTCTTTTCTTGGTACTGATTACATCATATTTCTCGTCTCTACATAAAGAGTCTTCTCTTTCTCTCAAATCACTATCATATAATCTTGTTTCAGGAAGAGATTTCTCTTAAAATCAACAAGTCATATAATCTTCTCTTTCTTCTACTCCGCCGTGAGATGGCCTTAGTCGCCTGCTCGGCGTTAAACCCAAATAACTAACTCTTTCTTCTACGTTCTCAGTTACTCTAGAAAAATGATTGCAAGTTCTCGGTAACTTTCTAACGTTTCTAATAAATAATAGGCAAATAAATAAGCTTGTTCTTACTTTCTTTGCTGGAAATACCCTCGTCGGTTTCTCTCTCTCGGTTATCATAACGGATCGATTGGCTGACCGTTACACATTCTAATTGGCTAATTGTCATCTACCTAGGGAGATAATCTGGTTAGGGGAGTTAATCTGCAGTCCTATTTGGCAAAATACTAGCGAAAAAACAAAAACCACCAGAATTTCACCGTAACAACAACAGCGTTAACAAATCGTATGCAACAAAAATTGTGGTGACCTTGCATGCGAGGAAGGTTTGCAGCCAGCGGCGTGAATCTGCTACGACGCTCTGACGCCTTCTCTCGAAGCACAAGAACTCTGCAGCCACTGAAGAAAAATCGTCGTGTAGTTTCGACGTGACCACTGCCTCCGCTCGAAGCCGAAGACCTCTGCAACCACTGAAGAAAAATCGTCGTGTAGTTTCGACGTGACCACTGTCTCCGCTCGCAGCCGAAGACCTCTGCAGCCACTGAAGAAAAACAAATCGTCGTGTAGTTTCCACGTGACCACTGCCTCCGCACGAAGCCGAAGACCTCTGCAGCCACCGAAGAAAACTCGTCGTGTAGTTTCAACCTTTAGTGGAAGGTGTGGGATTTGGAGGATGACTGTTTCTTGAACAGTGCGCTCAGCGCCGAAGAGGTCCTGAAAGTATTCCGACCAGCGGTTCAAGATGGAGGTATTATCTGTGAGGAGTGATTGTCCATCAGCGCTTCGCAAGGGACTTTGTACCAGGTGCCTAGGGCCATACACTGCTTTCAGTGCTTCGTAAAAGCCCCTGTAGTCACCGTTGTCAGCGCAGAGCTGGGTCTTCTGTGCGAGTCTGGACCACCCCTCGTTCTGGAGCTCTCTAAGCTTGAGCTGGAGACTGCTGCAGATGAGGCGGAAGGCAGACTTCTTCACAGGGCAGGAAGGCTGGGCTAGGTGGGCCTGGTGGGCGGCTCTTTTTTTGCTAGAAGTTCCTGGATCTCTACGTCGTTTTCGTCAAACCAGTCTTTGTTCCTCTTTCTAGCAAAGCCCAAGACTTCCACAGAAGATTTTACAATAGCAGTTTTCAGTTGTTCCCAGAGTGTTTCAGGGGAGGAGTCTGCTGGATCAACTGTGTCTTTGAGCATGCGCTGTAAATCGGCCTGAAGGGCAGCTTTCTTGTCGTCACGCTGAAGGCTGGCAACATCAAGCTTTTTCTTGGGGGGGCCCCCTTTCTTGGGTTTCAGCTTGAGGCGGAGCCTGAGTTTGCAGCGAACAAGGCGGTGGTCAGTGTGGCACTCTGCGCTGGGCATCACTCTGGTGAGGAGGACGTCACTGCGGTCCCTCTGACGCACTAGGACATAATCGATAAGGTGCCAGTGCTTGGAGCGAGGATGCATCCAGGTGGTTTTTCGACTGTCCTTTTGCTGGAAAGTAGTGTTGGTGATGACAAGTTGCTGCTCTGCACAGAGCTCCAACAGTAGGCGACCATTGTCATTGCAGTTCCCAACGCCATGCTTGCCGAGGACTCCTTTCCAGGCTTCAGAGTCTTGGCCCACTCTGGCGTTGAAGTCGCCAAGGATGATGACTTTGTCGTCTGCATGGGTGCTCTGCAGGAGGCTGCGCAGGTCAGAGTAGAACTTGTCTTTTTCTGCAGGCTCTGCCAGGAGGGTTGGGGAGTACACACTGAGAAGGGTGACGTATTGCTGGTGTCTCAGTGGGAGGCGCATGGACATGATGCGGTCGGAGTGACCCGTTGGTAGGTTTTCCAACTTAGTCGCAATGTGGGTCTTCACCATGAAGCCCACGCCTGAGAGCCGTCTTTCTGATGCAGGCCTGCCTGACCAGTAGAGGGTGTAGCCAGCGCCAAGTTCTTGGAGGCTGCCTTCCTCCGGGAGGCGTACTTCGCTGAGCGCGGCGATGTCTATGTTTAACCTCCGCAATTCATGGGCAATGAGGGCGGAGCGACGTTCAGGGCGTCCGCTGTCTGCTGTGTCGAGCATGGTTCGGATGTTCCAGCATGCAACGTTGAATCCGGTCGTGGTCGTCATGAGAGTGGATCCATTGTTTTTTCTTGTTTTCTGACCGCATGAGAAGATGCCCGTTGACCGCGGCTAGCCAACTGGGTTACGAGGGGATGAGCTTTGGTTAGGCCACCTTTTCTAGGCCCCTCTCCGTGTGGAGCAAGCAGTGCTGTCCCTAGAGAAGGCTGCTTGGTCGTTCAGGGTGTGCCGAGTGACGTTGTCATCCCCAGGTCAACATCAGGCGACCAATATCCTGAACCGCCTGCATGCAGGTTTGAGACTGCGGCTTCCAGTGACATCTTTCACCTGCCGTTTTGCCCCTTGCCCATCGCTACAGGACTTTGAAAGTTCAGTGTCATAGTCCGTGGGCGTTTCCTAAAGCCTGCGCGGTGGAGCGTTTTGGTGGAGTGCAGTGTGCGCAGTACTGGCCCCATCCTTTAAACCCTTGGTTCTCTTTGCCATGGCCTAGCAAGCTGGGACGGTGGCATCGAGGTCCTCGGGTCGTAGGTTTTATATCAGACTGTCATTGTCTTAGTCTCTGGCTCAAAAGCCTTCCCCGGAGACACGGGGGCTTTGATGTCAGGGGTTTCCTCCCTTAGCCTTTCCGCAGCCAAGCGGCCAAGCCTGCAAGGCAGCAGGGGACTCGTGGGGGCCGGGGTCGTCTATGTCCCGTGCAGATGTGAACATCTGCCCACTGCCCAGACGGTGACACTTACCAGAGGAGAAAAATCCAACGCCGGAACCCGGTATCGAACCTCGCACCTTTGGCATTGGAGGCAGACGCCTTAACCACTGCGCCACTTCCCCGTCACTGCGGCCCTTGGGTAGGATATGGTCAAATTGTGACATGTAAGCCCTAGATTTCAAAATCAGCAAGAATACTGGAGTGTTGATTCTCTGATACGTCAAATGATAGTACTGCGATGAGTGATGAATAACGTCTGGTCGTCATTATGAACACATCGTCGTGGAACTAACGATGTCATGACGTGACGCTTGAAGTGACGTCATTTCGCTGCTCGTGCTATAATTCTTCTTCAGAATAGTTATGCTACGCCAGACCACAGAGTTTACGAATGGCGGGGGACGCCGTGTCTCCGTCTTTATTTGTGTGTGCCAGTGTGTGTTGATCAGAGTGTGTGTTAGAGTAGAAGGAGCTGGATTCCTGTTGCTACACAAGCCCACAGAGCGTACTAATGGCTGGAAGCGCCGTGTCCCTGTCTTTATTTGTATCCGCCGACGTGTGTGTTGTTCAGAAGTTGGCTTAGAGAGGAGGGAAGTGGATCAGTTTAATAAGTCTAAAAATAATTATGAACAACTCTGAATGTTTCTAAAGATAAACTCATGTGAGCTCCAAAACAATACAGTAGACTTTTAGATCAAATCCTCATCTTGTTTGTTTGGTTGTTTTTTTTGTTTTTTTTTTTTGTTTTTTTTTTTCATTAAAAAAATAGGATCCAATGTTTAAGCACGCGATTGGCAATTAATAAGAAAAAATGAATTATAGGATATCAGTATGAATAAACTCAATTCAGTTGACAGACAGTAAAATTAATACCAATGTGTTACAATTTCATATCATGCATGTAAATTATACTTTACTTTCGGGGACTGAGAGAAACATTTTCATATTTTACTTTGCTTTCTCGATGAACATCAAAGAGAAATAGTTTTACATTTTCTCACTTTTCTAATGAGCGTCGTAGAAAAACTTTTTAAAACATGTTCAAAAATATTGTTTTACATTGTACATGATTTTTCGTTGACGGTCAGAGAGAAACATGTTCTTATCTATTTCTCTGTGAGCCTGTTTAGACCACACACACACTTCCTGCTGTCGTCTCTACAAGGAAGATTTTGGAATTACTCAGAAACAATGAGTGCGTGCGTGTGTGTGTGTGTGTGTGTGTGTGTGTGTGTGTGTGTGTGTGTGTGTGTGTGTGTGTGTGTGTGTGTGTCGTTAGCCGCATCTGTGGCACCACACCACAATTCCCAATTTTCAAAATGTACTCTTCTTCAGCTTATTTGATGCTGAGAGAAAGCACTACAGTAGGAGATCGGTCGACCACGATAATTCAAGGATACCCTTGAATTATCATGGTCGATCCATCTCCTGGAGCAGATACATAGTCGTTAGATGACGCCTCCACGTACGTCGGGCTGAATTAGTTAATCATCAGAGCTTGTTTCCTTGCAAATACTGTCCTGTGAAGGCATACCTAGTCTCATATGGAATTAAAATGCCTCTATCTTAAGTATGGAACTGGCCACTTTTTTTGCTTTTTAAATGGTTAATTTCACTATTACAAACCGGGCAGACGTCGGCGTTTGAAGTATTCGTCTTTACTCTTTCACGCTACCAAGCGCCGTTACTGCGACGCACTTTGAACACTATTTTGCTTTCACTGCATTGCAAGACAACTTTGCAAGATGACAATACAATTTGGTGGATGGAAATTATCGAATTTCGAAATCACGTTCACGAAAAACACTTTTTGGGACGAGTTCATATTTCACAGGCCGGACGGAAAGCACTGGTCAGACGGGCCTGACGACATGGATAACAGCTGTCGCTGCTGCCATCATCCCAGTTGCAGGAGTCTTGTTTGCGACGTATTGCTTCTGTAGCAGAAATACAGGCAAGCTTGCAAAATACTTTCGAGAGCGTGTTGTGCATGACTACCTAGTGTACGCAGTTTAAACGTTATTGTTTATAATGTGTTAATGTGCCTTTCTGATTCAGACTGAATATCATCATTGAGGTTAAATGTCTAAAGCGTGATCACTTCTGGTCTTCGTCTGATATTTGATTAAAAGCACATGCAACAGACAGAAAAGGTTAAGTCTTTTGCGCTTCGGTAGCGGCTTTTGTCACGATGGTTCCTGTAGGAATCACCGCTACGAAACACTGCTACCGACAGTGTAATAGTTCGTAATAAAAATTGATTCATAAAGTATAAGCTTTAACACATTCAGCCCTGACGCACTACAGCAGGAGATGGGTCGACAATGATAATTCAAGGGTACTGCCAGATTAGCTTGGCGCCTGTCGGCGCGAAGCTAATGTGGCACTGCCCTTGAATATCATGGTCGATCCATCTCCTGCAGCTGGTGCATATTCATTAGATGACGCCTCCAAAATTTGGGAAATACGGCCGTGAGGCTGAACAAGTTAATAGTTTGAAATATAAACGGATTCATAAAAGTATAAGTCTGAAAACGAAAATGCACAGTGTATTTGTACAATGCTGGGGAAACAAAGCATGTCGTAAATTGAATAGTCTACTCGTCGTATTTTCAGGTAAGTGGAAGAGGTCTCCAATGGACGCTTAGGCAATAAAACACATAATGAACGTTTGAGAAGCCACATCACATGGAGGGTAGCGTTCGTGCCGAGTCCCTTCTCTGCCAATCATCACGAATTACGCGTCTGAAGCCACAGCAGTCGGAACGATATTCGCGTGAAAAACACATGTAAAATGGGACCAAAAATTAGGCACTCAGAACATAGGACTAACAAGAGCCATAAAACCTCATGAGCCCCCGCCGCAGCGGCGGCTCATGAGGGTTTATGTCTCTTGCAGTTGCGTAGCGTTCGCCTTGCTCTGGCGGTTAAGGTGTTCAAGCAATAGTAAATGAAATACTCGAGTTCATTATTAGTTGTATTACGAGTTCGGCTTTGCCATGGGTCCTTGTCGCCTGGAGGGTCAGGTCAGAAGTGTCAATGTTTGAGGTAAGAGATGAGGGCTTTAGCCCGAGACGTTTATCTCCAGCATTGACACGCCTGACCGGACCCGAGAGGCGTCAAGAACCACTGGCAAAGCCTAACTCGTAATACAACGATTGTGTCTTCAACTGTAAAAAAAAATAAAATAAAATAACGTTAAAGTACCCCAAACTTCACCTGTGACGTAGGGATTCAGGGGACGTAATTCTCAATACTTCCGACTATCAGTAAACAACATCGCGCGAACTGCACTCGACTGGGATTTCTCTCTCAGCTATTGATTTTTTTAATTAATACATTTTCAGTCATTCTTTTGCAATAATTTGGTAACATAGGCCGAACACAACGCGTGCATAGAGTTATTTTGTTGTGTAACCATACTCAATTTTCATTTACCCAGCTATTTGTTTCTTGGTTGTCTCGAATAATTATGGTCAGTGCGTGATAGGACCTTCGCTTAAGTTGAAATTTCCTGTCGTTGATATTATCTAACTTATCCAATTATTCAGCTATGTTTGTATAAAACTGGTATCAACGATATCACATAACACTTATATATCGTCCTTTTTGTTGTGTAGCCCCCTAAATTATGTATTGGCATATTTTTATTTAGAGGTTTGACTGAATAAAGATTAAGGTGTGTTTGAACCGAAAATGTGATTGGCCAAAGATTTATTTGGGGGAGAACGCTTTGCTCAGCGAGTAACGTTGTCATCGTATTTGTCACATGCTACCTAGATAATATGTGACAAGGGGACTCACGTTACCTTGGGAACGGACGACCAGGGAACGAAAATCAAATAGAGTCAGGCCAATAAGAAAAAGTGCAAAGAGACTGTGAGAAGACAACGAGAATTGTTCCACACAATTTGTACACTGCTGTAGCACGCTTTAACGCGCGTTTATTTGTTTGTGTTTCAGGTTTAGAATCTAGCACCAAGATGCCATCGATGATGTTTCAGAGCCTGCGATATGGAAGTGAACTAGGGAGTCAGCCGGGTCTGCTTCACTTGCACACACACACGCACAGATACACACAGACTATAGCAAACTTTGCTTGAAAGAAAAAAATATAAATCCCCTGGCATTTTCTTTGTACACAAAGTTTACTGTAACTAACCAACCAACCAACCAACCAACCAACCAACCAACCAACCAAACAACCAAACAACCAAACAACCAACCAGCTAGCTAGATACCTAGATAACTAACTAATTAACTAACTATGTACTAGCCAAACAACTAACTAAAAAACAGCCAACTAATTAACTTAACTAATTAACACATAAATAAACAAGGTGTGCTCCATAATATTTTGTACGTCAGATTTGCTGCCGCGAGGCGGCCTTGGCCATTCGGATGAGCATGTGATGATCCACAACTTCCTGTATCAAGGGTCCGCCAGCCATCCCGACATGCCTCAACATGAGGACCCGCGCGTGCCACTTATGCCAATGTTTGACATTAACAACCGGCCGCCAGCACCATTCCCTCGTAAGACTGTGACTGTTTCATCCTCACACAAGTTTGATGGGATGGTTATACTTTATTAGAACGAAAACGGCATTTTGTCGAATGAAGGCTTCATTACACAGTAGAAGATTGATCAACAATTCTAGTTCAAGGGTGGCGCAAGAATAGCTTGGCGCCTAAGGCGCTAAGCTATTATGGCATCACCCTTGAACTATCATAGTCAAATTTATTTGAAACAGTAGTGTCTCAGGACGAAAAGGGTTAAACGGACAGGTCCTAGCGTCTTTTGTCCTCTACCAAGGTGATATTAATGTTGACGGTAAGCATTTTAATTGCGATTTTTTTAAATATTTTAACACCTGTCACATGTGTTCAGTCAGCCTCAGGTACTGTTTAATTTACTGACGGATGCATGCACAAGAGTGCTAAATATTGTGTAATGTGTTCAAAGAAATTGCAAAAGGAAGAAAGAAACAAAACAAGGCATTCATTGCTCCTGATCTTAGAACTTGGGAAGAAATTTTGTCTTGAGAAGAAGTTCTGGCAGAGACAGACCTTTCAGTCCGTATTTTGGGACATGTTTTTGTTAGTACCCATTCTGCCTGCGAAACACCACAGCAAGATGTGGCTGGATCATGATAGTTTAAGTGTGGTGGCAGAATAGTTTGGCGCCTATAGGCGCCAAACTATTTTGTCCTTGAACTATCATTGTCGTTCTGTCCCCTGAATTGTAGTGTAGTCCTCAGAGGATAACGGAAAAATGTGGGTATTTGGTACCTCGGGCACAATGATTTAAACACTGGTAGTTAAAGCAAAATGAGATGTTGCTTGATTCTCGAGCATGATGTCCCAAGAGTTGTCTTCTAGTCTTCCTCGCATATTTTGGTTCATCTGTGATGTTAATAAAGGTTGGACGCTTGTTGCTGTTTCGGCTGGTGTGCTACATTGTCTGTGTCTAACAATGTGGGCGAGATTTGATTTGTCATGTAAGTTGCTGAATGGAAACCTTCAGAATCCGTGCACTAGTTTCCAGCAGTCTGTCAGCAATAGCCAGAGAGGTTTTAACTTCAGCCAGTGAGGTTTGACGGTGTCTGCTACTGTTGCGGCAATTCAAGAGTGGTGTTCCAAAACGTTTCCTCGTGAACATTTTCAGTAAAAGGGTATGTGCATGTTGTTTTGTCCCACGAGCGGAAATTCGACTGCCTTTGCTAAGAAAGACACAGTGCAGCGCCTCTCGACATTCAATGAACGTTATGGGTAGCAGGAGTTTGCTAAAGGGACCCTTGTGAGCATGAGGGAGCTACAAAAATAGTGCTACATTTCTTCTTTTTTTTTTTTTTTTTACCCCGTCAGTATATAATAAAACAAAAAAGAAAAGAACGCTTCACGTATTCAATATCAAACAAACGTAATCTGCACGGTGGTGTGTAATGTGTTTTATCCAGATGCAGCACTGAGACTGGAGGATGACTATGCGGAAGTGGATGAAATGGGTAAGGAGACACACCAAAACCAAATGAATGTTTCTATCAACCCCTTTACTGCCGGGGCCAGCCGAGTGCTGCACAGCTGCAAGAGACGTAAATACTCGTGAGCCCTGGCTACTGCGAGGGCTCATTAGGATTTATGTCTCTTGCTAGTCTTACTTTCTTCTGCCCATTTGTTTTCCCATTTACATCTGTTTAATCGCGCGAGTGTCGGTCAGTGTGCAGTAGTTTCACATGCGAAATTCGAGATCACCGGCAGCGAAGGCGTCAAGAAACAAAAATAATATTTGGTAAATTGGTAAAGGTGACAAAAAATATGAAATGATCTTGCGCTCGAGTCTTACGTCACGAGGGCCATTTGCCGATGTTTCCTGTGTTTAACCTCGTCCACTCCGACAAATTACAGCAATAGATGGATTGACTTAACTCATTCAGCCCGGCGCACGTATTTCCCAACTTTGGAGGCGTCATCTAACGACTATGCAGCTGTTGCAGGAGATGGATCGACCATGATAATTCAAGGGCAGTGCCAGATTAGTTTGGCGCCGACAGGCGCCAAGCTAATCCGGCACTACCCTTGAATTATCATGGTCGACCCATCTCCTGCTGTCCTGACTCAGGGCTGAATGTGTTAAAACTTGAAGAGTGACGCCAAAATAGCTTAGTGCCGGTAGGCGTCACAGTACTTTGACGCCGAGCTTGAACTATGAAGGACCATGATAGTTCAAAAGTAACTCCACAATAGCTTGGAGCTTGTGAATGGTAAGTTAATCTGAGACTTCCTTTAAACTATCGTATATGGTCAATGTGACGTCTTAACTGTAAAAACGTCTTTAGGGCGCAGCACCCACACCTGTGAAAGTTTACTTTACGGCTTAACTCTTTCACTGCCAAGAATAAATGGTGAACACCACTCAACTGCAAGAAGTATAGGTCCTCGTGAACCCGCGCAATTGAAGGGGGGGGGGGGGGGGGGGTTATGATGATCTATGCCTCCTGCTGAGACCAGTTAGTATCCATATTCCTGCTGTGCGTATTTGGTCCCTGAATGAACACACATTTCACAAGCCTGACGTATGTACAATGGCAGGACGGTGTTCATACATTACCCATTCCCTGCCACTGTACGTACACGTATGTTTACAATCATGGTTTATTCAACGACCAAACGCCAACACCGTTTAAATAACAATGATACAAACTGGTCTCAACAAGAGGCACAGATCCTCATGAGCCCCCGCATTAGCGGTGGGCTCATGACCTACGTCACTTGCAGTTGCATTGAGTTGATCTTTTGTCTCGGCACTGAAAGGGTTAAGGGTGGTATTGGCAGTGATGATGGTTACGAGGACGTTGATGACTATGATAATGATGTGGATGTTGTTGCAGGTTACCAAGAGTGTGCTTCTGCAAACGACCATGTCCCAACCAAAGAGAGTCCGGAGGCACACACACAGGCTGAAGCGGCTGCTCGGTCTGGTGAGTAAATATGGTTTGTTTTGAACTCCCAAAGATTGGATCGGCTGTTGACTCTCTCACGTTTACCCTTTGGGTGCCGGTAGCGATTTTAGTCGAGATTATTCATAAAGGAGTCATCGCGACGAAAACCGCTACCGACAAAAAAGGTTAAAAAATATGAATTTATCTTATTGTATTGGTTGTATATTTTGCCGTTTGTGTTGCATGTCTGTTTTGTCCATGTGGTTTCACTATCGACGCATCCGCCTACGAATATATGCATCTATCCATGCACACATACTAGCATCCAAGCATTCATCCATCTGTCCATCCTCCATCCATCCATCCGTACATCCGTCCGTCCATCCATACATCTATCCATCCAACCATCCATTCAACCATCCATCTGTCCGTCCGTCCGTCCATCCATCCATACTTTTATCCACTCGCTCATCCACAAATCCATGCAAGCATCAACGCATGCATACGTACATCGAAGATGTAGAGGGCAGGCTGAATCTACTGAATATGTAAACGCCGTGCTTCTACTTAGGAATAAAGCAGCATTTTGTCTTTATGTCTGCAAACGTGCTGTATTAAAAGTGATAAAATACATGTATGCTCACGTAGAAAAGACTTTGTTGGTATAGTTCATCACATCTTGTTTACGTCTTATGTGTGAGACTCAGCTATAGTTGCTCTAGTGCACAGACCATTAACCCATTCAGCCCTGACGCACTATAGCAGGAGATGTATCGACCATGATAATTCAAGGGTTGTGCCAGATTAGCATGGCGCCTGTCGGCGCCAAGCTAATCTGACACTACCCTTGAATTATCATGGTCGATCCATCTCCTGCAACTGATGGGTAGTCATTAGATGACGCCTCCAAAATTTGGGAAATAGGGCCGTCGGGTTGAATGATTTAAACAACAAACAAAATGTGGATAGGTAGTGGGGGCAGCTGCCGTCATAAGGTTATGTCTAATAGATAAGTAAATTGTTTGTTAGTCTATTTTGAATTTTAAAAAAATCGACCGACAAACAAGTTACAACACACTAATTTAACTCATTCAGCCCGACGCACGTATTTCCCAAATTTGGGAGGTGTCATCTAACGATAATGCGCCTTTTGCAGGAGATGGCTCGAACATGCTAATTCAAGGGTAGAGCCAGATTAGCTTGGCGCCGACATGGTCGATCCATCACCTGCTGCAGTGCGTCAGGGCTGAATGGGATAATATTTCGGGGTAAAAAAAATCTAAACGTCTTTCTTTCTCCCCTGGGTTCTTCTCTGGCAGTCACCTGATGGTCTGAAATCGTATATCCATAATGACATGTCGTAATTTAAACATGATTTAAATACCTTGGTACACAGATAGACAGTACACGCGACTTTAATCAGAACAATAATTGAATTTTCAAAAAGGCAATGCAGTGGTTGTTTATTCTGAGGAAACGCCGTAGTTTTGGGGTCAGTAAGGAAAATGCGTATAAAAGTCTCATACAAAGTATTTTTTTAATCATTCAACATCACAGTGTGGTTTGGTAACCTGAGTGCAGAGAACATGAGTACACTGACTAGAGTTGTGAAAACAGCCAGTAAGATTATAGGCAGACCACAAAATCAGCTCAGTGACATTTATACAGTTTCTGATCACAGAAAGCCTTTTCCATCACATCAGACAGTTATCACCCGCTGAACTAGCTGCCAGTTTGAGAAACTGCCTTTTGGTAAGCGTTATAGAATGCCCATGGCTCGCATGAATCTTTTCAAAAAGTCACGTGTGCCTAATGAATAACCTTTGCATAACGCCATCCTGTAACTGTTGGATCATATGATCAGTACATTTTTGAGCATAGTAACTCAGCATTGTAACTTTTCACCGGAGTGAACTATGTGACATAAGTGTCTATGGATGACAGTGTTTGCGTACGTGTGTCTGTATGTGCGTTAGAGCGTGTGCGCGTGTGAGCATGAACAAGGTTATCCTATTTGCACATATGTTTATTATTCTCATAATTATGTTCTAATGCGCGTTATAATGTCGAAGCCAAACAAATAAATCCATCTCACGTACAATAAAGTGTATTGTAGTGTATTGTATTGCATCCGCATTCTTGATGTCAAAACACATCCACTTAGATATAATTTTAACAACAGACGTATCGAACGAAGTGACAGACTTCGAGTAACCAAAAGTAGAACATCACGTTATGCCAACTCTTTTGTTCCTCAGGCTGTTACCCTTTTCAACAGTAATAGTTTCTGTCAACATTTTTAGTTCTGTAGTACAAGCCCTTTCAGTAGTGCACTGCAACATTTCTGACACCAAAAGCACAGGGGAAATACACCATAAATGTTCCTGATGCCAAGAGTGTTACATATGTAACAATACGACTGTTACAGTTCATCTATTTAACTGAGAGTTATGGGTTATTTAATTATTTAAATTAGTGAATGATGATGTCATGTGTTGTATGAGCAGACAGCGAAGTTCCCCATGAGGGATTAATAAAGGATTATTGTTTTGCATTGTGTTGTATTGTATTGTATTGTACTGTATTGTATTGTATTGTATTGATAAACGTATTTGTATGCGTCTAGCTTTCAATATAACTTTAAAAACAGAAGCTTTCAATGAAACTTTCCTTTATGCGAGTGTTTCGGTCTTAAGACCCAATGCGCAAAAGGCCATCGGGCAGACGTCGGCAGCAGTTGGCCTGTGCACAGTCGGGCGCATGCCAGCGGCGGTCGGCGTCGGCCCGATGACCTTTGCGCACTAGGAAGGCGCTCTATAATTTCCGTATGAAAGTGAAAAGTTGGCAGCTTGTACTCCTAACCCTTAATCATCAGTAGAACAAACATTTTTCTGTGCCGACAGCAGAGACAGATGCAAGTCCCAGTGACCTAGGATGCGAGCAAGCAAGCGACGAACACAGCAGGCTGTGAGTCAGGCTGTGATAGTTCAGCTATATATAGGTCAGCATCACCACCAGGCGATATCGCACAGGGAACTCCAGCACTGCAGTTGTAAATAAAGAACACATCTTTTTATTGTTTGTTAGCGATCAGTGTCAACTCATCCACTACAAAAAATAACAACATTTGTACCTTGGTCTGTGATTTTGGACCTTTCGGATAGGCTGGACTAAGGTTCAAAATCACAACATGCATTCAAATGTACAAATTGTGTATTTTTTTACCGTTGACCATTAAGAGTGTCTCTTAATTAAATTCGTGTCATGTTTACCTATGATAACAGTGCGTCTGTGATTTTGGACATTCCGGTAGGTTGGCTGGTTGGTTGGTTTGTTGGCTGGTTGGTTGATTGTACATTGCTTAACGTCCCGAAAGCAGCGCGACTTTCTCAGGAAATGCCTGCACAGCTGATGATTTAAAAAAAAAACCAAACAAAAAAAAAAAAAACCACAAAAACAACTAATATTGAATGTATGTCGCTAGCTGGTCAAGGAATTATGCTAAAGGATTCTGAGACATGCTAGGTATGCTACACCTTTATGATAATTTATCGTTGCCTAGTATAGACAATTATTACAAAATATGTACAGGGAAATATTATACTTAAAAATGCATCAACAACAAAAACATTACTCATCATCTATTAGGTGCGGCAGACCATTTAGCAACACACATCCAATATCAAAGACTGCAGGCAGTACAGACAGTAGGGAGATTTTAAAAAAATGAAAATGCAGGTGAACTGACCAAGGGTACACAGAAATATGTGCCCCAGGAAAACAAAAGAGAAAACTGGCTTATTAGGGTCGCCCAGGGAACTGAAAGTTGTTAACCCCACCCTAGTCCCCAAGGGCAGACCTGTGTGGGGGAAGACCTTATGACTTGACAGCCGTTCGGGGCAAAACTGCAGACCAGTATACATTAAAGTGTATATATTATGATTTTTTTGATACCGCTGACCAATAAGAATGTCCTCTGATTAATTTCGTGTCATATGTACTGATGACAATAGTTCACCCATTTAGCCCCAACACCCAGTTGTAGGAGATGGATTGATCATCATAGTTCAAGGGTAGTGCCAGATGAGCTTGGCGCCTTCAGGCGCCAAGCTCATATGGCACTACCCTTGAATTATTATGATCAATCCATCTCCTACAACTGGTACATAGTCGTGAGAGATTACGCCTCCATAAGTTTGAAGATGCGGCCGTGGGGTTAAGAGGGTTAAGCAGAACAATGTTTGTAAATATGTAAAATAGAATCACAGGATTCACTGCCCACAGTACTTGGACACTCAGCATAGTCCTGCTCTCCCTTTTTTCTTTTTGGGAGGGGTGGGTGGGGGGTGGGTGAGGGGGAGGGGTGACTTATCACACGCTATTCAGTTTCCTGATTTTTTAAATTTTATTTTATCTTGTGTACAAAATGAAATGCAGTGTACTTATTGTGTTATATCTGACGCAGTGAGGTGGCCTTATTCGCCTGCTCGGCGTTAAACCCAAATAACCTTGTTATATCTCACCTTGTATAAGCGGACCAGTTATTTTACAACAAGGTAAGATGTAACACAATCGTCGGACAAACCACACGTTTCCTGAGGTCGCGACAGCACTCTTTCTATGTAAATTACTTCGCTTATAACACACTTCGGATATAAAAAAACAAGACAATTCTGCCCCTTAAAGATTCGTTTTATTTGAGGTTTATTGTATACGGAGAAGAGCAATTGATATTTAAAATGTATAAATATTGATTGAAAGTATCAGTATAAGCCTGATAGCGAATCAGTAACGAGTATGATTGAAAACAAAGCATGATTTCCACTATATTATTTCCGTGTGTGTGTGTGTGTATGTGTGTGTGTGTGTGTGTGTGTGTGTGTGTGTGTGTGTGTGTGTGTGTGTGTGTGTGAGCGAATATGTATTAAATTTGTAAACGATATATGTCTTTCACTTCCCAAATAGGGATAAATAGGAATAAAGGAAATACAATCTGTGAAACTTGAATATTGTGTGTGTGTGTGTGTGTGTGTGTGTGTGTGTGTGTGTGTGTGTGTGTGTGTTTGTGTGTGTGTGTGTCTGAGTGTGTATGACTGTGTGCGCGTGTGCGTGCGTGTGTATGTGTGTGTGTGCTTGTGTGTGCGTGTGTGTGCATGTGTGTGTGTGCGAGCGTGTGTGTGTGTATGAAGTTACACGTATGATTTAACATACTACAAACACACTACAAACAACATAAAGTCATTTGCAGAGAGACACTTGTTGGAAAGTAGTGCTGGTGCAGAAAAAGAATAGTCCTTTTGAGCTAAGCTTTCCTGGTGCTTTTTGAACATATTGTTTGAACGCAGATGAGTTCGAGAAACTGTTAGAAGAAAAGATTACCAAGCTTGGTCTTAATTCTTTTCCAATTTAGTTTGGTCATGACAGCAATGGCCATTTAGCCGCTGATTCGGGGAATCTTGAACATGACCAATTTAAATAAAAAATTTAAATCGGTTTTAACGCATCCTGAACGACACCATGCGTGCATGCGTGCGTGCGTGCGTGCGTGCGCAAATGCGAGTATGAGTCCATAAGCGTAGCACTTTTGAATGGTGACTTCATATCTTGTTTACAAAGTGCGTTGTATTTTGTTTTTGGACTTTTTGTAAATTGCGTTTTTGTAATTAGTTATTTTTGTACAGTTAGTTTTTGTTAAGCACCTTGAGCTCTAATCGGAGTTTAGGCGCTATACAAGTACTCATTATTATTATTATTATTATTATTATTATTATTATTATTATTATTATTATTATTATTGTTATTATTATTCAGAATCACTAACTCAGGTCTATCAAGTACACTTTACGGTGTCTATGTTGTATATTCAATAGATTGGTCTTGTAAGGCGTCTGATCCGTGCATTATAAGAGCTTGTCATACTTTCAGCTTTTTCGATGCAGGTCACTAGTCACTGAGGCCTGAACTTTGAACTTCTATGTAGGCCATCTTCATGATCTCAACCAGGGTAGTGGCTATACCGCGGGGTTTGAAGCCAATTATTAGGGCCTAGTTTGGTGATCACTTTTGGTTCTTATATAGTCTTGTTCAAAAGTTAATTCGAAAAACACGAGGCAAGATTCGTTCAAACGGACTATACACATGCTTGAGTCTGTCGTTTTGTGCGTGGCGGTATTGTGCAGGTCCGTCTGATATTTCTCGTGATACACTTCCTTATGAGTCACAATGCGGCATGATCAGCATTTCTCGGGAAGGCTTTGATGAAAACCAAGTCATGATACTTAACGCAGTCAGCCCCGAAGCACCAGGAGATTCATCGACCATGACAATTCAGGTGCAGTCAGATTACCTTGGCGCCTAACGGCGCCAAGCTAACCTGGCACTACACTGGAGTTAGTCATCGTCGATTTATTTCCTGCATCTGTTACGTAGCCGTTAGGGGACACCCTTCTCAAATTTGGAAAATGCGGCCGTGGCGTAAAGAGCTTAAAGCTGAGATTCAGCAGATGTTTTTAAAATACCCAGCTAGGGCCCCGAGCTCACAAACTGAGTTTGCGGAATTTGAACTCTCCGTCGTAGGTCCATCGCCACCAGAGTCCCTGAAATTTCAGGGAAACCTGATACCCCCTGACCCCGGGGTGAGGTCGGAAACCTCATCAAGCCGATGTGAGCGCTCGTGTTTATGTTCATGTTACTCGCAACAATGTTCCGCTGTCAGATTATTTCAACTACAGTTGACATAGATCCCTATGCACCTTCACAGGCTGAGTCTGTGCGGCGTTTTGCAGCCCTATTTACACCCATATTAGCTCCCTAAATGAGTGAATTCTTGCGGTCGTATTTACATATCCAGGACCCCCCCCCCCCCCCCCCCCGTCTACAAGAGGCTTAGATTCTCATGTGCAAATGGCTGTTGAAGATCTTACAGCTTCTTGCAGAGATCGACCCAGTGTTCATCCTACGGCTAAGGGGGAATATTTCCGAAAGCGTACGAATACATTCGGACGAGAAGGTGCACAGTTGCCTAATAGATAAAACTATGTGTGGACGTCAGTATATAATTCTGAAACGTATGCGGTGCACATTTCATTTCTGCAGTTGCTGGAGATTTATTTTAAAAAATCAGCTGCGAATTTTCTTTGTTTGTTGTCATATTGTGTGTCGTATTCGGATACTTGATATCGCTTCACAAGTCTGAGATGGCCTCCGCCAAATTTGCGGCCGTCGCCAACTTGAACTCAGATTTTACTCCGTAAGGCGGCAGTCCTGGATACCGTGCACCCCCCCCCCCCCCACCCCCCCAAGTACTCAATAAGATGGGTTCCAAAGTGTACCTTAGTATGTCCTGAGATGTTTAGTTAGTTAATTTCAGTCAGTTAGATTATCTAGATGTAAAGCGTTCTGAGCCTTTTTCTTGTGGGGATAATGCGCTATAATAGAAAAGTTATATATTACTGTTTATTATTATTATTATTATTATATTTTTTAAACCAGGCTAACGGAACCGATATATTCTATGACGGAACACATGTGACACCAAATTTCAAAACTTAATTTTAAAACAATATTTCGAGACAATTAATTGTAGATAATATCGTGGATTAAATAATGATGTACGCTTCATACATATGAGAAATACGCTTTTATATGACCACACTGTTCGTACAAGTTTCATAATTATAGTATGTGCAACTGCAACTGTACATCTTCTAGTCCACTCTGCACCATAACCAATAGTAACACCTTCAACTTTAGGATGCAAACGAGGCCGATCTATGTAAAAGGTAAAAAAGAGCATGTTGATTCACAGCAGCCTTTACAACATGCACGGGCTCATAAAAATGTATGCGCAAGTTCAGTCTTGTGGATGGAAGGCCCTGGATACGCAAATAAGTCCGCAGTGGCTTACTCATCCGTGGCATCGTAAGGATGTAAAGTGAGTCTGCAAAATGCACAGATTCCCATGAGCCTATTCAATATCTGGGGGTTCAAAGTGATCTATGTCAACTACAGTTGTACTGGTCTGACTTAGCTATTAGTCACTGTTACCAGGTAAAATGAAGAGGACAGAGTAGCGGCGGAGTAACGCGGCTTAACAAAACAAACACGAGTCAGCGCTGGTGCTGATGACAGATAGCTTGACAGATAGAATGACCCTCACCCACCTGACTTACCACAACCCTCTCCCTCCCCTTGGCGTTGGACCTAAGACTGCTCTGTCAGCCGAGGACCCTAAGAAGGCACGCAGCGGCTTTGGTGTCCAGTCGGAGGGCACAACGTGGAGACAGCATGAGATACACTGAACAAAAAATACTGCCATTACCACCCAGAAATACTTAGAGCCAGTTACATAGGGCAGCTGAACTCTTGTGAACTCAGGCGGGCAATATGTTTACTTAGATGTAACCGTTTACCTTTAAACGGAGTATCCAGATTTGGAAAACCCATCACTAATCCAGAATGTAATTCATGTGATTGGCATAAGGCTGAAGATTTGTGTCATTTTCTGTTCGAGTGTCCAAAATATTCCCCTTTACGTAAAAAGTACATTCCACTGTTTTACTACAGATTCCCATCCGATCTTAAAGTTCAGCTGCTATGTGGAAACCTACATGATAAACTGGTTTTTAAAGTTGCTATGTATATTTCAGGTTGCCTTAAATTAAGGAATTAGAGGGATTTGCTTTGAACTTTTCTTGTTTTTTTATTTATTTATGTGCGCTGATGTAATGCTATATGAGTGTGTTTTACAACCACCTTCCTGTATTTTCTGGTTGTAAATTGTATTTTGTGTTCATATGGGCCAGATGGCCTGCAAAAACTGAAATAAATTTATTATTATTATTATTATTATTATTATTATTATTATTATTATTATTATTATTATTACACTGAAGTCACGGGGGAACTGCTATCCGGCTGCTTTACCTAGACGTACACAGGAACAAATCCTGTAGCAGAGGACACTAACAAATGAATAACCACCCGGAACAATTGAGCCACACTGCCTCCATCCGTATAGGGCTCGGGAAGGTCCCCGTGTTGCCTAGGAGCGTCGGCGCGGCAGCCGCCATCTTGAGAGGATACGACAGACTTTAGGTAGTAACGTTTCAACACGTTTTTCTTTATGTTTCTTCCTCTTTGGAAAGAAACAAAAACAGATTATGGTTAGCGATTTCCTACGGTGATGGCAAGACGTGCTGTTATTGCCTATAGCACGTCAGGACTTTCCTGACATTGCCCTGAAAGCGATTTCGCGATGAGCGCATGAGTCGCGTATCTTCTTAAGATGGCCGCCACGACTAGCGTGATGACGTCAGCTTCCCGAGCCCTATTCCCTAAAAACAGTTGTCACAACCCTATTCTACAGGTGCACATGGAGTGTGGCTGTCATATGTATCCTCCAATTATTTGTCAGTATCATCTGCTACAAGTTCGTGTGTAGGACTACGTAAAGCTGATAGGGGTTCATTTGTGACGTCAGTGTATAGTTCATGTTCTGTGTGCACTGGCCGATTGATTGATTGATTAGTTCCGGGTTTAACGTCCACGGCACCGAAGTGATAATGAACGGCCCTGACGGGCGGGTTATGGGGGACAGGGAAATCTATTGCCTATAGAGTACGACCTGAACACTGATCAATTCACGCGCGCTCCAACTGTGCCACTTTGATTTACCAGGACCTTTCAACGGACATGCTATTAAACAAATCCGCCTTTTCCCCCTGGATTGCGAGTCCAGCTACCTGGGTCGGGACGGAGATTCGAACCCACGACCCGGCGATTCCCTTCGCTCGCCTGCTCCGACGCTTAACCGCCTGAGCTATTTCGGACTCGTGTGCTGACCGATATAACCTAAAAAATCCAATTTAATGTCCCACTGGCACAGAAGTGATCGGGGACAGCGTACTGCTGGCCGATGGCTGGTTAGTTCGGGTTTAACGTCCACAGCACCGAGGTGATCATGGACGGCCCTGACGGGCGGTTTATGGGGGACAGGGAAGTCTATTGCCTATGGAATACGACCTGAACACTGATCGACTCAGGCGCACTCCAACTGTGCCACTTTGATTTACCAGGACCTTTCACGGACATGCTATTGAACAATTCCCCACCGGGTCTGCCCTAGGGGACCTTGGTGGGGTTGTCTACTTTTTAGTTCCTAGGGTCACCTTGTCTAACCCCTGCTAGGTGGGTTCTATTCTTTTGGGGTTTTTTATTTCTGTCTTTCTGGTCCATTCATCTGTATTTTTCTTTTGAAATTCTCCCTCCTGTCTGCGCTTCTTCCAGTTCTTTTCTTCATTTAGCGCAGGCACGTCCTGAGAAGGCCTTTGTCGCTTGCGGGACGTAAAGCAATCTATACTCACTCACTCACGCTATTGAACAAATCCGTTTTTTCCCCCCTGGATTGTGAGTCCAGCTACCGGGGCCGGGACGGGATTCGAACCCACGACCCGGCGATTTCCTTCGCTCTCCTGCTCCGACGTTCAACCGCCTGAGCTATTTCGGATTCTTGCTGGCCGATATTACTCCGCGTGCCTTATATAGGCCCAGAGCTGAAGGCCGAGTTCAAACTGCGCCAACTCAGTTTGTGAGCGGTGTGACCGACTTAGCGGCATTTTATAGCCCTAGCTGAGTTAACAAAAAAAAAAAAAAAAAAAAAACACATGCGGGACGGAACAAAAAGACAGAACCCCAGCTATATGTAATTAGTCGATCTAACAATGTAAGTGAAGCCAGCAAGAGGCATATATCCTCAGTGAGCCCCCGCAGCCGCTTGCATTTGCGTCTTTGCTGTTTGCAGCCACGCAGTGAAGTTTGGATAGGAAATTCGCTTTCAGGTTGCGCGAAACTGAAAGAGCCGTGTTTACATCGGAGCGCAGATTTTTGCCACACAGCTCTGCAAAGAATGACTTTTCTGTACCACTTTAACAACTAATATTATTTGATGCCAATTGACATAATATGGAATTTGTTTTACTGAACTCTTGTCGATTTTGCTCTACAGTCGTAAAAACATTGATGAAAGCCACCAAGAAGCCATTTTCAATACCCTAAAAGAGAGCCCCGGCAGATTTGAATATCGAGGTCAAACATGTAGACTTCATGTATGCCTGCGCTGTTTCACGTTTGAAAATCGGCTTGGCCAATTTCAGTGATTTAGGTGAAAATAGACCTTTCTTTTACTTAGTTTAATATATTTGGGGCACATTTAGGGATGTAAATTAAGTCATTTAATGAAAAAGAAAATACGATTTTGTACGACAGTACAGCAAAACTGACACATTGTTCTAATTTATTAAAAGTAAATCGTATTAGGTCAACTGTCACTGAATGATATGTTATAGGATTTTTATAGAAAAGTGGCTCTTTGGAGATATCTGCTAAAAAAGTGCGCTCTGATGTCAAATGACCTATACTGTGTCAAAGCGGCGCTCGATGAGCACATTAACCGCACTGCCACCAAAACACCTGACAGCTCGCAAACATCACCGCTGGTTACGTAGCGAGCTGATTCCGTAAATTCCGACTCGAATTGTGTCTAGTCCAGCCAATGGCCTAGATATTTTGGTTACCGGGAACGGGAATATAAACGAAGACGAAGGTGATCAAAGCGCATGAAAGAAGAACACTCATTTTCGAACAAACTTGCATGCATATACAAGCAACGATTAAATCCTTTTCATGAGCTAATTTGTCCTTACTCTGCATCTCTATCTGATGAAACCCCCACACACACAAAAAAACACAACACCAGCACAGTACGCTTTACTGCCTGTTTCGTATTGATTCATACATATATTTCACTTCACAGCTGTTGCTCACACGTACAATCGATATGGCTGCGTATGGCTGGTACACCTCGCTCTGTGCCTAGGTGAAATGCACTAGCGGCGCCTTTACTGCAATTTTCGCACTTGTCACTCGGACAGGTCCTGTGCACTATATCGGCCTAGAACGTGTTCTCTCTGCTCTTGTAATGAGCAATATCAGAGAAAGCATCACGTGACGTTTGATTGCTGCAAAATAATATAGATAAAGAATAAACCTGTCCCATATGCAATCGGGCAATAATACATTCTTATGTTAGCACTACAAAAACATTACTACACAGTTTGGCAGAGTTTGAAAAATAGCTTTTAACCTCTATGGTAGCGGTTTTGCGACATTCGGTTCACCTTTGACCACAGCTATTGATGCATATACAAGTTTGTTTGGTTTGGAACGGATTCATCAGAAATTTAAAAGGGAGAAAAACGCAGTCGAACATAGACGTTTCCAGCTGAAGGCCGCCCCCGGCTTACTTGTTTTCATGTCGAAAACTTTGCAGCGATCGCTGATAATTGCTTCTCAGTGCACAATGCGGGAATGGTGGTCAGTAGGGATATTGCCGACTTCCCATTGTCTGCACGATGCTCAGCAATCGCTCGGTGTCACAATAGATCACGGCATGTGAATAAAATACTTTTTTTCATAATGTGTGTGTGTGTGTGTGTGTGTGTGTGTGTGTGTGTGTGTGTGTGTGTGTGTGTGCGCGCGCGCGCGCGCTCGCTCACTCGCTCGCGCCGATCATTTACAACGTGATTATGTACTGTGCATTGGGATCTACATTTTGTCTCAGCATGACATTCTAGAGAACCTGTCATCAAAGATGCAGCATACATTTGCAAATAGTTCAACATAGCTCATCGCATTCTAAAAGCATGTACATGTATGTTTGAGCTGGTTGTATGCATCTGTTGTGTGATACATTCAAAGGTTAAACTGAATAAATATTTAAAATGCAGAATTTAACGAAATGCGCCACACAGCGGACTGAATTTATGCTTAGACATGCAAGCACATGCACACACCTACACGCATGCATGCGTTCACACATGCACACGCCCGCAAACAAACAATCATACACATGTATGCAGCAAATACTTCATACACTAAACAAACAAAACGTTTTATGGATCACAGAAGACAACATCATTATTAAATACACATCCGAAACAAAATTGTATGAAGCAACATACTTAAAGCTCCACCATTCTAATGACTTATTCTTCTTCCGTCGATTACACAGCATCAACATATTATGGTTATAACACTTTGTGGAGGTGTGCAGAAGAAAAATTATAAGCTTAAAAACATTGACACTAGTGAGGTGTACCAAACTAAACAATACCTCTTGCAGAGTTTGCACAGTCTGCTCTGCAAGTTACACAGTCCCCAGCAACTGAACAAAACCTGCTAGCTGTCATGGTGAACGGACTGCTATCACATGTACTTTTTTTAATTTTGGGGTTTTGTTTGTTGTCGTTTTGTACAAAAAGTAATAGACGATGTACGTGGTCCATTTACATCAGCAGCTGACAGTGGAATGAAGTGTCAGCAATGGGTCATGCCGGATTCATTGAGTCCCCCCCCCCCCCACCCCCACTCTCCCCCCCCCCTCCTCCCCCACGTTGTTTGATATTTTGGCGAACGATGAGAGTCTTAAAACGCACGCTCCTTCTCTCCACCCACCCACCCCCATCTCCCTCTCCTCCCGCCCCCCTGCACCCACTCCCCCCCCCCCCTCCCACCTATCCCCCCCCCCCCCTCGCTTTTCGGCCCCTGGAAACAAGGTCTGGCGTCGGGGAAGCCTTTTGTATGGGGTTGAAGGTCCAAAACAAACAGTTGGAACCTCTCCTCCTCTCCCCCCCCCCCCCCCACACAGATGTAAATGATCCGTCCCTGCTTTCTTCGCTGGCAAACGCGCCGCCTGGTGAACGTTTTATTGCCATGCCATTTAAATACGTGATCGTTTCTCAGGAACGCGGGACCACGTGACTTTAGACTTTGACGAGTTGCCAGGTCTGGACCAATCCTTGTCTCGACGAGGAAAAGTCCATTCGGCTGTCTTCTGGAGCCATGCCAAGAAAAAGGTTTGTAGTTTCATTCAATAACGTGATCGTTTCTCATGAGACACGAGACAGATCTATCCCATACCTACGCCCCGGAGAAATGGCCGCTGCATTTATACGTTTTGTGTTTCTAGTACACGCTTACCGTCATTAAATACGAGACATTTTCTGTACCACAGTATTAACAAATATGATTACAAATAGATGTACCTGATGTAGATGGTTATTTGTGTACATTTTGCTAAACAGCAGTGAAGTGAAATGTGCAGTAACCCATGTTTCACCTCCTCTCCTCTTTGAATTAGGTCGTGCAAAGTAGGACACATGTGCGCCACAGCAGTGACAAGAGTGGCACATTATGCTTGAGTGTTCTATATTTGATATCGGCCTCGCTTTCCCCTTCCCAAAGTAGATATCAAATCCATTCTTTATTTATTTATTTATTTTTTTTTCATTTCTTGGGGGGGGGGGAGGGGGGGGGGGGGGGTTTCGCCAAGGAATGAAAAATCTGTTGATACAACAAATAATATCTGTCTAAATATTATTGTTCATCAATGTTAAATATGATATTTGTTATTAATATGATATTTGTTATAAGAGTGTTATAGAACACTACTTCAGAAACGGAGATAGACGATAAAAACAGAATATTTATAGAAGGGACTTTTCAGGACGGGTCTCGGTGGGGCGAATTTAATAGCATGTCCATGATGTCAAAGGCGGGCAGGCCTAAACCTCTAACAATTGAAGAAACAAGATACAAATTACGTCATGTCTAGATATGCTAGCATCGCTGCTGAACGTACATTTGGCGTGAAGCACAGTATGTGCGTATGTATGTATGTGTGTATGTATGTATTTATGTATGTATGTATGAATTTATGTATGTAAACAAGAGAATCTCCGATATTTCTGAACACACAAGCTTGAGGCTTGGCGAAATCATTTCTTAGGTGGGTGGCTAAGAGAGCCTTCGAGCACATTGTAATGTCTTATTGAAGACATAAACAACCTTTTATAGAAAGTCGGTTGACCCATATTAGAGTCCGTAATTTTTGTCATATTTACTTGAACTTTGGGATATAGATAGTTAGGAGAAAGACATTTGATGAATTCGTTAGCCAGCTTTGTATCATTTCACCCTTTTTAGTAAAAAGTAATTCTTTTCAGAAAATAATTAATACACTAAAAAACAAACATTACTTCTAGAGAAAGTCAGACAGTGGCGATGACGTAAAAGAGGCAACTGCGTCACCACGCAGACATAATAATCTAAATATGACGTAATTCTCTCTTGCGCTCTCTCTCTCTCTCTCTCTCTCTCTCTCTCTCTCTCTCTCTCTCTCTCTCTCTCTCTCTCTCTCTCTCTCTCTCTCTCTCTGTCACAACCTGCCGTGAGATGGCCTTAGTCGCCTGCTCGGCGTTAAACCCCAATAACTAACCCTCTCTCCCAAACATGCGCACATTTTCAGGAGGAATAGATCCCTCATGCGCCCTCCAGGTGCATGAGGATCTATGCATCTTGGAGGTGTTTGGAGCGCGCGCGAACGCACGCACTAATACGCACACACACATCGACGCGCTTTCAGAAGAGCATGCAAGTGACCCGTGTACATAGTATATCATGTAGCTAGGTAAAGACAGTCAACTTGCTTTCACACAACTTATAGAAAGACTGAAATTGTACCGTGACGTTTTAGTTTTTTTAACCATTTTCTCAAGCCTATAACAGTGAAACTCGTATCACGTAAAATGTAAAATTATGTAAATTCTAAAACGTATGTCATGACAAATGACGTTTGACAAAATCGGCAACGACGCGTATGTCATGCGCCCCTTATAGAACTGACTGAAACATTGGTAGATCTGCGATACTTTTTCAATAGGAGATAATTAAATATCAGAATTAGATCAAAGACTAAACGTAGAGACCCTTGACAGCGTGAACAGCTCTCATATAGAAGGGACTTCGTGGGTTATGGTTCGTCCCATCTTGTTAGTGTCTATTTTCGTTCAGAAGCATATGACAGAATAAAAAAAGAATCATATCGTTGTTCAAGAATTTCAGCAAATAAACAATTGTTCTATCCCATTCTAAAAATAACAATTTTCAGTGACAGTAGTAGTACTAATTTTAATTTTTTTTACGCTATGCTTATTTTGCTGTGTGCATTCGTAAAAGACAAGATTAATCCGATGTATTTTATTACCCTGACAGGGCCCCGGAGGGAAACCTCCAGACCGCAGTTTTAAGTTGAAGATTACACCATTACTTGCATACTTGTGCTGTCAGCCTTTGAAAACTTGAAACTTGAACTTGATACTGTAACGTAGTGTGCTGAGGTTATCTTAGGCTTGTATAGCTAGCTTGTTTGCAAATGTCTTTGCAGAGACTAGCTGTTCTGTACCACCCATATTACAAATATCATGCAGTGCCAGTTAACTTAAATGATTAACTTTCAAGGTAATCGAATGATTTGCCAGTTTTGCAGTGCAGTGGCAAAATTACTGCATTTGTTTCAGAAAATGACTGTATTTTCATCCCTTCATAATGCCTCAGAATTAGTCAGCCCAATACAACACTCACTTTCACGTTAACCCGTTGATTGCCCGTCGAGGGAAACTGTGCTTCTGCAGTCTTCGTCAATATTCAACATTAACAAGCCCTCGTTTTCCTAGGAACAAAGATTCCAAGTGGTGTCAGGAAAAGGCATAGATCTTCATGCGCTCCCGCAAATGCGGGTGCTCGTGAGGATCTATACCACTTGCAGTTGTGTGTCTTCAAATGTTCTCGGCACTGTACGGGTTAATGAGAATGCTTATCATTGTTTTCAGAACTGAAACAGCGCTGGCAGACATGAAGCCGGTAGGCTTGACCGTAGTAATTAATTAAATCTCTTTCCTGCTGAGGCTCTTTTAATGTCTTCAAAATGACTAGTTTTTGTCCTTCGACCAAATATTTACAATTTTATAGCAAAATCAACAAATCATAAGAGTATAGTCAAAGTAGCCCGTATTATGTCAAATGGCACTAAATGATATTTGTTTTTAAAGTGGTAAAGAAAATAAAATGTTCCTTTGCGGACATATTTACAAAGAATGTTTCCCGCTCTGATGAAAAACGACATAGGAGCATCGTCATTTAATGAAACATTTTCGTATTTTTCGACTGTACAACAAAACTAACAAATTTTAGAAGTTTTTTTGAAGTAAACAGTATATTTTAGTGGTTTGACTCGCATGGCTCATTTCACTTGAGCACCCAAGGGATTACTTCGGGTCCTACTAGTTAGATTAAGCCGCCTGCTTGGGGATTCGTGCACAAAGACTGTCGAATGTTAGTAGAACGTTTCTTCTCCGAGGATTCGTGCCAAGCCTACACTCCAGTCAGTTGTACATCATGTACTCCTGGAGGCTGGCACTAACCCTCAGAGAAGAGACGTTTTGCTCCTAACTAACTGACCACGTCAGCACATGTGCAGTTGCGGAACACACAAGTCTTGTGTATTTAGTATATTTCACATCCTTGTCTGAGCCTTGAGATTCTAGAGTGGTCCTTGAGTTTTGTCTGAACGGCCGGCGAAGCCTTGTTTGGTTTGGAGAGACTTCATTTTTAGCGTCCTTTTACTACATTTAGCTTGATATTGATACACACTGTTCTTACACGCTTATTAATCTCCGTAAAGGCCCCGCCACACATGCCGGTTGTGCCCCGATTTTGAAGCCGATTCCGCGGATCCGATTACGATCGGATGACGTAATATATCCGATCCGATCCCAATCGGCTGGGAATCGGGTGTTAAGAACCTGCTCTATTTTTCCGATCCGGATCGGCCCCGATTGTAAGCTTCAACCAACCAGAGCGCGTCTCGCAAAGCACGTCGTTTAGTTTGAAAATGGCGAAGATCAGTACCATCTTCGTTGCCGATGTTTCGCCCGCCTCTTCCCGAATCACATGATGCAGAACTGCTGATAATGCAATCACATCATCATCACTGTCAAAACTAGCAGCCATTTCGCCGAAGAGGTACGACTTTGATCTTCGGTTCAAACCGGTCGGCTAAAAAGAGTCGGGAAATGTGTGGCAGTGCACACGTTTTATAGTCCGGCCCGATCACACTCCGATTCGAAACTGATCGAAAATCGGCCTCAAAATTGGGCATGTGTGGCGGGGCCTTAAGATAGAGATGTAGCACGACAAGCTGAACATGCAACACCCTGCTCCTGCAATGTAGTAATTAACGCGCAATTTGACTGCTCTGTGTACGATTCATCAACCTATTCAGCGAAGGGGAGCGGAGGTTGTGGGGAGGGGACTGCAGTAGAAAGTAAAGTGGCGGTGGGGCGGTAGTTGGGTAGAAACTTGAACAAAGCTTGTTTGACCGCGGGACTCTCTCATAGTGTTGCTGCAGAGCGGCGACTAACTGACAAACTAACTACAGGCCGTGAAAGTTGGGGCGTGTGCGCCCTATTATGGCCCTTGCAATGTCGTGTGTCAGCATGGCCCATATTCAGCGTAGGGGTGCCGCAACCGTGATGACTCATCAGCAACGTTACCAGCTTATGCGCGCCGACCCTGCGCAGAGCGGCTCTGTTTACCCGGCAGGTCGCTAGTGGATCAGTCCGAGAACACCCCCCCCCCCCCTTCCGGGCCTCCCCCCAAACAATAGCACGCTCTCTGATGACACTGTTAAACGAACTAACAGAGGTCGTGTACACAGGATGGGATGATTATTAGTAGACAATGTAATTTTAGCATTGCCCCCCACCCCTCCCCATATACCATAACAATTGTATTAAACATTAACCGTCAGTGACAATTTTTCTTGTGAACTAGATGTTGGCAAGCAATATCATTTTGACAGTAACCGGGTTTTTTCCCCCTAAAGAAGTTCGGTGTGTTCTTTTAATACCTCACTGTTATCTCTATTTCTCCTCCTTCTCCCCCTCCCCCGCTCCTTCCCTCTGTCTGTCTCACACACACACACTAACACACAGATCAGCGGAGAGAGAAAGAAACAAATAATAATTAATTATGCATAGGTGATACTTATATGCTCTGGCATTTCAAATATTTATATATTTTGCAATGCATACATATTTAAGCTTGGCATGTATGTTGGTTGTATATTGCTTAACGTCAGGACAGCAACAAGACTTTATCAGGACATGCATGCACTGCTTGTGACAAAAGAAACATGCTTTTAATATACCAAATGAACTTAAGACATGATAGGACGCTGCAACTTCATGTTAATTTCTCGTACAGTAGTTCACAATGAGTAAATGAGTTAAATTCTGGCATTATGAATATAGCTTGGCATGGAGAAAGTTGGTATCATATATCCTTTTCCACTGAAGATTTACTAAAAATGGGCACATCCTCACTGCTTAGTCACAAGTTTATATGTCTGGAGCAGCATTTGGTCGGACCAGTACATTAAAACAACATACATACGTTATGGCAAAGGTCCATCAGGAATCTTGGTTCCACTCTGAACGAGTCTACTCTTGCCAGATGAACTTACTCCCAGAATTTTTTTCTCAAATCTTGAATGATCTGAATGCTTTGAAGGAAGGGGGCGTCCAGCGCACTGTCACTGTTCACAAATAAGAGCCACACTGCCTCAACAAGGAGGGTGCTAAGGAGCGGCGAGATTAAGAGAGACGCTCTCAACCCGCGGCACTGATCAGTCCTTAAGCCAAGGTTCCAAAATTGGCCAACCGGTACCATTCAGGCGGGAAAATTCTCATTTAGATTTTTGGTATGCTCAATGTCCCTAGGGGTAGAAAAATCACGGGAGACTCCTGGGTCGAGTAGATTGTTGTCTGTTTGCACGTGCTCTTTAACCCCACCCTCCGTTGCACAGACGCCGATTTCAAGTCCAAAATCTTCTTTTATCATTGACATTGATATAAATATAATGATGCCAGTGCACATTTTCTATTGAAACGACATGTATTGGTATTGCTAAATAAAAAATATATGATTAGGTCTGTGTTTAATCCTATATACTGCCAGTGAACTCCCGCCCCCTCCCTCACCCCCCAAAAATGCTGAAAATCGTCACAAGATGTATCATTATTTTCATCACTGAGCATACCCTTTTGCTTTGATTTTTATTTTGGAGGTTTCAATATGTGACGTAACAATACATCTACCTAAATCGCCATGTGTTGTTTGTCTGTCAGTCTATCTGTCCGTCTATCTGTCCGTCTGTCTGTCAAAATGTCCTTCACTCCTTGTCATTCTGCTATGTTGTTATAGTAAACAAGTAAAATATTATTTCTTCAAAACTTTGCATTTCAATAATGTCAAACTTGGCATTGTGGTGCAATTGTACACAAATATTTTCAGTGACCTTGTATGAAGGTCAAGGTCACAGAGGTTAATTAATTAGGGAAAATGTTATTTTAAGGTAAATATGCACCCTATTGCACAGTATTACAAGATCTGACCAGACATTTTGCACAGTTGTACCTTACATTTTCTCCTTTGCATTTGTGTTTCTTTGTACGTTTTAAGCACATTAAATGGGCACTTTGGAGCAGATTAGAAAATATATATGCAAAGAATAAACAGTTAAAACTCATCCAAACGTACATCTGTCTTTCTTCTAAACTTATCAACTGACCTCTCATTCTCCTTCAAAGTTACATACACTATTGATGAGATAAAGTTTCCAAATATATGGTAGATTATTAATTCTAAATAGACGATAGTCAGCAGACAGAAACAATTTTAACAATTAACATAAGTCATTAAAAACATTTTCCAATAGCTCGATAAGCTTTCATCTATTGAAGAGACAACTCGTTTATCTTATGAATTTTTACTCCTGTAAGTCTGAGTGGTGCTGCCCATTTTGCTTCAAATAGATCAGGTACCTCAGTTCACATGTGGAATCAGCTGTGAGGTAGAACCTACCCACTGCCCCTGCCCTCAGGCTAAATTTTGGTGTACCTCCAGCAGTCTGTGTCATATTCAGAGTCATGCAGAAGTGGAACCACATCAGTACTAAACCTGTCGATACTGCATCCTGAACATGACTGTCTAGTGAGCCAACTGCCACGAATCGCTTTGAAACGGGAGCCTCGAAAATTACCCTGACGTTTCTTATCCTATCAAGCATGGATTGTAGACAGAAAAAAATACAAGAACATGCAGGATGTTGACTGGAAATATGTCAAACCAGCGTCTGAAGCGGTTCTTAAGCTTTTAGCTTGCATGTGTGTCAGATTATGGCCAATACAAGGGTGCATCAGCGTTGAGAATGCTCTGAAATGTACAAACATGTGCTACTTCAAAACTGTGAGAATCAAAGCTCAGAGGAAGATCGTGTTGAACAGCCGCAGAAGATGATAAAGATGATGCCGATCATAAAGATGAGTTTGAATATTAATTCACTTGCTGGAAACTAGTGAAAACTAGTTGTACAGTCTTCAAGCACTTCTGTTATTGCTGATGTAAAAACACTTGCACGCTGTATGGTACAGGAACGTCTTGAAAGTGGAAAGAGCAGAGAACAGAGACTCATTCTGTTTCTAAAACACTCATGACTATTTTCCTTTCTTATCTTTATTATTAAATTTGCCCAGAACATTTTGGGCAGAGATTTAATTAATCTTTGTACGTTTTCATTAAAGTGTATTGCTTGTTGAATTCTCCTGTGTGCCAATTTAAAGTCGATTATTTAGAGTGAACAATTTACCACATATGTTGCACAGTTTATTCCGCGAACAGAATGTAATTTGAATTAATGAATAGTTAATATATTATTATTAATACATAGTGTGTTGTTGAGCCCGTTATCTTATAGATGTACCTTAGAAGCAGCATTAGTGGATATTTGATAAGAAACAAAATGACAGCTAAACGTTCACTGGAACTTTAACTGATTATTCTTTGCATACATTTTATTTCAAATCTGCTGTAAAGTTTAAATTTAATGCACTCACAAACCAGATAGGTGAGGCTAGCCCTGACAGAATTGTACACATACCAAGGGGAATTACTCAGCGCTAGACAGACGAACAGTTAGATCCCCTGCCCCCGCTTATCAGGCACCCAATCGCCAGTCCACAGAGAAATACGCAGGTATAAAACAAGACGATCATCTACATCCTCAAAAAGGATGCATCAGGTTTCGCATATAACCCATGTCTTTCTCCAGAACTTAGGAAGTAGGCAGGAGAAACATACATACACAAACATGAAGGTGCACTAAATTCCGGAGAAAGACGTGGTTTATATACGAGACCTGATGCATCCTTTTTGAGGATGTAGATGATCGTCTTGTTCTTTACCTGCGTATTTCTCTGTGGGTTGGCGATTGGGTGCCTGACAGGCGGGGGCAGGGGATCTAAATGTTTGTCTGTCCAGCGCTGAGTAATTCCCCTTGGTATGTGTTCAATTCTGCCAGCGCTAGCCTCACTTATCTGGTTTGTGAGTATTCTATCACTCGAGGCAAACTTGCATCGTTAAATTGTTGTGTATTGTCTTGTGCATTTACTGGGGAAATTCAGGATATTTACCCGACCACATTTAGTAGTGCACCTTCATGTTTGTGAATGTATGTTTCTCCTGCCTACTTCCTAAGTTCTGGAGAAAGACATAGGTTATATACGAGACCTGATGCATCCTTTTTGAGGATGTAGATGATCGTCCTGTTTTATACCTGCGTATTTATCTGTGGGCTGGTGATTGGGTGCCTGATAGGCGGGGGCAGGGAATCTAACTGTTTGTCTGTCCAGCGCTGAGGAATTCCCCTTGGTATGTGTCTGATTTAATGTGTTTTTTAAGAACACGTATTCAAAGTTACAACTATGCCAAATTTCGGCTCAGATCTTGCGACAGTGTGCGAGAGGGTGCAGATTTTGGTGTAAAATGACATTTTAATAATCTTTAATTGACCTCTGTGACCTTGACCTTCAAACAAGGTCATCGAAAAATACTCATGTACAATCGCACTACAGCCAAGGACACTTGTGCCAAGAATGATTTTTTTTTTAAATGTATAACTACAAAGCGGAATGACAAGGAGCGGCGGACAATTGGACAGACAGACGGACAGATGGACAAACATACAAAAACAAATGGTGTTCTAGGTAGATATGCCGTGTTTCAACATAGGAGACCTCAAAACATAAAATAAAAGCAAAAGGTTGCGCTCAGTGATGAAGGTAATGCTACATTCTCTGGCGATTTTTAGCATTTTGGTGGTAGGGGAGGGGGCGGAAGTTCACTGACAGGATATGGAACTAAACATATACTAAAACATATTTTAAAATCCAGCAGTATCTGTACATGGTTGTGATGAAGCTCTATGCTCGTACATAGTGCTTACACAGTAGGATAAATACGGTACGGTTTTTGTTAACGGTTTGTTTTGTGCCGATAGTCCGTGAGGCCGTGGTCCACGTGAAGTCTGTAAGGCATGGTTAGCACGGAGTTTTGGTGAGTACTGTTATAGTGAGTTCTAGGCAAAAGCTGTGTCTGTCAGAGGTCTAGATCGGTAGTACGGGGCTTATCGTCAGCTTGGACGGATGTGTTTGAGATACCTAGCCCGTATTCCAAGACTCTGAAGCCTAGATTTCAGGTATGTTTCTATATATGTAGTATTGATAGTTGCTTAGTTAAAGACAGTATGCGCTGGTAAGAGTAATTTGCTCGTATTGTGTTGACCGGTTTGGTTTAGTTATGTTGGTTTAGAATTCAGTGAAGTAACCGGTGTTTTTGTATACAGTTGTTTACCGCGATACATAACTAAAGGAATGTGAGCTGTGTATGTCTAAGCCGCTATGAAGATAGTACGTGGCTGTTTCAAGATAGTGACAGAGATATGGGGGTGTTACGTAAGTAGACAGTTTATGAAGCACGTGTGTGTGTGTGAATGAACGTGTGAGTTATTTGTATCAGCCAGGTTACGTGACGTTTCTCATTGATCCAATATGTTGTGTGTTTAGCAAGCGTTACGTTTGGATCCTTGTTGTTATGTTTAGAGTGCTTGTAAAGAGTGGAACGACGGACGCCGAGACGTCAGTCACAGGTGGGACCTAACGTGGGGTCATCCCTCCAGCTCTTCGCTCAGAGTGAGTCTGATCGGGACCAAGATACCCGGATCACAGCGAGAACTGCGCTGCGGTGCGAGTACAAAGACGTCCGTGTTACAGACAGGACGACATGAAAGAGCATACAACGGACTTGCACGCCTAGACGTGAGAAGGACCAACGTAACCAGGCAATAACATCAAACAGGTTGGAGATTGAGAACTAACACCTAGCCTGGCGAGATATTGTGAATTGTGTGTGTGTGATGTTCGGATGTTAGTAGAGAAGTGTATATAGTTTGATAGTCATTTAAGCCTTTCTCTTCTTGTATAGTGTATAAAGGTTACTTTAGAAAGGCCCGTGTGTTGAGTTGTACCGCATGAATGCGCCCGTCTGAGTCAGTGGCGGTGTATGCGTCTGTTGTGCGAGAGTCTGTGCGTACGACTGTGGGCAAGTCTGCGTGCGTTACAATGGTCTTTCAATAATAAATCTGACCTAAAATAAACTTTTACTTATTTATTATTATTTTTTTTTTTTTTGCTTTGACAAAAGATGATGCAGAACTTGAAAACGAAGTCTGTACAACGGAGGGTGGGGCTAAAGATCACGTGTAAACAGACAAAAAGCTACTCGATCCAGAAGTCTCCAGTGATTTATCTATCCCTAGGGTAATTGAGCATACCAAAAATCTATATGAGAATCTGCCCGCCTGAATGGTACCAGTTCGGAGCTTGGCTCACGGACTAGATGTGTACAAGACAGAAAAATGACCTGCTGGGAAAATCAACATACACACTGGACATATCGTCGACGAAGTTGCTGTCAATATTCACAATGCTCAGGAAATCGAAGCCTCAGAACGGCAGCAGTTTTGATGATCACCAGCCGGTTTTCACAGCAAGATCAACAAGAACGTCAAGAGCTCAAAGACTGACAGAAAGATCATGGACCCATTGATCATGAGTTCGCTTATGCAATGTTCCAGAGATCATAGCTGTCTCAAGAAATACTTTATCTCTTTGCCCACGAATTAGTACAGCATCCAAAAGCATTATTTGACGAAAAAGGTCAAATGCGCACTACAGTAAAATCTGTTCTGAAGAGCAATTTACAAATCATATCAGGAATGCGAGGTCAGGATCCCCCAGGAGTCATTATTCCCGATGCATGTGCTATGTTGTGGACTGTGCAATGGCCGGCCCCGTCAGCACGGGTGGATGACTGTCAGTGAGGCAAGCCGACAGTGCGTCTGCAGTGACCCATGTGGTTTTTGAACGGTAAGTCCTCCGTAGCACCAAGTCATGCTGCCGGTCAGAACGCTTGCAGGGCTGTTGCCGTGTGCACAATTGATCAGGGAAGTCACGAAAGCAGGCAGTCATTCTTAATGTCTCTGAAAAAAGAGACGCAGATTATCCGAATGATGTGACGGAACTCAGCAGAGTGGCCCCTCTTTCTGACAAACACATCATTGTCACTGGACCTGATCCATTTACTATACTCCTGCGCCATGTTGTTCTTCCAACTACCTTGATGGCACTTCCAGTTATAGAGGAAGCCAGGGCCGGGCACTAGAGCATCAGGGTTGTGTCAGATGACACGGATGTGTTCGTGGTACTCGCGCATCACCTGCACCACAGAACAAATTAAGTTCCTCCAATGATCGCTGTCACAAAGTAATTAACTTTCATGAGCTACATCTCAAGCAGGATAAATGTAAACGATGTTGTCCAGCAGCACCAACGACTCATGTCCAACATACTCGTGGTACTTGCACTGGCAGGATATGACAATGTATCCTCCTTTGTTGGGAAAACGACAGCAGGAAAAAAGCTTGAGTTATTCGATGGTGTGTTGAAGCTGGGGAGCATTTCTGACACTAAACAAGGTGTGATTCATGACTGTGTGCGGTGTACAGCTATGTTGTATGGCAAGGAACCTGACATAAGCTTGACAGAAATATGGGCCAGTATCATCAGGAAGAAAACTGATTGTAAAAGACATGCTGCGCCCATGCTCTGCAGCCTGCCACTAACGGCACCACGCTTCGAAGCCTACTTCCTGCCCGTCATCAGATTTGGCATGCCGCCAGTTCACTGTCTAAAGTTCTCGTCACTCAGTAGATAGTTCAGCGCATTACCGGCTACTGTGTATTGCAGGTGTTTAAGTAAATTGTGCGCTAACCGTACCAGTGACTTAAGGTGATATGACATACCTCTTTCGCGCATTTTTTTTTTTCTCTGAGCATTTAGATACCGCTATCTTGCGTCTGAAACCTGAGATGGAGTTCACCAAAAAGAAGACAGTCTGGCCGAGTACTTTGCACAGATAGCAGTATTAGAGTCTTGGTGCAAAGATAGTTTTCTGGAAATGAATGTACAGAAAACCAAGGAACTCGTCATTGATGACAGGAAAGTTGATGATATTTTGTACCTGTTTCAATTAATAATCAACCTGTAGAGGTGGTCACTGAATTTAAGTACCTTGGCACAGTCGTGGATAGTGGGCTGTCCTTCACTGGAAACACTGATCTGATTGTGAAAAAAGCAAACCAGCGTCTGTACCTTCTTAGGAAACTGAGAAGTTTTGATGTCAGTTCCAGGGTTTTAGAATCCGTTTATAGAAGCCTGATCGAATACTGACGTTTAACATCACTGCTTGGTATGGCAATCTCAGTATGAAAAACAGGGTCAGACTGTCACGTATCGTCAGAACAGCTGAGAAGATCATTGGCCTAGGACAGTACCCAGTAGATGATCTGTACCATAGAGCTGTCCGAAGGATAGCTGCTAGCATTGTCAATGATCCTAGTCACCCACTCTCTGATCAGTTTCAAATGCTACCATCAGGCAGACGTTTCAACATGCCACTTGCCAAAAACAATGTTTTTAAGAAGTCTTTTATTCCAACTGCTGTCTCGATTTTGAACTCTAGTTTATAACGCCGCGATAAGTATGATCTACTTAACATTACCTCCCATCTTGTGACAGATTGCTTGTGATGGATTGCTGCAATGATCATTTTTCATGATATGCTTTTGCAGCGTTTGTTAATGTCTTATATTGTTGTTTCATGACGAGCCGAAAGGCAAATTTCTGTCGTGCCTGGACTCGAACAGACAATAAAGCTGTATTGCATTGTATTGTATTGTATTGTATAAACCGTAGGGCAAGTCGTATTGCAAACAAGCTCAATTTATCGACAGTTGACAACAGAGATATACTGTCTGAAATAGGTGTGTAAGCTGACTGTTTCTATGTATAAAATGTTTTGTTTCCTCATGAATAAGATACTTTTGCATAAAGTTGCGAGAAGTCATCGAGCGTAATGCATAACTGGCGAAAGATGGCGGGAAAAAAACAACAGGAAACAACAAAATCTCGTCAGACATTAGCAACGAGAAGGTAAACTAAATTAGAAAATTAGGGTGGTGGTGTTTGCTAAGTGACTAGAACTAGTGGAAGCAAAATGTCGTACGCAAGTAGCATATCTCACTGTAACGCACGCAGACTTGCCCCCAGTCGTACGCACAGACTCTCGCACAACAGACGCATACACCGCCACTGACTCAGACGTGCGCATTCATGCGGCAAAACACAACTCACGGACTGCCTTTCTAACGGAACTTTTATACAATATAAAACAGGAAAACGCTTAAAAGGCAAAGACTAAAAAGAGAAAAGCCACAAACGCGTGTAATAACAGTCTGGACGCATGAGAACGTGGAAGCACTCCGAGCTTGCTTCTTATCGACGGACTTGTCAGTGTTCTTTGAGAGCTGTCCCGATCAGGGCCGCCTCACTGACACCATCACCTCATATATCCAGTTTTGTGAGGAGGCTGTAATTTCCAGCAAACAGGTTCGCATCTACCCTAACAACAAACCCTGACTGAGCAAAGACTTAAAACATTGCTTGAACGAAAAGAAACAGGCCTTTCTACACGGGGACAAACAGCTTACCAGGGAAAAAGAGAAAGAGTTCAGGGTCAAATCAAGAGCTGCCCGTGTGGAGTACAAAAACAAAGTGGAGGCGCGCTTGAAGACGGGGAACGCACAGGAGGCCTGGAAAGGACTGAACAGCATGATGGGGAGGGACCAGAAGAACCAGACAGTCAAGTGTGCTGATCCTGTTACTTTCGTCAACGACCTGAATACTTTCTACGCCATGTTTGACGTCAGGGGCTTCAGCACAGAGATCGAGGATCTGTGCTCCTCTTTGCCGCCCACGCCGCATGCATCTCCTGTCACAGTGGGTGAGAAGAACGTTGTTAAGGTCCTGTCTCGTGTAAACCCCAGGAAGGCCGCCGGGCCCGACGGTCTGAAGGGGAGAGTATTAAAAGAGTGTGCCCCCGAACTGGGAGGTGTGATGACCAGACTGTTCCAGCACCTCATGGACACTCACTGTGTCCCTCGTAGGTGGCGCTCCTCGACGATCATGCCATTCCCCAAGAAGCCAGGCGCAAAGGAATTAAGAGATTTTAGGCCTGTGGCCTTAACATCTGTGTTGTGCAAGTCAATGGAGAGGGTTGTGTGCAGCCAACTGACCGCCGCTGTGGCCGATCACATGGATCCGCTCCAGTTTGCGTACAGACCGCGCAGGGGGGGGGGGGGTGGAGGACGCATGCCTTACCCTTCTTGACGCGCTCTGTCGCCACCTGGACACACCTGGCAACCAGACGCGCATTTTTTTCATGGACTTCAGTAGCGCATTTAATACTATTCAGCCATTTCTGTTGCTGCAGCGACTACTGGAGCTTGAGGTGAACACCAATCTCGTTCTGTGCATTAAGGCGTTCCTGTGCGACCGGCCACAGCGGGTGGGTCTGAGGGTCTCCGAAACAAGTGTCGGGCCATGTGAGTCTTCTAAGGCCGGCTCGCCTGACAGAATGGTTCCATCTACTGATGGAATGGTTCTGTCGGGGGAGTTGGTGCTGAGCACGGGCGCGCCACAAGGTTGTGTGTTGTCGCCTGTACTTTTTTCCATAAACACCAACCAGCTCCAGATCAACTCAGCCCTACTAAAGCTGATCAAATACGCAGATGACATGGTTCTCGTGGCCAACGTGGAAGACGAGTCCACCTTGTCACAGTATTTTGCAGCCGTCGATGACGTTGCCCAGTGGTTTGACGACAGCTTTCTACAGCTGAATGTCGGGAAAACTGAAGAGATGGGGCTGGGTGGCGGGCGGGTGAGGGAGGGTAAGAACTTGTTAAGTAAACCTCTGAAAATCAAAGACCAGCAGGTGGGGATGGTTTCCGCCTTTAGTACCTGGGCACCGTCATTGACAGCAACATAACATTCACAGCAAATGCTGATCACGTGTACAAGAAAGCCCAGCAAAGAATGTACCTTCTACGTAAACTGAGGAGTTTCAGCGTTTCTCCTGACATCCTGGTGACTGTGTACAGGTCTCTAGTAGAGAGTATCCTTGCCTTTTAACACTGTCTCGTGGTATGGCCACATGAATGTTAGTGATAGGGTACGGCTGACTAAAGTTGTCAATCAAGCCAGCAAAATTGTTGTGGTAAAGCTGCCACATCTGTCGGACCTATATCATCAGGCTGTCCGGAGGAAGGCTGTAGAGATCACCACAGATCAAACACATCCTCTTCATGGCCAGTTCCAACTGCTGCCCTCTGGACGCCGGTACAAAGTGCCGCTGGCGAGAAGGAATGTGTACAAACGATCCTTCGTGCCATCGGCTGTCACTGTGTTATGAAATGAAATGAAATGAAACTTTATTTCTGAACGGAAGAAGCAGTTAGCACATGTGCCATTTTTCACGCTTGCCGTTGCTAATCTACAAAGGTACAACTCTGCTAAAGGTACAAGGCTCCTAACATACAGAAGTACAAAGCAACTAACATAAAAGTGCACATAATATAACAAGTCGTTCAAAAAAAGATGGATAAGGCAAAATGGAGCGCACCAATTATGATTACTAACAATGTGAACGGGGGGAAAAAAAGAAAAGAAAAGAAGATAGTCTTTAAAATTCCTTTTTTCACTGAAATCAAACACGCGCGCACGCTCGCGCTGCATGCTCACACACACACACACACACACACACACACACACACACACACACACACACACACACACACACACACACACACGCACGCACGCACACATACCCACATACACTCACGTGCGCGCGGAGGTTAATATCAAGGCTTTAGGCGATGGAGATACCCGAACCAGTGAATGAGCTGTTAGATAGCAGGTACTTGAAGAGGCTTTCCTTGAAAGAGGGGAGTGAAAGAGTGTGTGTCATGTGCGCTGGCAGTTTATTCCAAAACGAGGCGCCCGAGAAAGAGAGGGTGATTTTAAATAAATCTATCCTCGGGCGTGGTGTGATGAAGTTTCGCCTTGATGTTGAATAGCCTGAAGCTGCCTTGGTGAAGAGATTACACAAGTATTCTGGGTGGATTTCATTCCAGATTGTATACATGACTACCCCTTTGTTGAAGAGATGGTGCTTGTCAACAGGAAGCAATTTTATTTTTTTCAAATTTTTGGTCAGTAGAAAGAGCTGGATCAGGCAGGATCTGCTTCACTGCCCTGCGATGCAAGGAGTTAAGCCTCTTCATGTGTATGTCACCGCTGCCGTCCCATGTCGTGGAGGCATAATCGATGTGGGATTTGACATGGGCATTGTAAAATAGTTTGCGAGTGTCGACATCAATAAGATATTTTAGCTTAGACAGCATAAACACATTTCTGGACACAGTTTTACAGACATCATTGATGTGAGATTGCCATTTCATCTGGTTATCAACAATAACTCCAAGTATGCGATGTTCAGTTACTTGTGTAATGGTGTGGTCTTGGATCTCCAGGCTAAGCGAAAGTGGCTTGAGCTGATGCTTCTCACGGGTTGCTATCGTCATACATTCGGTTTTGGTGGGATTAAGGATCATTGCATTATTTTCACACCATTTGGAAATTTCGCTCAGTCCCTGTTGTAAACGACCATTTAAAGACTCAAGACACTTATCTGGGGTGTGGATTGTTGCGTCATCTTCAAACAAGTCACATGTCATTCGTGAAATGTAGTGGCAGGTCCTTGATAAATATGCAAAAGAGAAGAGGTCCCAGGACAGAGCCCTGGGGCACTCCTCTTGTTACTAAACCACTTGAAGAGTAAGATCCATTGACCATCACGCGCTGCTGTCTGTCTGTAAGATAGGAAGCGAAAAACGAGGTTGTTTTAAAGGAATGAATAGATGCATGAGAACTGCCGTCTGATGTATGAAAACAGTTTCTTGAAAATGAACCATCCATATATATACTGAGCTTGGAAAGGAGAATTTCATGATCTACCATGTCGAAAGCTTTCCGAAGGTTTATGAAAACAGCACCTGTGAATTCGCCTTTGTTCATTGAACTTAGCCACGTGTCTGTAAGTCGCGATAAGGCTGTATGACAACTATGCTTCGGGCGAAAACCTGAGTGGAGGGGATGGATTAATTTGCGTTTTCCCAGGTATTCTAACAGATGCTTATGAATGTGTCGTTCAAGGGGTTTACTTAAGACAGACAAAAGTGAAATGGGGCGATAATTGTTAACATCGAACAGATCTTTTGTTTTAGGTAGGGGAATAACTTTAGCCTTTTTTAGTTCTTTTGGGAAAACATTTTTTCTGTATGCATAAATTGTAGACATAAGTTATTGTTTCTACAACATAGGGAAGTGATAGTTTCAGTATTTTGGGGCTTATTCCATCTGGCCCGGAAGACTTTTTATTCTTCATGGAACTTATTGTCTTACCAACCTCGTGAACTGCCAGAGGCGGAATAGCAAAAGGATCAAATTGTGTTAAGCTCTGCTAGCGTTAAGAGATGAGGACTAATGTTATCTATGCAATAACAAATTAATAAGAATGCGGTTTTATATATTACTTTTCTTTTATTAATTATTTAAAATCCATCGCAGTACAGTGTGTGTGTGTGTGTGTGCGTGCGTGCGTACGTGCGTGCGTGCGTGCGTGCGCGTGTGTGTGTGTGTGTGTGTGAGAGAGAGAGAGAGAGAGAGAGAGAGAGAGAGAGAGAGAGAGAGAGTGAGAGAGACCAGGGGCTGGGACCCTCATGAGCCGTCCTATTAGGGAGGATGGTGATGATCCTTTCCCCAGACACAAACCAAAAGCTGTGATAAGTTGTGATAGCAAGGGATCGTACTGTGATAGAGGGAGTGGTGATAATGTGATTCAAAGTGATCAATAGAATGCGATTCGGCAAGAATTTTAGATTCTAACAGGCGTGGGGTGGGATTTTAATTAAATATGTGCTTAATTGCTTGTTTGTGTTTGTGAGCCGAAGAAAAATTTCCATTTTATACAAATATGTTTGATGGACAATAAAGATTTTTGAATTTGAATTTGAATTTGAATTTAAATGATTATCAAACTATATACACTACACCACTACCATCATCTCCACGCCACATGCACACACACACAATGTAACTGCCAGGCTTAGGTAGTAGTCTCTCACACTCCAACCTGTTTGGTGTTCTCGCCTGGTTACGTTCAGTCCTTTCACGTCTAGGCGTGCAAGTCCTTCGTACGCTCTTGAGTCGTCCTGTCTCTCATACTGTGTACGTCCTCATAGCTCGTACCGTATCTTCGCTGTGACCCAAGTGTCTCCGCACCGGTCGCTCACTCCCCGAGTAAATAGATAGATGACCTCGCATTAGGTCCCTGGTGACGACGTCTCGGCGTCCGTCGCTCTCTCTCTCTCTCCGACAAGCACTCTGAACAGAATAAAGTCCTAAAACGTAACACTTGCTAAACACACAACATATTGGATCATATGAGAAACATTACGTAACCTGGCTGATACAAATAACTCACACGTTCATTCACACACACACACGTGCTTCATAACCCGAACTACTTTCGTAACACCCCCATAACTCTGCCACTACTTTGAAACAAACTATAACCTAACACTCTCGCTATACGTTATTCTATACCCTGGAAAAGACTATGCTTAACCAACCACGTACTACCTTCATAATGACTTAAATATACACCCCTCACATTCCTTTATTTATCCATCTCGGTAAATAACTGTATACGAAAACACCGGTTACCTCACTGAATTACAAACCAACATAACTGAACCAACCCAGACAACGCTATACAACTGAATTAACTCCTACTAATGCATACTATCCTTAACGCATGTAACCATCAATAATACATATATAGAACATATCTGAATTCTAGGTTTCAGAGTCTTGGAATACGGGCTAAGGTATCTCACACACGTCTGTACCCTCTGACAATAAAGCCCCGCACTAATGTTTCTACAGCTCTGCCAGACTGAGCTCTCGCTTCCAACTCACTAAAACTCACGCAGAAAACATAAAGTACATGAAACGCGCGCACACACATACACGCTGGCGCGCACACACAGACACGCGCTAATGATAACTTGACCTATATTCGAAGCAAATCATTTGGATCAATAGTGAAAATTCACTTCAGGCAGCAAAAATTATTTGGATTATAATAGAGACTTGAATTATGTAATTAGGCGATTATTATTAGTATGGACAAACCATACGGCAGTATGCACTGATTATACGATAAGTACATGTTTGATACGGATACTTGTGGTAGATTATGTATCAGCAGACAAGTACTTGAGGAGGCATTCCTTGAAAGAGGAGAGGGAGGTAGCGTGTGTTATACATGTAGGCAGCTTGTTCCAGAAAGATACGCCTGAGAAAGATACACTGGTTTTAAATAGATCTATCCTGGGGCGAGGTGTAATAAAGTTTCGTCTTGAAGTAGAATAACCTGAACTTGCCTTGGTAAAGAGCTTACAAAGATATTCTGGGTGAATCTCATTCCAGATTTTATACATAAACACACCCTTGTTTAAGAGGTGATGCTTGCTAAGAGGTAGCATTTTCAGTTTTTTAAGTCTTTCGTCAGTTGACAGGGCTGAATCAGGCAGGATATGTTTCGCTGCTCTCCGATGCAGGGAGTTAAGCCTCTTCAAGTGTATGTCACCGCTGCCATCCCATATCGTGGACGCATAATCGATGTGGGATTTGACATGTGCATTGTAAAATAACTTGCGGGCATCAACATTGATAAAGTACTTCAACTTTGAAAGCATAAAAACATTTCTAGCAACAGTTTTACATACAGCATTTATGTGCGATTGCCACTTCATCTGGTCATCAACAACTACACCAAGTAATCGGTGTTCCGTGACCTGTGTAACGATGTCGTTATGGATATTCAGGCTGAGTGTAAGTGGCTTGAGCTGGTGCTTCTGACGGGTTGCTATCGTCATGCATTCCGTTTTGGAAGGATTTAAAATCATTTCATTGTTTGAACACCAAGTGGAAATTTCGCTCAAACCCTGCTGTAAACGGCCATTTAAAGAATCGATACTCTTGTCCGGGGTGTGAATTGTGGCGTCATCAGCGAATAGATCACATGAAATTTTGTTGCTAGTCAAATGTAGCGGCAGGTCATTTATAAAAAGGCAAAACAGAAGAGGCCCTAGGACTGAACCCTGGGGAACTCCCCGTGTTACTAATCCGCTTGAGGAGTATGATCCATTGACCATGACGCGCTGCTGTCTGTCGCTAAGATATGAGGCGAAAAGTGGAGTTGTGCTATGGTGGTAAAGAGATTTCTGGCTGTAGTTATTTGAGGAAGAAATGCATTTATTGCCAAACGAACTACCGAAATACACATTTAGCTTGGAAAGTAGAAGTTTATGGTCCACAAGATCAAAGGCTTTTCGTAAGTCAATAAATACAGCGCCAGTAATTTCGCCCTGATTTATTGAGCGTAGCCACACATCAGTTAGACGCGCTAGGGCCGTGTGACAGCTGTGCTTTGGTCTGAATCCCGACTGAAGGGGATGGATTAATGTATGATTTTCTAAATATTCCAAGAGATGTTTATGGATATGCCGTTCCAGTGGTTTACTAAGGATGGACAATAGTGAGATGGGCGATAGTTATTAACATCAGTCATATCTCTTGTTTTCGGGAGGGGTATAACCTTGGCCTTTTTAAGTTCCTTTGGGAAAATATTCGTTTGAATGCACAAGTTATAAATATAGGTTATTGTTTCAATAACATAAGGAATAGCTAATTTAAGTATTTGGGGGCTGATTTCATCTGGCCCTGACGATTTCTTATTCTTCATTGAACTAATTGCCCTACCGACTTCGTGCACTGCCAGTGGTGGAATCACGAAAGGATCAGATCCTGCACTTCGCGTTCTACAAAAATCAACTAGTCTGTCTGAGCAAGAGTAGGGCTGAGAACTTGCTTCTGAAGGGACAAGAGACTCGGCAACTGAGAGGAAATGGTCGTTAAACATGTCTGCAGTCAGATCAGAAGGGATTAAAGGAGATTTGTTACACTTGCCTCCAGTCACTACGGCCATAGCGCGCCAGAGCGTGGACATGTCTTTGTCTTGTTTAATCAAGCGATCAATCAAAGATTTTTTAGCCTGTCGCACAAGAGATTTTACGCGATTACGCTCACGCTTAAATTCAGTGAAGCGCTTCTGCTGTCTCAGATCATCTCTCACCCTCATGGCTTGAATGATGTCTTGAGTCAATCGCACATAAATGCTGTATGTAAAACTGTTGCTAGAAATGTTTTTATGCTTTCAAAGTGGAAGTACTTTATCGATGTTGATGCCCGCAAGTTATTTTACAATGCACATGTCAAATCCCACATCGATTATGCGTCCACGATATGGGATGGCAGCGGTGACATACACTTGAAGAGGCTTAACTCCCTGCATCGGAGAGCAGCGAAACATATCCTGCCTGATTCAGCCCTAACAACTGACGAAAGACTTGAAAAACTGAAAATGCTACCTCTTAGCAAGCATCACCTCTTAAACAAGGGTGTGGTTATGTATAAAATCTGGAATGAGATTCACCCAGAATATCTTTGTAAGCTCTTTACCAAGGCAAGTTCAGGTTATTCTACTTCAAGGCGAAACTTTATTACACCTCGCCCAAGGATAGATCTATTTAAAACCAGTGTATCTTTCTCAGGCGCATCTTTCTGGAACACACTGCCTACATGTATAACACACGCTAGCTCCCTCTCCTCTTTCAAGGAATGCCTCCTCAAGTACTTGTCTGCTGATACATAATCTACCACAAGTATCCGTATCAAACATGTGCTCATCGTTTAATCAGTGCATTCTGCCGTATGGTTTGTCCATACTAATAATAATCGCCTAATTACATAATTCAAGTTTCTATTATAATCCAAATAATTTTTGCTGTCTGAAGTGAATTTTCACTATGATCCAAATGATTTGCTCCGTATATAGGTCAAGTTATCATTAGCGCGTGGCTGTGTGTGCGCGCGAGCGAGTGTATGTGTCAGTGTGCGCGCGTTGCGTGTACTTTCTGTTTTTCGTTTGTTTTGTATGACCGAATGAATGAATGAATTTTGTTTAATGTCTCTTCATGTTTCTCCTAATTTTTCTTTGTGTAATTTGGTACTATTAGTATTACAATTATTATCCTGTGTTTGTAGAGTAGCAACGGCAAGTATGAAAAATGGCACACGTGCTAATTACTTCATCCGTTGAGAAATAAAGTTTCATTTCATTTCATTTCATTTCATTTCATTTCATTTCATTTCACGTGTTAACCATGTCTTAAAGATTCCATGTGGCCCACGTGCCACCACGGACTATCGGTACAAAACAAACCGTTGACAACTACTCTACCGTATTTACCCTACTGCGTGAACACTATGCATGAGCATAGAGTTTCATCACACTCACTGGTTTTCCAACCCTTTTATGCACCGCCGTGAGATGTCACATGCACGGCGTAAAACCCCAATAGCTAACTGTCCTTTTATGCATGCAAATTTAGGTCCCCACAGTAGTATTGCCGGTACCACTGCCTACCTGCAAAGAAGACTACATTTTATTGTGGGTTGACAGGGGCATGCATTCCATGTCACCACCTAAAAGTAGAACATTTCCATACATTCTCAGAGAGCCTTTACTAATACGGTGGAGGGTATGTAGTCTACATTGTAGTTATATTAAACACGTACTGTGTGTAGGAAAAAGTCTTGCTAAGGGAGATTTGGCATTATGGACCACTAACTCAGTAACTGCTTCCAGTACTTAGTAACTTAGTTTGCTCATCCGTTCCTTTACTGTCTTATGAAGGCTATATTACAGATTAGTAGATAGATCCAGCATTTTGTTTAGTTCAAGGATGGTGCCAGAATAGCTTGGCGGATGAGACGCCAATCTATTCTGGCACCACCCTTGAGCTATCATAGTCACATTTATTTCAAGCAGTGGGTGTATCAGGATTAAAAGGGTTACCTAGTACTTTACAGGTATGTATGTATTTCAATTAAACCTACGCTACTTTGACTGAAACCCTAATATTTGTTGACTACCATTTTGGATGACCGTGGAATGTCAAGGTTTTGGACAGTTACATACTTCGCAATGTAGCAAAAGACTGTGCTTTACTGCCTGAGCTGATACATAGCCATATATTAGGAGAAGGGCAAGCAGGCTTTAGGCCTGGCTATTTAACTGTAGACACACCAGTAGTAGGGCAGTGACAACAAAGTGACAGCGACAAAACTCGAGAACATAGAAATAAAGAGGGATTGTTTCCATAAGCCTGACATAGAAGCAGCAGGGCGAAAAATTTGTAGCGTGCAGTCGAGCGGTTCAGGGGCTATTGTACAGTGATGGGGGCGTGCTTTGTGTGTTTTCATATAACATCGTGACAAAGCAAATTGAGACCCATGCTTTTAGTTGTAGTGCAGTAAAAACCACGCCCCCATCGATGCAGTAAAAGCACGACCCACTCACCAAAATCGCCTCTGAATTACTAGACTGAGCAATACATTTTTGGCTACTGTTGATTTTAGCTCGCTGTCGCTTAGCTTCCATGTCACGCGTACCTGCGAAGCAAAAGTGTATGTCTATGTTTTTGCCCAAATGGTTATCTGTCCACCGTCGTCCTTGGTAAACTTTAACATTGGCAATTTCTTGAAGACTATGCAAAGGTCAAGATCAAAGGGGACCAGGAAATAGGTGAAAAATAGCCATATGTTGACAAAAAAAAAAATGTTTTCTCAAATATACACAACTTCAAACCCAGACATAGTACAAAGTGGTAAGAACTTTCTATGCATACTAATTTCGTTGACCGCTCAGAAAGGTCAAGGGTCACAAGAAATCGAGAAATAGGTACAAAATAGCCATATATTGCCCAAAGATGATTTTTCTCAAATATTATTCACAACTGTAACCCCAAACTTGGTAAATAAGACCTTCCTATGCATATTTACTTGGATGACCCCCTTAGAAAGGATACTTTTTTGTCACACTTCTGTCATGTCGCGATTTGGAAACGCAGCTTAATTTGTATTAGTTTTTGATTATCCAGGGAAAACCCCTTTACTGCCAATGTGTTCATTTTTCGAGACATTTCATCATATGAATAGGTCTTTTTTGTGTCAAGTTCCTAAATACTAGCATACATTAGTCATTCAAAATATGTACTCCACAGCTGTCTCTTATGGGGTAGGAAACAGTGGTACAGATAGATTTTGTTCAGCGTTGGTGTGAGACAAGGAGAATACTTATCACTGCACCGCTTTGCATGATTCTAAATGATATACAGGGTTCATTCAGAAAATAGTCATTGGCCTCAGAGTATAAAACCCATGGGTCCTTTCTGAAGAAGGAATGTGCCGAAATAGAGAAACGCGGGGGGGGGGGGGGGAGGGGGGGGAGGGAGGGGGAGGGGGGGGAGGTGGGGAGGAGGGCGGTGGGGGGGGGGGGGGGGTATATGTATGTCATTAAACCATCAGCTAAATATGTTGTGCCAAATGTGGACATGCTCAATTGAAAACGCAATACTTCTCAAGTGGTTAGGCGATAACTGTTCATAGGCATATGATTTGTACTGTACTTTGTGTTTGTTTTCCGTTTGTTTTGTTTTTTCTTCTACTGTCAATCTTTGACTTTCAGCTGTGTGGCTTTACTTATCGTATTAGAATTACTAACCACATGGTTCATTTCACAAGTTTCCCAGATGTACAGTACATGACACACACCAGCAAACAGAATGACGTGACTATGATCTGTGCCCATACAAGTCATTTGTGCTGTCTAATGAACAGTGTAGTAATAAGGGTATATTTAATTTTTGAGCACATTCATGTAAGTTCTTTTGTGATTTTTCTGGTGCCCCCAGCGATTCCCAAATTAAATAAAGTAAATCTGAAGCTAACATTGTGCACAGTACCAGGGGGTATGTGGTGGGTGCTATGCAATGTGCAATCGGTTGTGAAACGATGGCCTGCACCATGTTGAGTTTTTGGAGAGCAGCGCTGGTATTGCTTGGTTTATAGGCCGGCATGGTGCAGACTATGTTGTAGGCACTTTGCCAGCGTAGCACTGATGTATTTTGCAGTATTATGATTTGGTCCACTGCACAGACTTTGTATTAAGAGCAGTACAAGTATTGTTTTGTGTGCATGCCTATTATTATGCAGACTATGTGACACAGTGCATTTTACCCTTGTTATGCAGTTGTTATGTTATTATTTTGTGTTGACGTCAGCATTGTTCAATGTAAGTTATGGGCCTTGAGACTGCATTTCACTTCGTTGTGGTGCAGTGGGACACAGTGTGGTACTGGTAACAGTATTGTTTGAATTTCATTCCAACATTGTGCACAGTATATGTGTAGTGCAGTTTGGTAGCTGGACACTGTGAATTTCACTGTTATAACAGTGAGATGTGCAACGTTGAGTTATATCAGGACTATAGTGATGGTCTGTCTGTCTGTCTGTCTGTCTGTCTCTCTCTCTCTCTCTCTCTCTCTCTCTCTCTATATATATATATATATATATATATATATATATATATACTTGGCTTGACTTCGCGAACGAAGATTTTATAGGAGTTGCCCACGACGTCTGCACGCTTGTTCATGGCTTGGAAAGCCAATCCGAGACAGGCAGGTTCGACCGCAGTGGCTGCAGGGGAAGGTATGGCCAGGGTTCTGACCTGCTGCATCTCTGTTTTTTCTCCTGAGCCGCTTGTCCTTAAGGCTAGCTCTGTGAGAGTCCTCAAAGGAGACAGCTGCCTTGTAAATGGTGGAGCTCATATATATATATATATATATATATATATATATATATATATATATATATATATATATATATATATATATATATATATATATATATATATATACATATATATGAGCAAAATAATATATGTAGTGGAAGTCTCTAAATGATAGGTCTCTCATTTATTCTCTCCTATCTCCCTTCTTTTATATACTGTGCAGTTGGCTCCCAAATAAATACCTCATGAGCAAGTGGTTGCCGATGTCAGTCTCATTTGGCATGCACATAACTAAAAATGACATCAGAGACTTTTCTCTCAAATAGCATGTATACAGTCAGCACTTTGTCAATGTAAATGTGAATAATGTAGTTGAAATATGTTGTTCCGCAGTAAAGCTATATTTTGAGGGGGAGTTGGGTGAAACATGTGACATTTGTTTTGTTTCTTTATATACTCTTGGCTTGACTTCGCGAACACAGATTCTATAGGGGTTGCCCACGACGTCTGCAGGCATGCTCGTGACTGTGGAGGCCCATCCGGGACAGGCAGGTTCGACCGCAGTGGCTGCAGAGGGAGGTCTGGCCAGGGTTCGGAGTTGCAGCATCTCTGTTTTTTCTCCTGAGCCGCTTGTCTTTAATGCTAGCTCTGCGAGAGTCCTCAAAGGAGACAGCTGCCTTGTAAATGGTGGAGTGCCAGGTGTCACGGTCCGCAGCAAGTGAAGACCACTGGCGGTGGTCGATTTGGCAGGCACTAAGTGACTTCTGGAGAGAGTCTTTGTATCTCGTTTTTGGTGCCCCTCTGTCTCTGTGTCCAGTGGCGAGCTCGCCGAACATGGTGATCTTGGGTAGGCGATGATCCTCCATCCAGGAGACGTGCCCAGCCCAGCGGAGCTGCGTCGCAGCAGCAAAGCCTCGATGCTCACAGTTTCTGCCTGTTCAAGGACCTCGACGTTTGTGACATAGTCACTCCAGTGAATGCCAAGGATTGTACGCAGGCAGCGCTGGTGGAAGCGTTCGAGGAGTCGTAGTTGGCTGCGATAGAGGGCCCAGGACTCGGAACCAAACAGCAGGGTGGTGAGGAGAACAGCTCTGTACACGCTGATCTTGGTGCCTGTTTTCAGCTGTTGATTGTGCCACACTCGCTTGTATAGACGCCCGAAAGCGCTGTTTGCTTTTGCCAGCCTGCTGTCCAGCTCCTTGTCCAGCTTGGCGTCTGACGTGATGATGCAGCCAAGGTATGTAAACTGGTGCACTGACTTCAGTTCAGACTCGCCGATGGTGATGTGGGGAGGGCGATGCTCCACCTTCGGTACCGGCTGATGGAGGACCTCTGCCTTTTTCAGACTGACCTCGAGTCCAAAGAGCTGGGCAGCGTTTGCGAAGCAGGATGTGATGCGCTGCAGGGCTCTCTCTGTGTGTGCAACGAGGGCAGCGTCGTCAGCAAAGAGCAGCTCACGAATCAGTTGGTCTAGGGCTTTGGTGTGGGCCTGCAATCGTCTGAGGTTGAACAGGCTGCCATCGAGACGATACCTGATGTACACTGCATTATCATCGTCGAGGTCCACTGTGGCCTGCTTCAACATCATGCTAAAAAAGATGGTGAAAAGGGTCGGTGCCAGAACACAGCCCTACTTCACACCGTTGAGAATGGGGAATGGTTCAGAGAGGTCATTGTTGAGTCTGACCTGGCCTTGCTGGTCCTCGTGTAGCTGGACGATCATGCTGAGGAACTTCGGGGGACAGCTAAGTCGCTCCAGGATCTGCCACATGCCTTGCCTGCTCACAGTGTCGAACGCTTTTGTTAGGTCGACAAACGTTACGTACAGCCCTTTGTTCTGGTCGCGGCACTTCTCCTGAAGCTGTCTCAGCACAAATACCATGTCGGTGGTGCTCATGTTGGCTCTGAAGCCACACTGGCCCTCTGGCCCTCTTCTGCAATGGCAGGCACAAGCCGATTCAGGAGCAGCCTTGCGAGAATTTTCCCGGCAATGGACAGCAGGATGATTCCACGGTAGTTGGAGCAGGCAGACTTCTCTCCTTTGTTCTTGTACAGGGTGATGACGACTGCATCGATGAGATCCTTTGGTAGTGTTCCTTCATCCCAACAGCAGAGAAAGTGGTCATGGAGCTTGTTGTGCAATGCTGGGCCTCCATGTTTCCAGATCTCTAGTCGGATTCCGTCAATGCCTGCAGCTTTGCCACTCTTGAGCTAGTGGATGGCTTTGAGGGTCTCTTCAGCAGTGGGCGGTTCGTCCAATTCAACCTTTAATGGGAGGTGTGGGATTTGGAGGATGATTGCTTCTTGAACAGTGCGCTCAACGCTGAAGAGGTCCTGAAAGTATTCCGACCAGCGGTTCAAGATGGAGTTATTATCTGTGAGGAGTGCCTGTCCATCAGCGCTTCGTAGGGGACTTTGTATCAGGTGCCTGGGGCCATACACTGATTTCAGTGCTTCATAGAAGCCCCTGTAGTCACCGTTGTCAGCGCAAAGCTGTGCGAGTCTGGAGAACTCTGAGCTTGCGCTGGAGACTGCTGCAGACGAGGCGGAAGGCAAACTTCTTCACAGGGCAGGAAGGCTGGGCTAGGTGGGCCTGATGGGCGGCTCTTTTTTTTGCTATGAGTTCCTGGATCTCTACGTCATTTTCGTCAAACCAGTCTTTGTTCCTTTTTCTAGCGAAACCCAAGACTTATGCGGAGGATTTTGCGATAGCAGTTTTCAGCTGTTCCCAGAGTGTTTCAGGGGAGGAGTCTGCTGGGTCAGCTGTGTCTGTGAGCATGCGCTGTTAAATTGTCTGAAAGGCAAACTTTACGTCGTCACGCTGAAGGCTGGCAACATCAAGCTGTCACGTAACGGATGTGACATGTTGTTTTATTTTTTTCGCCAAGTCGTTTTGTTGTTAATAAATGTAGATCGCCGAATTCTGTAAATAGCCTCAGTTTAGGGATGTTAATAAATGTAGTGTGAGCGTAATCGTAAAGCCCGTGCAGCAAGCTTAACAGTGAGCGAGTACAGCGGTTGCACGCTTTCGTCAAGTAGCTTCAACCGAACAGTGTTCAGAAGTAAAGTTAAACTGCAAGGTAGCAGAAGGATATTACAGTCAGTCAGCGGAGTTAGCCAGCGAAGTGAGAGTCTGGGTCAGGGTGCGGCCTCGTTTGGAGCCCTTGACAAGCTGTGTGAGGGTTGCGTTACCCTCCCTGCAAGACCACGGCCAGTGTTCCTGGGTGTGGGTGTCCCGAGAGACTTGTGACCACGGCTGCTACTCACCAGAAGACCCCTCCGGTTCGTCTTCGTCTTGTTTTGTCTCGTCCTGCCGGAGGACTCACCAGTGACAGGTATTTATTCATGCCATTTTCCTCAGTTAGCTGCTGTGCTCTCGGGTGTTTGAATGTGTACGTAGGTTCGGAAGTGTATGTCCGTCTAGTTTTTTAGTGATGTTTTAATTGAGTCTTTAACCATGTTTTTTAGGTTGGGTTGTAATGTGGTGGGTGTCGAATTTAGTTGTTTATGTTCGGCTGTCGCCGAGTGAGTATATTTAAAGGGCCATGTTGTAAAATGAATTAAAGTGGGTATCCTTTCAAATATATTGGTATTAAGTCCTAGATGTAATGTAATAAGATTGTCACGTGGGGTGGTGGCTGGTGATTATTTGATATCTTTGTATGTACATGTGGGTATTTTGATAATGTTGGTTTTGGCAGTGGCAATGTTATTATACAAAAGTGGTTGTGCTAGCTTAATGTTAGTGTAATGGAATAGTGCAGACCTGGTGAATGTTGAATGTACATAGGAAGCTTTCATATCCATGATTGTATATTTAATATGGCCAAGGCGGGTATTAGGGTGAGACGAGACACAACTCACGTGGTTTGTGAGTAGGTGCGTGTCAAATAGGCCAGAATTAACTGTGTTGGCACTTTGACTGACAATGCGCCCTTTTCCAGTGCACTGGCTTCGAAGACTTCGTCCTTCGATCTCTTCATCTTCCACGACCAACGGTGACGCATCATCGGGAGTCGGAACGCCTTCGCTAGCCGGTCCTGTTGGACAAGTACGTTGGGCTACAGCAGGCTGATTCTACGTTCTGAGCGTCGGTCACAGGCGTGCGTGGGCAAGCGCGGCTACGGTGCTCTGTGGTGCAGGGGTAGTACTCGTACGTTATGAGCCACCCTGTCTAGTGTGGGACAGAGGACACTGTACAGAGACAAAGTTACCCGCCTTGTATAGCCGTTGGCCATATTAGTCATTTTCGTCTGTTAGTCATATTCACCTGTTAGTCATATTCACCTGCTAGTCATTTTCGTCTGTTAGTCATATTCACCTGTTAGTCATATTCACCTGTTAGTCATTTTCACTTGTTAGTCATTTTTTATATGTTAATCTTTTTTATGTGTTAATACGTTATGAGTGCATGTGTGGGTATGTGTGAGTGTGTGGGGCGTTAGTGGGTTGGGGTGGGAGTTAGAGTAAGGGTAGGTAATAAAGGATTTGTTTGTTGTTTATCACTGGCGTTGCGTTAATTATTTAGAGTAGGTGGGTTTTCTCGAGTGTCAGCACTCACATTGTCCACGGCGCCCTGACTCCGTCAGGCGTGTCGTGACACAAGCTTTTTCTTAGGGGGCCCACCCTTTCTTGGGTTTTGGCTTGAAGTGGAGCCTGAGTTTGTAGCGGACAAGGCTGTGGTCAGTGTGGCACTCTGCGCTGGGCATCACTCTGGTGAGGAGGACATCACCGCGGTCCCTCTTACGCACTAGGACATAGTCGATAAGGTGCCAGTGTTTGGAGCGAGGATGCATCCAGGTGGTCTTTCGACTGTCCTTTTGCTGGAAAGTAGTGTTGGTGATGACACGCTGCTGCTCTGCACAGAACTCCAACAGTAAGCGGCCATTGTCATTGCAGTTCCCAACGCCATGCTTGCCGAGGACTCCTTTCCAGGCTTCATAGTCTTGGCCCACTCTGGCGTTGAAGTCGCCAAGGATGATGAATTTGTCGTCTGCAGGGGTGCTCTATAGGAGGCTGCGCAGGTCAGAGTAGAACTTGTCTTTTTCTGCAGGCTCTGCCAGGAGGGTTGGGGAGTACACACTGGGAAGTGTGGCGTATTGCTGGTGTCGCAGTGGGAGGCGCACTGACATGATGCGGTCGGAGTGACCCGTTGGTAGGTTTTGCAGCTTAGACGCATTGGGGGTCGACCATGAAGCTAACTCCTGAGAGCCGTCTTTCTGATGCAGAACTGCCTGACCAGCTGAGGGTGTAGCCGGCGCCAAGTTCTTGGAGGCTGCCTTCCTCCGGGAGGCGTACTTCGCTGAGCGCGGCGATGTCGATGTTTAACCTCCGCAAATCATGGGCAATGAGGGCGGAGCGACGTTCAGGGCGTCCGATGTCTGCTGTGTCGAGCATGGTTCGGATGTTCCAGCATGCTACGTTGAGTCCGGTCGTGGTCGTCATGATAGAGGATCCGTTGTTTTTTCTTGTTTTCTGACCGCAAGAGAAGATGCCCGTTGACCGTGGCTAGCCAACTGGGGTTATGAGGGGGTGAGCTTTGGTTAGGCCACCTTTTCTAGGCCCCTCTCCGTGTGGAGCAAGCAGTGCTGTCTCTAGAGAAGGCTGCTTGGTCGTTCAGGGTGTGCCGAGTGACGTTGTCATCCCCAGGTCAACATCAGGCGACCAATATCCTGAACCGCCTGCATGCAAGTTTGAGACTGCGGCTTCCAGTGACATCTTTCACCTACCGTTTCGCCCCTCGCCTGTCGCTACAGGACTTGGAATGGTCTGTGTCATGGTCCGTGGACGTTTCCTAAACCCTGCGCAGTGGAGCTTTTTGGTGGAGTGCAGTGTGCGCAGTACTGGCCTCACCTTTTAAACCCTTGGTTCGTCTGCCATGGACTAGCAAGCTGGGACGATGGCATCGAGGTCCTTAGGTCATAGATTTTATATCAGACTGTCCTTGTCCTAGTCTCTGGGTCAAAAACCTTCCCTGGAGACGCGGGGGCTTTGAAGTCAGGGTTTTCCTCCCTTAGCCTTTCCTCAGCCAAGCGGCCAGGCCTGCAAGGCGGCAGGACAAATGTTGATTAATTTTCGAGGTTATCTCCTCTAGATCCGCCGTGTTTAGCCTGGGGGCTCGTGCTGCCCAGTTTTTGGGGGTCACTTCAGAGAGGATGTGGCCAGGGACAACGCACAGGCGGTCTTGGGATAGAGGGATGCTATGCTAGTCCGGAGGGATTACACACGAGGGTGCCTCACGAAGGCCAAGAGGCCCTAGACTAGGGTGATCCAGTATTCCATAAGCTAGGAAGGTCTACCGTGCACCCCCCCCCCCCCCCACAGTACTCAATAAGATGGGCTTCAAAGTGTTCCTTAGTATGTCCTGAGATGATTAAGCCATGTTCCTCGAAAATCCTTAGGAACACACCAGAGATATAGCCGATGGCGCAAGGGTACCCCCATTCACGCTCTTCGCAGGTGCTAAAATGAGGTTGAGAAACATTTTCCTCTAAATAAATCAGAATTCATTTCAGAAGCACAAATCAGGTATTATTCTGTCAAGGCACACATTCTGCATCCTCTTCAAAAAACAGAATGAAAAAATATTGAATCTCTGGCTCACAGTGAAGGTATTTGTGCACCCAGTAAACGACCGTTTCCGCGAAATCGCAAAAAAAAGACAAAAATAATGTGTCAGATGCCTTCAGACATTTTCTATAGCACTGACAGTCCATTTGTAGGCTTACATCATTAAAACTTGATGTCACAATTATTATAAACTTGACTAGGTGATGCTGTGATCACTGTGAGTGCCACAGTGGTTGATTATGTATCCCTACCCCCAAGTTGTAAAAATACACAAAATTAATTTAAAAAAAATTGCTTAAGTTATCCCATTCTATTTTGACCTCTCTTTACCTATTGAGTTTTAATAATGTGAGCATAAAGTGCAAGAAAATAAGGAAAGTCGGCATCCTTTACGGTATGTTCGTGGTGAATGATAGCTTTTTACCATTTAAAATTGCTGAATTGGGAAACGTACATTGTTTCTGATGCCATCAGAAATTTTGTATACAACTGATAGGTCGTTTTTAGGTTTTATTGTTTAGGATACAGTACCACAGTTACTCCCAACCTGATTTTATGATGCTGTGATGCATTTAGGGGCCACAGTGGCTGAATCTGCTGCCCTACCCCCATTTTACCTGTACGCAAAGGAACGAAAAATGATCATAACAATTGCTCCTCTGATTAAATATTTTTGTTGCCAGTTTTCTTAACAAAATATGTATATTGAGCATAAACATTTGTGATCATTTCATTAATTTCAATGTGACCCATCGATTTAATTGTAATTCTTTTTATTTAAGGCATGCTTAACAGGGGCTGCCGCTGAAGCTTCTATCGTCTGCACATTCAGCACTCTTGTCAAACTCGGGGAAGGTGTACCTCAGGGAGATGTTGTGTCTGATGCTGTTTTTGGTCTACATTAATGACATCAGTACAACAGTACCAAGGTTCGTCTTGAACATCCTCCATGCAGATGACTTTGCAGTGTGGAGCGCAGCAGAACATAAAGAAATAGCATCCTCCAGAATCCAGGATGCTGGCAATAGAGTCAGCAGCTGGACTGAAAGAGGCCACTCAAACTGAGCTACACCATCTCTTTCAATCAGACGAAAGAGGTCACCTCAAAACTGGAGACCTTCCAGTACCAAAGACAGACAGGCCAACTTTACTGGCAACAAATAAATTACTGGATTCACGTGGAGGCATAAAGAAATAGCATCCTCCAGAACATAAACAAATAGCATCCTCCAGAATCCAGGATGCTGACTATAGAGTCAGCAGCTGGACTGAAAGAGGCCACTCAAACTGAGCTAGACCATCTCTTTCAATCAGATGGAAGAGGTCACCTCAAAACTGGAGATCTTCCAGTACCAAAGACAGACAGGCCAGCTTTACTGGCAACAAATAAATTACTGGATTCACGTGGAGGCCTCACATTGAAACCATGGAAGCTAGAGCTGCAAAAAACAAAGAGAGTCTCTGATGAAGAACTGGTGGGGACCACATTGGCGCAAATTACAGCATCCTGGCACAAGCAAACACCTGCTCGGTCAGACCAGTTGTGCGGTACCAAGATACATCGACAACATGAAACACTGCCTGAAACCCAAAACGCCAGGCTTGACAAGATGCAGAACATGGGTCATTCTCATGATGCAGAGCCATCTGGAGCACCCCAATTTAGGAAATGGAGGACAGTGTAGCCACTGGAATGCAGAACAGCACACACGATGAAGAGACTTACTAAACACCGACAGCATGAGAGACTACAGGAGCAGACCAAGAACCGTCAGAAATGCCCAATCTGAACTGCCAACTGAAGGTCCTGCAAAGGGCTAACACTGACGTCCTGGAACCAAGCCCAAAGATGTGTGAACAGCTCCCTTCAGATACCTGGACATCTCGAAAGAGCCTTCAAGACAACATAATGTTCCAGGACTCTTTGCCAAAGGTCGCGGCACTGCACAAAGCCATCTTGCTGGAGGTTGTGCACAAGCGCTACCCTCACAGCAGCTGTGATACCACACAAGATGCCGTGTTGAATGAAGGAAGTGGCGTGTACATCTGTTGTGCAGACCGCACTACTACCTTCCTCTCCTTACCAGCTAGCGGCAGCAGCTCCAACTATCGTACAGATCTGCAGGTGCTCAACACAGCAGCAGAGCACTAGCTAGGGAAAGGCAGCAGCTTGATCCACTGATCTCACCAGGAAGCTTCAAGATAGACTGGATGCCCTGTCCACAAAATAGTGCTGCAGTGGATTCCAGTGCATTCTGGACTAGCTGGGAATGGAGACACTACAACAATAAAGTGATTGGCAAAAGCAGAATGGCGGCTGCAGCCCGTGGGCAGATGACATCAACAAGCTGAACAGGGAGAGCCAGGCCACCATCTTTCATCTACACACTGATTACTCTGGACTGGGTCCATCCAGAAAAGCAGGAACGTTTCACAAACCCAAACTGAAGCCTGAAGCTTTACACACTTTAATCAGATCAATCTGTATCAGCAATTATTTGAAGCTTCCGTGCCTAATGCGTGAAGAGATACCAAAATAAAAGAACACCTAATGAATGGCAGACTTCGGTAGAAGCGTAAACAACCAATCAGAATGTTCGCCATGCAGTCACTTCATGATCAGAGCTAAATATAGATCACTTGCAACAAGCGTCAGCATGATCGTTTGCAATGGGAATAGTCACAAATTGAGGGAGAAAAAAAAAAAAAGAAGTAGACAAAAGTTTGCCAGTACGGTTGTCATTTTTTACAAACTTTCACAGACTTTAAGGAAAAGGACTGAAATTGACAGACTTTCCAGGGCCCTCAAAAAGCCTTGCCATTTTTTTACAACTTTCACAAATGTTCACAGACCGTAAGGACCCTGCTGAACTCACCTCGTGAGACTGGGTCATGTGGAAACAGCCCTATGCGAATTTGGCGTAGAAAATCGGTCTCCTTAGCACATTCTCCAAACATGTCCATACAGAGAAGCGGTCTGCTGGCAGTTCTGACCAGAAGACACGCCCCTATACACCAAACTCTGAAAACATGCTGCCTAGCTCTTGACAGCTCACTTATTGGCAGCCAGAACAATATAAGATTTAAAGACGGCCATAAAAAAGATTGAACGTTGCAGAAGGTGGAAGTGGAGATCTCGTGGTCGACATGTGGAAACTAAGTATTTTTGATAACATTGTTTTGGCTATTAGGAACCATGAAACTTTATTACGCATATTTATATTTACACATTTCTAGATAAAAAATAAATGAAAAAAAAAAGGGGAGACCTTACTAGACCCGCCTTACGCTAGGTAAAATATCACCTAAAAGACCAGCCAGTTAAAAATAGTTACAATTAAATTGATGGGTTAGATTGAAATTAATGAAATGATCACAACATTTTATGCTCAGTATGCATACTTAAAAAAAAAACAAAACAACTGGCAACAAAAAAAATTTAAACAGAGGACTATTACGTAAGCAATTTTTATGATTATTTTGCGTTACTTTGCGTACTGGTAAAATGGGAGTAGGGCAGCAGATTCAGCCACTGTGGCCCCTAAATGCATCATAGCATCACAAAATCAGGTTGGGAGTAACTGTGGTACTCTATCCTAACCAATAAAACCTAACAAAGACCTATCCGTAGTATACAAAATTTCTGAGGGCACCGGAAACAACTTACGTTTCCCAATTTGGCAATTTTAAATGGGGAAAAGCTATCATTCACCACAAATGTACCGTAAAGGATGCCGACTTTCCTTATTTTCTTGCACTTCATGCTCACATTATTGAAACTTAATAGGTAAAGAAAGGTCAAAATGAAATGGAATAACTTTAGAAATTTTTTTCTAATTAATTTTGTGTATTTTTACAACTTGGGGGTAGGGATACAAAATCAACCACTGTGGCACTCACAGTAATCACAGCATCACCTAGTCAAGTTTATAATAATTGTAACATCCTGTTTTAATAATGTAAGCCTGAAAATGGACTGCCAGCACTATAGAAAATGTCTGAAGGCATCTGACACATTATTTTTGTCTCTTTTTTTTGCGATTTCGAGGAAATGGTCATTTGCTGGGTCCACACATACCTTCACTGTGAGCCAGAGATTCAATATTTTTTCATTCTGTTTTTTGCAGAGGATGCAGACGGTGTGCCTTGACATAATATTGCCTGATTTGGGTTTCTGGAATGAATTCTGATTTATTTAGAGGAAACTGTTTCTCAGCCTCATTTTAGCACCTGTGAAGAGCGTGAATGGGGGTACCCTTGCGCCATCGGCTATATCTCTGGTGTGTTCCTAAGGATTTTCGGGGAACATGGCTTAAACATCTCAGGACATACTAAGGAACACTTTGAAATCCATCTTATTGAGTACTGGGGGGGGGGGGGGGGGTGCACGGTAGACCTTCCTAGCTTGTGGACTACAGGGGGAGGCGCTATTCTAATAAAGAGATAGGTACATCCACTACGAATCTGTTCACAAACATCTTTGAACCAGAGATGTTAAACGACCTGCGTACATGAAGACACCAAATGAGCATGTAGCATTGCTTGCAGCAGGTATATTACCAACAAATTCACATCAATTAATGTTTGTAGATGATGCCAGTAAAAATTAAAAAAAAATGTCTGTGAAAACACTCTTTGGTGTGCGTTTTCATCAGTGAATCTGTGAATGATTGAATGAATGTAAACATGTAATGTAAACATGCTCACAAAATGACTGGCTGAAAAAATTAATGAACGAATGTATCGAGGTAACCAGTGTGCATTTGTATCCATGACTGACTCAAGTTGGTTGGTTGGTTCGGGGTTTAACACCAAATTGATAATCACTTTTCTTTTTAATGTTTATTTTTTAATTATCAAACTTACAACAGGATATCAAGTGTACTTTTTTTTTTTTTTTTTTTTTTTTTTGGGGGGGGGTTGTTTTTTTCAATTTAGTGAAGAAGAAAATAAGGGGATGTATAATATGAGCAGAAGAAAAACCTTCTGCAGGGCTCGAACCCGGGTTACCTGCGTGCTGATAAAGCATTGTATCTCTGTACTATCGCGATTATGGAGTGATGCCAATGCATTTAAATACTTATAGATAAACTTTCTCATCGCGTATCCAACAATGACCTGCCGGAAGTCAGGCATCGATTGCACACCTTATCGAACCAGTAATAAATAAATAAGAATAATACCTTTATTACATAGGCGCTTGTTCTCAATTTTTGGGTGAATCGACACAAAGCGCCGCGAACTGAAACCCAACACGCAACTCACATAACAGACACGGATTTACGCCATTTAAGACAAACACAGTACAAGACAGACGAAGGGCCAGTTCAGCTACTGAAGTTACACAGATTTTTGATCGTTTGTATTTGAAATTTGTAAAGTGGCCTGAAACCGATACCAAAATGGGGGGGGGGGGTGGTTGGGGGGTGGAAGAACCGGAGTACCCGGAGAAAGAACCCCCGACGTTCAGTACAAGCAAACGACCAAAAGTGCCAAATTTTGTGCGGGACCCATATTTTCTTTATAACTAATGTTATAGTTATGATCTAAAGTACGCCTTTATCGCATAAAAAGAGCCTGAGCAATTGTCCAACAATGCAAACACTTGTAATGTTATTGATAACATCCGGGCAATTGCGAGTTTACAAAATTGCACTTAGAATTCTAATTATCAGAACAAAAAAATCTTTTTTTTTACGAGAAAATACTAACATACTATATGAAGTAACCAAAATGTTTCTTTATCATTTTAACACACTATTCGATAAATTTTTATGGTCTTCTGATATCAGCTATTTTGCGTGGTTTTCGCTCATGGGGTAGTTCACGCAAACGGCATTATCTTACAAATATGCCCGGGACCATGGGTCTGTCAGGATGGCCTCCAGACTCAACAAGGCTCTCAAAAAAAAAAACTCGAAACGGCAGTTTTCAATTACAAAATGTAAGTATAGTCAACAATCTTAACCTCCAACAATGCTGTAACACACGTACACCAGCATTCTCCGTGTGGTATAAAGCAAAATTTCAAACTTACGATAAAAATTTAACAACGATGGAAGCCTGCACAATTGTCGCAGTCTGCGAAAATACTTGGAATTGTCGTTATTTCACAGGTCTCGCATTCTAGGCGATTATACTAGACAGAGAAAAACCTCTCTATTATCAACATGGTCATAATCAAAATTATAATTGTAGGCCCAAAGCCGTTAGGTTATAAATGAGTCCCTCACATTGTGTTAGTTGACATTAATATACGTATTTTACCTTGTGTATGTTATATCCGACAATTAGATCATATCTAAAATTTCAGCACATTTTAGTCCAAAATACATTTCTTTTAAACGAGCACTGTGATATTCGTCGTTTTTCGTTGAAATTCCATAAATACTTAGCTGTTGTCGCTGTTCTGATGGTTAACTCATTCGAGACAAACGGGTTAAAGCCGCGTATCCGGATGCCGTTCGTCTCGAATGAGTTATTGAAGCCGCGTATCTGGATGCCATTCGTCTCGAATGAGTTAATAAATTAATCCGTTTTCCGGGCAATTCATTTTTGCTGTTGCTTGAATATTCACGAGTACAGTACGCACAAATATATAATATAAACAGGCACATAAACGATTTAACAGAGTGAGGCATCCATCGACCCCTCTGCCTTTGTTGGATATTGTATAGGTTGGACTAGTCTCTCCCGGGGCCATGTCGCTAGATGACAGTGTCCACATATCTCTGTCATATGTGTCGATGGAGCCTCTTGTCGATAGAACCCTAAGCTATACATGTTATACACAGGCATAGCTGATATCCTACCAACAGACGACAGACAGTGTGTGAGGAGGGGTTGAAGGTTGCTTGTCGAACTTTAGAAAAAAGGGAGTGTGGCGGGATGGTAGGGGGATGGGGGAGGGGGTTGTGTGTGTGCACGGCCCCACTGCGGCTGTCGAGGGCCCGAGGACCTTTGTTTTCTGGGTAAGGTTGACGAATCCAGTGTCTATGGCTCCCCTACGCAAAATATGTCACACACAAGTCAGTCGAACTGAAAAATAATTAAACTTAGACGGAATACCGTTTGCGGAGGGCCCTTTCTAGTGGCAGGACATTACTTAACACACAAGCATTATGGCAGGAGCCTTGCTGCGCCAAAACGTTTACCGAAATATTAAGTGGTAAAGGGCCTAATGAACAACATGTTAGCGTCAGGCTGTGCGTGTTTATGCTTTAAGGGAATGGGTTGATGGAGGTGGTGGCCTGAGTAGTGGGCCTGCCGTAGCAACAAACTGTTTTTGGTGCAGGATGCAGGTTTGTTGGTGGTAGTGATGGCGGGGTAGTTCAACGGTCTACCGTAGTAAAGTATCGGCTGCTGTAAATATCCTGTCAGTTGATATTTACTTAGTTTAAAGAATTATCAGTTATTCAGACTGATTTGTGTATAACATATTCCATAGGGGATATTCACGGGGATCTGTCACGCTGACCCAGTGCCTTGCTCCCCTCACCCAGCCCCATCGCTTGCTTTCAGATTCGAGTATCACCCCTGCCCAAGCCCCCCCCCCCCCCCCCCCCGCATCTAAGCCCTTCCCCCCTTGCCCCCCCCCCAACTGCCCCCTTCCTCACACACACACACAAACACACACACACACACACACACATACACACACACACACACACACACACACACACACACACACTCACAAACAATCTATCTATATTTTCAATATGTATATTTATACTACTAGCAGTGCATTTTTAACGGTGGAAAAAATCTGTGCAATTTATCTACCACTAGCAAACACAAAACAATTAACATACGGCATCATCAATCGTCTCGTCTGCACCTTTATTATGTTGTTCTCTCTCTTGTTTCAACAGTTAACGTGGTGTTTGTTGGTTAATACATATAGAGAGAGATTGGTCGTGTGACGTAGGGATGTAAACAAATTTTTTTTTTCATCCTTACGTCACACGACCAATCACTTTTTTTTTTTAGCGAAATCCGCATCATCTGACCTCGATACAAAAAAAACTTGTAGCGGCTAATGGTTGACTTTTTTGTAACCTCTTTCTGACGCGTCTTGGATGTCAGTGTTCTATAAAAGATGACCAAAACGTTCTAATGTACAAGTTATTATTGTTGTTCGAAACATCAGGCACACTACTGGAGACGACAACGTCATGAAAGATTTCAAATTACGTAATAAGTCTATTATGTGCAACTGTTTTTTTTTACGTCAATCATGTCTGGCGTGATTTTTGTTGGAAGATTCTTTTATTTCTTTTACGAAAATAGTGGAAGAATGAAAGCAAATACGTTATTGGTTGCATGGGTGTGCTGCACTGACCCTTGTCGCCCTGAGGGAGGTCAAAGAAACTATTGTACTCCACAGGCAGGACTTCGGCCTTGGGGGTATAATGGTTCTTTTTACCTCCCTCAGGTATATACGGGTTTGTGTAGCAAACCACTGCGACCAATATCTTTTGTTGTGTGTATTATAAGTTATTGGTAGCAGGGGGTCGCTACACGGACCCTTGTAGACATGACAGGAGGTGAAAGGAGTTATTGTACGCCGAAGGCCTGAGGGGTACAATGGTTCCTTTGACCTCCTCAAGGCCTACACAGGTCCGTGCAGCAAACCCTTGCTATTAACAACGTATTTGTTTTCATTCCTCCACTCATTTCGTAAAATAAATAAAGCTGAGATCGTCCGACGACGATCACGCCAGAGATGACTGACGTCAAAAGAATATACATGTATACTTTATACTTCATAGATTTATGACGTAATTTAAGATCTTTCATGACGTTGCCGCCAGCATGACCAGCACAACTGTCTGCAAATTGTCCGTGAAAGAGGTGTGTGACTGTTTTCCTAAAAAAATGAAAAACTCTTCAATACAATGATACATAGAATGCTCATATGCTTTCGATTTCGCAAAGATTCTTCTTTTGTCAGAACTCTCACAGCTCGCCAAAATATCAAGCAAACGGGTGGCGGGAGAGGGGGAGGGGGTGGTGGTGGTGGTGGGGGTGGGTGGGTGGCGAGGGTGGGTGGGTGGCGAGGGTGGATGGGTGGTGATTGTGGAAAGACACTCACCATTCACCGAAATATTAAACATCAAGGGCAAGGGTAGAGGGTGATGGAGGGCGGGGGACGGAGGGGGAGGGGGTGGGCGGGAGGGGGGGGGGGGGGCGGAGGGTTGGGGGTGAGGGTGGGAGAGTGCCAAACTCTCTAAAAAAGGACTTTGTTATAGCATTTTTACAGAATTATTAGTTGGGGTGAGGGAGGGGGGGGGGAGGGGGAGGGGGCACGGTCCAGAACTGGAATCCCCTACTCCCCAGATCCGCCCTTCCACAATGACTAATCACAAACAGAGATAATAGCATGAGTTTGTCTGACGTCTGTACTGTATGGAAAGCAGAAGACGATTGTGCAGAAGTGACAAAATCTGTATGATGTATCAGCGATAACTAGTTTTTAATATTAAGCTTCCTGCTCTAGGCAATAACACGTTTTAGTTTACAATAATTTCATTATAATTGTTCTTTACAGGTCTCACAATAATGTTGCGCAGGGAAGGACTTTTCTAACAAAATGTGGTACAATGAAGACCTTTTCCTTTGATACGCAGGAGAGTTCCCCGCCCATACCCGTTGTGTACCAGAAGCAGTAGATAGCCACCGCTACGTGTGTCTACTCCGCGTGCCTACTCCGCGTGTCCACACCGCGTGCCTACGTCGTGTGCCCACACCGTGTGTCTACTCAGCGTGCCTACCCCAGCGTGCCAGCCCCGTGTGCCTACTCCTCGTGCTTACTCCATGTGTCTACTCCGCGTGTCTGCTCCGTGTGCCTGTTCAGCGTGCCTGTTCCTTGCGCCTACTCAGCGTGCCTGCTCCGTGTGCCCGCTTCGCATGCCTGCTCCGTGTTCATTTTTTTAGTGTGCCTGTTCCGCGTGCCAGTTTCGCGTGCCTACTTCACGTGTCTGTTCCGTATGCCTACTCTGCGTGCCTGATTCATGTACCTGCTTCACATGCCTTCTCCGCGTACCTACTCCGTTGGTCTACCCTGTGTGTCTGCTCCATGTGCCTGCTTGGTGTGCCTGTTTGGTGTGCCTACTCCGCGTGCCTACTCAGTATGCCTACTCAGTGTCCCTACTCTGGTTAATTGTGAAAGGAAGGGAAGCAAAGTCTTAGTTAAAGCGACAACACTGAGAACCAGGTCCCTTCTATCAGCGAAAGCCAGCGCTAGAGCAGGTCGTTTTAATGTTTGTTTGAAATTACAAAGAAGTGCTTATTTACTGTAGAGATCAATAACGAGAATACTTGTCAATTTAAAGAACATTTATTTTTTCAAGTTAAAGGTGAGTCGCATCTACATCGGGCAAATGAGTCTCAGGTTGGTTCGGGAGTAAACGAGCAATCCACTCCAAAACAACACTTTGTATTAATTTATTTTTTTTAATGAAGTGGAAACGTGTTTATCAACTGTCTCTACATTAACGATGTACCTGTAAGACATTTGTAGAACTTTATTTTAAGGATCTGAAACTTTGCTTGTAACACATTTTTGTGTGTGTGTGTGTGTGTGTGTGTGTGTGTGTCTGTGTGTGTGTGTGTGTGTGTGTGTGTGTGTGTCTGTGTGTGTGTGTGATGATCCTCTCTTTTACACAGCACTAAAATGGTGTGCCGAGGACAGTTTTTACCTTTGCTTGTGATCCTGGGTCAAGTTAAAAGAACAGGTAATTGACCATAAGGAATCAAGTAGTATTATTTAATTAGAAAACAACAAAAATCAATATATACGGACCTATTCCGCCTTAAGCAGCTCAGTTACTCGCTTGTTATGTTTGTGGTTGTATTATTTTTTGAGAGCATGTGTGTGAATCATCGAAGTGTCCGATATTCATTTCAGTTCTTTTGATAGAAGTTGCTTGCCTTTTTGGTAGGATTCATATTTTTTTTCACGAAGACTTGCTATCGACTTTTGTTGTGCCGCATAGTTTCGATACATTATACTGCAAGGTTCGAGCAGGGTTGCGATCTTTCTAGTGCCTCATATATGACGTCAAAGTTGTTTGGAACATTTCGTAACATTGTTTTAAAGGCGCTTATATGGTAGTGGAAATTCGTAGTAACTCTCGGGTGTTCTTTTTCGTGAATATGAATGAGTTTTAGTTACGTTTACTTTTCTGATTGATTGTGTTGGGAGAATTTGCTGGATTGTTCTGGAAATCTGTAATAGTATAACAGACCGAGTTAAAAAAAAGTATATGTGCACATTGTATGAGAGACCCAGTGTGTCAAAAGTGTTGATGCATTGTAGAGGAGACAGTGTATCAGTGTTGGTGCATTTGTGCATGAATTGTATGGAGATCGCATCGCTGCAATAAAATATTGTAGGAACTGTTACTCCAGAGTGGTCTACAACCTTATGCCACGTGTGAAGAGTTGCAGCTGAGTGAAGTTTCTTTACAAGAATCCTACGCGCGTGCGTCTGGTGTCATTGTATCATACTACGACTACGACTACTACGTAACATTTAGCACCTCGGACGGGACTTCATCAATTGGCTTAGTGGAAAGGGTAGCCGGAGACAACGCAGAGATGGCGACATCGGAAATGGAGACATTCCTGAGACTTGGAAGGAATGTGGACTCAAGGAGCTGAAATCTTTGAGTTTGTTAAGGAGAGAGAAGAAAAGAGACTAGAGGGAAAAAAGGAGAAATAAGAAAAGAAGCTGGAGAGAGAGAAGGAGAAAAAAAAAAAGACTGGGGAGAGATGGAGAAACTGGAGAGAGAAGAAAGAGCGAAAGAGCTTGAAATCAAGAAATTTGAAATTCAGCGAGAAGCGGCAGAGAAACAGCGAGAAGAGGCAGAGGAAAAGCGAAAAGATGCAGAGAAACAGCGAGAAGAGCAGTGAAAAGAGGCAGAGAGACAGCGAGAAGAGGCAGAGAGACAGCGACAACACGAAATGCAGCTCAAGAGAATGGAGTTAGAGGCACAGCACCAGAGGACAACTGAAACAGCAGCCTTAGCAAGCAGAGAGCAAACAGCCCGTGCGCCAAAACTACCACCTATTGTAGAAAATTCAGATAAAATGTACGCTTACCTGGAGCGGTTCGAGCGCGTCGGAAGCAGCAACAATTAGAATCAATAGACTTGGCCATCAAATTGAGCCCAATTCTAACCGGCAAAGCGCTTGATATCTACACCCGCTTGCCAAAAGACGATGCCGATGATTATGCAAAGGGGAGAGCCGCCCTGCTGAGACAGTATGACTTCACTGAAGAGGGTTACAGACGACGCTTCCGGAATTGCAAGCCGGAGGAAGTAGAAACACCCGCCCTATTCATTGAGAGAATCAGGATTTACCTGGAGAAATGGATAGAACCGGCTGGTTTAAACAAGTAGTACCAGGACCTGTGTGACCTCATCATCAAAGAACAAGTCATAAGCGCATGTTATAATGATCTGGCCGCCCACCTTAGGGAAATAAAAAGCACCAGTCCCTGAAGGCCCTTGCAGACTTCGCTCAAAGATACCTGGACGCCCACAACATAACATTCAGGTCCGGTAAACCACAGAGAAAAACCATGACGTCAGAGACACCCCAAAACACATGCCGATGGAGAGACTGATATGTTTTCTTTATGGAAAGAAGGGACACAAGGCGATACGGTGTCCTTCCAAGGATGTTTTCAGAGGCGATAAAATCAGAAGACTCAACCAAAAACGTGGGATAGCAAGCAGAAGTAGTACCACGTCTCAATAAAGAGCCGCCGCTGTACTAGCCAAAGATGTGACGTCATCTAGTGACTTTGAGTCTGGAGAAAGGCGGGCGATACCGGAGCAGACGGAGTCTTTCAGACGAAGTGGTCGCCTTCCAGTTGGCGATGGGGCAAGATTCTTACCAGTTTCCAACATCGTGCTGCCTGAGAGTGGTGGTGTCAGGATTCGTCTGCAATACGACACTGATTGTCATCATCTTGATAGAAGAACTAGTAGCTGAAGACCAGAAGCTACAGAAGTGGACAACCCTCATCCTGGCAGACGGAAATGTGAGAACTATCCCAATTGTCAAGGTCAGTGTCAACACCACGTACTTGACAGGAGAGATGAAGGTGTTATGCGTGAAGCCGAAGTCTACGACCTTATCATCGGAAACGCTGACGGTGCCAAAATCGCAGAGGATCCAGATCCGGAGTGTTGACCTGAAACCTGTGCCGTTACCACGAGACGTCAAGCAAAGAAGTCACCAGACCATCCTCTAAAAGTGGCTGCCAACACGGAAGCAACCGTTGTATACAGGGACAAGCTGGGTGAACTACAGAGAACCGACCCTACGCTTGACAGGTTCCGAGGTTATACCGAGCCCGTGACACGAAAAGGAAAGGAGGTAACCTTCGAGACCAGAAAGGACATCCTGTACCAGGTATTCAACAACAATGGAGACAAGCCTGTCCGTCATGTGGTGCCACCTGCACCATTGAAGATGCAGGTGATGAAACTGGCTCATGATTCCGTCGTAGGAGGACACCTGAGAATCAGCAAGACCCTCGACAGGATCCGAGTAGTCTTCTACTGGCCTGATATGGGGGACGACGTCACCCGATTGTACAGGTCGTATGGTATACGCCAGAAGACATTCTCCAAGGGAAATTTGCCCAAGGTCCCTCTAGATAAAATGCCACTCATCGATATTCCTTTCAAGTGGGCGGCCTTGGATCTGGTGGGACTAATATCTCCTCCAAGTGACGATGGTCATCGCCAACTTCTAAAACTGGTGTATTACGATACAAGATAGCCTGAAGCCATACCACTAAACAAAATAGAAACTCCAACAGTGGCAGAGGCGCTCGTAGACATTTTCTGGAATCCTGAGTGACCTTGGGACCCAGTTCTTCTCCGACTGCATGGAGGAAGTTAATCGCCTGTTGAGCATCCGACACCTCACTACGACCCCGTACCACCCCATGTGTAACGGGCTGTTTGAAAAGTTCAATGGAACATTGAAGACTATGCTGAAGAAACTGTGTGCTGAGCAGCCAAGGTTGTGGCATAGATACATCAATGCCTTGCTCTTCGCATAACGTTAATGTAATGGGTAGACCATCGAAACCGATGATGTCGTCATTGCTGGCCAAGCCAATCCTGGAGCCGCACCTGCGAGGGCAATGGGGGCACTGGAACGTAGCTGTAGGGAGAGTCGACGCTGTGTTTCTGCGAGCTATGGCACTGGTGATCCGTTCACGCCGATTTTGTTTAAAGAGCGTGCAGGCTTTCCTGGTGGCGGCACGCCAGCCAGATCTGTCTTGTGCTTGTGCTTCAAGTTCCTTAACCGGGAAGACGCAGTACTTGAGGCTGTCTTTTAAGCAGTCTTTGAAGCGTTTCTTTGGCCGTCCTTGCTTCCTGTGTCCTTTTGAGAGTGCACCATACAGGAGTTGGCGTGGCATACGAGAGTCATCCATGCGTACGACATGACCTGTCCAGCGAAGTTGTGTCTTTAAGATCAAGGCTTCAACACTCACTAAGCCAGCATTGTCCAGGACTTTCAGGTTTGTCACCTTGTCTTGCCATTTGATGCCCATGAGTGAGCGCAGGGATCTCATGTGGAAACGTTTAAGCTGCTTGAGGTGCTTTCTGTACAGTGTCCATGACTCACAGCCGTAGAGAAGGCTGGGGAGGACTACTGCCTTGTAGACATTGATCTTGGTGGAAAGCTTGACGTTGTTGTTATTCAACACACGAGTGCGCAGACGACCCAGGGCTTGGCTGGCTTTGCTGATGCGAGCTGCGATTTCCTTGTCGATAGTACCGTCACAAGAGATGATGCTCCCAAGGTACCTGAACTGGTCGACAGTCTTCAGCTCAGTGCCTTCGATATACACTTTGGGTGGGGGGGGGGGGGGGCTCTTGTGCCTGGGGCTGGATGGTGCAGGACCACGGTCTTGTTGAGACTGATTGTGAGGCCAAACAGTCGAGAGGCTTCCGAGAACCTGTTGATGATGGTCTGGAGGTCAGACGCCGTGTGCGCCATCAGCGCACAGTCATCGGCAAACAGCGCCTCAAGGATCAGTCTCTCGATGGTCTTGGTCCTGGCATTCAGTCGACGGAGGTCGAAGAGAGAGCCGTCTAGTCTGTACTTCAGGTACACTCCCTTTTCAAGGTCGCGTACTGCATGGGTCAGGACACACGTGAAGAACAGGTTGAACATCACGGGGGCAAGAACACAACCTTGTTTCACACCGTTGGAAATGTCGAAGGGTGCGGATGTGTCGCCGTTTGACTGGACAACTCCTACCATTCCCTCATGGAAGAGGCGGATGATGTTGGTGAACTTCCTGGGGCAGCCGAACTTTGCGAGTATGACCCAGAGCGCTTCTCTGTTCACGGTGTCGAATGCTTTCGTCAGATCTATGAAGACAGCGTAAAGGTCCATGTGCTGTTCAATGCATTTCTCCTGGACCTGTCTCACAGAGAAGACCATGTCGACTGTGCTGCGGCCGGGTCTGAAGCCACACTGAGCCTTTGGGAGTGCTTCCTCAGATACAGAGCTGATCAGGCGGCTGAGGATGACTCTCGCGAGGATCTTGCCAGCAATGGACAAGAGTGAGATCCCTCGGAAATTGGCACAGTCTGCTTTGCTGCCCTTGTTTTTGAACAGGGAGACGATTGTAGCATCTCTAAATTCCTGTGGCATGTTCTTCTCTGCCCAGATGCATGTGAGAATGTGGAGGAAGGCGTCAAGGTCTCAGGTCCAGCTGTTTTGAACAGCTCTGCGGGGATGCCATCCATGCCTGCAGCCTTGCCGGAGCTAGTCTGGTTGATCGCTTTCTTGACCTCGTCCAAGGTAGGCGGGAGGTCAAGGTCATCCAGTGTCGGCTTCTGGGGAATCATGTCCAGGGCCGCGGGGGCGACAGTGGAAGGCGTGTTCAACAGATTTGAGAAGTGATCTCTCCAGCGCCCAGTGATGCTGCCTTTGTTCTTCAGCAAGGTGAAGCCGTCGGAAGAAAAGAGAGGGGTTGTGCTGGGTCTGGCAGGGCCATAGACAGCTTTCATAGCGCTGAAAAACTCCTTGGCGTTGTTGGATTCAGCGAAGTGTTGAAGTTCTTTTGCCTTGCTGTCCCACCATGTGTCCTGCATGTTGCGGAGCTCTCTCTGGGTTTTTCTCTGGAGGTGTTTGAAGCGGTCTTTCTTGGACAAGGAGTTAATGTCGTTCTGCCACTCGATGAAGTCACTGCGCTTTTGCTCCAGTAGCTTGTTGATCTCTTCATTGTTCTCATCGAACCAATCCTGGTGCACCATCTTTGGGTCCAAGCACGTCTTTGGCAGACTCCGCCACCATGCCTTTGAACTGGTCCCACATTTCAATTGGGTTGCCAGTCAACGGTCCATGGGCAGTTAGCAGGTCATCAAGGTGGGACTGAAAGTTTTCCTTGACATCAGGGCGCTTAAGCTTGGCCAGGCTGAATGAAGGTCGGGTGAGCTTCGGCCTCTTCCTGTGTGCTGGTGCAATGTGCAAGTTGAGGACAGACCGCACCAGCCGATGGTCGGTCCAGCACTCGGCTCCTCTCATGGCTCTGGTGATTCTGACATCACGAGTATCCCGCTGGCGGACAATGACATAGTCTATGAGATGCCACTGCTTGGACCTGGGATGCATCCATGTTGTCTTGTACTTACTAGCCAGCCTGAAGAGGGTGTTGGTGATGGCGAGTCCATTCTCAGCGCACAATGTCAGCAGCAGCAGGCCATTGCTGCTCAGCTTGCGCAGCCCGTGTGGGCCCATCACTCCTTCCCAGCAGTCACATTCGCGCCCAACTCGAGCATTAAAGTCACCAAGCACGATGATTTTGTCACTTGCAGGAGTGGACTTCAGGAGGGAGTCGAGGCTCTCATAGAACGCCTCCTTGTCGTTATCGGCGCTGGTGAGTGTCGGAGCAAAGGCACTGATGATAGTGACATGTCGGGTGTGAGAGATGGGGAGACGGAGCTTCATCACTCGTTCGCTGATGCCAGTGGGAAGAGAAGGCAGCTGTCGGATGAGCGTGGTGCGGATGGCGAAGCCAACCCCGTGTATCCTAATCTCGTTCTCAGCTTTGCCCTTCCAGAAAAAGGTGTACCCGCCCTCAGGTTTACAGATCGAGCCTTCGTCAGCAAATCTGTTTTCACTAAGAGCCGCAATGTCGATCTTATATCTCGCCAGCTCTCTGGCTATGAGGGCTGTTCTTCTGTGACCAGCCCTCTTGGCCATTGAACCCTTGATTGGGTTTCCTCCGCCCAGTCGGCCGGTGACAGACTTTGCATGCAAGGACCAGCAAGTCCTGCCTCACCAAGGGATTGAGACCCTCGGTTTCCCCTCACTTGGTTTAGCCAGCCAGTCGAAGCTGTTGCCCGTGGTGTGGCCGCTGCGCATGCTGCAGCTACGTGGAGCCACAAGTGAGAGTTGAGTGTCAAAGTGGGGACCTATACTGGTGGACTACTCTCTAACCTTCGAGAGACGACTTGTCCCCCCTATTATAGGTGAAACCCACTCCTTGAATACTCCAGACCCTTTGAATTACTGTACGGTAGGACTAAATGGGGACCCATGCACATCTTGAAGGAGCTGTGGATTAAGGATATCGACGCGCCTGAGGTGAATATCAGCTACCAGTATGTTTTCGACCTGAGAGAGAAGCTGGTGGATACACTCAGGATGGCTGGAGAAGATTTGGAAAAGGCGCAGAACAAAGGCAAGCATTACCATGACCGTAAAGACAAACCACGACGTTTCCAGCCAGGTGACCAGGCGTTGGTTCGTCTCCGCACCGACAACAACAAGCACCGGATGCAGTGGAAGGGACTGTACGTGTTTGAAACAGTGGTTGGCATCAACGACTAAAGATGAAGACTTACCACGCGAATCTGCTGAAGAAGTACATCGAGAGAGGTCGTCAGGACAAACCACAACAAGCGGCGTCGGTGCGTCTGGCTGCTGACGAGAGACTACACGACAAGTTAGTTAGTTATTTGGGTTTAACGCCGAGCACGCAACTAAGGTCATCTCACGGCGGGGACTAGACGACGAGAACCTGTTCGACCTTAATGAACTCCGCCACAAGAACGGTGTTCAGGATATCCAGTTCGGTCAGAATTAGACTCAGGGACAAAAAGAAGAGATGAGAGTCCTAACTACGGAGTTTAAGCATCGGTTTACGCCTGACCCAGGGACTGCGGACACTATCCAGCATGAAAATAGTCTGACGTCAAACGAGCCGGTTGGCAGCAAGCCGTGTATTTTTCATTGCAACACGAGAGGAGAGCCGAGGAAAGACATCAAGGAGATGCTAGACCTGGGAGTCATCAGGGAGTCCAAGTCGACAGTGGTCATCGTGATGAAATTAGATGGATCCAATTGGGTGTGTGTGGACTATCGTACACTCAATAAGCGGACATTATTCGACCCTGGACCATCAACGCTTGAACTAACTGAACTGTACCCATCTCATGATTTGGCGATGCTCTTGCAGAACTTTGACATTAAGTTACAGTCTATCTAGTGTTCACAGAACTTTCGAGCGGATTACCTGAGCAGAGCAGTTTAAAGTAACATTTCATTGTTCTGGACAGTTAAAGGAACTGTGGGACGATCATTAGGAGCAGTTTATTTGATTTAAGTTTTGATGTGAGATTGTTAGTGTTTATTGTTCTGTGAAGTTTGACACAACCACAACCTTGTTTTGAGATTTGAGAAGAAATTTTGTGAAATTTTGTTTTAAAAAGAGTGGTAATGTTACGTTTGTGGTTGTGTTGTTCTTTGAGAGCATGTGTGTGTTGATCATTGGAATGATCCGATATTTATTTGAATTGGCAGTCACCTTTTAGGTCTGGATTGTTTTGGATAGGTATTGCGTGCCTTTTTGTTAGGATTTATTTTCTTTTGCACAGAGATTTGCGATCGATTTTGGTTGTGAAGCGTAGTTTCGTGACATGAGACTGGAAGGTTGGAGCAGGGTCGCGATCTTTCTAGTGACTCATATATGACGTCAAAGGTTTCGGCGAAATTTCGTAGCATTGTATTAAAGGCGCTTTTATTGAAGTAGAAATTTGTAGGAACTTCTCGGGTGTTCTTTTTCATGAAATTACTTAGTTATGTTTACATTTTCTATGAGAATTTGCTGGATTGTTCTGGGAATCTGTAATAGTATAAAAGACGGAGTTAGGAAGTATGTGTGTACATTGTATGAGAGACGCAGTGTGTCAAGAGAGGTGATGCATTGTAGAGGAGACAGTGTATCAGTGTTGGTGCATTTGTGCATGCATTGTGTAGAGATCGCATCGCTGTAATAACATATTGTTGGAACTGTTACTCCAGAGCAGTTTACAACCTTATGCAACGTGTGACGAGTTGCAGCTGAGTGAAGTTTCCTTACAAGAACCCTACGTGCGTGCGTCTGGTGTGATTGTATTATACTATGACTACGCCTACCACGTACCACCGCTAAATTACGACTCTCTCTCTCTCTCTCTCTCTCTCTCTCTCTCTCTCTCTCTCTCTCTCTGAAAAATGGGTCACGTGCTAATTACTTTATGCGTTGAGAAATAAAGTTTCATTTCATTTCATTCATTTCATTTTATTTCATTTCTCTCTCTCTTAAACAATTAAAACACTACAAAACCTCTACTTCTAGAGAAAGTCTGACAGTGGCGGTGACGTAAAAAGGCAACTCCGTCACCACGCAGACACTCATACAATACTCTAAATATGACGTCATTCTCTCTGTCTCTGTCTCTGTCTCTGTATCTCTCTCTCTCCCTCTCTCTCCCTCTCTCTCCCTCTCTCTCCCTCTCTCTCCCTCCCTCTCCCTCCCTCTCTCTCTCTCCTCCCTCTCTCTCTCTCTCTCTCTCTCTCTCTCTTTCTCTCTCTCTCTCTCTCTCTCTCTCTCTCTCTCTCTCTCTCTCTCTCTCTCTCTCTCTCTCTCTCTCTCTCTCTCTCTCTCTCTCTCTAACATAACTGTAACGCACGCAGACTTGCCCACAGTCGTACGCACAGACTCTCACGCAACAGACGCATACACCGCCACTGACTCAGACGGGCGCATTCATGCGGTAAAACACAACACACGGGCTCCCTTTCTAAAGTAACCTTTATACACTATAAATGAAAAAGAACGACTTAAATGACTATCAACTATGTACACTGTTCTATTATCACACACACACGTATCACAATATCTTTGCCAGGCTAGGTCTTAGTCTCACATTGCCTCCAACCTGTTTGATGTTGTTGCCTGGTTATGTTGGTCCTTCTCACGTCTAGGCGTGAAAGTCCTTCGTCGTACGCTTATTGCCGTCCTGTCTGTTTGGCACGGACGTCCTCGTTCTCGTACGGTACTCAGTTCTCGTTTTGACTCGGGTGTCTTGGTCCCAGTCAGAATCACTCTCAGAAGAGCTGGAGGGATGACCTCACGTAGGTCCCACCTGTGACTCGACGTCTCGGCGTCCGTCTTTTCCACTCTTTACAAGAACTCTGAATAGACAACAAAAGTCCCAAAGTAACACTTGCTAAACACACAACATATTGGATCAATGAGAAACGACACGTAACCTGGCTGATACAAATAACTCACACGTTCATTCACACACACACACGTGCTTCATAAACTATTTTCGTATCACCCCCATATCTATGTCACTATCTTGAAACAGATTATAGCCTAACTGACACTCTTGCTATACCTTACTCTATAACCCTGTAAAAGACTATGCTTACCCAACCACGTACTATCTTCATAGCGGCTTAGTCATACACACTTCATATTCTTTTAGTCATCTAACTCGGTAAACAACTGTACACAAAAACACCGCTTACTTCACCGAATTCTAAACATACTATAACTAAATCAAACCGGAACACCGCTATACAACCACATTAATCTTACCACGCATACTGTCTTTAACTAAACAACTATCAATACTACGTTTATAGAAACATACCTGAAATCTAGGCTTCAGTGTCTTGGAATGCGGGCTAGGTAACTCAAACACAACCGTTCCATACGACAAAACAGCCCCACTCCCGATCCAGACCTCTGACAGTCACAGCTTCCACCTAGAACTCACTAAACAGAACTCACCAAAAATCCCGTGCTAACCATGTCTTAGAAATTCCACGTGCGTCTAGTGCCACACGGAATATCGGCACAAACAAACCGTTAACAAAAACCGTACCGTACTAATCCTACTGTGTGAGCACTATGCACAAGCATAGAGCTTCATCACAATAACATCAACAATAACAAAATGACTGGCACGGTATTCTTGGACCTGAAAAAGCGTTCTATCTGATAAATCATGAAATCTTGATGAGGAAACTTAATCTTTATTTCAACAATAACAGCCCGTCAGCCCTTTCATTCTTTAACTCTTATCTTTCTGCGAGAACACAAGCTGTCTATGCAAATGGTAACTATTCCACAGAGGTTAAGGTAGAGGTTAGTGTTCCTCAGGGTTCGGTTCTGGGCCCATTGTTATTCTGTATCTTTATTAATGATTTACCACTACACATCACATTGCTGAGTGTGACATGTTTGCTGACGATTCGACGCTACATGCATCCGGCAAAACTGTAGCTGACATAACCAACAGCCTCCAGCAGAGCCTACAAGAAGTCTCGGAATGGTGCAGTAGAAATAGAATGATAGACAATCCAGCTAAAACAAAAAGCAAGCTAGTCACAACACGTCAGAAACATCAGCTGCAACCCGCGCCTCTAAACCTCTCATTTTAAGCTGTCACCATAGAGCAAGTACGGCAGCACCGTTTACTAGGGGTAATTGTAGATAACCAACTTAGTTGGCAGCCTCATCTCATACATATCGGAAAGATGATTTCAAAGAAAGTATTTTTACTGTCTAAACTGAATGCGATCATTAATCTGAACACGCGTAAACTATGTTTCAATGGATACATCAAGGCCCACTTTGACTATGCCTCAAAAGTTTGGGATGGCTGCAGCGACGTCCAGTTCAAGAAAATAAATTCGCTATACATTGATTGATTGATTGTACATTGCTTAACGTCCCGACAGCAACAAGGCTTTCTCAGGACGTGCCTGCACTGCTTGTGAAAAAAAAATAATAAACAGAACATTGAATGTATGTCGCCAGCCGGTCAAATACGTTAAATAAACCTAACACATGGGGCTAAATAAAGCTAAGACCATTTAGCAACACACATCCAATATCAAGAGCTACAGGCAGTGCAGACAGTAGGGAGAGTTTTTAAAAGGCAAATACAGGTGAATGGGCAAAGGGTAGACAGAAACACATGCCCCAGAATAGAGAGAAAAACCCACCCTGTGGGGCTGACCAGGGTGACCCTGGGAACTAAAAAATACCTAACCCCACCCAAGTCCCCCAGGGCAGACCCGGGTGGGGGTATTCGCTATACAGGAGAGCAGCCAAACTTATTATTCCTAGCTCATCTCTACCCACTGAGGTGAGGCTCGAGGCAGCTGGACTCCTTCCTCTTGACAAACACTTAGTATTTAACAAGTGCGTACTAGTGCACAAAGCTCTTAACGGTAAGGCCCCCGGCTACTTATCGGAACTCTTTACTCGTACTGAGAAGAGATACAGCCCTCTCGGAGCAACCTGAGCATAAAAAGGCCCCGCATTGATATGTATAAATCCAGTTTGTCTCAGGTGTTTTCCAGTGGAATTCCCTTCCTCTGCATCTACAAAAAGTTAATTCCCTAACTGCATTTAAAGCAAAACTGTACAAACACTTATCCCAGGCAACTTAAATTTAATTATCTCGTGTTGTCTAAACATAATATATTTTAATTTCTTTTATGCAACTATTATTTTGTATCATACCATTTGCGCTCACGAGCTGTTTGTGGGGGTGCTTCCCGTATAGACCTGGTCAAGGGATGCAGTGCCGATGCAGTTTATTCAAACGATGTGCTTACCATGTCATTCGCGTGAAAGTATACTTGTGGCGTGCCCTCCGGGTGGGAGTGTCTAGGGAGGGCTCCCGCAAACGGATATTATGACACGTGCTAAAATATTCGTATGGGTACCTGTGTGTTTTGTTAAATCATTGTTGCTGTTTGTAGTGTTGTTGTAATTCGCATTACTTTCGATGTTGTTTGTGAGTGTAATGTAGCTTTGCTTGTTATTATATGTCAGTAGATGTAGCAAGGACAGATTGGAAGAAAGGCCTGTGCGTCTAATTTCTCAATCCATGATAAAAGAAAGTTTTCGTCAGTCAGTCAGTCAGTCAGAGTTAGTCAGTCTCTCTCTCTCTCTCTCTCTCTCTCTCTCTCTCTCTCTCTCTCTCTCTCTCTCTCTCTCTCTCTCTCTCTCTCTCTCTCTCTCTCTCTCTCTCTCTCTCTCTCTCTCTCTCTCTCTCTCTCTCTCTCTCTCTCTCTCTCTCTCTCTCTCAGTATAAAAAGCAACGAAATCGGGTAAAGACACCGGTTCTTCAGGCGAAGAAATCGCTTTGTGATCGTATGATCAAGGAGAAAAAAGACACATCTTCCCTCTGGCGTGCAGTAAACCTTGTCACCAGAGGTAGTAGTAAGAAATCACCAGTAACCCTTGCCAATCTCAATGCTAATACCTTTAACAACAATTTTCTCTCTGTTGTCGACTCCATAATCCCCTCGGGCACACACCACCACCCCTATACATGCCCCGAGAATTTGCTGAGCTTCTGTGAACAAAAGACAGCTGGCAAACCCCCCTTCTCTATTCCTACATTGGCTGTGCATGAGGTTGGTAAGCTAATAATGTCAATGAAAAGCAAAAAGTCCTCGGGGCCAGATGAAATCAGTTCCAAGACTGTGAAATCCCTTACCAATATCTACAACTTGTGCATTGAGCATAACACGTTTCCGCAAGAATTAAAACAAGCCAAGGTAGTGCCATTACCAAAGTCAAACGACCTGGAAGATGTAAATAACTATGGGCCGATTTCACTTTTGTCAACAATCTCAAAGCCGCTCGAGAGGCATATCCACAAGCACTTGTACAAATATCTAGAGGACAGAGAACTACTTCATGCTTTTCAGTCAGGTTTCCGTTCGAAAAATTCCTGCCATACAGCGCTAACAAGACTAGTAGATACATGGCTGACGTCATTGAATAAATCGGAAAGTACAGAAGCCGTGTTTCTGGACTTTAAAAAAACTTATGACCTAGTAAACCACGAAATCCTGATAAAGAAGGTTGAAAAATATATTTGTGGTTCAAGCACCGTATCATTTTGTTTTTACTCTTACCTAAGCAACCGATATCAACGGGTGTTATTAAACGGTACCTATTCGTCACCAAGCATTGTCAAACATGGAGTGCTTCAGGGCTCTGTCCTTGGGCTCCTACTGTTTTGTTTATTTATTAACGACTTGGTGCTTTATCTCAGCAGCCTTGAGACAATGTGCGACATGTTTTCCGACGACACAACTCTCCACACACCCGCTAAAGACTTAGTTACCATTATTGCACGGTTACAACAGAGTTTGCAAGAAGTTTATGAGTGGTGTGAGACCAACGCTAGGGCACTTAATCTAGTCAAAACAAAAGACATCGTAATTGCTACACGCCAGAAAAATCAACTTAAACCGCTTTCTCTCAGTTTGGCTCTCAATGACAACGTCGTAGAACAGGTCGCGCAGCATAAATTGCTGGGAGTGATTATAAACGATCAACTAAAGTGGCAGCCCCACATAAACACGCCTGTAAAAGTGTCTCTAAGAATCTGTACATGCTGTCTAAGCTTAAATTTATCACTGACGTTGCCACTCGTACAATATTATACAACGCTCATATCAAATCTCACATCGGCTATGCATCAACAGTGTGGGATGGTTCAAGCGAAGTGCACATGAAGAGGCTAAACTCCCTACATCGGAGTGCTCACAAACTAATACTTCCGGCTCCCTATCTCTCAGCTGACGAAAAACTCGTGTCGCTGGACATGCTCCCTCTGAAGCAACACTTTCTTTGCAACAAGGGTGTCTTCATGTTTAAGTTGCATAAACAGTCATGTCCAGCGTACCTTGGCACTTTCTTTTCGGAACGTGTGTCTGACGTTTCTAGATTTGGTCCACAATATCGAGCTCCCCGCCCACGTATTGACATCTTTAAATCAAGCCTGTCTTCTGCAGGAAGCTCATTATGGAATTCTTTACCACTTAACATAAGATGTGCGCAAACCCTGTCGTCCTTCAAGATTAGCATCTTCAAGCACCTCAAGTCATGTTTATAAGACATCCTTGGTCATGTCGGTGCCTCTAGCGCATCCACTGGCTCAACGTTCTCAGCTTTGTGATCAGTCTTTGGACTGCATTTAACGCTGTACACTGCTATAGGCGAGTGGTAGCATTCTGTTTGTACGTGTGTGCACGTGTTTGCGCGGTTGCGTGAGTGCGAACGTATGTGAGTGCGTGTGAATCGTGCATCAGCTTTATTTTGTGTGTGCTATGTTTAGTTATTCGCTCACATTAATGCTATAATAGCTATGACTTCATGCGTGACGCACCTCACCTGCTGTCTCACTCGAGTGACTATTGTTGATCAATATTCACTTATTTGAAGTAGTAGATATTTATTTAAAAGAGAACTTACCTTTATAGACTTTCTGTAGGTAGCTGAGTGCATCCAAAGTGTGACTGAATGTGGCAGGGCAGTCCAGCAAAATGAATGAAAATGTATTGTGTGGATTCCAGTGTGTATCTGGTTCCCAGTCTTCATCAGTCAGGGAGCGTGACCCGATAAACTGTTTATGTTTGACTTCCTGTGTTATTACATCCACAACAGTCCAGCTGACTCATGTCAGGTTCTTGCTCTACTTAGTAAACCTTAGTTACATATGCTACATTTCAAAATGGCGTTTTGTTGCTCTTTATTTGCCCCCTAATATTGTCAGTGGGCAGATGTTCACATCTGCACGGGACATAGACGACCCCGCCCTCCACGAGTCCCCTGCTGCCTTGCAGGACTGGCCGCTTGGCTGCGGAAAGGCTAAGGGAGGAAAACCCTGACATCAAAGCCCCCGTGTCTCCGGGGAAGGTTTTTGAGCCAGAGACTAGGACAAGGACAGTCTGATATAAAACCTACGACCCGAGGACCTCGATGCCACCGTCCTAGCGTGCTAGGCCATGGCAGACGAACCAAGGGTTTAAAGGGTGGGGCCAGTACTGCGCACACTGCACTCCACCAAAAAGCTCCACCGCGCAGGCTTTAGGAAACGCCCACGGACCATGACAACGACCTTTCCAAGTCCTGTAGCGATGGGCAAGGGGCGAAACGGCAGGTGAAAGATGTCACTGGAAGCCGCAGTCTCAAACCTGCATGCAGGCGGTTCAGGATATTGGTCGCCTGATGTTGACCTGGGGATGACAACGTCACTCGGCACACCCTGAACGACCAAGCAGCCTTCTCTAGGGACAGCACTGCTTGCTCCACACGGAGAGGGGCCTAGAAAAGGTGGCCTAACCAAAGCTCATCCCCTCGTAACCCCAGTTGGCTAGCCGCGGTCAACGGGCATCTTCTCCTGCGGTCAGAAAACAAGAAAAAACAATGGATCCACTTTCATGACGACCACGACCGGACTCAACGTAGCATGCTGGAACATCCGAACCATGCTCGACACAGCAGACAGCGGACGCCCTGAACGTCGCTCCGCCCTTATTGCCCATGAATTGCGGAGGTTAAACATCGACATCGCCGCGCTCAGCGAAGTACGCCTCCCGGAGGAAGGCAGCCTCCAAGAACTTGGCGCTGGCTACACCCTCTACTGGTCAGGCAGGCCTGCATCAGAAAGACGGCTCTCAGGCGTGGGCTTCATGGTCAAGACCCCCATTGCGACTAAGTTGGAAAACCTACCAATGGGTCACTCCGACCGCATCATGTCCATGCGCCTCCCACTGAGACACCAGCAATACGTCACCCTTCTCAGTGTGTACTCCCCAACCCTCCTGGCAGAGCCTGCAGAAAAAGACAAGTTCTACTCTGACCTGCGCAGCCTCCTGCAGAGCACCCCCGCAGACGACAAAGTCATCATCCTTGGCGACTTCAACGCCAGAGTGGGCCAAGACTCTGAAGCCTGGAAAGGAGTCCTCGGCAAGCATGGCGTTGGGAACTGCAATGACAATGGCCGCCTGCTGTTGGAGTTCTGTGCAGAACAGCAACTTGTCATCACCAACACTACTTTCCAGCAAAAGGACAGTCGAAAGACCACCTGGATGCATCCTCGCTCCAAGCACTGGCACCTTATCGACTATGTCCTTGTGCGTCAGAGGGACCGCAGTGACGTCCTCCTCACCAGAGTGATGCCCAGTGCAGAGTGCCACACTGACCACCGCCTTGTCCGCTGCAAACTCAGGCTCCACCTCAAGTTGAAACCCAAGAAAAGAGGCCCCCTCAAGAAAAAGCTTGATGTCGCCAGCCTTCAGCGTGATGACAAGAAAGCTGCCCTTCAGACAGATTTACAGCGCATGCTCAAAGACACAGTTGATCCAGCAGACTCCTCCCCTGAAACACTCTGGGAGCAACTGAAAACTGCTATTGTAAAATCTTCTGTGGAAGTCTTGGGCTTTGTTAGAAAGAGGAACAAAGACTGGTTTGACGAAAACGACGTGGAGATCCAGGAACTTCTAGCAAACAAAAGAGCCGCCCACCAGGCCCACCTAGCCCAGCCTTCCTGCCCTGTGAAGAAATCTGCCTTTCGCCTCATCTGCAGCAGTCTCCAGCTCAAGCTTAGAGAGCTCCAGAACGAGTGGTGGTCGAGACTGGCACAGAGGACCCAGCTTTGCGCTGACAACGGTGACTACAGGGGCTTCTATGAAGCACTGAAAGCAGTGTATGGCCCTAGGCACCTGGTACAAAGTCCCCTGCGAAGCGCCGATGGACAGGCACTCCTCACAGATAATACCTCCATCTTGAACCGCTGGTCAGAATACTTTCAGGACCTCTTCGGCGCTGAGCGCACTGTTCAAGAAACAGTCATCCTCCAAATCCCACAGCTCCCACTAAAGGTTGAATTGGACGAACCGCCCACCGCCGAAGAGACCCACACAGCCATCCACCAGCTCAAGAGTGGCAAAGCAGCAGGCATTGACGGAATCCCGCCAGAGATCTGGAAACATGGAGGCCCAGCACTGCACAACAAGCTCCATGACCTCTTTCTCTGCTGCTGGGAGAAAGGAACACTACCAAAGGATCTCCGTGATGCAGTCATCATCACCCTATACAAGAACAAAGGAGAGAAATCTGAATGCTCTAATTATCGTGGAATTACCCTGCTGTCCATTGCCGGGAAAATTCTCGCAAGGCTGCTCCTGAATCGGCTGGTACCTGCCATCGCTGAAGACCACCTCCCAGAGGGCCAGTGTGGCTTCAGAGCCAACAGGAGTACCACCGACATGGTCTTTGTGCTGAGACAGCTTCAGGAGAAGTGCCGCGAGCAGAACAAAGGGCTGTACGTAACGTTTGTCGACCTAACAAAAGCATTCGACACTGTGAGCAGTCAAGGCATGTGGCAGATCCTGGAGCGACTTGGCTGTCCCCCAAAGTTCCTAAGCATGATCGTCCAGCTCCACGAGGACCAGCAAGGCCAGGTTAGACTCAACAGTAACCTCTCAGAACCATTCCCCATTATCAACGGCGTGAAACAGGGCTGCGTGCTGGCACCAACCCTCTTCACCATCTTCTTTAGCATGATGTTGAAGCAGGCCACAGTAGACCTCGACGATGACGATGCAGTGTACATCAGATATCGTCTCGATGGCAGCCTGTTCAACCTCAGACGACTGCAGGCCCACACGAAAACCCTAGACCAACTGATTCGTGAGCTGCTCTTTGCTGATGACGCTGCCCTTGTTGCACACACAGAGAGAGCCTTGCAGCGCATCACATCCTGCTTTGCAGATGCTGCCCAGCTCTTTGGACTCGAGGTCAGTCTGAAAAAGACAGAGGTACTACATCAGCCGGCACCCAAGGTAGAGCATCGCCCTCCCCACATCACCATCGGCGAGTCTGAACTGAAGTCAGTACACCAGTTTACCTACCTTGGCTGCATCATCACGTCAGATGCCAAGCTGGACAAGGAGCTTGACAGCAGGCTGGCAAAAGCGAACAGCGCTTTTGGGCGACTTTTCAAGCGGGTGTGGCACAATCAACAGCTGAAAACGGGCACCAAGATCAGTGTGTACAGAGCTGTCGTCCTCACCACCCTGCTGTACAGTTCCGAGTCCTGGGCCCTCTACCGCAACCAACTACGACTCCTCGAACGCTTTCACCAGCGCTGCCTGCGTACCATCCTGGGCATTCACTGGAGTGACTATGTCACGAACGTCGAGGTCCTTGAACAGGCAGAAACTATGAGCATCGAGGCTTTGTTGCTGCGGACACAGCTTCGCTGGGCGGGGCACGTCTCCAGGATGGAGGATCATCGCCTACCCAAGATCACTCTGTTCGGCGAGCTTGCTACTGGACACCGTGACAGAGGGGCACCAAAGAAGAGATACAAAGACGGTCTCAAGAAGTCACTTAGTGCTTGCCAAATCGACCACCGCCAGTGGTCTTCGCTTGCTGCGGACCGTGACACCTGGCGCTCCACCATCTACAAGGCAGCCGTCTCCTTTGAGGACTCTCGCAGAGCTAACCTTAAGGACAAACGGCTCAGGAGAAAAAACCGAGTTGCCGTAACTCAGAACCCTGACCAGACCTTCCCCTGCAGCCACTGCGGTCGAACCTGCCTGTCCCGGATTGGCCTCCGCAGCCACGAAAATGCCTGCAGACGACGTGGGCAAGCCCTATAGAATCTTCGTTCGCGAAGTCAAGCCAAGAGATTTGTTATGTGCGTTGTATGACTGTGAACTGTATTAAAAAAAAAAATCTATGGAAATTTCACCTCACTGTGGCTCTGGGGGAGAGAGAGAGAGAGAGGGGTGGGGGGTGGGGGGGGGGGGTCGTGTGAGTGTGTGTATGCGTGTTGTGTAGTGTGTGTGTGCATTGGTGTGTGTGTATGTGTGTTTGCGTGTGTTGCAGTATGTGCGTGTGTCTCTGTGTGTATGTGTGTGGTGTACAATGTGTGTGTGTGTGTGATGTAGACAGTCAGTGTTTGTGCCTGTGAGCTTTTATTTACTTTCGTGTGAAACTGTTGTTTTGTTTGTAACAGTGTTCAATGGTATTTCTTAGCTTAATGGTAGTAACGGCAAGTTTGAAAATTGGTCCTGTTACCAAATACTTTTACCGTTATAACATAAAGGTTCATTGTTCATTGTTCTCTCTCTCTCTCTCCCTAAAAACAATTTGTTTTTCGCTTCCTATTTTAAAGACAGGAGCGCGTGATGTTCAATGGATCATACTCTTCAAGTGGAATCAGTAACAAGAAGACTGCCCCATGACTCTGTCCTCTGGCCTCTTCTCTTTTACATATTTATTAATGACCTGCCGCTATATTTAAGTAGTGACAGAACTGCAAGAGACTTGTTTTCCAATGACGCAACAATCCACACCCCCGTTCAATGTCTTGAGACTTTAAATGCTCATTTGCAGGAGCGACGGTGTGGAATTTCCAAAAGGTGTAAAAACAATGCAATGATCCTTAATCCCTTTAAAATCGAATGTATGACGATAGCAACGCGTCAGAAGCATCAGTTAAGCCACTTACGCTCAGCCTGGTAATCCAAGACACCACCATTACAAAAATGCATCGTGTACTTGGAGTTATTGTTGATAACCAGATGAAATGGCAATCTCACATTAATGTTGTCTGTAAAACAGTGTCTAAAAGTTTGTTTATTCTGTTTAAGCTAAACATGTTTATTGATGTAGACTCTCACAAACTATTCTACTGTACAATGCCCATGACAAATCCCGCATCGATTATGCCTCCATGACCTGGGATGTCAGTGGTGACATACACTTGAAGAGTCTAAGCTCCTTGCATCGCAGGGCAGTGAAGCAGATCCTGCCTGATCCAGCCCTTTCAACCGACCAAACATCTGAGAAAAAACAAAACAAAACAAAACAAAACAAAAACAACCTAAAAATGCTTCCTCTTGACAGGCACCATCTGTTTAAAATGTCTAAAATTTGGAATGAAATCCACCCAGATTACTTGTGCAAACACTTTAACAAGGCAGCTTCAGGATATTCAGCATGAAATCATAACTTTATCACACCACCCCCGAGGATGTATTTATTTAAAACCACCATCTCTTTCTCGGACGCCTCTTTTGGGAATAAACTGCCAGAGGACATTACACACATTGTGTGATTTTAGTGAAAGAATGAATTTTAAAGAATATCCTACTTCCGTTCACATTGTTGGCGATCATTACAGGTGCCCTCCATTTTGCATAATACATCTAGTTGAATGATGTTTTATATTAAGTATATTTGTATATTATTAGTTTTGTACCATTAGCAGCATTGTACCTTTGTAGATTAGCAACGGCAAGCGTGAAAAATGGCAGATGTGCTGACTGCTTCTTCCGTTGAGAAATAAAGTTTCATTTCATTTCATTTTACTTCTCTGTCTCTGTCTGTCTGTCTGTCTGTCTGTCTGTCTGTCTGTCTGTCTCTCTCTCTCTCGCTCTCTCTCTCTCTCTCTCTCTCTCTCTCTCTCTCTCTCTCTCTCTCTCTCTCTCTCTCTCTCTCTCTCTCTCTCTCTCTCTCTCTCTATGTGGTCGAATCTAACATTTATCTACAATGCTATAATCCAGCAAGGTACTTTCCCAAGAAGCTGGAAAATAGCTAAAGTCATTCCGCTGCCTAAAACTAAAGACCTCACTGACCCCAACAAATTTAGGCCAATTTCACTTTTATCAACTTTGTCAAAGCCTATAGAAAAACATGTCCACAGGCACCTGAGTCACTTCCTGGAGACACATAACTTGATTTATTCGTTGCAGTAAGGCTTCAGACCCCGCCACTCTTGTCACACGGCTCTGTCTCATCTGACCAATACCTGGCTAACTTCAATAAACAAAGCTGAAATGACCGGTGCGGTATTTTTAGATTTTTCTAAAGCTTTTGACTTAGTCAACCATGAACTGTTGCTACAGAAGCTGTTGGCATACCACATAGACACAGATTCCGCTGCCTTCTTTAAATCTTATCTAAGCAATAGATCTCAGTATGTTTTTGTCAACGGTAAGCGTTCCTCAGAAGGTATCATTAAGCATGGAGTAACCCAAGGGTCTATTTTAGGCCCTCTCTTGTTTTTAATTTTTATTAATGACTTACCTTTGTGTATTTCACAATCAAATGTGCGATGCAATTTGTTTGCAGATGACGCTACTCTCAACGTGTCGTCGGCAAAAATATCTACAATTAATTCTTCTTTGCAACATAGTCTATTAGACGTCTCAAATTGGTGGCGAGACAACTACATGATACTTAACCCATCTAAAACAGAGTGCATGCTAATCACTACACGTCAAAAGCACCAGCTAAACCCACCGCCACTTAGCCTTTCCCTTAACTGTCAGCCGATTAAACAAGTTAAGGAGCGCCGGCTGTTAGGCGTCATTATAGACGATCAACTGACATGGCATGCGCATGTAAACAGTGTGTGCAAAATTGTGTCCAGAAATCTATTTCTCCTTTCAAAACTTATTTACTTTACGAACTCACCAACTAGAAAACTCTTCTTCAGCGCTCACATCCAGTCCCACATTGACTACGCATCTACAGTCTGGGACGGGAGTAGTGATCGTGCTTAAAGAGGCTTAATTCCCTCCACCGGAGGGCAGCCAAGCTAATCCTTCCTAATAGCAGAGACAGCACTGACGAGCGACTTAGGGCACTTGACATGCTTCCGTTACGTAACCTGTTTGTGTTCAATAAGGGCGTGTTAATGTTTAAAGTCCGAAAATCCAAAACCCCGCGGTACGTCTCGAATTTGTTTAAGGATGCTAACACACCATACAAGACATCAAGGAACAAACTGTCAGTACCTAGGCCACGACTCGATATATTCGAAACTAGTCTGTCATACTCAGGGGCCAAACTGTGGAACTCGTTTCCGGCCAATATTACCGAAGCATCTTCATTGTCCACCTTCAAAGCAAGACTATTCCGGCACTTAATTGAGCCGCCGGACAAAGCGCACGCGACTACTGCGTTCTGAATAATGACTGTTATTAAACATGCAGTGTGTGGGCGCGAGTGTATGTGTGTGCGTGCATGTGTGAGGAACAGTGTGTGCGTGCATATTTGTTTATGCTGGTATGTGCGTGCATGTGTGTGTTTGTGTGTGTGTGTGTGTGCGCGCGCGCGCGTGTGTGTTTGTGTGTGTGTGTGTGTGTGCGTGCGTGCATCTTGTGTGCATGTATGTGTGTGTTGGGTTAGTCAGAAGGAAGTAAAACGTCTAGATAATCTTGACGTTTATGCTTACAGTTTTTGCGTTCAATGTACTGAATGTAGTCTTATCAGTGTGCAATGTATACTATATGTGTGTTTATTATGTAGTAGTATTTATTATTTTCTGCGTACAGATGCGGGGAGTAACTGCTCTGTCACCCCTGATACAGCCAGAGAGGGAGAATACGCGCATTTGACCTGCAGATTTTCAGTTGACATCCAGGAGAACACGAAAAACTTTTATGTGCAAATCAGCAACGATTCCGTGTTCAAAATAGATGAAAGTAATGTATTAGTTACGTTTTGCAAAACAAACAAATTAAGTGATATTGTAAAATGATTATGAATAGTTCTTAGATTACTTATTATTAAAAGTAGAGCGACAAAATTAGACCTTTGTTTTATTACAAACTATAAAATCGTTATGCCACGCGAACGAGGAAGTTCACTAATTCAATTTTTGGTACAGTTATATAAAGGTTTAGTGACTTAAACATATGAAGATGGATAATCAGTGATACCCGACAGACTGAGCTCACTCCTGCTTCATTGTGACAGAGCCATTCACTGCTTCAGTATATTGCAGTGTATGCGCTTGTGTGGCCCAACTGGTGATGACTACGTCAAAAAGATTTCGAATGACGTGAAGACGTGAGGTCGGAGGATGTTTGCCGGTAACAGATGGAACTGTGAATGGCAGTGTGGACACAGCTCTGTCGGTTTATGGCATTGCTTTGTGTATTAGCTTGTCTTAAAATTGACATGCTGGCTTTGAACTCATTTAGCCCCGACAAGCAAGGGCAAGAGATTTGAATCCGCTGTAATATTCAAAGGTGATGCCAAAATAGCTTGGCGCCCATAAGCGCCAAGCTACTCTGACATCACTCTTGAAATATAACGGTCGATCTGTCCCCTGAATTGTAATGCAGTCCTCAAAAGACAACTGCATTATTTTTTTTATATTTATTTTATTTTAGTTAACCTTGGGACACAACGCTTTATAGGCAGAGTAGTTGAACGTTGGTTGTAGGGTCAACATGCGCACTGATACAAACGTTTCTTTACGAAACCCAGAACTGCTCCAGAAGGCTCAGGATCAGGCGTCCTCGCAGTAGACCACTGTACTGTGTACGTGTGATAATTTCGGTGGGAAAGAATAGGACAACACAAGAGAGTTATAATTTTCGATAGCCTTTCTGCAGCTCCCTGCACCAGTTTAGTTTAATTCAGTTCGGTCACAATGGGATCTCTGCAATCAGGAAGGCTCATACGTGCTTCACACCAGCCATCAGTATGCTAACACTTTAACCCCATCCATCATCCGCCGGTAACGCTATACGACATTTCCGCAGCTATTTATGTGGGGTATCTTGAATGAGTTAATTCCTATTTTCATACGCAAAAGATTGGCGGCATCTTTATTAACGGTACACCAAGTGTCAAGTTAATTCCTCCGGGGAGATTTTTGTGATGTCAAATATTAGATCTCTTTAGAAAAATAGCAGCTGCTCCGACCAAACAAACGAAAGGGTCATCATATCAGTTCGGAAAGAATAATCGGTTGTTCAAGGTAATTAAGCAGTTTATTGTCGTTTTATTTTCATTGAGACGATGAGCAAAATACTGAGTCATCCTGTATACCGATGGCGATACACATGCTGAAAAAAGGTGAGCATTACGATTACAAGGCCATTTTTTTTTACTCACGAGCGATTTTCAAAAGTGATTCTATCTACTTTGCCATCCGTCATCTGTCCATCGTTTGTTTTCCGTCGCCTGTGTGTCGTCTCTTGTTATCTTGAACGTTGGCATTTTCTAGCCACATTTTTTGGAGACTTTTTAGCCACAATCTTCGAACTTGGCCCAAGGATACTTTGTGATATCAGTTTTAGTGACGTTTCGCAGGTCAAGGTCATAGAGATCGAGATCCAAAGATCAGTCAAAATATTTTGACAAAAGTTGTTTTCCATTTTGAAATATTTTTTTGTTCAACTTCAAACACAAACTTGGTACAGAGGTACCCAATGGTAAGGCCTTTCTATGTTTACTGATTTCTGATATGATTGATCATTTGGGAAGGTCAAGGGTCGCAAGATGTCGGCAAAATTGTGAAAAATGTCAATAATTATTATTGATCATTTTACGAAAGCTTTCGCAAACATTTCAGTCACATTTGGAATAAAGGTAGCTGATAATAAGCGTCAAGGGTCAAAGGGGTTTCTCATGTGTGGAAACAAATGCCACATTAAAAAACAACAACATAGATTTCGAAGGTAGAAAGTCAACTATTTATGGTAAAACACTTACGCTTTTTTATTTAATTGATCTTTGGATATATGTCAAGGTATATTTTAGGCCCTCGCGCTGGGACCATATGGCGTTGAGGCGCGTCCCCTGGGTGGTGGATAGGGGGTCCCTCGCGAGAGGGGTGCACCGAATGAAATAAGGTGCCGTGAACCAACATGGTGTAAGGGAAGGTGACCCCGACAGAAAACCCCTTGTCATCCTAGTAAGGGGGTTGGGCGTGGGGGTAGCTTCCCCACCCTGCAAAAAAGGAAATAGCTACAAAAACGCCGACGAAAAGACAAACAGTAATTCATTTCCTGGACGAGGAAGGTTCTTCTACCAGAAGATTTATGACGTCCTATGGTGAAAGCCGGAAGTCTTCGGAAGCCACAGGACCGAGCCGCCTCTCTCTATCCAGGGATACAACCATGGGCACATGGAAAGTCAAGACCATGTACCAGAGCGGCATGGCCGCCCAGATAGCAGCGGAAATGCAAACGTACAACCTTTCCCTGCTAGGTATCAGTGAAGCCAGATGGACGCAGTCTGGCCAGAAAAGGCTGTTAAGTGGGGAGATGATTCTGTATTCAGGTCATGAAGAGGAGAATGCCCCCCATACAGAAGGAGTAGCATTCATGCTGTCACCAGTGGCACAGAGAGCGCTGATGGGCTGGGAACCTCTTGGGCCAAGAATTATCACAGCAGCCTTTAGAACCAAGAAAACGATCAAGCTGAAAGTCATCCAATGTTATGCGCCCACTAATGACAGTGACGACGAAGAGAAACAAGAGTTCTACGACCGACTCCAGAGTGCCATGGACAAATGTGCGGAGCGAGACATCACCATCGTCATGGGCGATTTTAATGCCAAAATAGGGGAGGACAACACCGGATACCAAGAGGTGATGGGGAGACAGGGACTAGAGGAGATGAGTGAGAACGGGGAGAGGTTTGTAGACTTTTGTGCTCTAAACAGACTTTCATTGGAGGCAGCATCTTCCCACACAGAAGAATACACAAAGCAACGTGGGTCTCACCTGACCATACTACAGAGAAGCAAATAGACCATATCTGCATTAGCAAGAAATTTAGAAGATCCCTTCAAGATGTTCGAGTGAGAAGGGGAGCAGATATCGCCTCAGACCACCATATGCTCACCTTAAGAATAAAGCTCAAGTTAAAGAAAAGCCGCACAGAGACAAGAAGACAGCGCTATAATGTAGGCCTCCTGTGAGAGACTGGAGTGAGAGAAGAGTTCAAACTGGTGCTGTCCAACCGGTTTCAAGCGCTACAGGAGCTAGTAAATGAAGAGGAGGTGGTCACCATTGAGCAGCAGTGGAAGGCAGTTAGAGAGGCGCTGAACTCAACCTGTAAAGACACTGTAGGGTTCAGGAAACACCATCACAAGGACTGGCTGTCGGCACAGACCTTGAAGAAGATAGAAGTGAGGAAGCAGAAGAAAGCAGTTGTCAACAACAGTCGCACGAGAGCAGCCAAAGCAAGGGCACAAGAGAAATACTCAGAAGCCAACCGCGAGGTGAAGAGGAGTATCAGGGCAGACAAGAGGGCAGAGGCAGAAAAGGCAGCAGGCAGCGGCAACATGAAACAGCTCTACGACATTACCAGAAGATTGTCGGGCAAGTATGGCCATATAGAAAGACCAGTAAAAGACAAAGAAGGCAAGCCAATTGCAGACAGAGTAGACCAACTCGACAGATGGGCCGAGTATTTTGAAGAGTTACTGAAAAGACCCAGCCCACCCGACCCCCCCCCCCCCCCCCCAGACATCCACCAGCAGAGACCGACCTACCCATCAGCTGTGACAGACCCAGCCGGGAACAGATCAGAAGAGCAGTGGCATTTTTGAAGAACGGCAAAGCAGCAGGGCCAGATGGCATCCTAGCGGAGTCTCTGAAAGCAGACCTAGAGACAACAGTAGAGATGCTGTACCCAATGTTTGGAAAGATCTGGGAAGAGGAGGTGATGCCGGCTGACTGGAAGGAGGGGTACCTAATCAAGCTTCCCAAGAAAGGTGACCTCAGCAAGTGTTCCAATTACGGAGGAATCACCTTGCTGTCAGTACCAGGAAAGGTCTTCAACAGGATCATCCTGGAGAGAATGAAGAGCTCCGTTGACCTCCAGCTGAGAGACCAGCAAGCAGGATTCAGGAAAAACCGATCATGTACAGACCAGATCGCCACTCTCCGCATCATCGTGGAACAGTCTCTGGAGTGGAGCTCCCCTCTGTACGTCAACTTTGTGGATTACGAGAAAGCATTTGACATCGTGGACCGAGAGACTCTGTGGAAACTCCTACGACACTACGGTGTACCCACAAAGCTCGTACGCCTCATCAAGAGCAGCTACTATGGCATGACATGTCGCGTGATCCACGAAGGGCAGTTCACCAGGGAGCTCCAGGTCAGAACCGGTGTCAGGCAGGGGTGTCTGCTGTCTCCGTTCTTTTCCTACTGGCCATAGACTGAGTCATGTAGAGGACCACAGAGCAGAGAAGAAGCGGAATACAGTGGACACTGTGGACACAGCTTGACGACCTCGATTTTGCAGACGACTTGGCATTACTGTCCCACACTCATCAACAAATGCAGGACAAGACCACGAGGCCTGCTGACATCTCGTCTCAAGTGGGCCTCACCATCCACAAACAGAAAACAAAGACAATGAAGCTGAACGCAACCAGGGAAGAACCAGTCTTGCTTGCTGGCACCCCGTTGGAGGAGGTGGAGTCCTCCACCTATCTCGGGAGCATCGATGACAAAAAAGGCGGCACTGATGCAGATGTCAGAGCACGAATCAGTAAAGCCAGAGCAGCCTTTCTCCAGTTGAAAAAAAGTGTGGAGTTCCAGAGAGCTGTCACAACACACCAAAGTCCGGATTTTCAACTCCAACGTAAAAGCAGTTCTCCTATATGGTGCAGAGACTTGGAGATTGACAAAAACCACTGTCAACAGAGTACAGATTTTCATAAACAGTTGCCTTAGAAGAATTTTGAAAATCCACTGGCCAGAGAAGATCAGCAACGTCAGACTCTGGGAGAGAACAGAGCAGATAACAGCAGAGAATGAAATTGGACGAAGAAGATGGGGATGGATTAGTCGCAGTCTGAGAAAGCCAGCTTCCAGTATCACTAGGCAGGCATTGTCATGGAACCCCCAGGGAAAGAGGAAAAGAGGTAGGCCGAGAAACTCCTGGCGTCGAGACCTCCAAGCAGACATCAAGAGAATGGGAACCATCTGGAGTAAAATCGAAGGAGACGCACAGGACAGGAGTCGCTGGAGGTCTCTCGTCGACGCCTATACCCGGGTAGGGGTGACAGGCGTAAGTAAGTAAGTATATTTTAGGCACGAGAGATTTGAAATTCTTATTTTTCCTTCTCTTGCAGAGGTGGTGGTCGACTGCGGATGGCCCAAGCAATCACCCTTTCCTGCTTGTACAATCTCGGACGGATACTCTGAACCCATTATAGCAGGTCACACCGTCACAATAAACATTATGAATGCTAATGAACGGCACGCAGGTCACTACAAGTGTTTTGTGGTGAATCCAGACACACAATCCACCCCGGACAGCTGTGTGTTCACAGTCGGTAAGCCCTTAGTTTGTCGTTTTTTGTTTTATACAACTATATGGTCTTGACACTTTGCAGTTTGAATATTGTTTAACTCATTCACTGCGAGTAAACTCGATATATATGGACGAGCAAAAGAAATGCGACATTTTGGGAATCATCAGAAACACTTTACTGTTAAGGATGTTTCCAAAAATATCGCAGTTATTTTGCTCGTTATTGTGTATAAAGTGTTTCCTATGATCCCATAGTATATTGTTTTATAACCGCCAGGTGACCGTTCTGAGTGAGGTACTCTTACACGATGTTGCAGGCTGGAGGCATACATACTCATGTGCTCCGAGTTGCATTTGGATGTGTTCAATTTTCCTTTATATGAATTGGTTAAATAATTTTAAAAGAATGCATGATGTCCAGAGTCACACAAAAAACACGTATTCAAATGAGTTTAAAATGATTTACACTAAAATTATAAAGAATATCCCAACAAAGAAAGACAAAGTTTAGATGCGAATTCTTTTATAAGGTAAGGTCTCTCTCTCTCTCTCTCTCTCTCTCTCTCTCTCTCTCTCTCTCTCTCTCTCTCTCTCTCTCTCTCTCTCTCTCTGTCTCTGTATATATATATATATATATATATATCTATATATATATATATATATATATATATATATATATGTATATATATATATATATATATATATATATATATATATATATATATATATATATATATATATATATATATATATATATATATATATATATATATATATATATATATATATATATATATATATATAAGCATTTTGCTTCATGTAGTGCCGATAACAGGCAGATGTGATTACGTGACCCGAATCAAAAAGTGCCAGTCGAAGGACGAGGACATTTGATTCAAGTTAAGTAATAACGTCTGTCTGTTTTTTGGCACTCTATCAAGCAAAGTGTTGCTCAGTATAATGTATGTACCCAGTCAATATTTTTTTTACAAAAGTCCTTCTGTTTACTTGACTTTGGTATTAATTTCAGCCCACTTAATCAAATTTCAAACATAAAAACGAATTAAATTTCCAAAACGTCAGTAGCTCGCTCTTACCAGTTCGCTCTATTTGAGGCCAGTGAACAAAATGACTTTTACCCTCACACATGACCAAGCAAAAATGCTGCTGAAAGCTCTTCTAGTGGTCAAAAGTTGGCTTATTATACATCATATTAAAGTGCATTGAGTCAGCTTTCAGTCAGGATAAGTAAAAGTCTGTACTTAACGTAGTTTAGAAGTTGTTGTTTATTTAGCGACGAAGAAAAAATGGTGTCCGGTTTCCAAAAACAGTTTTCACGAAAGTCACTAAGAAGAATTTTTTTTTGTTTCTTGCCCCTTTGTTTAAAATGTGAATCCAGTGTGTGGACAAATCATTTCTACACATTTTTGTGAAGTTTCAAGAAAATGTGTTTGAATTTGTAAGAGTTACGCAACATAATCTACACCGGTCAAGGGCAGGAAAAAGTGGGCGTGTCAACACCTGGCATGACTGAGACAACAAACATGTGCTTCTCTGAAAATCTCTGACTTGCTGAAAATATCACTGAGGCAATACACAGCAAGTAATAAAACTTGTTTATGTACTTCATAAAGTTTCACGATTCTGAACCAGACAATAGGTAAACAAAGACTCACATGGATAGCACATGGTCAAACCAAAATAGAAAGTGTCACAATGACCTGCGATGGTTTTCTTTCGTTTTTTCCACATCGCTGGTTCTGGAATCATGTTCAGTGGCCTGGTTGCTGGAAGATTCCCCTTCAGTGAGATACTCTTCACTTTCGGACTCAGATGAACTCATTTTGACGGAATATTCTCAGAGAGAAATCGCAAGCAGTGAAAATAACGCAGTAGGGAAAGCAAGATGGTGGACGTAGTGACTCGATCGATAACAAAGGTCACGAACAAACTCAAAATTAATATTTTTTTTCATTCTATCATATGAAAGTGACTTTCTAATGTCAATAAGTTATTACAATAATACTGAGAGTAAAAATTAATTGGTTTTAATTCAGTAAACACGATGGAATTTTCCATGGGCGTGGCTTCGTATGTATACATACGATGGCCAAGGGAGCGAACTGGTAAGAGTTAGAGTATAGAGTAGCAGGACAGTTTGGAAGATAGGCATTGCTATGCCTAAAACTTTTTATCCTGAATAAAAACGTTTTATCACCATCATCATCATGTCTCTCTTAGCCTGTAGAGCAAGTCAGTGAACAACGCGCGCTTGGAATCAACTTACATGACAAGCTGTGCTGGCAAGGCCACTAAACTCTGTAAAATAGTGTCAAAAATGTAATCCTCCTGTCGAAATTGAGACATTTCACTGATGTGTTAACAAATTTAGCCACATTTGGATTGCCTCTTCTATTTGGGGCGGTAGTAGCGATGCTAATTTAAAAGGTCTCAACTCGCTCCATAAAAGAGCTATTAAACTATTTATTTTCAGACCCTCGGAAGTCATTAGTATTCACAACAAGTTCAAGCTGTTAGACATTTTGCCACTTGAAAAAGAGCTTACGTATAAAAAGTTGGTGCTCATGCGCAAAACCACCCTCTCAGAAAAACCAGCCAATCTCAATAGTTTGTTCCACTTTGCTAATACGAGGTCTAGTCGAACATCAGGGAGCGATCTTGTAGTAAGGTTGCCTCGGCTGGACTTTTATAGGTCATCATTGTCCTATTCTGGTGCAAAGTTATGGAATTATATTCATGCGGATGTTAGAGCCGCACCATCGCTTAAAACACAACAAGACCAAGCTGCTAAAACATCTAGGGAAAACTTAATAGTTCTTTTTTATTTATATATGTAGTTTGCCATACCTTGTGCGGAATTTCACGAATAGTCTGCATTTTCTTGTAACATTTATGAACGCGTGTAATATAAACTCCAGCAACAGGCATTATGTAATATCCAGGACCCCATTGACTGGGCTGGCCAGAGGGGATGCCGTCGGTAGACACATTTAAGACATAAACGCTCGCGCCGCGTCGCAGTGCTGCAGTTTCTTCTCGTCCGCCGACGCGCGCGATGGTTGTGGGGTCACTGTAAGATTACGCTTACTGCAGATTATAGCAGCTGGCTGCGCGCGGTTTTGGAGCGGGGAGGCTGTCGCATTGTAGGTCATGTTAGGTCAGGCAGTAAGAGGACAGGTGTTTTTAAAAACATCTTCTGCATTCTTTGGCATTTTGCTTAAAATCTCTTGAGAGGTGAGTAGAAACATGTTTGGTGCTTTGATTCATACCAGCCTTGGCTTAACCAGCGGGCACTTTTTGTCCTAGTTTGAGTTGCCAAGCGGATGGTGATTTGAGGTGTGTACCAGTTTTGGATGCGCTTGGATGTAGGGCTGGTACAAAATCATGTTGATAGCCAGGAAATGAGACTGATGATGTCCTTACTTTATTTGTTTTTTATTTTTTATTTTGTGCATGTCAAATGTGCAGCAAGTGGGCGGTAGTATTGTTTAGGGGATTGAAAAAATAGGGGATGACTAAAACAGACTAAGGCAGGTCATTTTAACAAGTGGGACTGCAGGGGAGGCCTAATTTTGTGCTTTGGCTTGTCAGAGGCACCACGTGCCATATGTGACATAGACCAGAACCTGGTTTAATGTAACAATATCATTGAGTTTAGATTTTTTTGCGGTTAAAAACTCAGAAAATTATGAAAAACTTGAAATTTGGCCCAAAAATTCCTTTGCTTGCAGTTTTATGGGCGTTTTTGCATGTTTTGCGTCAAAACAATCTATTTACCTGCTTGGTCGGCCATGTTTAGTGTGTTTTTTTCATTTATTTGTTGTCTTACATGTAGTCACGAGTCTGACCTTGACGTTGAGCTGTGACCTTTGACCTTGACCTTGAAAGGGGTGAGGTTTGGGGCGTTCAGTTTGCTAAATACATTTTTTTTTTAAATGCACTCATTCAGTTATTGAAGTTGTGGGGTGGGGTGGGTGGTGGTGGTGGTGGAGTGGGGGGTGGTGGGGGGGGGCGTGAGGGGGGCAAGGTCAAAGGTTAAG
>BTPG01000003.1:63511283-63536283 GCA_036245525.1 Semisulcospira habei | reverse complement strand
AGTTATTTGCGATCATTGTTTCCATCCTTGAGAAATAAATAATCATTCATTGATTCATTCTTTCATTTATTCATTCATTCATTCATTCATTCATTCATTCATTCATTCATTCATTCATTCATTCATTCATTCATTCAGCTTTTAAATAAACCTCAGGGCAAACTTGAAGGAAACGTAGATAATATGTCCAAAAGAGCCACGCCAAAGATTTCTTTTTTAACGCATTGTTGTGGTCCTCCGTTTTGCACTTGTTAGTTTTATATATCTCTCTTTACCGTTGTGTTTTGCCTGTTCACTAAATTCCTACACAAGAGAAGCTGTATCATAAGCGTGCAGTCGCTGTCTAGTTTGAAACACTCACTTTATATCGCACCCCCCCCCCCACCCCCTCCATCAAGAACCTGTCAATTGATGTGTGTAATCTTCATCGACTTTGGAACTTATATCGGAATGTAACACAAGTGACCTGTGGGTGTAGCCGCTTGTTTGTGCTGTTAACATGTTGCTTCTTTAATGTTGCTTTTAGTGTTGTAGTTTAGCAAGGACAAACACGAAAAGAGGCATGTGCGCTTATTGTTTCCATCCTTCCGAAATAAAGTATCATTCATTCATTCATTCATTCATTCATTCATTCATTCTCTCTCTCTCTCTCTCTCTCTCTCTCTCTCTCTCTCTCTCTCTCTCTCTCTCTCTCTCTCTCTCTCTCTCTCTCTCTCTCTCTCTCTCTCTCTCTCTCTCGCTCTCTCTCTTCGCCTAGTGCGAGTAAGTCGCATAGTCACATCGCTCCGTCTTCAGTGATAATTGTGTTGACAGTGTTTGGTTGTGTTGTGAGATTTTTGCCTCAGTGATTGTGATAGTGTCTTCTATTGGACTGCGATTTTTCGTTTGTGTGTAATTCATTTTCCGAGAGTTATTAACGTTTCTTTTTTCTTTCATCACTGTTCTGTTGGATGTTCGAACCATGGAACATGGACTCTTGTCTTTATTTTTGTGTCGTTTGGCGCCAGCGACCTGGCGTGCCTACAGTCGAAAGCAGTCAGCCTCAGTCCAGTCTCGCGTTTGCGCTGCCGTGAACCTATACATAGATCATCGTGGTGCCCGCAGATGCGAGGATGCGAAAGCTCATGAGAATCCTGGCTGCGCGAGCTGATTTAGTGATTGCTTCCATCGTGTATTAGACGTGTTGACAGCAATTATAAACGGACCGGGCTGCTGGAAAAACGGGCGAGCTCAAATTCCAGCTAATAAAAATGATTTGGCATTTCGGAGTTAGAACTACGTGTGGAATGTAGACGCTAGCCCCAGTGGCTGATACTCGCTGCCGTCACTTGAGCGGAGCAGCGAGCTGTCTCTCTCTCTCTCTCTCTCTTAGCATGGCCGCCGCGAGGCTGGCATCAGCTGTGTAATCCGCCAGCCACACCCACCCTCCACCATGGGCCCCACCACCCGCGCCAACCACGCCAGATAGCCGTTGACTTGGAGCATATTAAACACATCAGAGATCCTGCGCAAGACATATTCGAAACGACCCAAAACAAACTACCACTTTGGAGATGTGTCATCTACATGCGGTACGTTCAAGAGGCTCCCGCTCTGATTTCCCACCAATGGACGGACTCAAATAAAAATCTTGAAATCATTACAGTGCCAGTCCCTTCACGCATCCCTTCTCCACCTGAACTTTTCAAATCATTTCTTCAACTGAAGCATGGAAATCGCTCTCTCATCACCATTACACTCTATCACACCACCGGCAGAGTTCTTGTACAGGGAAACGTGTGTCCTGTATGGGTGAGCGAGGAATTTGACAAGTTGAAGGCATTAGTAAGCGCAATGAGCAGTGAGACACTTGAACTTTGCCCCCCCCCCCCCCCCACCTCTGAACCTGAGGAATCCCATATACTCTCCACCCCACTACCCACCCCCGTGCACACCTTCCCCACCCCGTCTCCACTTCTCGCCATCCTACCCCTTCACCCAATCAACAGGACAGCGCGATCGGTGTCAGCTCTGCCGCGGTTTTTGATGGGCAGGCCGCTGTGGCTGTCGAAGGTAGATCATCCATCTCGACGCCCCCTAACACCACCGACCTTAATCCCTTAGGTGACCACCAAGATGTATCTGATCGACATGAGCTGCCCCTAAACCACTCCCTAATAACATCGGAGTCCTTGTTTCCATGCGCGGACGGATTGTCAGTTGTGGTCAGTGAAGCGAAGCAACAGCCAAGCATTGTTATGGCACACTCCCTAGCCGTGACTCTCCCTGTCTAGTGTCCGGAGGCAACGAGGAGATTAGCAAGTCGTTGGCCAGTTCGATGGACGAGGTTAATTATGAAATGACGTCACTCCAGAGACTGTGCACACCTCGACCCAATGTTCCCCTCAGTGTTGTGACTGTTGTACTGTGCCAGTGGTAGGAACCCCTTGTTTTGCTAGTGTGACTGCCATGATAACAGACATGAAACTGCAGTTCGAAAACCAGCAAAGGGAGTTACGTGAGAACCTCAAGGCGGAAATCGACGCCCTCAAAAAAGAAAATAGCGATTTGCAAAGACAAGTTTCTAGACTCACCACCAAAATGGGAAAAGTCGACGCTGTTGAGAGCCGCCAGAAATAACTAATAGCTAGACAGAAACAGGGTATCACACAGTCCACCCGCTGGTGACTCCATCCCTCCCTTCAAAAACACGACTCCTCTCTCAGCCGCCTCCTGCACTCGCCCTATCGTCATGAAAAAGCAGCTTACCCCTGTTGACTCCACTAAGCATCCTGTTACGTCCAGTCAGGAGACGTTTGTTGTTTCTTGATTTTTAACGTCTCTCGCCACAACGAGGTGATTGGAGACAGGTAGATTATTATGATTATAGGATAAAACATAGTTCATAATTATAATATAATATAATTTATCAAAAAAAAAAAAAAAAAAAAAAAAAAAAAAAAAAAAAAAAAAAAAAAAAAAAAAAAAAAATGGTATGTGGTGTTTTTATGATTTCGCTGTTACAATCATTGTGTCTGCAAGGAGTGTGGGTTGGTGCATATGCGGCCAACAAAGACTACGCACAGTTATAACAGAATTTTAGCATAGGGCGTCGTTGTTTGCCATCTTAGATGGGACGTACCCATCTCTGTTGTTTATATGTAAGTCGATAGTGTTGAGGAGTGGATGGCTTTCGCCAGCTCCACGGCCAGAGAATGATCAGATAGGAGTTGGAAGAGGTTTCTGATGTCGCGAGCCTGACATGATTGTCTAACTCTGGAGAGCTGTGGAGGAGGCATGCGGCATAGTAGCAGAGAGTGCTCTAGGCCGGCTGTCTCCCCGCAGTGACATAGGGTCTGGGTGAATTTCAGCTTCCAGGATCTCGTTCTGAGCCTATGGATGATCTCCGTTTGAGATCTAGGGAGTTTAGGGATAAAGGGGGAAGGATCTGCGAAGCATCGCTTTTCTTTCACGGCACACAGTTCTCGCTTCTCCCTTTTCCAGCAGTTTTGGATGAGATTGCAGTATTTGGAGTTTAGTTCAGAGGTAGAGAGGAGGATGCGAAGTTGCTGAGTTGGGGGAACGTTGAGAGCACCGACTCTGGCAGCGCTATCCGCCAGTTCGTTGCCTCTAATCCCTACGTGACTTGGGACCCAGTGGAAATCCAACTGAGTTCCTTGTCTTATGATGGCGTTTGAGAGTGAGAGGATTTCCTGCAGGAGGTCGGGTCGGGATCGAGACCGAGAGGAGCGAATGGCCTTAAGGACAGCTTGCGAGTCCACACAGACCACAACTCTGAGCGGAGTGCGGGGATAAAAAATAAGAAACTGAAGTGCGGAGATGATAGCGGTCATTTCAGCCGAAAAGACGCAGAAGCCTAGTCCAAGATAGAAGCTTTTGCTTGTATTGAGGGAGGGTATGGAGAAGCCGGCCCCGGCCCGTCCATCCTCCAGCACGGAACCATCAGTATAGATTTGGAGATGATGTTGGTATTTATTTAACGACTCCCGGACCCGAGCCGCAAGCAAGTGGGGGTTAGAGGTCTTGCTGGTGCTATGGTCCTCAATGCTGACTTTGGCGGCCTCAAGAAGCCAAGGTGGCTGTAGAGGGACTGGTTTTGGAGCGACTTCCCCAAAGACTGTATCTGGGGAATCAGCAATGTCACTGGTGTAGCTCGTTATGGATTCAAGCGTGTGGTTTTTCCTGCTAACTTTGAATTTGTCCCATTTCTTGTCTTTTACAAGGAAATGGGTGGCTGAGTTTGGGACGGTAAAGGTTCTGCTGACAAATTTGGACACTTGCAGCTTCCTGTGGTGAGCCAAGGGCAAGATCCCAGCCTCTGCATAGGCTGCACGTGTTTCGCAGTGAACCGGGACACCAAGCGCTAATTTGACCGCCTGGGAATCGATGGAGGTAAGCTTTGAGAGAAGCGATTGTGGGGCAGCGAAGTAGCACTCCTGACCATAGGAGAGCCTGGAGCGGACCAGGGCTTGGCAGAGATGGAGGAGGGTCTTTGTGTCTTGACCCCACGACTGCTTCCTTATTATTCTTATTAGGTTCAGAGCACTCTGGGCTTTTTTGATGAGGTAGTTTATGTGCGCATTCCAGCTTAAGTTCGGAGTGAAGATGACCCCCAGGAATTTTACCTGAGAACACGGCACTAGTTGCACACTTTCAAGGGAGTATGTTGGTTTGTAAATGTCTTGATTTTTGGTGAAGAATATAAGTTGGGTTTTCTCCGTGGCCAAGACAAAGCCGTTAATAGACATGTACTCTTGGGTTCTGTCAAGCACCTTTTGATAGAATTTCGACGCCTCTCGTTTTCTCTGCTCAGAGAAGCTTTTTAGAATCTTGGAGGATTGCCAGATCACCAAGTCGTCAGCGTATTGTGTAATATACATTGATGTCAATTCTTTTGGGTTGTTTTTGCCAGTCAACTTCAGGAAGGAAGGGAGGTCATACAGCATTATGTTGTAGAGTATTGGGGCAATCACAGTGCCCTGGGGAACGCCGCAGTCCACGGTCTGTGGGGCTGACAGACACTTTCCCACCCTGACTGAGAAAGTTCTGCCATGGAGAAAACTACGGACATACGAATAGATGCGCCCCGAGAGGCCGATTTGTTTCAGTTTCAACAGCAGCCTTCTGTGCCAGACAGAGTCAAAAGCTCTGCGGACATCGAAGAAAGTAGCTGTAATGCACTTCTTCTTCTTGAGGACTGTCTTCACGTGGGAAGTGAGAGATGCTAAATGGTCCGTAACTGAGCGAGCTTTTCTGAATCCTGCCTGACAGTCTGGAAGGATGTTTCTGGATTCCACAAAATATTCCAGTCTACTCTTTACGATTCTTTCGTAGATTTTACTAAGATGAGAGGTGAGAGAAATGGGTCTGTAACTGCTTGTGAGTTTTTTGGGTTTGCCTGGTTTTGGCACTGGTATTACAGTACTCTGTTTCCACGACGTTGGGAGCTCTCCGCTCTCCCAGCAGGTTTGGAAAAGACCAAGAATGATGTGTAAAAACTTCTCGGGGAAATTGCTAATCATGTGATATGAAATGTCATCGGGACCAACAGAAACGTTCGGGGATGATACAGATGAGATTGCTTCCTTCAGTTCTTTGAGGGTAATGGGGTGGTTCATAGACAAGGTGTTGTCAGGGAACGGATCGCTATATTCCGCCCTACCTTCTTCCCGAGTTCTAGACGAGCGGGCGGTTTCAGGAAGGGAGGAGGATTGGCTAACCGACGCAAAAACCCGAGCGAAAGCCTCAGCTTTATCTGCATCGTCAAATGTTGTGACGCCGTCCACATCTACTGGGGGATCGGGCAGGTTATATACATTTTTGAGGATCTTTATGCTTTTCCATGCTTTTGAGAGATCTGTATGCGAGTGTATCTGAGAAGACATAGAGCTTGAGAAGAACGCCTTTTTGGCCTTAGCTGTAGCTCTATTACATGCTATTTTAGCCCTTTTCATCATTGTGTGGTTTTCTTCTGATCTAACCTTTGTCCATATTTTATACGTTTTTCTTTTGTCTTTCTTTGCTTTCTCACATTCTTCATTCCACCAAGGATTGTTGGGCCTGGTGTCTTTATTTCTGTTTCTTCCTGTTTTGGGAATAGCCGTATCCGCTGCACTAAGTATATGTTTGGTGACATTGGCGCAGTAGACATCTACATCTTCGGATTTTAGCTTGTCGGACTGAAACTCTAAGAGGGCCCCGAATTTCGACCAATTTGCTTTCTTATAATTATAGGTAAGTTCTAGAGAGCTTGACTGAGAGCGAAAATTCACGTGAACAGCAATTGAGATGGGTAGGTGGTCGCTACCGAGGGTGTCCTCTCCGACCTCCCAGTCAACCATAGGAAACAGACCAGGAGATACTAGGGACAAGTCTATAGCAGAAGGAAGGTGGTCTGATCTATCAGGCACTCTAGTAGTGACACCACTGTTTAAAAGACACAGATCAGATTCCATGATTTGGTCTGCCAGGAAGGCTTTTTGGTTACTCGTAGCAGACTCACATACAAGGTTGTCCCAGAGGGAATGTCTGGCATTGAAGTCCCCTACAACAAGCCACTCGGCCTGTGCGTCTGAGACTTGCACTATCCACTCAGTGTCGGGCGGGTGGGGGGATTTAGGAATATATGTATTAAGGATGTTTATATGTAGACCGTTCGCAGAGCGAATAGCTATTGCACAATGATAGACTGTGTCCAAGGATGGTGGGACGGGAGAGGGGATTGGGTGGTATGTAACATCAGTCTTAACATATGTTGCCGTATGTATTTTCGTTGTTCCTGTGGTTTTGTTTACTACAGGAGGGTAGTAGTAACCTTGTAGTTTGGGGAGTTTTTTAAATGTACAGTTTGGTGACTGTAGGCAGAGCACCTGAAATTTATTCTCATACAAGTGCTGAATTAGATAGTCCAAGTTTTGGCCCAGACTACGGGCGTTCCATTGCAACACCTTAAGTTGACTATCCATTTTGACAGGGGCTTAATTAGTACAAATTAATAGGGAAAATCTAAGTTTGTTTGTTTTTATAATCGACCAAGCACACCGAGATGGCCTAGGATTTTGAACAGGTCTAGAAGCCCCTCCCGCATCAGTTTGCGATCGGGGGTGTGGGCTTGGTATTTTAGATAGAGCCAGTCGGAGAACAATCCAAATACGGCCGAGGGGTTTCCTTCTTCCAGGGCTCTGACCAGTGACTTCAAGAGGTTTTTGATGAAGGTATGCTGGTCAAGGGAACTCCAGTCATCAGAGCCCTCCATTGCCAAATCGAAAGATCCTTCACTGCCTGCGTCAATGTCGTTACTATCGGATTGAATGAACGGGGTAGGGGGAGATTCATTCTGCACATTCTGGGCCTCACTCTGCTCGACTATGTTCTCCGGATCGCTTTTTCCAGACTTTGAGGAATGGGAGGCACTTGTGAGGGACTGTTGAGCAGACTCTTTTTTCTTGTTTTTACCTCTTTTACGAGTTTTCTTGAGACGGAGGTTTTCATGTTTATTATGACTTTCGCTACTTTTGGCGGCTGCCTGCTGTTGCTCTAGAGCAGACCGAGGTTCTATGTCAGGCAAGATTGTCTCCGTTACTGATGGGGATTCGGCAATTTCAGGGCGGTTAGATTTTGCTGAGTCATGTTTTTGGTGTTCTGAGAGCTTGGGTGGATGGGCGGGGCGGGCGGGGGCCGGCCTGCCCGGAGCAGTGATCACTGGAGGCCCCCAGAACTGCTTGTCGTACTGGGGGCTGAAGGGGGAGGCCTCGTTAACCTCCTGTCCAACCTTAGCACGCCTCAGAGCTTCTGAAAAGGGAATGTACGTTTTTGACCTGATTTCATTTGCTCTTTTATGAAGAGTGTACTCCGGACACTTAGCATAGGCGGGGCTATGGTCCCCACCGCAGTTTACGCAATTTCTTGAGTTCTTACAGTTAGCACGCTCATGATCAGGCTGTGAACACTGTGAACAACTTGACTTTTTCGCACGACATTGACCCTTGGTGTGCCCCAGGCGCTGGCATCTAGTGCATCTGCGCACGGGCGCAGAGAAAGGCACTACGTCAACATAAGCGCCTACTAGATGTACTCTCTGTGGCAGGGTGGCTAATTTGAAGGTGACCTTTACAGCTTTGGTAGAATCGCCTTTCTTGTTCTTCAGACGCTCCACAGAGGACGCGTTGCCGAGTGATTGTCTCACTCTCTGCAGCTCGCCCTCTCCGAGCGGTATGCCGTAAATGACTCCTACTGTAGTAGGTTGGGGTATGGAGCACCTCACCTTTGCCCCACCCAGTTCTCTCTGAATGCTAAGTTTGTGTTGGATAGTAGCGTTTTTACAGTGAGCAATGTAGTGCCCCGAATTTAACCTTTCCATGATGAGTTCGTCCTGCTTTACTGCCCCAGCAGCACGTCGGACAGGGTCAAACCATGGATGAAAGAAAGACAGTTTCGTTGAGCCAGTGCCCAGATCAACTATTTTGACCGGGAACTGTGCAAAAGTACGTTGGGGTTTAATTCGAGGTTGCGCGTAGTTTGCATCATGGGCAGGTTTAAAAGCAGCTTTGTTCTTTCTAACGAACGCCGCTCGGGCTTTACACGTATGGCCGGCGTGATCAAAGCCTTCATTGTCAATAGCACTAGCGAGTTGACCATTGCAGCTGACGTCTTCAGCGCCATTGTTAGCGTCGCCCGGAGCATCGTTATCGGACGAACCGGGAACAATTGGGGGGTTTTCCGAGTCACGAGAAGGGGAAATCGGAGGATGGGACTGCACAGAGGCATGACTATCTTCGTCAAATAAATCATCATCTTCCGAGTTTCCGTCTTCCTCAAGGATTCTTAATTTTTTTCCGTCCGTGCCTAGATCAGGCGAGTCGGAGGGATGAGTACGTTTACCTACTACAGGGGTAGCAGGAAAAGAGTTGTTCTCAATAGTTGTGTCGGTGTGACCAGTAGGTCGTTCCTCTCCCTGGGGAGTAGCATTTGAATCAAGATGACCCTCTACCGGGTCCATGACATAAGCTAACTTCAGCACTGTTTAAGACAACGTGGCTCTGAACTAGAATATGTTTAATACGATTAATGGCTACAGAGACAGACAGAGGGGGGAAAGACAGCAGCAGCAGTTAAAAATGGCGGAAACAAAGACGATACAAAGAGCGGGAATTTCAAACCGATCAGGATGTGATAGCGGAAAATGCCAACGCGACCGGAACGGTGTACAAAAAGGAGTGAAAGAATGAAAACTAATCTATAGCTAGGAAAAGAACAAAAAAATGCAAAGGCAAAGAGAGCATAAGAGAAAAAAGATTGCAAGATGGGAGAATGGAGAGATGATACAATATGTACAGCATAAAGAAAAAAGCAGAGAGGCAAAGGCCTGCAAACCGAAATGGCAGGCAATAATAGTGATAATAGACACTTATCTGGGTGTTCGGAGGATTTCAGCGACAGGCCACTGAAGGGAGAACAAACCGGATCACACTGTGTTAGTGGAAGGGAAGTTGGTCTCCACCGAAGGCGTCCCGGGCGAATATCCTCAGTACACGTAAAAGTGAATCCAAGCTGTGCGCAGAGAGCTCAGCCATACGTCCGACCTCGACGGTAGCTCGCAGTCGAATGTCAGGAGACGTGAGGTCAGCGGCGAAGATATGGGACGGCCGCCACAAGCCCCGCGACTCTTCAGCTTCCGTCTGCCGCCCCCGGGTAAAATGTCTGCACTGCTGATTGGCGACTCCAATCTACAGCGGGTGGATCGCCTCCGGCTTGATCCTAGCTGGGCCACGTGCGTGCGTACCCTGCGCGGGGTCAAGGCTGGAGACCTGGCTGCAAGCCTGGAGACGTGTGACCTCCGTGAGGACATTAGCCGTGTTGTGGTCCACGTGGGTACAAACGACTGCGCCTAGGGCCACGACACGAAGGTGATTCTGCAAAGCTTCCAACGTCTCACCAAGCAGGTCCGCCGTGCATACCCTTCTGCTGCTGTTGCTTACACAGCAATCCTCCCCCAGGGTCGACGGTCACTACAAATAACAGAAAATGTCAACCAGCGCCTGGCCGAACACCGAAAAGACCTTCTACACGCCACAGGGACAAGTTGCTTCTGCTCTCTTTAGCAGTGACAAACTGATTCTAAGTGAAACAAGTGCGAGTCTCCTGCTCCGCAGATGAAACGGTTTTAATATCACGCCGAAGATGAAGCTCTGCCTATCACTCGTACGCAGCGTGAACAAGGCTCGTCCGAAGATATACACTATGTTCCCGTAAATAAGCAGGGTGGTAGCCACTGTAACCAACAGACCGTAAAGTACGAGCAAGCCTACCCACCACTGTTGTTAGGGCCTGATTCCAATTCTCGGGACTTAACTCCAGGTTCCACAAACAGCACCGAGCGTAAGTCAAAGTCTGCAAGTGCCCGCCGGTGGGAGACTTCAGTGTTGGCGAGCAACAATAACGGTGACAGGGCTGCTGTCTCTCGCCAAGCTGTCCCCGTCCCCAATAACCAAAACAGCCAGCCTCCCGTTGACAAGACATCTCGCGCCACCGGTACTACAAAGAACTCACATGCAGATGCCGCCACTGGTGCCAGCATTTCTTCCCTACAGCCATTGTACAATCGACCTGACGCCGTAGCCGTGGATCCTCACGCCGTTTTGTCCTACTACGGGAATTACGGCCGCCCCATCTTTCCCTGGCCCCAGGCCACACACCCCGGACTGCCACCGTATCCAGTCTTCCAGCCTCCTTTCCAGCCGTACCCGTCACCCTTCGCTCATTGGCAGTTACCCTATTGATGGGTGGTCTGAAGCCCCAAGCTGTGGTGTAACGAAATTAATCCGTGTCTGCTCGGCCCAATGAGTGTGTTAGGTAGAACTACGACGTACCGGACCTTGCTGTTTATACTGACAATTCTCATTCAGTTTACTTGGTTTAACCCCCAGCATTCAAAACTATGACATGTGGGTTTTTTTTTTTTTTTTTACTTTATTAATCTTGAAAACGAATTAAACCGCAATACACGAGCCGCGGACAATAGCGTGTGTTCCTATGCGCATAGGTGTGTGAGCCCTTGTATAGGTTGTGTGGACTGACTTAATTTGAAATAGTAACAGAAACTTTTGAATTTCTGTGGATGTGTTTTGACAAGTGCTGTGGCACTCAGACATTTTTATTTAGTTTTATACCGTGTTACGTAAATAGTGATTATTTTTTCGTAATCGGAACTGCGAAATATTACGGACTGTTTTTACATTGGCTGTGTGTTTGCCTTTGTGGCAGCACACTGAGAACTGTTTGACTACGGAAGTCACTGTGACCTCTGGTCTTTAGCCAGTGAATTGTTTTTTCCTGTTTTTTTCGGTGGACTCTAAGTTATCTTCGCACGCGAGACTTAACCGTACTGTGTGTGTATGTGATCCCATTTTGAGATCATCGTGGCTTTTTGTGTATGTTATCCCATTTTGAGATCATAGAGGCTTTTTACAGTGACTTTTACCTTAATGCGAATTGACGAGAAGCGATGCCGAAAGCTTCAATTAACGTACAACCACTTGGACTGAAAATCGGACGTCATAATATTTTTCATCTGTTTCACAAGGTTCCCGATTTTCGTTTATTTTTAAATGAGCCATCACACTTCCATTTCTTTGGTCTCGCGGAATCACGTCTGGGCCCAAACATCAGTGATGTTAGCTTACTTATTCCTAACTTTTCTCTAATCCGGCGTGACCCAGGCTACCCTGGACACATTGGAATAGCTGCCTATATACATACCTCTATCCGAAATATGGTAGGCAGACGTGAAGACCTTGAGTCCAGAGAGCTGGAGTGTGTGTGGCTGGAGGTGAAAATACCACATTCCTCTCCCACCCGTACCGCCTTTCTGTACAGAAATCCAGCTGTTACTGCTGACTGGTATGACGACTTTGTACAAGTGATGGATAAAGTGAACGACACCGTTAAACATGTTCTCATTCTGGGAGACTTTAACATTGATATGCTGAAACCCAAGCCTAAATGGCAATCAGCGATCACTCTTTTCAGGCTAAAGCAGATGATGTCGGGGGTTCTTTCTCCGGGTACTCCGGCTCTTCCTCCCCCACGAATTTGGTATCAGTTTCAGCCCACTTAATCAAATTTCATATGCAAACGATTTTGAATTTCCAAAAACTTCAGTAGCTCGCTTGAGCTTGCCCTAGCACCACGTGAATGTTCTGTGTTTATGTACAGTGTGTGGGTGAATGCGCGTGATTCACGTGAGCGTGCTTGTTGGTTTCAGTTCGCCGCGGCGCTTTGAGCCGATTTTCATTTGGGATAAAGCGCCTATTTAATGCGCTTATTATTATTATTATTATTATTATTAAATCTCCTACGTGAGTATCACGCTCTTCTGCCACCATCATCGACCACATTTACACTAATACCCCAACAGCAGTACCGGAAACTAATGTTTCTTTATTAGCCGTCAGTGACCACTTTCCCATCGCCTGTACATGGCCGTGCAAGCTGCCCGCAAAACAAAGTCGGGACCAGCACTCGTACATAACGTACAGATCGTTTAAAAAGCTCAATACGAATGCTTTCTTACATGATCTAAGTTACGCAAAATTTGATCAAGTGTATAACTGCACTGACCCTGATAATGCGCTCACTATATGGCTTGATCTGTTCCTCGGGGTGTTGAATAAACACGCGCCTCTAAGAAGGAAGCGAGTCCGACGCCCCGAGCCTCCCTCCTGGATAACGGAGGAAATCAAACAAACTATGGAGGCACAAAACACCGCTAAACGAGAAGAAAACATCCCTGAGTTTAAACGTTTGTGTAACAAAGTTAAGTATTTAGTACGAGAAGCTCAAAAGTCATTTGTTGAAAAAATAATTGAGAACAAAAAATCTCCTGCTTCTGTTTGGACTGCTTTGAATACTCTAAAAAGCAACACGCGCAGGCAGACTCCTATCATTCCACACAAATTCTCTCGGGAAAGCATGAACAATTGCTTTCTCTCAGCTCCAAAAACGCTACTTATTTCGAACAACCCTGATCCGTCGGCATATTTAATATCGGATCAACTGTCCATGTTTTCCCAGGAACGATTATCGTCCGTGATACGTTTGGTATCCACTTTATCGCTGTTCACGAAGTCGGGCGTTATATACCGTGCCTTAAGAACAAGACATCTGCTGGTGTGGACGGTATAAATGGTTATTTACTCCACATATCACTGCCTAATATTGTCGAGCCCCTCACTTATATTTTTAACTTATGCATACAGTACAATACATTTTCTGTGGCGTTTAAAAAAGCTAAAGTTGTTCCTATACCCAAACCAAACATACTACTGATGTAAATAATCTTCGTCCCATTTCTGTTCTGTCTGTTTTATCAAAGCCACTTGAGAACCATATTCAAAAGCATCTCCTACAGTACCTCGAAGAACGGTCCTTGTTAAATAAGTTCCAGTCCGGGTTTAGACGTAAACACTCATGCCACACAGCATTAGTACGTATGGTTGATTCATGGCTAGATAACATCAACAACAACAAATGTCTGGCACGGTAATCTTGGACCTAAAAAAAGCCTTCGATCTGGTAAATCATGCAATCTTGCTGAGGAAACGTAACGTTTATTTCAACAACAACAGCCCGTCAGCCCTTTTATATTTTAATGCTTACCTTTCTGCGAGAACACAAGATGTCTATGTAAATGGCAACTATTCCACAGAGGGTAAGGCAGAGCGTGGTGTTCCTCAGGGTTCGGTTCTGGTCCCATTGTTATTTTGTATCTTTATTAATGATTTACCACTACACCTCACATGTGCTAGTGCTAAGTGTGACATGTTTGCTGACGATTCGACGCTACATGTTGACATAGCCAACTTCCTCCAGCAGATCCTACAAGAAGTCTCTGAATGGTGCAGTAGCAATAGAATGTTAGTCAATCCAACTAAAACAAAAAGCATGCTAGTCACCACACGTCAGAAACATCAAATGCAACCCTCGCTTCTAAACCTCTCTTTTGAAGCTGTCCCCATACAGCAGCACTGTTTACTAGGGGTAGTTGTAGATAACCAACTCAGTTGGCAGCCTCATCTCATACACATCGGAAAGACAATTTAAAAGAAATTATTTTTACTATCTAAAGTGAAAGCGGTCATTAATCTGAACACACGTAAACTATTTTTTCAATGGATACATCAAGCCCTACATTGGTTATGCCTCGACAGTTTGGGATGGCTGCAGCGAGGTCATGTTCAAGAAAATAAATTCGCTAAACAGGAGAGCAGCCAAACTAATTAATCCTAGCTCATCTCCGCCCACTGACGCGAGGCTTGAGGCAGCTGGACTCCTTCCTCTTGACAAACAATTAGTATTTAACAAGTGCGTACTAATGCACAACGCTCGTAACGGTATGGCCCGCGGCTACTTATCGGGACTCTTTACTCTTACTGAGAAGAGATACGGCATCTCTCTGAGCAACCTGAGCATAAAGCGGCCCCGCATTGATTTGTATAAATCCAGTTTGTCATACTCAGGTGGTTTCCTGTGGAATCCACATCCGCCGTATCTACATAAAGGTAATTCCCTTGCTGCGTTTAAAGCAAAACTGTACAAGCATTTATCCAAGGCAACGTACATTTAATTATCTCGTGTTGTTTAAACATATATTAATTTATTATTATTATTATTATTATTATTTAATTTCTGTTTAGGCAACTATTATTTTTGATCATACCATTTGAGCTGACGTGCCGTTTGTGGGAGTGCTTCCCGTATAGACACGGTCGGGGGATGCAGTGCGGGTGCTCCGTTTATTCAAGAAATGTGCTTAGCATGCCATTCGAGTAAAAGTATCCTTGTGGCGTGCCCTCGGGTGGGAATGTCTGGGGACGGCTCCCTCAAACGGTGATTATGACACGTGCATACATCTTTGCTTGGGTACCTGTGTGTTTTGTTAAATCATTGTTGCTGTTTGTAGTGTTGTTGTAATTCGCATTACATTCGATGTTGTTTGTGAGTGTAATGTAGCTTTGCCTGTTGTTATATGTCAGTAGATGTAGCAAGGACAGATTGGAAGAAAGGCCTGTGCACCATATATTCCAATCCTTCATAAAGAAAGTTTCAATCAGTCAGTCACTCAGTCTCTCTCTCTCTCTCTCTCTCTCTCTCTCTCTCTCTCTCTCTCTCTCTCTCTCTCTCTCTCTCTCTCTCTCTCTCTCTCTCTCTCTCTCTCTCTCTCTCTCTCTCTCTCTCTCTCACACACACACACACACACAGACTCTCACTGTTACTTGTGACAATTGCTGAAAACTAATTTTTTCCGGATTTTAATCTTTTGTTGATTCGGGGTGTGAGACATCGAAGAGTACCTGTGATATTTTAGTCCCCACGGACGTGTGTAAGCCTTCTGGAGGCCTATTCCCCTGCGTACAATGATTACACCTCTAGTCTTTGTTTATTGTGTTTATTGCACTTAGAATAGTTTAGTTAGTGATTTTATACTTTTTATTTGTATCATTATTATTATTTTCTATTTGGCACGTGCTACGGATACATTCTGTTGATTTTCTTCTATTTTGTTTTTCCACAAACACATTGACTTTGCGTGAAATGAGTGGCGTAAAACTCAAGACGAAAGATCTCCGCATTGGTCATCTCAATATTTACCATCTTTGCAATAAGTTGCCTGACATATGTGTTTATCTAAATGGAGCAGACCCGTTTCATATTTTTGGACTGTCTGAAACACGTCTCAATTCAAATATATCAGATATATCCATCCAAGTTCCTGGATTTACTGTCATGAGACGTGATCCTAGGGCCCATGGACAGACAGGATTAGCTGCTTATGTTCACTCGTCTATTCAAGATTTCATACGTAGACGACATGATTTAGAAACCAAAGATATTGAGTGTATGTGGCTCGAACTGAAGGCCCCCCAATCTCCTTCATTTCTTATTGGCCTTCTGTACCGCAACCCTGCTGCGAACTTTGAGTGGTATGATGATTTCCTTAGTATGTGTGATAAAGCTTATCCCAACTCCAATGTCATCCTCATGGGAGACTTTAACATAGACATGCTAAAGCCTCACCATGCGTGGGACTCTACGTTAACGTTGTTGGGTCTGCAACAGTTAATCACTTCACCCACACGGATCACACAAACAACATCCACACTCACAGATCATATATACACAACCAATCCAGAGTCTGTTCATAATGTGTCTGTCGGTAACCTTAGTATCAGCGACCACTTTCCCATCCGCAGTACGTGGTCTACTAAACTCCCTAAAGCAAAGAAAGGATGCCATACGTATATCACCTGTCGCTCCTTTAAAAATTTTAATGAAAGCGAGTTTCTGTTTGATCTGAACAGCGCACCTTTTGATGAAGTATTTAGTAAATCTGACCCTGACAGCGCTCTGTCTGTTTGGTATACCATCTTTCTTAAGATCTTAAATAAACATGCGCCCCTGCGGAGGAGACGCGTCAAACACGCATCACTCCCGCCGTGGCTTACTCAAGACATCATTCAAGCCATGAGGGTGAGAGATGATCTGAGACAGCAGAAGTGCTTCACTGAATTTAAGCGTGAGCGCAATCGCTTAAAATCTCTTGTGCGACAGGCTAAAAACTCTTTCATTGATCGCTTGATTAAACAAGACAAAGACATGTCCACGCTCTGGCGCGCTATGGCCGTAGTGACTGGAGGCAAGTGTAATAAATCTCCTTTAATCCCTTCTAATCTGACTGCAGACATGTTTAACGACCATTTCCTCTCAGTTGCCGAGTCTCTTGTCCCTTCATAAGCAAGTTTTCAGCCCTACTCTTGCTCAGACAGACTAGTTGACTTTTGTAGAACGCGAACTGCAGGATCTTATCCTTTCGTGATTCCACCACTGGCAGTGCACGAAGTCGGTAGGACAATTAGTTCAATGAAGAATAAGAAATCGTCCGGGCCAGATGAAATCAGCAGCCCCAAAATACTTAAATTAGCCATTCCTTATGTTATTGAAACAATAACCTTTATTTATAACTTGTGCATTCAAACAAATATTTTCCCAAAGGAACTTAAAAAAGACAAGGTTATACCCCTCCCGAAAACAAGAGTTATGACTGATGTTAATAACTATCGCCCCATATCACTATTGTCCATCCTTAGTAAACCACTTGAACGGCATATCCATAAACATCTCTTGGAATATTTAGAAAATCATACATTACTCCACCCCGTCAGTCGGGATTCAGACCAAAGCACAGCTGTCACACGGTCCTAGCACGTCTAACTGATGTGTGGATACGCTCAATAAATCAGTGCGAATTTACCGGCGCTGTATTTATTGACTTACGAAAAGCCTTTGATCTTGTGGACCATAAACTTCTACTTTCCAAGCTAAACGTGTACTTCGGTAGTTCGTTTGGCAATAAATGCATTTCTTCCTCAATTAACTACAGCCATAAATCTCTTTACCACCATGGCACAACTCCACTTTTTGCCTCATATCTTAGCGACAGACAGCAGCGCGTCATGGTCAATGGATCATACTCCTCAAGCGGATTAGTAACACGGGGAGTTCCCCAGGGTTCAGTCCTATGGCCTCTTCTGTTTTGCCTCTTTATAAATGACCTGCCGCTACATTTGACTAGCGACAAAATTTCATGTGATTTATTCGCTGATGACGCCACAATTCACACCCCGGACAAGAGTATTGATTCTTTAAATGGCCGTTTGCAGCAGGGTTTGAGCGAAATTTCCACTTGGTGCGCAAACAATGAAATTATTTTAAATCCTTCCAAAACGGAATGCATGACGATAGCAACCCGTCAGAAGCACCAGCTCAAGCCACTTACACTCAGCCTGACTATCGATAATGACATCGTTAATCAGGTCACGGAACACCGATTACTTGGTGTAATTGTTGATGACCAGATGAAGTGGCAATCACACATAAATGCTGTATGTAAAACTGTTGCTAGAAATGTTTTTATGCTTTCAAAGTTGAAGTACTTTATCGATGTTGATGCTCGCAAGTTATTTTACAATGCACATGTCAAATCCCACATCGATTATGCGTCCACGATATGGGATGGCAGCGGTGACATACACTTGAAGAGGCTTAACTCCTTGCATCGGAGAGCAGCGAAACATATCCTGCCTGATTCAGCCCTAGCAACTGATGAAAGACTTGAAAAACTGAAAATGCTACCTCTTAGCAAGCATCACCTCTTAAACAAGGGTGTGATTATGTATAAAATCTGGAATGAGATTCACCCAGAATATCTTTGTAAGCTCTTTACAAAGGCAAGTTCAGGTTATTCTACTTCAAGACGAAACTTTATTACACCTCGCCCAAGTATAGATCTCTTTAAAACCAGTGTATCTTTCTCAGGCGCATCTTTCTGGAACACACTGCCAACATGTATAACACACGCTAGCTCCCTCTCCTCTTTCAAGGAATGCCTCCTCAAGTACTTGTCTGCTGATACATAATCTACAAGTATTCGTATCAAACATGTGCTTATCGTATAATCAGTGCATGCTGCCGTATGGTTCGTGCATACTAATAATAATCGCCTAATTACATAATTCAACTTTCTATTATAATCCAAATAATTTTTGCTGTCTGAAGTGAATTTTCACTATGATCCAAATGATTTGCTTCGTATATAGGTCAAGTTATCATTAGCGCGTGTTTGTGTGTGCGCGCGAGCGTGTATGTGTCAGTGTGCGGGCGTTGCGTGTACTTTCTATTTTCGTTTGTTTTTTTTATGACCGAATGAATGAATGAATTTTGTTTAATGTCTCTTCATGTTTAATGTTTCCTAATTTTTCTTTGTGTAATTTGGTACTATTAGTATTACAATTATTATCCTGTGTTTGTAGAGTAGCAACGGCAAGTATGAAAATGGCACACGTGCTAATTACTTTATCCGTTGAGAAATAAAGTTTCATTTCATTTCATTTCATTTTTCTCTCTCTCCCTCTCCCTCTCCCTCCCTCTCTCTCTCTCTCTCTCTCTCTCTCTCTCTCTCTCTCTCTCTCTCTCTCTCTCTCTCTCTCTCTCTCTCTCTCTCTCTCTCTCTCTCTCTCTCTCTCTTCCGAAATGGGTTTGGTCATGTATGGATTTCACAAGGTGTTGGAAACAGGAATGCCTTTATAAACAAGTTTAAACAAAGGATGGTTGATTGTGCCAAACAAAACTGGTCATCAAAGCTTTCTGAGAGTGAACGTTTTACAGTGTATCGTAGTTTTAAACATACACTTGTCCAAGAAAATTATTTTGAACTGGTTAAGCCAACCTATGTCAAAAATCTATACATTAAATTTAGACTTGGCATAACCGAATTGCAAAGTAACAAACAAAGATATAGTACTCCCAATGCTGTAACGAAAGTGTGTCCATTGTGTGCCAAGGCTGTGGAAGATGAAGTTCACTTTATGTTTTATTGTCCATTCTATGATGAACTGCGAGCCAAATACCTATGTAAGTTTGACCTTGTGGAACTCAGAAAGAAAGAATTGTGTATCCTAGACACTACCAACCCGCAGTCTATTGCCGATTTAGCAAGATTTGTATGTCATGCTTTTAAACTCCGTAGCAGCATGCTTGTATGATTCCACGTGCAAACTGTGGTTCTTACTCCGACCTGGTCTGTGTAGTACACGGCTGTGGCCTGGATTTGGATACCGCATTTTACATGTAGGTCAAAAGTGGCTATTATGTGCTGGCGTAGATCGAATGGAAATGTGTGTGTGTGTGTGTGTGTGTGTGTGTGTGTGTGTGTGTGTGTGTGTGTGTGTGTGTGTGTGTGTGTGTGTTGATATAAACATCGCCTTATGGCCTTTATATACACCTGAATTATAAATTATGTAATGTCTCACTCCATTGTATGGACAATTTGTCTGAACAATAAACTGTCTGAGTCTGAGTCTGAGTCTCTCTCTCTCTCTCTCTCTCTCTCTCTCTCTCTCTCTCTCTCTCTCTCTCTCTCTCTCTCTCTCTCTCTCTCTCTCTCTCTCTCACGAACAGGTTGAGCTCTATATATAAAAGAGCTGTCAAAATTATGGATACGCTACCTTTTCCAACCACAGACAAATTTAGACATCTAAACATTCTCGGCCTGCGTCAACAACTTAATTTCAACAAATGCATCCTCATGCACAAGATATTAAATAACACGACAACGCAGTATCTAACCACAAAATGTATGCCACAGCAAGAACGCGAACGGACCTAAAAAAACAATACTTTACCCCTATCTCTGCCTAGAATTGACCTCTTTAAAACTAGTTTATTATTATCTGGACCGTTTGTATGGAACACTATTCCTGCACATTTGAAGACTATAGCCTGGCTTGGAATCTTTAAAACGAAACTTTTCGATTACCTCATGATGATCCAAACATAACAACAATGGGCTTTTTTTTTTTTTAAACAAACCCTGATGGTTAATACTTTCATGTACTATATTTATGTATAGTGTTTGTGTGTGTATGTGTGTGTGTGTGTGCGTGTGTGTGTGTGTGTGGTATAAGATGAATGTTGAGTGTTACTATTATTTTGTGTATATATTTTTTTAATTTTATTATTATTATTATTTTTTAAACATTATAGTTGCATGAAATAATGTGTGTAAATTTAATGTCTTTATTATTATTTTAAACATATTTTATGTTGTAGATATTAGCAACGGCAAGTTTGTAAAATGACGATTTGTAACTTTTTAACGTTGATAAATAAAGTTTCATCATCATCATCATTTCTCTCTCTGTGTCTCTCACAGCCGATGTAGGAGGCGGTCATGATTTCCGTCCCGTCCGCTGTGCAGACAAGCGTGACGGGAAGTGCTTTAATAGACTTATTTATTACATACTGCTCTACATTACACGATTGTTTCTAATTGTGAACATTGTTCCATGACACTTCTTGGACTCTGTGGATACATTGTGATGTTAGTTGTTCTTTGTGTTCTTAATGTGCCTAACGTCAGGAATTATTGTTTGACTTCGTGAGATCGGACGCTAACATCTTGTGTTCTTCATTGAATGTTTCCTCCCTGCACAGACTGGCTTCAAGCAAAACCTATGGTGTGAAAGGCCAAATACTTTCTTTCTCATCAAATTGCTCTCATTGTGAAAATAACTGCGTGCACAAGGGGTAAAACGTTTTTTAAATAGCACGTTTTTTGCCACGTTACACGTGCCGTAGACACACTGGTCACCATGCTTTCATTCCTGTTGTGACATAACTGACATCAACCCTCCTCTCCGTGACTCACGTGACAGCTGTGTTTACACAAGGCGATACCATCGGATCATGTCGCGGCGAACAACCCGTCGAGTGGTCGCGCCTGACCGCCTGTACAAATAACTTTAGTTTATCCGACCAGACTCAGCAATTTGGCAGATCTGCCATCCTCTGTCATTGGCCCATGGCAGCAAATACTTTGCGCGTAACGTCATCCCCATCCCTGCACACTCCTTGGAGCGCCACCCCACCCCTTCATTCCCACGCTACTTTATTCTCCATAGCCTATGGAGCTCCATCGTATCTAATCCGCCCCTGAACCCCCCCCCCCCCCCCCCCACACACACACACACACCTACCCACCTCCTCGCGCAACTACTCTACCCTTCCACCTAACACCCCACCTATCATGGCGTAATTATCTCCCGTCTTGTTACGCCAGCCCATCTTACAGTCCCAAGCCCCCTCCCAGTCACATAATTCCGGTGATCCTTTTGTAAAAGACACTCTTGACGACAAGCACAAAGTTTTCAATGATACAAATATCGACGTCCCTTCGCTGGAGGAAGGCACTGTCGATCCGCTACGTCGATCTATCAAACTCAGCCAACTGTGGATACGTGGTAGTGTGGAAAGACACAGACTTTGATAATAAAACAGTAACTCGGACTGACTTCAGCGTTCGCACCCGTGCAGCCCGAATCCCCGACACCCTTGCCAAAACCTTTGTGCAAGTGAGAAGAGAGGGCGTCAACTGCATCACGGTCAGCCTATAAACTCAAGAGAGAGAGAGAATCTGAGACTTGACCGTCACCTATAACATAATGTCCGAGTTGACTCCTAAAACACAGGGTTTTTAATTACGTCTCCCTCTTTACGCAAACAAAATCTGCCTCAGACTAACACCGCACTATATTTTGAGTACGATCATACACAGCAATAACACCGTAAGACATTCTGGGAGATTTCTTGTCTGGGCTTGTCAGAGTGGGTTAAAGAACAGGACACTGCGCTGGATTTAGTTTCTGAGTGTCAAATTATGTACGGCTTTGCAAGTCTATTCACACAAACCTCTCAAGCCGTCAGCGATATGCACAAGCACCTCTTCATATGCACAAGAAATTACTGTAGTCTATCATTGACAAGGTTGATCCCGTGGTATGCGTAAACAGCTCACTGTATGCACAATATTGAAAAGGTGACCCCGAGGAAAGCAAATCGATTTTATGTTTTCAAAAGCCTAATCAGGGGCGGGGGGGATCTGGGGGGGAGGGGAGGGGCGGGGGATCAAAGTCGGAGTCGAGGGCTTTACTGAGCCCGAGACTCTTAACTCCGACATTGACCCCCTGATCGGACCCTCGAGGCGACAAAAACCACTGGCAAAGCCTAACTCGTAATACAACGATTTTATCTTCAACTGTTAAAAGTAATAGCGTGAAGTATACCCTTGAAAAGACCCAAAATTTTGCACGTGAAGTAAAATTAAGCAGACGAAATTCTCCATACTTCCGACGATCAGTAAACAACATCGCGCCTACATTCGACTGGAACTGCTTTCTCATGTATTTTTTTTTTATTTAACACATTTTCAATCATTCTTTTGTATGACATTAGGAATATAGGCAAACACAACGTGTGCATATAGTTACTTCATTGCGTAACCTCTCAAGTTTTATTTATCCAGCTTTTTGTTTTGTTCGCAGGTTTCGAATACGGTATGTATTTTTTTTTTTTTTTTTTTTGTATAGAAGTGGTACCATGTATATCACAGACCACCTACATAAATTATAGTTCTTTTTGTTGTGTAGTCGCTGAATTGTTTATTTATTTGGCATATTTGTGCTTAGAGGTTTGACTGAATGAAGATAATGGTGTGTTTGTACCGAGAAATGTGACTGGCAAAAGATTTATTCCTGGGAGAACTCTTTGCTGAGCGAGTAACCTTGTCATCGTAACATATAATAAGGGAGTCTACTTATTACATGTCACCTTGGTAATTTGTGACAAGGGGAATCCCGTTGCCTTGAGAACGGACGACCAGTGGAAAAAAAATCAAATAGAGCCAGGCCAATGAGAAAAAAATGTAAAGAGACTGAAAGAAGACAAGTATACTTTTCGACATAGTGTTAAATCTTAAATGATGTGCCGTCAATCAATTTTTAATTTTCATAGACTAATATGCGTGTGTCTTGTGTTTGAATGAGTGCTCTTCATGTGGTAATGACGGTTGATGAGCGCGCGCGTATACGTGTGTGTGTGTGTGTGTGTGTGTGTGTGTGTGTGTGTGTGTGTGTGTGTGTGTTTGTGCGTGCGTGGGTGCTCCCGCACGCGCGGGTATTAATTTTAATATTAATTGTCGAGTTTTGAAGCCTCTTACAGTGTGTGTATATCACATAGTTTTCGCGTGAAAGTATTAATTGTTTGTTATTGTTCATTGTTATCTTTGTAAACGTCAACAACACATATTCCTACGCTTCATCTTTTTAAGGCAAATGTCAATAAATAATATCGAGTCTTATCTTGTCGTAAAGGATCTTGATGTATCTATCGTGTTTTATCGTATCTTTATACACTAACGAATATTACAAATAGAAAAAGCGTGATTGGGACCTCGGTTTTGGGGTCATATTCGACTTTTATTATGTCCGACCTCGTCATCTTAAGCCGCTGTGAAATGGTTTAGTCTCCTGCTCGGCGTTAAAACCTAATAACTCACTAACAAATTCTTATAAACGACGTCGGCTAAAATAATCTTATTTTTTAACATACAGAATGGTCACAATCTAACTGATGGGTCGTGTGTGTTTTCCTTTTTTCTATCACATTGTTGTGTGTGTTTACCATTTAGCTGAAAAAAGCAGAAGCGATTCCGGTGCCATTTCGACGAGGGCGATCATTGGCATTGCTGTTGGTGTTGGACTTGTGGCTGTGACTGTGGCTGTGGTTGTGGTGTGCTGGTACGCTGCGTTTTCTTTGGTTTCTTGCAAATAATCTCCATTGATCTGAATAAACGTCATGTTCACATCTTAACCCCAGACCGAGAAAAATGAACACGAACTAATGCAAGAGGTATAGATCTTCACGAGCTACCGCAACTACAGGGGCTCATGAGGATCTATGCCTCTTGCTGAGACCAATGTTTATCCATGTTCCTTGGCCGTTTAAGGATTTTGTTGTTGTTGAAGGAACACAAATTTGAAAAACAGAATACAATTCCAATTACATGGATGGGTTATGTCTTCTTGTATTGAAAAGCCCCAAAGTGTATTGAAGCATGTCGCAATGTGTCAGTTCTTCTATTTTTAACTAATTCGAGAAGTGCCGCCTCAGGATACTCGGCATAAGCCGCGTATCCGGAGGCGGCACGTCTCCAATGAGTTAAAGTTGAGTTAAACTTACCTAGTTTAAAATCACTAAGTTTACCCATCATTTTTTTAATTATATGAACTGTATAAAAACATTGCAAGGTGTAACAGTTTAGCCAGTTGATAGGTTAAAGAGTCGAACAATGTTCGTGGATAATCAGGCTTTTTTTATTAGAGAGTGTACACGTACGAATTTCTGTGCGTGCGTGAGAGCGTGTGTGTATGTGTGCGTGAGTGCGTGCGCGCGCGCGCGCGCGCGCGCGCGTGTGTGTGTGTGTGTGTGTGTGTGTGTGTGTTCGTGCGTGTATGTGCGTGTGTGTGTGTTTTCATCGCTTCTTTCATACAACTCTCTGACTCCCAGAGGAAACCCCAGCAACAAATATGTAATAGATAAATTAGATGGT
>BTPG01000003.1:63466283-63506283 GCA_036245525.1 Semisulcospira habei | reverse complement strand
AAAGTAAGTTGGAGAGATAAGCAGAAGCGTAGTTGTTAAGGGATTTGTATCAGAGAGACAGAATCTTGTTTTGGATGAGTTGGGGGATGGGGAGCCAGTGAAGGAGTTTGAGCAGGGGAGTGATGTGGTCGGATTTCTTCTTTCTGAGGACGAGGCGGGCAGCATTGTTCTGGACGCGCTGGAGAGTGAAAGTGGTGGAGTGAGGGAAGCCGGAAAGGAGAGAGTTGCAATAGTCGATGCTAGATAAGATGAGAGAGATAGCGAGTTTCGTGGCAGCAACGGTGGTGAGGTGTTTTCTGCTCTGACTGATGCGACGGAGGTGGAAATAACAAGCCTGGGCCGTGGCGGAGACAAAGCTGGTCATGGAAAGAGAGTAATCGATGATAACGCCGAGGTTTCTTACCCGAGTCAGAGAAGGGGATAGGGGTGCTGTCGAGTTAAAGTATGAGAGAGGGAGGGAGCTGGGAGAGTTTCTGGCGAGTGCCTACCAGCATGGCTTCCGTTTTGTCGTCATTCAGTTTACGTTTGTTTGCTGTCATCCAGTTTTTCACATCTTCGTAGCAGTCAGCCCTGCGAGTCAGTAGTGACTGAGTGTTGTCGAGTTTGTCTTTGTCTAGTAGTTGTGAGTCGTCAGCGTAGTGGTGGTGGCGTATGTGATGAGACTGGATGATGTTGGACAGGGGAGAGGAGTACACATAATAGTTACTACTAAATACTAGCAGGTCGAGCGGACCCCACATTGTGATTTTTACAGCATAGCGAGTATAGAAGGTTAATTCTACTTTCTCGTGAAAATTTACGTCAAAGGGATGTCGGAGAACATCAGTACACGTGTACACTGACACGTGTAAATCACACCGATGACCTCCTGACCTGCAGTATTGTGATACACAGATAGTCGGCCGTGTTGTGCTTCGTGACTTAGGCTCATAAATATGCATCTTAATTAAAAACAAGGCCGATGCAGACGATAAATCCCCGACTCGGGTACAAAAACAATACACCCTCCAAACGACCGATTTCGATATTTGGCATTATATTTACATCATAAAGCTCTAAGATAGTACACACAGGACCCATACACATGCTGTCAGCAGTATCTGTTGCAGACAGTTTTCTGACTGTGTTGAGATGCTTGATCCTGAAGAACATGACTTTAACTTCATGAAAATTGTATCTACTTGAGGCACTCATATATCTATATATGGCAGGAAAGACGTATAGATCCTCAAGATTCCCAACGCCCCCCGCAACCGTGCAACTGCTGGGGTTCATGCGGATTTATGCCCACTTTCATTCTGGTATCGAACTCTCTATGTGCTCTTATTGTGAGATGGCTAATTTGCATTTTGTTAAATATAAGATTAACGCAGCCGCACGTCGGACGCCAAGCTGGACAAGGAGCTTGACAGCAGGCTGGCAAAAGCGAACACCGCTTTCGGGCGACTTTTCAAGCGGGTGTGGCACAATCAACAGCTGAAAACAGGCACCAAGATCAGCGTGTACAGAGCTGTGGTCCTCACCACCCTGCTGTATGGTTCCGAGTCCTGGGCCCTCTACCGCAGCCAACTACGACTCCTCGAACGCTTCCACCAGCGCTGCCTGCGTACCATCCTGGGCATTCACTGGAGTGACTATGTCACCAACGTCGAGGTCCTTGAACAGGCTGAAACTGTGAGCATCGAGGCTTTGCTGCTGCGGACACAGCTCCGCTGGGCGGGGCATGTCTCCAGGATGGAGGATCATCGCCTACCAAAGATCACCCTGTTCGGCGAGCTTGCTACTGGACACCGTGACAGAGGGGCACCAAAGAAGAGATACAAAGACTGTCTCAAGAAGTTACTTAGTGCCTGCCAAATCGACCACCACCAGTGGTCTTCGCTTGCTGCGGACCGTGACACGTGGCGCTCCACCATTTACAAGGCAGCTGTCTCCTTTGAGGACTCTCACAGAGCTAGCCTTAAGGACAAGCGGCTAAGGAGAAAAAACAGAGATGCCGCAGCTCAGAACCCTGGCCATACCTTCCCCTGCAGCCACTGCGGTCGAACCTGCCTGTCTCGGATTGGCCTCCGCAGCCACGAACAAACCTGCAGACGTCGTGGTCAACTCCAATAAAATCTTCGTTCGCGAAGTCAAGCCAAAACCAAAAAAAAACCAAAATATAAGATTAACATGGGGAACACTCCGACAGATCTCGCAACTTGCAATGGAATGATATTCAGTAGTTTTTATGTATACTGATCTGCTTACAGCAAAAATACTGAACTTCATCAGTTATCCGCAGTGGTATGAATGAGCGTGAACTAAGGCCTGGCCGGTCAGCTCTAAGTCATAGCTCCTAGGAATTAAATCACCTAGTCAAATTTTCTTCAAGCAATAGTGTATCAGGATGAAAAGCGTTAAGCGGTAATAGCCGAGAACAACACGTAAATATACATTATTTTGGCTCTTGGTCATGTGAAGATTCTAGTTATCTCTTTCAGTCCAGACACACCACAGCAAGATATAGCTCGACCATGATAGTTAAACAAAAAGAAAACACGTTTAGGGCTTAACGTCTTTTGTCCAAAACGAGGTGATTTCAAAGACGGGGCACCGAAAAGAGGTCAGTACAAATTTTGACCCCAGCTGGGTTTGAATCCACGACCTTTCGGACTAGAGTCAAAAGCTCTACTAATCGAGCTACCCAGCTCCCCCATGATAGTTCAAGGGTGATGCCAGAACAGCTTAGCGCCTGTAGGCGCCAAGCTATTCTGGCACCCCCCCCCCCTCGCCCCCGCCCCCGCCTTAAACTATTATGGTCGATCTGTCTCCTGAATTGTAATGCAGTCTTGAGAGGACAACCCCAAAATGTGGGCATATCGTACCTGGGACACAATGAGTTATACATGTAACTGGTACAACTTCTACCCATGTTTGTTCGAGGGCGCGGCGGAACAATTTGGGCAGGGGGTGGGGGGTGTGGGTGGAGGGGCTGTTGTCCTTGAGTCTGTGTAATATCTATATAGAGCAATTTTCCCCATTTCCTACAGGACTGGGTAGTTAAAATGGGGGCTATGGCTTTACGTTAACTCATTCAGCCCGACGCACGTATTTCCCAAAGTTTTGAGGCGTCACGCAACGACTATGCAGCTGTTGCAGGAGATGGATCGACCATGATAATTCAAGGGTAGTGCCAAATTAGCCGACAGTCGCCAAGCTAACCTGACACTACCCTTGAATTATCACGGTCGATCCATCTCCTGCTGTAATGCGTCAGGGCTGAATGGGTTAAGAACTTCGCATACAGGAATCCGACGGGTTGCTTTGTTTGACCGCTTTGCTCCCCCCCCCCCCCCCCCCCCCGTCACATCCCCCCGCATTTCCTCTATTTGCAATATTCTTGTCTCGGTGTACATTAATTAGCATTCATTGTCTATTTATTTTTCAGATAACTTGCTAAGTTACTTCACTGCTTATTATTTTTGTCACTAAAATATATTTTGGTATTTAGTGCATCATTTAACTGCTGAACTACATATTCACACAAACGAAGAGGAGACCTGTGTACAATTGTATGTGTTTATGCATGTAATTTAAGTGTCATATTGATAATATACGTTGTTAAAGTTGTAACTATTGTGTTTCTGAAAATAAAAACATATGTATGTGTGTAACCTTTTGATATGTGTACCTTTAGTTGTAACATTTATAATAGCTTTTATGTTCTGGTACTTTTTGTTCTGTGATTTATGATCTTGTAAAACGCGCAGAGCGTCATTAATGTAGAGGTTAAGCGCTGTACAAACGTACAATAGTAGTAGTAGTAGTAGTAGTAGTCGTAGTAGTAGCAGTATATAATAGCTTTTTATCAATAATGTTAGTTGACGCTTTGGTTGGTTGGTATGTGATGTTTATTTGTTAGTTTGTTTCTTTCTTTCTGTGTTTGTGTCTTTGTTTACTTGTTAACCAGAAAAATTCTTTAATCGAAATGCTCTATTTAGAATCATATATTATCGCACAAAACTGCGTGCTCCACATTTGTTTTATGATCTACAGAACTTTTTATATATATAAAAGCATAATACACGTACTGCAAATGTTACAAATATGGATCATTTCACATCTGTCATAGATAAATATTAACATGTGTATGCGCTAATGGTGATTATCTTTGTCATGGTGATACTACTACTAATACTACTACTACTACTACTAATAATAATAATAATATACAATGATGACTGTTTCCACTCTCTGGTATTGCGCTCATGAATGTGAAGTTTACGCCTGAAGTTTGAACAAATTATCTTGATATCTAGAGAAATACCTAATGATATATTAACTCAATTAGACACACGGCCGTATTTCCCACATTTTGCAGGTGTCATCTAGTGATTATGCACCAGTTGCAGGAGATGGATCGACCACGATCGACGCATGGCAGTCACCATTAATAAACTTAATTAATCTTTTGTTTTAACCCATTAAGCCCTGATACACTACAGCAGGAGATGGGTCGACCAAGATTTTTCAAGGGTAGTGCCAGATTAGCTTGGCGCTTGTCGGAGCCAAGCTAATCTGGCACTGCCCTTGAATTATCATGGTCGACCTATCTCCGGCTGTAATGTGTTAGAGCTTAATGGGTTAAAACAAAAGGTTAATTAAGTTTAGGGTTTTTGTGTGGGCCTGCAGTCGTCTGAGGTTGAACTGATGTACACTGCATCGTCATCATCGAGGTCCACTGTGGCCTGCTTCAACATCATACTAAAAAAGATGGTGAAGAGGGTCGGTGCCAGCACGCAGCCCTGCTTTACGCCCTTGAGAATAGGGAATGGTTCTGAGACGTCATTGTTGAGTCTGACCTGGCCTTGCTGGTCCTCGTGTAGCTGGACAATCATGCTGAGGAACTTTGGGGGACAGCCAAGTCGCTCCAGGATCTGCCACATGCCTTGCCTGCTCACAGTGTCGAACGCTTTTGTTAGGTCGACAAACGTTACGTACAGCCGTTTGTTCTGCTCGCGGCACTTCTCCTGAAGCTGTCTCAGCACAAAGACCATATCGGTGGTGCTCCTGTTTGCTCTGAAGCCACACTGGCCCTCTGGGAGGTGGTCTTCAGCGATGGCAGGTACCAGCCGATTCAGGAGCAGCCTTGCAAGAATTTTCCCATCAATAGACAGCAGGGTGATTTCCCGATAGTTGGAACAGTCAGACTTCTCGCCTTTGTTCTTGTACAGGGTGATAACGACAGCATCACGAGATCCTTTGGTAGTGTTCCTTCCTCCCAGCAGCAGAGAAAGAGGTCATGGAACTTGTTGTGCAGTGCTGTGCCTCCATGTTTCCAGATCTCTAGCGGTATTCCATCAATGCCTGCTAATTTGCCACTCTTGAGCTGGTGGATGGCTGTGAGGGTCTCCTCAGCGGTGGGCGGTTCGTCCAATTCAACCTTTACTGGGAGTTGTGGGATTTGTAGGACGACTGCTTCTTGAACAGTGCGCTCAGCGCTGAAGAGGCTCTGAAAGTACTCCGACCAGCAGTTCAAGATGGAGGTATTATCTGTGAGGAGTGCCTGGCCATTCGCGCTTCGCAGGGGACTTTGTATCAGGTGCCTGGGGCCATACACTGCTTTTAGTGCTTCGTAGAAGCCTCTGTAGTCACCATTGTCAACGCAAAGCTGGGTCCTCTGTGCAAGTCTGGTCCACCACTCATTCTGGAGATCTCTGAGCTTGCGCTGGAGACGTCTGCAGACGAGGCGGAAGGCAGACTTCTTCACAGGGCAGGAAGCCTGGGCTATGTGGGCCTGATGGTCGGCTCTTTTTTTTTTTTTTTTTGCTAGGTGTTCCTGGATCTCAACATCGTTTACGTCAAACCAGTCTTTGTTCTTCTTTCTAGCGAAACCCAAGACTTCTGCAGAGGATTTTGCAATAGCAGTTTTCAGTTGTTCCCAGAGTGTTTCAGGGGAGGAGTCTGCTGGGTCCGCTGTGTCTTTGAGCCTGCGCTGTAAATCTGTCTGAAAGGCAGCTTTCACGTCGTCACGCTGAAGGCTGTCAACATCAAGCTTTTTCTTGGGGGCCCCCATTTCTTGGGTTTTGGCTTGACGTGGAGCCTGAGTTTGCAGCGGACAAGGCGGTGGTCAGTGTGGCACTCTGCGCTGGGCATCACTCTGGTGAGGAGGACATCACTGCGGTCCCTCTGACGCACTAGGACATAGTCGATAAGGTGCCAGTGTTTGGAGCAAGGATGCATCCAGATGGTCTTTCGACTGTCCTTTTGCTGAAAAGTAGTGTTGGTGATGACCAGTTGCTGCTCTGCACAGAACTCCAACAGTAGGCGGCCATTGTCATTGCAGTTCCGACGCCATGCTTGCCGAAGACTCCTTTCCAGGCTTCAGAGTCCTGTCCCACTCTGGCGTTGAAGTCGCCAAGGATGATGACTTTGTCGTCTGCAGGGGTGCTCTGTATGAGGCTGCGCAGGTCAGTGTAAAACTTGTCCTTTTCAGCAGGCTCTGCCAGGAGGGTTGGGGAGTACACACTGAGAAGGGTGACGTGTTGCTGGTGTCTCAGTGGGAGGCGCATGGACATGATGCGGTCTGAGTGACCCGTTGGTAGGTTTTCCAGCTTAGTCGCATTGGAGGTCTTGACCATGAAACCCACGCCTGAGAGCCGTCTTTCTGATTCAGGCCTGCATGACCAGTAGAGGGTGTACCCAGCGCCAAGTTCTTGGAGGCTGCCTTCGTCCGGAAGGCGTACTTCACTAAGCGCGGCGATGTCGAATTAGACCAACTAATTCGTGAGCTGCTTTTTGCTGATGACGCTGCCCTCGATGCACACACAGAGAGAGCCCTGCAGCGCATCACGTCCTGCTTCGCAGACACTGCCCAGCTCTTTGGACTCGAGGTCAGTCTGAAAAAGACAGAGGTCCTTCATCAGCCGGCACCCAAGACAGTGTATCGCCCTCCTCACATCACCATTGGCGAGTCTGAACTAAAGTCAGTGCACCAGTTGACTTACCTTGGCTGCATTATCACGTCGGACGCTAAGCTGGACAAGGAGCTTGACAGCAGGCTGGCAAAAGCGATCAGCGCTTTCGGGCGACTTTTCGAGCGGCTGTGGCACAATCAACAGCTGAAAACAGTCACCAAGATCAGCGTGTACAGAGCTGTCGTCCTCACCTCCCTGCTGTATGGTTCCGAGTCCTGGGCCCTCTACCGCACCCAACTGCGACTCCTCGAACGCTTCCACCAGCGCTGCCTGCGCACCATCCTGGGCATTCACTGGAGTGACTATGTCACCAACGTCGAGGTCCTTGAACAGGCTGAAACTGTGAGCATCGAGGCTTTGCTGCTGCGGACACAGCTCCGCTGGGCGGGGCATGTCTCCAGGATGGAGGATCATCGCCTATCAAAGATCACCCTGTTCGGCGAGCTTGATACTGGACACCGTGACAGAGGGGCACCAAAAAAAGAGATACAAAGACTGTCTCAAGAAGTCACTTAGTGCCTGCCAAATCGACCACAACCAGTGGTCTTCGCTTGCTGTGGACCGTGACACCTGGCGCTCCACCATTTACAAGGCAGCTGTCTCCTTTGAGGACTCTCGCAGAGCTAACCTTAAGGACAAGCGGCTCAGGAGAAAAAACAGAGATGCCGCAACTCAGAACCCTGGCCATACCTCACCCTGCAGCCACTGTGGTCGAACCTGCCTGTCCCGGATTGGCCTCCGCAGCCACGAACAAGCCTGCAGACGTCGTGGGCAACTCCTATAAAATCTTCGTTCGCGAATTCAATCCAAGAGAGAATTAAGTTTATTAATGGTGACTGCCATGCGTCAAAATGGGGGAAAAGTCAAAACTGGATAATAAACACTCTTAGACAGGACACAATAAGACAGGACATGATAAATTATGAATTTTGTTTTTACTGAACTCCTATGATTTGTCGATTTTCCTGTACAGTCGTAGAATTTTGGTGAGTAGAAGAGAACAAGCCATTTTCAATACCCTAAATAGTGCCTCGGCAGTTTTCAATATCGAAGTCGTTCTTTCGTTCTTTCCAGTTTACTGTCCCACTGGGACTAGAAGTGATCGGGGACTAGCAGTTTTGGCGTAGTTTTTTTTTTTTGCAGATTTGACGTGGGTTTTCCCTTATTTGTTGATTTGGCTTGGGTTTTCCCTCCTCCTTTCTCATCCGGGCTTGGGACTGGCAACGACGGAGTTAATATATCGAAGTCATTGGCATCGTTTTCAAACCTGAAACAGCGCAGTCATATAATTATGAAGTCTGCATGCTTGACAATATCGAAGTCAAGCATGCAAAGACTTCATATATGCCTGCGCTGTTTCAGGTTTGAAAACGTGGCCAATTGACGTGAAGATGGATCTTCCTTATACTGGGCTTAATATAATATATATTTGGGGCACATTTAGGGATGTAAAATCAGTCATTTTATGAAAAAGAATTCTCTTTTTAATTGTTACGACTGTACAGCAAAACCGACGAATTGTTCGCGTTTTTTTTTTAACAGTGACTCGTATTGTTAAATTGTCACTGAATGATATCTGTTCTGAGATTGGTATAGAAAAGTGGTTATTTGCGGATAAATTTGCAAAAACAAGTTGTGCGCTCCGATGTCAAACGACCTCTACATGTATTATGAGTCAGGGGGAAGAAAGGAGGTTGTAAGGCTTGGAAAGAGAGGGAAAAAAAGGGTTGGATAAGACTGCAGAGGAAAGGAGTGAGAGACGGCAAGGAGGAGGGGGGGGGGGACCGGGAAGAGAGGGGGTGGGGGTGGGGAGGGGAGAAAAGGTGGGGCGGGGGTGGGGGAGGCAAGGGTGTGTTTCCCAGAGATAGTAGACAATGGACGTTGTTCGAGAAAATACGTCACATTGAACTGCACGCGTTTCGACGAAAAACAGTTCACGACCTTGCCCAAAATGTCGGGAAGTTTCACGATCTTTCATAATACATGCTGCTAACTTCACACGTACAGAAAACAACTATGACTATGAGTTTAAGAGCCGCTTTAATACTGTGTTGCAAAATGTTGCCGACACTTTGATGTCACACATGCGAGGTCACTAGACAGAGCGCGATTTTGCTGGAACGTTCTGATTTATTTTCAGCGAATCTACGCATCACAAAAATCGACTGCTCTACTTCGTGCGACTTTGCTAGAAACTTCAGGACTGATCTTAGCGTATCATAAGAAAGCCAATTCCGCTCTCTGCGCGAACGATAGAGAAACTTACTGAAAAGGTACGTGATTTGTAACAAATAAATATCGGATCGTTTTCTACGATTTATGCATGCGCGCTCTCTCAGAACAACACAACCACAATCGTAACATACAGCTTAACTCATTCTACCTCAACAACGAAATCTCCAAATTTTGACGTTGTCCTCTGAAGACTGCATTGCAGTGCAGGACACAAATCGACCATGATAGTTAAAGGGTGATGCCAGAATAACTTGGCGCCCATAGGCGCCAAGCTATTCTGGCATGACCCTTGAACTATCATGGTCGATCCTTATCTTGCTTTGGTGTGTCTGGGATAGCCCTGACAGCAGGAGATGGGTCGACCATGATAATTCAGGGGTAGTGCCAGATTATCTTGGAGCCTGTCGGCGCCAAGCTAATCTGGCACTACCCTTGAATTATCATGTCGATCCATCTCCTGCAACAGGTGCATAATCGTTAGATGACGCCTCCAAAATCTGGGAAATACGGCCATCTGGCTGAATGAGTGAATTCCGCTCGGCGGACGGTGCAACAAGGAATGTGCTTTGCAATCTTTCAAGTAGGCCCTCAACTTCCCGGAATCTTTGTTTCGTATTTCGTGTGACGTTAACACCGACAGGTATTTTAACTTATTAGTCAGCTGGAGAGCAAATTGTCAACACGGGTAAACCCCGTTCCTATAGATTCATCACGCAAAAGAAAAAGTATTTTTAAATCTGTTGTAATGGACGCCAGAGTATCAAATCATTGCGAAATAATCCGGCTCAATGACTCTTATGGAATGCAAAAGTGAAACCTTGCACTTTCTCATATACCGTGAAGAGGAAGATGCCATTTTCCTGTCTTCTTGCTTAAGACCAAAGAGTAACTGAAAACGTAAGTACAATGACTAGAGTCTTTCTTTCTTTTTCTCCAACGTCTGCCGTGTCGTGCATTTCTCGGAAATAACCGCATACGTATTCATGGCTGCATGAATAGGACACAGCGTTACATGTAATGTCTTTACACTTACAGTGAGTCAGCTGTAGACAGCAGTTTTGTAAAGCAAGGTCGAAACCTAGTACACAAAAGACTACCAGGCCGTAGTCGGCCGAAGTGGAACCGTGTACGGTCGTGCAAGCTTCGCTCACGATGCATTTCCATGATGTCCTTTTTCAGTTCTTCCCTCGTGTTATAAGGAAGACGATAAGGTTTACTGCGAACTGGCTCATTTTACGTCAGGTTAACCTCGTGCTGGATGGTGTTTGTTGTTCCTGGGTCAGGTGTAAACCGATGCTTGAATTCTTGAGTCAGGAAGAGATAGTAAAGTGGACAGTTGACGCCCACCCCTCCCCCAATCAATAGATTTATAATAATCAACTAGCCATTCAGACAAACCCACTCCACCAATTACTGCCAACAGCTTCATCTGCCCAGCCATTTCAGTTCCACTCCAGAAATAATTCAAGCTACGTTTTTTTGATCAGCTGTCAACCCACGATTTTTAAGGCATATTCCCCACCCCAACTAAATAACTAATGCTGTCATTGGCTTCTTAAACAAGCATATAAGAACACTGAGATGACTAAGGAGCGCATCAGTCTGATCTTGGAGCAGAGTGTAATGTTTCTGTCCTTCCATATGGTCTTCAGTCTTGTCAGCGCTGTTGTTGTCTGCGCGACCCTGGACATTATTTCTGGTTTTGATCCTGCATCTGTCATAATGGCTCCTAAGTATTTGAATTTATTAACTGTTTTCGGTTTTTGGCCTCCATCCATGACTTTGGTGCCAATGCCACTAGCGTTATTGGTCATCAGTTTGGTCTACTCTGCGCTGATTTCCATTCCAAACGCAAAGGCTGTACTGTCCAGATTTACCACCAGCTGAGCTAGCTCCTTTTCTGTTACTGCAAGGCCATCAATGTCGTCCGCGAAACATTAGTTCTTGATTTTTCTGTCTCCAATACTGACAATTCCTTCAAGATCTTTCATAGCGTCCGTCATGATTCTTTCCAGGAAGATGTTGAAAAGAGTAGGTGAGAAAAAGCAGCCTTGTCTGACTCCGACTCTTGCCCTAAACCATTTTCCTATTATGCCCTTAAAGCAGACTGCACTAGTGGCTTTGTTGTAAAGGTTTTCTATTACTTTAATCAGGTTATCATTGATGTTGTACAGCTTCATGGTGGACCAAAGGGCTGCATACACACCATGACAAACGCCTTTTTAAAATCCATATACAGTGTACCATAATATTTAAATGCCGAGAGTAACATTGAATAATGCATTTACTGTGTATAATGTTTTTGCCTTCATAATAAGTGTGTACGCGATTTTTTTAAAGGGCGCGCGCGCGTGTGTACGTATGTGTGTGTGTGTGCGTGCATACTGTGCGTGTCTATGCGTTAGTGTGTGTGTGCGTGCATGCTGTATGCGTGTGTGTGTGTGTGTGTGTATTTGTGTGTGTGTGTGTGTGTGTGTGTGTGTGTGTGTGTGTGAGAGAGAGAGAGAGAGAGAGAGAGAGAGAGAGAGAGAGAAAGAGAGAGAGTGAGTGAGTGAGTGAGTGAGTGAGTGAGTGAGTGAGTGAGTGAGTGAGTGAGTGAGTGATACTTTATCTCTTAAGGATGGAAACAATAGGCGCACAGGTCTCTTTCGTGTTTGTCCTTTCTAAACCACAACATTTAAAACAACATTAATAGAACAAGTTAACAGCAGAAACAAGTGGCTACACCCACAGGTCACTTGAGTTACATTCCGATATAAGTTCACAAGTCGCTGAAGGTTACATACACACACATCAACTGACAGGGTCGGGGGTGGGGGTGGGTGGGTGGGGGTGGGGCGATGTAAAGTGAGTGTTTATAGACACTGGCTGCGCGCTTATGATATAGCTACTCTTGTGTAGGAATATAGTGAACAGGCAAAACACTACAGAGAAGAGAGAGATATAAAAACTAATAAGTGCAAAACGGAGGACCACAACAATGCGTTAAAAAAAGGAAATCATTGACATGGCTCTTTTGGACACCTTATCTACGTTTCTTTTGCTCTGAGATGTATTTAAAAGCTTTCGTCCTAAACAATGGAAGATGTTACGTTTGCTGTATATGTGGAGGGAGGAGGGAGGGAGGGAGAGAGAGAGAGAGAGAGAGAGAGAGAGAGAGAGAGAGAGAGAGAGAGAGAGAGAGAGAGAGAGAGAGAGAGAGAGAGAGAGAGAGATGATGATGATGATGATGAAACGTTTTTATTCAGGATAAAAAGTTTTAGGCATAGCAATGCTTATCTTCCAAACTGTCCTGCTACTCTACACATAAAAATACATCAGACGATGAAACTGCTTTATCGTGGTTTAGATCATATCTGACTGACAGAACTCAGTGCATAGTTGTTAATGATAAACTATCCAGCCCATCCACCGTGCGCTTTGGCGTCCCACAAGGTTCAGTTCTTGGACCAGTCCTCTTTACCCTGTATGTTCAGCCACTGGCCAGTGTCTTTAACCGTTTCTCTATATCACATCATGCATTTGCAGATGATACTCAACTCCATGACTCATGTTCACCTGATCAGATTATGGACACAATCGAGATCCTTCAGGAGTGCGTCTTGGATACTAAGATGTGGATGACTTCAAACAAATTACAGTTGAATGACGGAAAAACTGAGGCCATGATAATTGCTTTCCCGAGGTTGACGAAGACGCTGACACTCCCCCCGTCATTACAAATCTGTGGTGCCACTGTCCCCTTCTCCCCCCATGTAAAAAATCTGGGTGTCACACTTGATAGTAGCCTGTCCATGCGCCTTCATGTGAACAACGTTTGCAGATCCGCCTATACTGAACTGCGACGTATTGCTTCAGTCCGCCACTATCTGACACCTGAAGCAACTAAAGTACTTGTCTGCGCTTTTGTTTTGTCTAAATTAGACTATTGCAATGCTCTTTTGGCTGGCTGTTCCCAGTGTCTGATTGGCAAACTCCAGAAAATTCAAAACTCAGCTGCTAGGTTGATTCTTAGAGTCCCTAGATCAGATCATATCACACCCCATCTGTCTGCCCTACACTGGTTACCTGTAACGGCTCGGATTCAGTACAAAATTTCATGCGTGACTCACAGTTGTATTACCTGTTCCTGCCCACACTACCTTGCCACTCTTCTCCAGCTGTATACGCCCTTGAGACAGAATTTGCGCTCTGCTGCCGACTCTCGAGATTTACGTATCCCTCTTGTCAAAACAAAGTCGTTTGGTGGGAGGTCATTCAGATACCAGAGCCCAGTTGTTTGGAATGATCTCCCACGCGAACTGAGATACGTGGATTCGAGAGAGGCATTCAAGCGTGCCCTAAAGACCCATATGTTTTCTGTCAGCTACAAATGACTTTGTCACACACCTGTCATGTCATTTTTGTATAGAAGTAGTGTGTGTGTGGGTGTGTATGTGAATGCCAGTATGAGTCCATGAGCGTAGCACTTTTGAATGGTGACTTCATAGCTTGTTTACAGAGTGCGTTGTATTTTGTTTTTGTACTTTTTGTTAATTCCATTTTTTTAATTAGTTATTTTTTGTACATTAGTTTTTGTTAAGCGCCTAGAGCTCTAATCTGAGGTTAGGCGTTATACAAGTACTCATTATTATTATTATTATTATTATTATACATCAAAAGATAAAACATATGTAAGTAAAAAGACCCCCCTCCCCCCCCCCCCCCCCCCCACCACCACCACCACCACTCAGAGGGGAAAAAAATAGAAATAACAAATTAAAAAAAATATATAATTATATACACAGGTATGAACCTGACCTGTTAATGCAGACAGTCGAGCTATTACATAATCTGCAGCAACAGTAGAAGAGTATTAGGTAATAGGAAACTTGTCACTAACTATAGGAATAGTAGCATAAGGGATTGATTGATTGATTGTACATTGCTTAACGTCCCGACAGCAACAAGGCTTTCTCAGGACGTGCCTGCACTGCTTGTGAAAAAAAAAACTAAACAGAAAATTGAATGTATGTCGCCAGCCGGTCAAATACATTAAATAAACCTACAACATGGGGCATAAATAAAGCTAAGACCATTTAGCAACACACATCCAATATCAAGAGCTACAGGCAGTGCAGACAGTAGGGAGAGTTTAAAAAAGGCAAATACAGGTGAATGGACAAAGGGTAGACAGAAACACATGCCCCAGAATAGAGAGAAAAACCCACCCTGTGGGGCTGACCAGGGTGACCCTGGGAACTAAAAAATACCTAACCCCACCCAAGTCCCCCAGGGCAGACCCGGGTGGGGACTTTGTAGCATAAGGGAGCCGAACATACTATTACTTCTGAAGTAAATATTTATGGAGGCGATCTTTGAAGACGCTAATCTTACAAATTGATTTTAGGTGTGGAGGTAACATATTCCACGCTTTAGCGCCTGAAAAAGACAGACTGGTTTTACAGATGTCTAATCTAATTTTTGGAAGGTGGATCGAACTATTTCTCGTGTTTTTCCTATTATTGTCGGAAAATAGAGTTTTTAGATAGGGTGGGGCTTTTCCGTGCATGATCTTGTGCAGTAGAACACAGCGATTAAATTCGAACTGTTTCTTCAATGTTAGTAACTTGAGAGATTTTAATTTTTCATCAGTCGAAGTAGGACCGGGAAGTATTCATTTAATGCCCCGACGATACAAGGAATTAACTTTTTTCATGTGAACTTCGCTGCATCCATCCCAGACGGTACAACTGTAGTCACAATGTGTTTTTGAGAGAGAGAGAGAGAGAGAGAGAGAGAGAGAGAGAGAGAGAGAGAGAGAGAGAGAGAGAGAGAGAGAGAGAGAGAGAGAGAGATGATGATGATGAAACGTTTTTATTCAGGATAAAAAGTTTTACGCATAGCAATGCCTATCTTCCAAACTGTCCTGCTACTCTACACATATAAAAATACATAAGACGATACAGCAAAAGGTAAAATACATATAAGTACCCATACCACCCCCCCCACACACACCACACCCCCCCCCCCCCACCATCAGAAAGGGAAAAAAAATAAAATACAAAAAGAATTAAAACAATATATGTACGTGTATGAGCCTGACATGTTAAGGTTGTATACTATACTATACCTACATTTTTTAATTGAAAACTGCCGCTTATAGGGTTTTTTGAGAGCCTTATTGAGTCTGGAGGCTATTGCCACCCTGAAAGACCCATGGTCCCGGGCATAATTGTAAGTTTGAGCCTTTTGCGTGACCTACCCCATGAGCTAAAACACGCAAAATAGCTGATTTCAGAGAACAATAAAAATGTATCGAATAGTGTGTTAAAATGATAAAGAAACATTTCGGTCACTTTATAAAGTATGTTAGGATTTTCTCGTAAAAAAGTGTCTTCTGATAATTGGAATTCTAAGTGCAATCGAGAAAAGTTTATGTTGTAAGGCGCAAATTGCCCGGATGTTATCAATAACATTACAAGTGTTTGCAATGTTGGGCAATTGCTCAGGCCCCTTTTATTCGATAAAGTCGTACTTTAGATCATATCACACACATTATTTATGAAAAAATGAGGGGGTCCCGCGCAAAAATTGGCACTTTGGGTCGTTTGCTTTCAAAGCTGATTTGCATGAATATCTTAGCAAACACCCTGATCCCTCTGCGGGACAGTTGAAGTCGGGTCTGAGATCACTACTTGACAAGCATGCTCCATCTACTCGCCGTAAAGTGTCATGTCGGACATCCTCACCATGGTTCAGCGCCGTGGGAGGCAAGCTTCTCGCTGCAAAGAGAGAGCGACGACAAGCTGAGAGACTATGGCTGTCCACGGGACTTACCGTACACAAGCAGATTTTCAGCGCTGCTAAGAAATATGTAACTCGTCTGGTACTCGTGGCGAAGACAGCTTTCTTCAATGCCAAGATTGCAGCGTGCACCACCAACAAGCAGCTTTATAATGTAACCAACAAACTGACTGCTAGAAGGGATCCATCTCCACTCCCGAACATTTTATCACCATTAGAGTTGCCTGATCAGTTCTCAAATTTCTTTAATGAAAAAGTTCAGAACATTCGTGATAGACTTGATGGACTTATTTCACAGTCTCCATCGCAGTATGACGTTCCCTTTTCTGGTCAGTGTCTCTCGTTTTTCAGACCTGTCAGTGATCAGGAACTTTATGCTGTGCTGAAGAGAACTGCACAAAAAACTTGTAGTTTAGACCCACTTCCTACTACATTGCTGTACGAGTGTATTGATGTTGTGCTTCCAGTCATGACCAACATTGTCAACGAGTCCCTGAGGTCTGGTATTTTTCCGTCGGATTTCAAGTCCGCCATTGTTAAACCTTTGCTAAAAAAGCCCTCTCTAGACCCTAACAATCTACAGAATTACCGCCCTGTCTCAAACCTCCCTTTTCTCTCTAAGATCGTTGAGAAGGTTGTGTTGTCGCAACTTCTCGACCATCTGAACCTGAATCATCTTCTTAGTCCCAATCAGTCTGCTTACCGTGCAGGTCATTCCACTGAAACTGCGCTTGCAAAAATTATTAATGACCTCCTCGAGGCTCTTGATGATGGCAAAGTATCTGTTCTCGCACTGTTAGACCTATCTGCTGCCTTTGATACGATTGACCATGACATTTTGCTACAACGTCTCTATTCTGTGTATGGCATTCATGAAACTGCTTTATCGTGGTTTAGATCATATCTGACTGACAGAACTCAGTGCATAGTTGTTAATGATAAACTATCCAGCCCATCCACCGTGCGCTTTGGCGTCCCACAAGGGTCAGTTCTTGGACCAGTCCTCTTTACCCTGTATGTTCAGCCACTGGCCAGTGTCTTTAACCGTTTCTCTATATCACATCATGCATTTGCAGATGATACTCAACTCCATGACTCATGTTCACCTGATCAGATTATGGACACAATCGAGATCTTTCAGGAGTGCGTCTTGGATACTAAGATGTGGATGACTTCAAACAAATTACAGTTGAATGACGGAAAAACTGAGGCCATGATAATTGCTTCCCCGAGGTTGACGAAGACGCTGACACTCCCCCCGTCATTACAAATATGTGGTGCCACTGTCCCCTTCTCCCCCCATGTAAAAAATCTGGGTGTCACACTTGATAGTAGCCTGTCCATGCGCCTTCATGTGAACAACGTTTGCAGATCCGCCTATACTGAACTGCGACGTATTGCTTCAGTCCGCCACTATCTGACACCTGAAGCAACTAAAGTACTTGTCTGCGCTTTTGTTTTGTCTAAATTAGACTATTGCAATGCTCTTTTGGCTGGCTGTTCCCAGTTTCTGATTGGCAAACTCCAGAAAATTGAAAACTCAGCTGCTAGGTTGATTCTTAGAGTCCCTAGATCAGATCATATCACACCCCGTCTGTCTGCCCTACACTGGTTACCTGTAACGGCTCGGATTCAGTACAAAATTTCATGCATGACTCACAGTTGTATTACCTGTTCCTGCCCACACTACCTTGCCTATCTTCTCCAGCTGTATACGCCCTTGAGACAGAATTTGCGCTCTGCTGCCGACTCTCGAGTTTTACGTATCCCTCTTGTCAAAACAAAGTCGTTTGGTGGGAGGTCATTCAGATACCAGAGCCCAGTTGTTTGGAATGATCTCCCACGCGAACTGAGATACGTGGATTCGAGAGAGGCATTCAAGCGTGCCCTAAAGACCCATATGTTTTTTGTCAGCTACAAATGACTTTGTCACACACCTGTCATGTTAAAGTCATCTCTATCTATTTATAGAAGTAGTGTGTGTGTGGGTGTGTGTGTGAATGCCAGTATGAGTCCATGAGCGTAGCACTTTTGAATGGTGACTTCATAGCTTGTTTACAGAGTGCGTTGTATTTTGTTTTTGTACTTTTTGTTAATTCCATTTTTGTAATTAGTTATTTTTTGTACATTAGTTTTTGTTAAGCGCCTAGAGCTCTAATCTGAGGTTAGGCGCTATACAAGTACTCATTATTAGATTATTAGATTAGTTTGCGAGTGCGTTTTCAAAAAGGGATACAAGCGATGTCTGACTTCCGGCAGATCATATCTCCGCCGTAGCCGGTCCGAAGCCGGCATGAGAAAGGAGGAAATCAAGTACGCCGAATCAACAAGTATAACCTACGCCCAAACTGTTGCAAACTACTAGTCCTCGATCACTATTAGTGACAGTGGGAAAGTAAACTGGAACAAACAATAACGGCAGATACGGGATGAGAAGGTTTATCTATAAGCAATTAAATGCACCAATTATTTCTTAGTAGTTGAGTTAGTGCAGTGGTAAAATACTCTTTTTGCCACGCAGGTAAACAGGGTTCAATCCTCGTAGATGGATATTTTTTTCCCTGCTCAAAAATTTGAAACCCATACAGTTTCTACTTCGCTAAATGAAACAAACGCACACACACACACACACAAATATATATATATATATATATATATATATATATATATATATATATATATATATATATATATATATATATATGTATATATATATATATATATATATATATATATATTTATATATATATATATATATATATATATATATATATATATGCATATATATATATATAAATACATATATATATATATATATATATATATATATATATATATATATATATATATATATATATATATATATATATATATATATATATATATATATAAAAGAAAAGCGTGGTAATTTCGTTCTTTTTTTATTTAAAATATGCGATTATCATCACCGTTGTAATGTGGATGTTAAACCATGAACCAACCAACAAACCACTTTCAGTCTTGGATACAAATGCATACTAGTTACCTCGGTACATTTGTTCATTCATTTTTTTTCAGCCAGGCATTGTCAGCATGTATACATTACATGTTTACATTCATTCAATCATTCACAGATTCACTGATGAAAAAGCACACCAAAGAGTGTTGTCACAGAGTGTTTTTTTTTTAATTTTTCCTGGCATCATCAACAAACATTAATTAATGAATAATGTGAATTTGTTTTAATATACCTGCTGCAAGCAATGATACATGATCCTTTGGTGTATCCGTGAAAGCAGGTCGGTGAACATCTCTGGTTGAAAGATGTTTGTGAACAGATTGGTAGTGGATGTACCTATCTCTCCAGCTGAATCTCAGTTTCCCAGCAGTTTTTGGTTACAAATTATAAGGAAACAAAACAACTGTCACATGTTTCAATATGCCCCGTTATGTTTACACATGATCATTGTGAGTACAATACAATACAATACAACTTTATTGTCTGTTCGAGTCCAGGTACGACAGAAATTTGCCTTTCGGCTCGTCATGAAACAACAATATAAGACATTAACAAACGCTGCAAAAGCATATCATGAAAAATTATCATTGCAGCAATCTATCACAAGCAATATGTCACAAGATGGGAGGTAATGTTAAGTAGATCATACTTATCGCGGCGTTAATAACGAGAGTTCAAAATCGAGACAGCAGTTGGAATAAAAGACTTCTTAAAAACATTCCTTTTGGCAATTGGCATGTTGAAACGTCTGCCTGATGGTAGCATTTGAAACTGATCAGAGAGTGGGTGACTAGGATCATTGACAATGCTAGCAGCTATCCTTCGGACAGCTCTATGGTACGGATCATCTACTGGGTACTGTCCTAGGCCAATGATCTTCTCAGCTGTTCTGACGATACGTGACAGTCTGCCCCTGTTTTTCATACTGAGATTGCCATACCAAGCAGTGATGTTAAACGTCAGCATGCTTTCGATCAGGCTTCTATAAACGGATTCTAAAACCCTGAAACTGACATCAAAACTTCTCAGTTTCCTAAGAAGGTACAGACGCTGGTTTGCTTTTTTTCACAATCAGATCAGTGTTTCCAGTGAAGGACAGCCCACTATCCACGACTGTGCCAAGGTACTTAAATTCAGTGACCACCTCTACAGGTTGATTATTAATTGAGACAGGTACAAAAATATCATCAACTTTCCTGTCATCAATGACGAGTTCCTTGGTTTTCTGTACATTCATTTCCAGAAAACTATCTTTGCACCATGACTCTAATACTGCTATCTGTGCAAAGTACTCGGCCAGACTGTCTTCTTTTTGGAGTAGGCGTACAAGGGCCATGTCGTCTGAGAACTTTAAGAGACGAGAAGTGGCAGTGTGACAACGCATATGGTCTGTGTATATAGAAAACAATGTCGGAGAGAGGACACAACCTTGAGGGCAGCCTGAATTTAGCACCACTTGGTCAGACAGACTGCCGTGTACATTTACACGTTGTGGCCTGTCCTTCAAAAAGTCTCGCACCCACAGAATAATGTTTGTGTTCACATTAAAATCCATCATACGCTGCAAAAGCATCAGTGGTTCAACAGTATTAAAAGCATTAGAAAAGACAATAAAAAGAATTCTCACATGTGCTTTTGATTTCTCAAGATGTTGAAATACAAGATTGTACAGAGTAAGGCATGCATCCTCCACACCCCTATGGTTTGTGTAAGCAAATTGGAATGGATCCAGTAGTTCCGGCAACATCATTTAACAGATCCTCCTCACCACTTTTTCCATACATTTTGACAGAATAGAAGTCAATGCAACTGGACGGAAATCGTTGCATTCATGAGCGTTGTTTTTTTTTAGGAATCGGGACAATGATTGATAATTTCCAAGCCGTAGGGACAGTATGATGATCAAGCAGGAACTGAAATAAAGTAGTGAAGATCTTCCCCAATTGACCTGCACATGTTTTCAATACTCTTCCACCTAACCCATCTGGTCCAGGTGCTTTGTGTGCATTCAGCTTAGAAAAGATGTTTACTACCTCCTCTTCAGTAATTGACAAAGGTTCCGGCACAATGGACTGGCACAATTCATCACAGTTATCACTAAGGTTTCTGCCATCGAACCGTGAGTAAAAACGATTTAGATCATTGGCCATCTCAACTGGATTCCCAGTGCAGAGCCTGGCTTGTTTCTTTTGCTGCCTACCCATCATGCCGTTCAGACCATTCCATGCATCTCTAGCGTTGCCAGAAGAAATTTTGTTTCGATCTTGCTTTTATAGTTCAGTCTGGCAGTCCTAGCAGCCCTTCTAAAATCCCTCTCCTTTTCCCGAAATTCATCAGTGTTACCCTGTAAGAAAGCAAGTTTCTTCTGGTTCAAATACACCTTTAGCTCCTTGCTGACCCGTGGCTTATTGTTAGCAAACACCTTCACTGTCTTGGTTTTAATTACAGTGTTCTCACAAAATCTTACGTAAGAAGTGACTGTCTCAACAAGTTCATTAGGGTCATCACAGTTATGAGTAAACATATCCCAATCTGTCGCCTCAAAGCACCCACGGAGCTCCTCCATGCTGTCCGGTGTCCACAACTGTGTGGTTTTCGTTACAGTTTTGGACGTCTTTATTTGTTGTCTATACTTTGGCAACAAGTGTATGACGTTGTGGTCCGAGCGCCCCAGTGGGGGCCTACACAACGGCTTAAACGCATCGTCAATGTTGCCAAATCAGTTATCACCCAACCACTGAAATCTGCTGTGACAGATGGAGGGTAATGCAAGAACTGCATGGTCAACTCACTCTTTAGAAGTATTGCGATTTTCATTGAGCAAGTCCACATTTGGTATATTTTGAGCAGAGGGTTTAATGACATATATGTATATATATAATACATACCTACCCCCCCCCCTCCTCCCCCCCCCCCCCCCACCCCCGGCTGCATTTCTATATTTTGGCACACCCCCTCTTCAGAAAGGTCCCATGGGTGTTATACTCTGAGGCCAATGACCATTTTCAGAATTTATATCATTTATAATCATGCAAAGCGGAGCAGTGATAAGTTTTCTCCTTGTTTCACACCGACGCTGCAAAAAATCTATCTGTACCACTGTTTCCTAACCCATAAGAGTCAGCTGTGGAGTACATATTTTGAATGACTGATGTATGCCAGTATTTCGGAACTTGTCACACAAAAGACCTGTTTATATGCTGAAATGACTTCGAAAAATGAACACATTGGCAGTAAAGGGGTTTTCCCTGGATAATCAAAAACTAATACAAATTAAGCTGCGTTTCCAAATCGTGACATGACAGGAGAGTGCAGTAAGGCAAAGGCGTTTGCTGCATTGCGAAGGATGTGACTGTCCAAAACCTTGGCATTGTGGCCAGCATTGTGGATGGACAGCAAAATAACAGGACGTTTGCCCACAGGACAATCAGTTCACTTCCTTTGCCTTCCTGTTGGTTGGCCATCCCGGAGAGACGTACCCGCTGAACTCTTCTTCAATGTGGCTATTGCAACCTGCAAAAGATAATTTAGAATAAAAAAAAGTTTTGAAATGCACATTATGCGTGCATATATATATGTTTGCAGGTATTTTTACAAAGTACATACATGCATAATAATTATGACAGTATTCAGAGCAAGAACAAGAAAGACAATGAATGTCCTTATGGTTTACGTGTATGACCAATCCACATAATACGTCCAACCTGTGTGACCTTGTGTGAGGAGAAACAATTTGTGTCAAACGCTGACCATTTTTTACCCCTTTCTGGACCCCCGCCCCTCCCCCCGTGACCCTGACCTTTGAAAGGTCACAGCAGTTGGTATGTTTAGAAAGATTGTACCACAAAGTACCCTGGTGCCAAGTTGGACGTCTGAGGCTTAAATAGTCTCTGAGGAAATACCAATGTTAAAGTTGCCCACAGATAACAGACAGTCGACGGACGACCCATTACAAACACTTAGTTTTGCTATCACACGTGAGCCACATATGAGACACAACTGAGCTTTAAATGACCACAATGGGTGTATAAATATATCTAGAATCAGCATCAAAGTGTAACTTGCAGAAAATGTTTCATACAGGACACGTTTAACATATTGCTGTTTAGCAACAGTACACACTGGACCAAAAACCCACCCCACCACCCCCACACTTTGGTACCGGTCTCAGGCCACTTTACAAATTTCAAATAGGAGCGATCAAAAATCTCAGTAACTTCAGTAGCTGAACTATCCCTTTGTCTGTCTTGTACTGTGTTTGTACTGTGTTTGTCTTAAATGGCGTAAATCCGTGTCTGTTTCGTGAGTGTGTGTGTGTTGGGTTTCAGGCGCGGCGCTTTGAGTCGATTTCCCCAAAATTGAGAAAAAGCGCCTATATAATAACGGTATTATTATTATTATTTATTATTAAAAGGTGGGTTTCAGTGTTTCCTTGTCATTCTGTGTGCACTAAGTGCTTATTAAAGAAAATGACAGTATTTGCAGACTTGCACAAGCCTCTAGTTTCCAAATCAAATGCAATATGGTGCCACTTGTTGACAGCAAGTGATTTTAGCATTCGGTGTTGTAGATAATGCTGGTACTGTACTACACCATCTTCAAAATGAAAGAAAGCATTACAGTATGATGTGTTTATTCACACCAGTTGTGTTTTGTTATGAACCTGATTCTATTCACAAATCAACCGGTATGATTTACCTCGAGTCCAGGAAAATAAGTGTTGCCTTCTCTCACTTTAGTTGATCCACTGGAACTGGCATTGCCTGCTTTCAGCTGTGACCTTCTCCTTTTGAGCAAACATGACCTGACTAGCTCCTGCCTCTTCTTGGTGTAGGCGTCATACTTCTGTGTTCTGTGCTTGTTTTGAAAGTATACCCTCTGGGTGCGACTCTGCAGTGCGACGTCAACAGCAGCATTGACCTGAAAAGAAATACCTGTTTATTAACGTGTTGTTTAGCAGCATGCCAATTTCACGTCTGATCTTATTTCAGGGTGGGTTGGTTCCAAACTCCCCAAAAAGGGACTTTGTTATAGCATTATAAACAATTTGGGGCCGGGGCGGGAGGGCTCCCCCCCCCCCCCCTGCCCAATATGCCCCTACATTTAGTTTACGCATTACTACCTTCAAACTGATGTGAAATAAACTGTAAACTCCACAAACAACAATGGTGAAGCCTGGATCGCTCATGTGCATTTAAAACTGATCATTTACATAATCTGAACTGTGTGACCTTTCCAAAAGGTGACTGAAATTTAAGTGCCATGAGTCTCCGCATCAGTAAAGGGCTGGCTTTTGTACTTGTGAATAATATTTGAGAAAAAATATCTGTTGTCAAAATATGGCTATTTTTTTTTTACCTATTTCTTGATTTCTCATGACCCTTGGTCTTAACTCAATCTGGTATGCTAAGACAGGTCTTGCCACAAAGTATCCTTGGGCCACGTTGAAGACTGTGGTTTGAATAATCTCCAAGAAAATGCCAACATTACCGTTTACCATGGACGACGAATGACCCAGAAGATAGCCTCACACTTGCTGCACACATGAGCCAATGACAGAAAGCATTACAGTATGATGTGTTCATTCACAATCACACCATAGTTGTGTTTTGTTCTGCACCTGATTCTAGTCACAGATCTACCGGTATGATCTACCTCGAGTCCAGGAGAATAAATGTCGCCTTCCTTCACTTCACTTGAGCTGTGGCCTTGGTGTAGGCGTCATACTTATGCGCTTGTTTGCAAGTAAGTCCTCTGGGTGAGAGTACTGAGACTCCACAGTGAGAGGTCAACAGCAGTATTGGCCTGAAATGAAATACATGATTATTAGTATTACTGTGTTGTTCGGCAGCATGATAATTTCACTTTGTGTGAACTAAATGCAGGAGCAGATTATTACTTTCCAAATAAATGTGACATAAACTGTGTACACCGCAAAGAACAAACAAGAATTGCAGAGTCTGTACGCCTCATGTGCATAACTAATTCACATATAAGTATAAACTGAGGTAGCTGACATAAGTGTGACAAGTCTTAACATAAAGGATTGCTTTTGTACTAGTGAAATTTGTATTTTCTCTACAAATTACAAATATGCATTTTTCTAATGTTTGTCAACCTTCTGTGACTCTTGACCTGTGTAAGGAGTCAACCAAATTACTTAGTATCTATAGGATGAGGAAGATTTCATCATCAGCTACCCTTGTGCCAAATTTGATAGGGAAATTGCAAAAACTTTGATACAAACCGCAATCATACAATGAAAAAATAAATAAGCATATAGCACACATTCCAAGGTCATCCAAAATGGTAGTCAACAAATATTAAGGTTTCAGTCAAAGTAGCGTAGGCTTAATTTAACATACATACATACCTATAAAGTACTAGGTAACCCTTTTACTCCTGATACACCCACTGCTTGACATAAATGTGACTATGATAGTTCAAGGGTGGTGCCAAAATCGATCGGCGTCTCATCCGCCAACCTATTCTGGCACCATCCTTGAACAAAACAAAAACAAAAAAAATGCTGGACCTATATCCTAATCTGTAATATAGCCTTTATAAGACAGCAAGGGAATGGATGAGGAAATTAAGTTACTAAGTACTGAAAGCAGTTACTGAGTTAGAGGTTCATAATGCCAAATTCTCCCTTAGCAGGACTTTTTTCTACACACAGTACGTTTTCCTAGATAATAAGCACTGGCACTGGTTTAATATAACTACAATGTCGACTACATACCCTCCACAGTATTAGTAAAGGCTCTCTGAAAATGTATGGCAATATTCTACTTCTAGATGGTGACTGACATGGCCGGAATCACCCCCCCCCCCCACCCTCAACCCACAATAAAATGTAGTCTTCTTCATTGCAGATAGGCAGTGGCGACGACACTAGTACTGTGGGGACTTAAATTTCCATGCATACATGGACAGTTAGCTATGGGGGTTTTACGCCGTGCAGGTGATATCTCACGGCGGTGCATAAAAGGGTTGGACGCTGAACCAGTGAGATATGCCACTTATATTACGACATTTTGCTTCTGCTAGTACCTCGTGTTCTAGTCGCTTAGCAAACACCACCCCCCATTTTTTTCTAATTTAGTTTACCTTTTCGTTGCTGATGTCTGAAGAGATTTTGTTGTTTTCCTGACTGCCACGAAGACTGCTTCCCGTTTGGTTGCAGATTCAGAAATTGCGTGTATCCTTTACGCAGGTTATGCCTTACGCTCGATGACTTGTCGCAACTTATGCAAAAGTATCTTATTTCTGAGGAAACAAAACATTTTATGCATAGAAACAGTCAGCTTACACACCTATTTCAGACAGTATATATCTTTTGTCAATTATCGATAAATTGAGCTTGTTTGCAATACGACTTGCCGTACGGCGGTTTTTTTCGGTGACCTCTAGTCTCAGGTCACGGCAGACGCAAGATAGCGGTATCTAAATGCGCAGAAAAGATGCGCGAAAGAGGTATGTCCTACAATCTTAATACAGTCAAACTATTACATAATCTGCAGCAATCTGCTGTGCTGGAGCAACATACTAAACAGAAAAATAGGACATTCACATCGACAGCAAATATTTATGGACGCGAGCTCTGAAGATAGATAACTTTGAAATAGACTTTAAATGCGAGGGCAAGTTATTCCATGACTTAGCACTGGAAAATGATATGCTAGATTTGAAAATGTCGATTCTCGGTTTTGGGAGATGGAGTAAGCTGTTCCTCGTGTTCTCTCTATTTGTGTGGGAAAACAGCTCACGGAGATAGGGAGGGGCGGCATTGTTTAGAATTTTTTGCACAAGCAAGCATCTATTTTCCAATTGTTTACTGAGTGGTAGAATATTAAGGGCCTTCAGTCTTTCATCCTTAGGGGACGAACCAGGAAGAATAAGCTTAATACCTCGCCGGTAAAGGGAATTAATTTTTTTCAAATGAATGTCTCCACAGCCGTCCCAGATATTGGAAGAATAATTACAATGTGTCTTGATGTGTGCGTTAAAGAATAGTTTTCGAGCATCAATGTCAACTATACTACTTAATTTGGATAATAAAAATAGATTCTTTGAAATAGTTTTACAGGCAGTTTCTATGTGCGGCTCCCAGCTGAGCTGTTCGTCGACTGTCACTCCTAACAAACGATGTTTTGACACTTGCTCTATGGGCTGAGAGTGAAGGGACAGCTCAAGGGGTTGCAAACCACGTTGATGCTTTTGGCGTGTTGTCACCAACATACTTTTCGTTTTAGGAATACTAATAATCATATGATTTTCTTCACACCAAGTTGACACTTCATCTAGACTATGTTGGAGGACAGCGCTCACGGTTGAAACATTTTTATCAGATACATGTAATGATGTTTCGTCAGCAAATAGTTCACAGTTTGTGTCGGGGTGTGATATTGACAGTGGAAGGTCATTTATAAAGATGTTGAATAATAACGGTCCTAGGGTGGATCCCTGAGGAACACCATGGGTCACCAGTCCTTTCGCTGAGTATTTACCATTCAAGAACACTTTCTGCGTTCTGTCTAAGAGATAGGACGAGAGAAAAGCGACTGCATTTGAGTCAATGTGATATAAAGGTAACTTCTTTAGTAAGATTGAATGGTTAATGAGATCGAAGGCTTTTTTAAGATCTAGAAATACTACACCTGAAAGTTTGGACTCATTTATGGCAGTAAGCCATTTGTGGGTTATGAGAGTTAAGGCAGTCTGACACGAATGTTTGGGCCGAAAAGCTGAGTGTGCTGTACTAATAAGGTGTTTTTTCTCCAGGAATTGAAGTAAATGATTATGTATATTCTTTTCAAGTGGTTTGGACACTGCTGATAAGATTGAAATAGGTCTGTACTCACTTGGGTCGCTCAGATCTTTGCTTTTCGGTAGAGGAGTAACTTTTGCTATTTTCAATTCATCGGGAAACATGCTCTTTTGAATCGAAAGGTTATATATAAAGGTTAATGATTCCACAATATAAGGGAGCGCAATTTTAAGGATTTTACTGCTAATACCGTCCACACCACAAGATGTTTCACTTTTCATGTTGGTTATAGATTTTCCTACATCAAGGACGGTCATTAAGGGAACTGAGAAAGTATTGCCGGCGTTTATCTGACTGTGCTGTTTCAATTGTTCTGAACATACGTATTCACCTGGCTCACAGGTTTTCGTCTGTGACAGGGTTTTTGCAATGTTAAGAAAGTGTTCATTAAATACATCAGCTGTGAGGTGCGGGGGGACACTCGTTGTTTTGCTAGGTTGTCCTTTAGTAAATGTGTTAATCACCTGCCACACGCTGCGTATGTCTTTGCCGCCCGCAATAATCTTTTCAGCATGCTGCCTCTGTGCTTTACGTACTAATGATTTAACTAGGTTTCACTGTTTTTTGTACTCGTCAAATTTCTTTTGTTGTTTCAATAGATCTCTTAGTTCCATCGCAGTTTTAATCTCATCCGTCAGCCACTCAGGCACAGTGGGATGTTTAACACGCTTAGTGGGCCTCGGGGCATGTCTGTCAAGAACACCGAGGAACAACTTATACCAGTGGGACAGCGCTACATTGGGATCATTATAGTTATACACATCGGAAAATGGTGTTTGGGAAAGTTCATGCAAAAAATCATCTTGATTAAATTTTTTGAATGATCTGTAGAGAATGGTTATATGCTCCTTATGAGGTTTCTTTGGCAACTTCGCAGATAATGAAAAACAAATAAGAAAATGATCACTGACAGAGGTGCTGGGTAAATAGACATTGCTAAGGGCACTGTCGTTGGTTGTATAAACATGGTCAATTAATGTGGATGAAGTAGCAGTGACCCTGGTGGGTGACTGAACTACTTGTGTAAGGCCTAAGAACGTTATCATGGATCTCCATGACGTGTTGCCAGGTTTCAATAAATCAACATTAAAATCACCGAGTATATGCGGTCCGTGGTGCAGTGGTTAAGGCGCCTGCCACCAATGCCAAAGGTGCGTGGTTCGATTCCGGGTTCCGGCGTTGGACTTTTCTCCTCTGGTAAGTGTCACCGTTAATTCGGGCGGACCGTCGGGGGTTCCTTCTCCGGGTACTCCGGTTCTTCCAGCCCCCCCCCCCCCACCCCCCACACTTTGGTACCGGTCTCAGGCCACTTTACAAATTTCAAATACAAGCGATCAAAAATCTCTGTAACTTCAGTAGCTGACTGGCCCTTCGTTTGTCTTGTACTGTGTTTGTCTTAAATGGCGTAAATCCGTGTCTGTTTCGTGAGCGTGTGTGTTGGGTTTCAGGCGCGGCGCTTTGAGTCGATTTCCCCAAAATTGAGAAAAAGCGCCTATATAATAACGGTATTATTATTATTATTATTATTATTATTATTATTATTATTATTATTATTATTATTATTATTATTATTATTATTATTATCACCCTTGGAGTTTTGTACTTTGTCAACCATTACAACAAAATCATCTTGCCAGGATACTGTAGCTGCGGGGTTTCTGTAAATAAAACATACGAAGGTCCGGGTTGACTTGGCGGTTGCTTTTATCTCAAGCCACAGGCTTTCCACATGGGCGGATTCCAGGTCACGTCGTCGTGTTACGTTGTTAGCAATAGTATTGTGAACATAAGCACAAATGCCAGTATGACCAGGCACTGAAGCATCTCGCCTATAAAAGGGGAAATTTTGTATGGTGATAGCTTGGTTACTTATATTCTCTGTCAACCTACTTTCTGTAAAGCCAAATATATGATATGGGGAGGGTTGGTTGAGTAGTACTGTAACATCTGATACTTTGCTGCAAAGGTGATATACATTGAGGTGGCCTATTCTAAGCAAATGATCGCTGACACTAGTAAACATGTCAGGTAACTTCGCAACTAAATACTAGTTTAAAATATACTAACAAACTAAATGACAGTTTAAACAACAATAACAAAGTGTCACAATGTGGCATGCAGATAAGTGGTCAAAACACAGCACTGAAACATGCACGAAAGATAAAAAAAAGGAAGAAAAAGATAGCGGATCGTAGATGTAAATGAAAAAAGTTTGCAGATATAGGTCTCTGCGTGTGCAACGTACTGTTGCTACAAACAAAGCGCGATGAAGCATACCAGAGTAATCTTATTCTTTGCTACCGTCACAGTCAGTGATAAGAATCACTTTAATAGCGACTAAGTTGTGCACTCTTGTTCAATACACAGGTTAACACAGTTTGTAACGTCACAGAGCGCTGCAATTGTCATAATTATACGCGCATTCCGATGAGAATTGCACGTGGGTGTGTCTATCAACATTGACCACTAAGCCAGTCATCACACACTGATCAGTCGTCAGGTTTCAAGTGCTAATCCTGAATCTCTTAGTAACAGGATTATGTTGTGTGATTGTATCGCGACTAATCGTCGCACTAAGAGACGCACGCACTTTGTGTCTCTGATCCGTTACGGTCTCTCACACAACAAATACGAAATAAACGTGGTTGAGACTCCGTCGTGACTTCACACATTAGACACGTTAGCTATGTCAGAAAAACGTACACGAATCTATTTCATGCAGTAAGTCACCGATTTCTCAGGTACAAAAATTTTAATGAGTTTCAAATCGCTTTGAGTACAGCGTCAATATTGAAGGATATAGACTTGATAGCGGTTCTACGTCGCAATCAAAACTACACACGTTTCACAGTTACGACAGCAATAGAGTTCTGTAGTACTAATTAATTGATAATCATAAATTTGAGCATTTGGATGACATCAGTCCTGTATGAATAATCTCATTCGGGTTGATATATGACAGGAACAACAGTCCGACCCGGAGCCAGGACAGCCCGTACCGGCGCAACCCGAGCGTCTCCCACAACCCTCCCCCGTCAGTGCCAAAGAAGGCTGTGGAAAACAATCAAAATACACACTCCAGCAAGGACCATTCAGGCAACGGGTCGGAATGTGGCGCCCATCAGACATCAATCATTTTTATATAATGAGAATTAATTATTTGTTTTCACGTGATGTACACTCTCTCTCTCTCTCCTCTCTCTCTCTCTCTCTCTCTCTCTCTCTCTCTCTCTCTCTCTCTCTCTCTCTCTCTCTCTCTCTCTCTCTCTCTCTCTCTCTCTCTCTCTCTCTCTCTCTCTCTCTCTCTCTCTCTCTCTCTCTCTCTCTCTCTCTCTCTCTCTCTATCTATCTATGTATGTGTGCGTGCGCGCGGGGAGTGAGCGTGTGTATTCAATTACGCTAATTCATTACGACAACGACAAGAACAAAAACAGACACACACACACACACACACACACACACACATACACACACGGACGCTCTCGCACGCACACACACACACACACACACACACACACACAAACACACACACACACACAAAAGCACACACTATACAAATCAGAGTGGTGTTGAGGAGGATATCCCCTGCTGATATTTGAACTGTGTGCACGAAAGAATGATTGAAGACAAAATACTCTGCTGCTGACACCCTTGACAGGTATACATTTCTTCTGCACCACACGCTGTCGGAAGAACACAAATCTCGCATGCACACACACACACACACACACACACACACACACACACACACACACACACACACACACACTCACACACACACACACACACACACACACACACACACACACTCAAACACACACACACAAACGCACACACTATACAAATCAGAGTGGTGTTGAGGATATCCCCTGCTGATATTTGAACTGTGTGCACGAAAGAATGATTGAAGACAATATACTCTGCTGCTGACACCCCTGACAGTTATACATTTCGGCTGCACCACAAGCAGACGGAAGAAACACAAATTAATATGACTAACGGAATGAAGAGGTCCCCCAGCCAGTGTCATTGTCACACTCATTGTGCCCTACATTGAGATTTTGTTCTTCTGAAAACTCTATACTCAGTAAGCCAAGGACCTTCGGGCCGACATCGACCGCTGTTGGCACGCGCACATTAGTGCGCGGGCCGACAGAGGCCGATGTTGGCCTGATGTCATTTTCCCCACTTTAGGAAACAAATCTTATATTGTAGCGCTTAGTATGCCAATTAGCTGTCAAGGCCTTTGAACTATCACCGATCAACCCGTTACAATAGTTCAGTGAGCAGTAGCTCAAACAATATACAACAAAGCTCCTGTAAACGTGTCAAGAACATCTGATGAACTCATTTTATTTGGTCAATTAGTGTAGTGTCTAATTATATAATCCGTCAGCAAATACTGTCGTTAAGGAAGATTTGTTTCATCGCTGAATATTGTCCTGTTGACCCTATTCATATAAATGTGCCACAGCTGGTTAAACCTACATATGATAAAAGCACTGTGGTAAACTCCAGGTAGTTTTATCAATTTTATGACCAAAACATGACATGGAGCTGAAGAAATGTATTATTCTGTCTTGCAGCGTATTATTTGTTTTTACGCACGGACCATGTGAGTGTTGCTACACGAATACGGAGCTTGAAATTTACCATAATTGTTTTTAAAGATATACACGTTTATTAGAGATTAAGGATGTATTTCTTTTACTAGTGTTAATTTCCACGCAATGTTTTGTGAACTCAAACGACTTGCCCTCAACAATAATAACGGCTAAAAAGTAAGCGTCATTTAAAAAATTTCGTTAGCAAAAATATGAATGGAAAGCTGATAAGTTGCTAGGAAATAAATAAACAAACAGCTTGGATATGAAAAACACAATGCCGATGATAATATACAGGGTTGTACTTGTCCTTTCTAAGTTTGTTTCTTTCCTTGCTGCGTGTTTCCTCAGAGGCAATATTGGAATAATGCCAACAAGTTGTATACACTCCATGGAGATCATTACAATCTGTCTCTTTCATTCGAGACGTGCCACCACCGGATAGAGGCTTATGCCGCGTATCCGGAACCGACACATCTCGAATGAGCTATGCAGTGTCCTGGACATGAATGGATTAAAAGAATATTCATACCTCAAAGTGTTTATTGTATTGACAGTAAAATGGAAATAATAGTTTTAATCAATAACATCTTTAGTTCAACCTATTTTTTTACAGGCGCACGTTTCGAGTTTCCAACACTTCAAAGTCCTGAGATCATCGCCATAGATGGGACAACATTCACCATCGAATTTATTCTCAACACGACAAGATGCTCTCGAGATAGTACCAAAAACCTGACCATAACCATCTTAAGGAAAGGCATGCCGTTTTGCACTATGCGACAAATTAACTGGATTTGTTTTGAGATGAAAGACACCAATGGCTGCTATTGCACGGAGGAGAATAGCACGTATACTTTTAAAAAGACAGTGGACGGGTCAGACAACTCCACCTGGGCTTGGTGGACCAGCACACAAGGGATAGCAGACATGCAGGAGATTACATTTATTATCAAAGGTAAGTGCTTTAACGCATTTGAAACGTGCCGTTTTCGGATACGCGACATTAAGCCGAAGGCGGCATGTCTCGAATGAGATAACGGAAATGTCAATCGAATGAATTTTGTGGGGGGGAGAGGGGTGGTATGGGGAAAGGGGGATTTAGTGAGGGTTATGTGTGTAGTGTGTGTGTTTGTGTGTGTGTGTGTGTGTGTGTGTGTGTGGGGGGGGGGTGTCATAATGGTGGTGTGGATAAACACAGGGTGGGGAGGGCGGGGGAGGTTGCCGGATTGTGAAATGTGGCAAGGAGGGGGTGGGGGGGGGTAGGATGTGAGGTGTAAAGGTGAGTGCTGGGCACCATATATTTATGCAAGGGGCCTGTACCCTTTGACACAGTCGAGGCGTGCTTCGTTCGGATACGGGGTTTATTACCGCACACACGAATGCGGCAGGTCTCGATTGCGTTAAATTTGAGGGGTTTACTAAGCCATTGTTTAATACAGTTTTACGATACAAGAGCCTAATACATGTACACAGTTTCAGCAAGCATACCAAACAGGTGACCGTAATGCAAAGATATAACCAATACAGAAATAAACTAGCTCATAATTATCTGTTAGCGTTCCAAATAATTTTAAAACGTTTTTTATTTATATTTTTATTTCATCTTAGCTAGTTATGCACAATTGTATCATCATTTGATGGCGTTTTAGTTTGTTTGTTCGTTATCTTCTTCTTTTTTTTTCTTTTTTATTCTTTATGTTATTTGTTTATATTATTATTATTATTATTATTATTATTATTATTATTATTATTATTATTATTATTATTATTATGTATTTATTTTTTGGGGGTGAGGGGGGTCGGGGGGGGGGGGGTGAGGGGGGGGGGGGGGTCCGGGGGGGGGGGGGGGTTAGGTAGATGGGAGACGTGGTTTTGTACAAACACGACGTTATGACTGCGAGGGTTTCTTGAACAAATGCTAAAGAGAAAAAAACGAGTGTGAAAGCAGCAAAGACGTGTCGATCTTCCCTTTAAATGTGATATTTAAATTAACTTTCAGAGAGAGAATTTCCAAGCGGCCACTTTTGTAATCAATATTTATACTAAAAATAGGTAGTATCAATGTAACGCACGCAGACTCACCCCCGTCGCACGTACAGACTCTCGTACAACAGACGCATACACCGCCACTGACTCAGTCGGGGGCATTCACGCGGTATAAACACACACACTATCTCTCTTTCTACTATGGCTTTTTTATAGCAATAAACAACAACCTCTGTGCAAGTCTGGTCCACCACTCATTCTGGAGATCTCTGAGCTTGCGCTGGAGACTGCTGCAGACGAGGCGGAAGGCAGACTTCTTCACAGGGCAGGAAAGCTGGGCTAGGTGGGCCTGATGGGCGGCTCTTTTTTTTTTGCTAGGTGTTCCTGAATCTCAACATCGTTTTCGTCAAACCAGTCTTTGTTCTTCTTTCTAGAGAAACCCAAGACTTCTGCAGAGGATTTTGCAATAGCAGTTTTCAGTTGCTCCCAGAGTGTTTCAAGGGAGGAGTCTGCTGGGTCCGCTGTGTTTTTGAGCCTGCGCTGTAAATCTGTCTGAAAGGCAGCTTTCACGTCGTCGCGCTGAAGGCTGGCAACATCAAGCTTTTTCTTGGGGGCCCCCATTTCTTGGGTTTTGGCTTGACGTGGAGCCTGAGTTTGCAGCGGACAAGGCGGTGGTCAGTGTGGCACTCTGCGCTGGGCATCACTCTGGTGAGGAGGACATCACTGCGGTCCCTCTGACGCACTAGGACATAGTCGATAAGGTGCCAGTGTTTGGAGCGAGGATGCATCCAGGTGGTCTTTCGACTGTCCTTTTGCTGAAAAGTAGTGTTGGTGATGACCAGTTGCTGCTCTGCACAGAACTCCAACAGTAGGCGGCCATTGTCGTTGCAGTTCCCGACGCCATGCTTGCCGAGGACTCCTTTCCAGGCTTCAGAGTCCTGGCCCACTCTGGCGTTGAAGTCGCCAAGGATGATGACTTTGTCGTCTGCAGGGGTGCTCTGTATGAGGCTGCGCAGGTCAGTGTAAAACTTGTCCTTTTCAGCAGGCTCTGCCAGGAGGGTTGGTGAGTACACACTGAGAAGGGTAACGTGTTGCTGGTGTCTCAGTGGGAGGCGCATGGACATGATGCGGTCTGAGTGACCCGTTGGTAGGTTTTCCAGCTTAGTCGCAATGGAGGTCCTGACCATGAAACCCACGCCTGAGAGCCGTCTTTCTGATTCAGGCCTGCCTGACCAGTAGAGGGTCTACCCAGCGCCAAGATCTTGGAGGCTGCCTTCGTCCGGAAGGCTTACTTCACTGAGCGCGGCGATGTCGATGTTTAACCTCCGCAATTCATGGGCAATGAGGGCGGAGCGACGCTCAGGGCGTCCGCTGTCTGCTTTGTCGAGCATGGTTCGGATGTTCCAGCATGCTACGTTGAGTCCGGTCGTGGTCGTCATGAGAGTGGATCCGTTATTCTTTTCTTGTTTTTTGACCGCAGGAGAAGATGCCCGTTGACCGCGGCTAGCCAACTGGGGTTGCGAGGGGACGAGCTTTGGTTAGGCCACCTTTTCTAGGCCCCTCTCCGTGTGGAGCAAGCAGTGCTGTCCCTAGAGAAGACTGCTTGGTCGTTCAGGGTGTGCCGAATGATGTTGTCATCCCCAGGTCAACATCAGGCGACCAATATCCTGAACCGCCTGCATGCAGGTTTGAGACTGCGGCTTCCAGTGACATCTTTCACCTGCCGTTTCGCCCCTCGCCCATCGCTACAGGACTTGGAATGGTCAGTGTCATGGTCCGTGGACGTTTCCTAAAGAATGCGCGGTGGAGCTTTTTGGTGGAGTGCAGTGTGCGCAGTACTGGCCCCACCCTTTAAACCCTTGGTTCGTCTGCCATGGCCTAGCAAGCTGGGACGGTGGCATCGAGGTCCTCGGGTTGTAGGTTTTATATCTGACTGTCCTTGTCCTAGTCTCTGGCTCAAAAGCCTTCCTCGGAGACACGGGGGCTTTGATGTCAGGGGTATCCTCCCTTAGCCTTTCCGCAGCCAAGCGGCCAGGCCTACAAGGCAGCAGGGGACTCGTGCAGGGCGGGGTCGTCTATGTCCCGTGCAGATGTGAACATCTGCCCACTGCCCAAAGGACACAGAGGACCCAGCTTTGCGCTGACAATGGTGACTACAGGGGCTTCTACGAAGCACTGAAAGCAGTGTATGGCCCCAGGCACCTGGTACAAAGTCCCCTGCAAAGCGCGAATGGCCAGGCACTCCTCACAGATAATACATCCATCTTGAAACGCTGGTCGGAGTACTTTCAGAGCCTCTTCAGCGCTGAGCGCACTGTTCAAGAAGCGGTCGTCCTACAAATCCCACAACTCCCAGTAAAGGTTGAATTGTACGAAACGCCCACCGCTGAAGAGACCCTCACAGACATCCACCAGCTCAAGAGTGGCAAAGCATCAGGCATTGATGGAATACCACCAGAGATCTGGAAACATGGATGCACAGCACTGCACAACAAGCTCCATGACCTCTTTCTCTGCTGCTGGGAGGAAGGAACACTACCAAAGGATCTCCGTGATGCTGTCGTTATCACCCTGTACAAGAACAAAGGCGAGAAGTCTGACTGTTCCAACTATCGGGGAATTACCCTTATGTCCATTGCTGGGAACATTCTTGCAAGTCTGCTCCTGAATCAGCTGGTACCTGCCATCGCTGAAGACCACTTCCCAGAGGGCCAGTGTGGCTTCAGAACAAACAGGAGCACCACCGATTTTGTCTTTGTGCTGAGACAGCTTCAGGAGAAGTGCCGCGAGCAGAACAAAGGGCTGTACGTAACGTTTGTCGACCTAACAAAAGCGTTCGACACTGTGAGCAGGCAAGGCATGTGGCAGATCCTGGAGCGACTTGGCTGTCCCCCAAAGTTCCTCAGCATGATTGTCCAGCTACAAGAGGACCAGCAAGGCCAGGTCAGACTCAACAATGACCTCTCAGAACCATTCCCTATTCTCAACGGCGTAAAGCAGGGCTGCGTGCTGGCACCGACCCTCTTCACCATCTTTTTTTAGCATGATGTTGAAGCACGCCACAGTGGACCTCGATGATGACGATGCAGTGTACATCAGGTATCGTCTCGATGGCAGCCTGTTCAACCTCAGACGACTGCAGGCCCACACGAAAACCCTAGACCAACTGATTCGTGAGCTGCTTTTTGCTGATGACGCTGCCCTCGTTGCACACACAGAGAGAGCCCTGCAGCGCATCACGTCCTGCTTCGCAGACGCTGCCCATCTCTTTGGACTCGAGGTCAATCTGAAAAAGACAGAGGTCCTCCATCAGCCGGCACCCAAGACAGTGTATCGCCCTCCTCACATCACCATTGGCGAGTCTGAACTAAAGTCAGTGCACCAGTTTACTTACCTCGGCTGCATTATCACGTCGGACGCCAAGCTGGACAAGGAGCTTGACCGCAGGCTGGCAAAAGCGAACAGCGCTTTCGGGCGACTTTTCAAGCGGGTGTGGCACAATCAACAGCTGAAAACAGGCACCAAGATCAGCGTGTACACAGCTGTGGTCCTCACCACCCTGCTGTATGGTTCCGAGTCCTGGGCCCTCTACCGCAGCCAACTACGACTCCTCGAACGCTTCCACCAGCGCTGCCTGCGCACCATCCTGGGCATTCACTGGAGTGACTATGTCACCAACGTCGAGGTCCTTGAACAGGCTGAAACTGTGGGCATCGAGGCTTTGCTGCTGCGGACACAGCTCCGCTGGGCGGGGCATGTCTCCAGGATGGAGGATCATCGCCTACCAAAGATCACCCTGTTCGGCGAGCTTGCTACTGGACACCGTGACAGAGGGGCACCAAAGAAGAGATACAAAGGCTGTCTCAAGAAGTCACTTAGTGCCTGCCAAATCGACCACCACCAGTGGTCTTCGCTTGCTGTGGACCGTGACACCTGGCGCTCCACCATTTACAAGGCAGCTGTCTCCATTGAGGACTCTCGCAGAGCTAGCCTTAAGGACAAGCGGCTCAGGAGAAAAAACAGAGATGCCGCAACTCAGAACCCTGGCCATACCTCCCCCTGCAGCCACTGGGGTCAAACCTGCCTGTCCCAGATTGGCCTCCGCAGCCACGAACAAGCCTGCAGACGTCGTGGGCAACTCCTATAAAATCTTCGTTCGCGAAGTCAAGCCAAGAGAGAGAGAGAGAGAGAGAAACAACAACCACTCAAAAGGAAACTTGTACACTATGCACTCCTCTAATCTAACACATCAACACCGCATAAACATACACAACATAAAAGCCAGGCTAGGTAATTGTCTCTCACAATCCAACCTGATTCACTGGTGTTATTGTTCAGCAACGTTCTGTCCTTCCACTTCTGGGCGTGTGGTTCTTGTGTTGCACGCTTCCAAGTCGTCCCGTTCTCGAACCGTGGACGTCCTTTTGACCTGCCCGTAGCGCAGTCCCTGATGTGATCCGGGTGTCTCGGCACCGGTCGCTCACTCGCCGAGTGATGAATGACCTCGCAGTAGGTCCCTCGGCTGTAGCCTCTGTTGACTGACATCTCGGCGTCTTTCGCTCCTATCCACGCAATAACTCTGTACAATAAGTTCTAATATTATGATAACACTTGCTAAACACACACATATTGGATTATATGAGATACATTACGTAACCTGCCTGATACACATAACTCACACGTTCATTCGCACACACACACGTCCTTCATAACACGAACCACTTCCGTAACACCGCATAACTCTGTTACTACCTTGAAACAGAATATAACCTGACACTCTCGTTATACGTTATTTCATACATTTGAAAAAATATACTTAAACCATCCACGCACTACCTTCATACACGACTTAGGCATACACACCTCACATTCTTTAGTTATCTATGTAGGTAAACAACTACCTAGGAACATCACCGGCTATCTCAACGAATTCCAAACCAACATAACTGAACCAAACCAGTCAACGCTGCACAACCGAATTAACTCTTACTGACGCATACTATCTTTAACTCAGTAGCAGTATACATATAAAACATACCTGAATTCTAGGTTTCAGAGTCTTGGAATACGGGCTAAGGTATCTCACACACGTCTGTGCACACTGACAGTATAGCCCGGTACTGAATTCCCTACAGATTTGTTCGCCTGAACTCTCGAAATAAAAACAACCGTGCAAAACGCAATTTCCTATGCTTGCACGTGGCCTCGTGCCACACGGAATAATTGTCACAAGGCAAACTGCTGACAAGACCGTGGCATACAAAATCCCCGTGTGGACTCTATGCATGGGCATAATAGCTTCCTCACAATCAATTTGGTAGCTCTCCAATGTGAAGAAAGTTTAATCTCTGAAATGAACATCTCTTCAGCCACCATGCATAGTAGGTGGATAGTCTCTACGTGATCTGTTATGAGCTTGCAAAACATCCGAGGAACATCCATGTCAGAAGCTTGCTAAAACGATTAAAATAATAATAATAATAATAATAATAATAATAATAATAATAATAATAATAATAATAATAATAATAATAATAATAATAATAAAAAATATTGATGCAAGCATGTTAGTTAAACTGTATGAGTATCTATTGTAACA
>BTPG01000003.1:63431283-63463783 GCA_036245525.1 Semisulcospira habei | reverse complement strand
TATGTGTGTGTGTGTGTGTGTGTGAGTGTTAGTGCGTGCATACGCGCGCGCTCCAAACATCTCCAAGAGACATAGATCTTCATGTGCTCTCCGGGCGCATTAGGATCTATGCCTCTTGGAGATGTGCTCATTTCTGTGAGAGGGAGAGAGAGAGAGAGAGAGAGAGAGAGAGAGAGAGAGAGAGAGAGAGAGAGAGAGAGAGAGAGAGAGAGAGAGAGAGAGAGAGAGAGAGATTTCGGCGCACGCAAGACTGCATTATGTCATATTTAGAGTATTATGTCAATGTCTGTGTGTTGACGGAGTTGCCTCTTTTACTTCATAGCCACTGTCTGACTAGAAGCGAAGATTTTTTTTTTTTTTTTTTTTCTGAAATGAATTTTTTTAAGTGAAGAAATTGAAAGGATTCTAATTTGGCTAACGAACTCATCCAATGTCTTTATCCAAACTAGCTATACCAAAATTTTCAAGTAAATATAACAAAAATTACGGACTCTAATCTGGGTTAACCGACTTCCTATAAACGGTTGTTTGTGTCTAAAATGTTACATTCAATTACAATATGCTAGGAGGCTCTCTTAGCCACCCCTTTAAGAAAGTACTTCGCCAAGTTTTATTTATAGAGGGCGGCAGATAGAGATCCATCGTTTATATTCCCAATGCACAACGGGCCATCGGGCCGACGTCGACCCGAAGGCCTTTGCGCACTGGGTTAATACTACTATTGTTCCCTGCAGCGTCATCGCATACTGCTGAAACCGCGGAAACAACGGAGTTGAGTGCATCACATAGCAACAGTCTCTCAGGTAAACACTAGTATATAGCGTTTGATCTCTCAGTGTGTGTAGCTTTCCGCATACAATACTCCTAGTATATTCTATGCACAAATATAATTCAGTGTTATTAGACCCACACGCACAAACATTGCCTTCTGAATTGCGCAAGAACTTGGGGTAAAGCATAACAAACCTTGTCAGTTTAAAAGATAAATTATGCAAGGAAAATAAACGTTGCTGTTTTCTGCCTGCTTTTTAAATGTAAATCTGGAGGTCGAAAAGCAAGGAAACGAAAATATAAAGGACATTATAATGTTTTTGTTTGGGTCGTGCGAGACACTTCTGCCTGCTGCTTGCGGGACTTAGTGTGTTTTGCCTGCGCCGTAACCCTTTAACCCTACCACTGCACGTACATTATTGTATCTGAAATCTTGGTTCATTCAATAATCAAAAGGCAACACCGTCAAAGAAAAGTGGGTACAGATTGGTCTCAGCAAGAGGCATAGATCCTCATGAGCCCACGTAGTCGAGGGGGCTCATGAAGATCTATGTTACGTGCATTTGGATCGTGTCTTTTTGTTGTCGGCAGTGATGGGCTTAATTGCGGGACTTCTTTTGTTTTTCTAGCGCATTGCGTGACTTCCTTTGTTTTGCCTGCGCCTTCTGGGCTTTCTTTGGTTTGCCAGCGCCTTGCGGGACTTCCTTTGTTTTGCCTGCGCCTTGCGGGACTTCCCTTATTCTGCCAGCGCCTTGCGGAACTTCTTTTGTTTTGCCAGCGCCTTGCGGGACTTCCTTTGTTTTGCCAACGCCTTGCGGAACATCCTTTGCTTTGCCAGCGCCTTCCGGGACTTCCTTTGCTTTGACAGGGCCTTCCGGGATTTCATTTGCTTTGCCAGCGCCTTGTATGACTTCCTTTGCTTTGCCAGCGCCTTGCGGGACTTCCTTTGTTTTGCCTGCGTCTTGCGGGACTTAATTTGTTTTGTCAGTTCCTTGCGAGACTTTCTTTGTTTGCCTGCGCCTCTTGGAGTTCCTTTGTTTTGCCTGCACCTTGAGGGACTTCCTTTGTTTTGCCTGCACCTTGCGGGACTTCCTTTGTTTTGCCAGCGCCTTACGGGACTCCCTCTGTTTTGCCAGCGGGAATTATTGTGGTTTGCCAGCGCCTTGCCATACTTCCTTTGTTTTGACAGCGCCTTGCGGGAATTATTGTGTTTTGCCAGCGCATTGCGGGACTTCCTTTGTTTTGCCAGCGCCTTGAGGGAATTATTGTGTTTTGCCAGCGCATTGCGGTACTTCCTTTGTTTTGCCAGCGCCTTGCGGGCATTATTGTGTTTTGCCAGCGTCCTACGGGACTTCATTTGTTTTTCCAGCGTCTTGCGGGAATTATTGTTTTCCAGCGCCTTGCGGGACTTCCCTTCTTTTGCCAGCGCCTTGCGGGAATTATTGTGGGATTAACTTTTGTCCGCCTTCAAGATCTGAGAATGACATTCTAATAAATAAAGAAAGTATACCAAAACAAAATTACTCCGACTGCTTTTTGTCCAAAAACACCAAGGGGAACAAATGAGCGTACTGTGTATTATAGCGTCCTTTTTCACGAGCTTACCCCGAGACGATTGATGAATGCATGTTTGTTGTGACTGTTGGCCCGTTTAATGAGTGAAAGAAACAAATTGAGAGAAAAAGAAAAAAAAAAGTAGAAAAAACAAAAGGGGTTGTGGGTGGGGGGGGGGGGGGAGATTATGCTACTACAGTGTTTTTCTTCTTCGTCACCCCCCCCCCCACCCCCCCCCACCCCCATTATTTTTGTTTGTGTGTGTGTGTGTGTGTGTGTGTATAAATGTAACCTTTTGGGAGTTGGTAGAGATTTTAGTCGCGAATCATCGCCACTAAAACCGCTATCGACACGCAGATAGTTAATTGCATCATGGAAATGAAGTATTTTTATCTGAAAAAAAAATCAACCCATAAATACTACCATGAAATGTTATTAGTGGTCGCACATTGTCTTTGCACTATTGTTGTGACAAACAATGGAGATTTCGCATTCAGGTGGCAGAGATGTTGGTCTTGCATTGGCCGTAGGGCTACAGAAGTGCCTTTTCGTGGATATATTCTCGCATTGTTCACTGGGACATGAAACGGCCGATTTTCTTTTTACATAAAAAAGCAAAGGATTTTTAGCGCACGATTGGCGATTCATGAAGAAAATAATATTGTATGAAATCAGTATGAATAAAGTCAATTCAGTTGACAGACGAAGTAAACTTAATAACATTTTGTTACAATTTCATATCAGGGGTATAAAATATACTTTACTTTCGGGGATTGAAAAAAACATTTTTATATTTGACTTTGCTTTCTCGATGAACATCAAGGAGAAATAGTTTTACATTTTCTTTGTTTTCTAATGAGCGTCAGAGAAAAAAAAGTCTTTTCAAAAACTTTTAAAAAAATATTTTTTACATTGTACGTGATTTCTCGTTGAAAGTCAGAGAGAAACTTTTTTTTTTCTTTTTTTTTCTTTTTTTTTAAATCTATTTCTCTGTGAGCGTACTTCAGACCACATACACACTTCCTGCTGTCGTCTCTACAAGGAAGTATTTTGGAATTACTCACAAACAATGAATGTGCGTGCGTGTGTGTGTGTGTGTGTGTGTGTGTGTTTGTGTGTGTGTGTGTGTGTGTGTGTGTTTGTGTGTGTGTGTTTGTGTGTGTGTGTTTGTGTGTGTGTGTGTTTGTGTGTGTGTTTGTGTGTGTGTGTGTGTGTGTGTGTGTGAGTGTGTGTGTGTGTGTGTGTGTGTGTGTATGTGTGTGTGTGTGTGTGTGTGTGTGTGTGTGTGTGTGGTTGTTATTTCACAGAAAAGCAGCAGCAGACAACAGACACTTTAGCCGCAACTGTGGCACCACACCACACTTCCCATGGTACAAAATGTACTCTTATTAAGCTTATTTGATGCTGAGAGAAAACGGATAGAATTGTTAACCCATTCAGCCCTGGCGCACTACAGCAGGCGATGGGTCGACCATGATAATTAAAGGGTAGTGCAAGAAAACCTAATCTGGCGATTCCCTTGAATTATCATGGTCCATCCATCTCCTGCAACAGGTGCATAGTCGTTAGATGACGCCCCCACAACCTGGGAAATACGTGCGTCGGGCTGAATGAGTTTATCATCAGAGCCTGCTTCCTTGCTAATATTGTACTGTAAAGCCATACGTATTCTCATAAGGAATTAAAAGGCCTCTATCTGACGCATGCACCTGGCCACTTTTTAAATGGTTAATTTCACTTAATTCAAACCGGGCCGACGTCGGCTTTTCAAGTTTTTGTCCTTAATCATTCACGTTACCAAGCGCCGTTACTGCGACGCACTTTGAACAATATTTTGCTTTCTCTGCATTGCAAGACAACTTGGCAAGATGACGATACAATTTGGTGGATGAAAGTTATCGAATTTTCAAATCACACTCACGACAACCACTTTTTAAGACGAGTTTATATTTCACAGCCCGGACGGAAAACACTGGTCAGCCGGGCCTGACGTCATGGGTAACAGCTGTCATTGCTACCGTCGTCGCAGTTGTTGCAATCTTGTTCGCGACGTATTGCTTCTGTAGCAGAATTACAGGCAAGCTTACAATAATCTATCGAGAGCTTTTGTGCTTGACTAACTGTGTACGTGTTTAAACGTTATTGTTTATACTTTGTTATGTTGGATTTGTGATTTCCCACTAAAACGTCATCATTGAGACTGATTGTCTTTAGCGTGATCACTTCTGGTCTTTTTTGATATTTCGTTAAAAGCACATGCAACTGACACAAATGGTTAAGTCTCCACGCGTCGGTAGCGGTTTTTGTCGCGATGATTCTTGTAGGATGTGAGGGTGTTGGTATTCCTGCAGGATGTCAGGGTGTTGTTATTCCTGTAGAATGTCAGGGTGTTGTTATTCCTGCAGGATTTCAGGGTGTTGTTATTCCTGTAGGAATCATCGCGACAAAAACTGCCAACGACACTTTAACCGATTCAGCCATGACGCACTACAGCGCGAGATGGGTCGATCATGATAAATCAAGGTAGTGCCAGATTAGCTTAGCGCATATCGGCGCCCAGCTAATCTGGCACTGCCCTTGGATTATCATGGTCGATTCATCTCCTGCAACTGGTGCATAGTCATTAGATGACGTCTCCAAAATTTGGGAAATGCGGCCGTCCGGCTGAATGAGTTAATAGTTCATAATAAAAACAGATTTTAAAAAAAGTATAATTCTTAACACGATTATGCACAAAGGACAGTGTATTTTTATAATGCTGACCCCCCACCCCCACCCCACCCCCTCCCCCTAAAAAACAACAACAAAAAAACTAAGAAATAAAACAAACAAACAAACAAAAAACAAACAAACAAACAAACAACAGCAACAAACAACAACCGCATGTCGTAAAATGAATAATCTACTCGTCGTATATTCATCTAAGTGGAAGAGGACCCCACTGGAAACTTAGGCAATGAAACACTTAAATGTACTTTTGAGTAGTCACATCACACGGAGGGTAGCGTTCGTGCCGAGTCCCTTCTCTGCCAATCATCACGAATCGCGCCGCTGAAACATCAGCAATCTGATCGACATTCGCCTGAAGAACACATGTTAAATGGGACCAAAAAATAATTAGGCATTCAAAACGCATGACTAACAAGAGCCATAAATCCTCATGAGCCCTCACCGTGCGTCCGCTCATGAGGGTTTATGTCTTTTGCAGTTGGGTAGCGTTCGCCTTGCTATGGCAGTTAAGGTGTTCAAGCTCTTGGCTTGACTTCGCGAACGAAGATTTTATAGGAGTTGCCCACGACGTCTGCAGGCTTGTTCGTGGCTGCGGAGGCCAATCCGAGACAGGCAGGTTCGACCGCTGCAGGGGAAGGTATGGCCAGGGTTCTGAGCTGCGGCATCTCTGTTTTTTCTCCTGAGCCGCTTGTCCTTAAGGCTAGCTCTGTGAGAGTCCTCAAAGGAGACAGCTGCCTTGTAAATGGTGGAGCGCCAGGTTTCACGGTCCGCAGCAAGCGAAGACCACTGGTGGTGGTCGATTTGGCAGGCACTAAGTGACTTCTTGAGACAGTCTTTGTATCTCTTCTTTGGTGCCCCTCTGTCACGGTGTCCATTAGCAAGCAAGCAATAGTAAAGGAAATGCCCTCTAGTTGTCATTACGAGTTAGGCTTTGCCAGGGGTTCTTGTCGCATGGAGGGTCCGGTTAAAAGTGTCAATGTCGAAGGTAAGAGATTAGGGCTTTCGCCCGAGACTCTTACCTTTAACACTGACATTCCGACCGCACCCGAAAGGCGCCAAGAACTACTGGCAAAGCCTAACTCGTAATACAACGATTGCGTCTTCAACTGTAAAAAAATAATAGCGTTAAAGTACCCAAACTTTACGTGTGACGTAGAGATTCAAGAGACGTAATTCTCCATACTTCCGACTATCCTTACACAACCTCACACGAACTGCATTTGACTAGGATTTTTCTCTCTCGTATTTGTTTTTAATTTAATACATTTACAGTCATTCTTTTTTAACAATCTTTTAATATAGGCGGAAAACAACGCGTGCAAATAGTTATTTTGTTGTGTAACCGCCTCATTTTTCATTTATCCAGCTTTTTGTTTCTTTGCCGCTTCGAAATCGCTCAGTACGTGATAGAGCCTCGCTTCAGTTGAAATTTCCTGTCGTTGATATTATCTAACTTATCAATTTTTCAGTTTTGTTTTGTATAAAACTAGTACTATCGGTATCACAGAACACCTACATATAATTCCTTTTGTTGTGTAGCCCCTAAATTATTTATTTATTTTCATATTTTTGTTTAGAGGTTTGACTGAATGAAGATTATGGTGTGTTTGTACCGAAAATGTGATTGGCCAAAGATTTATTTGGGGGAGGAGTATTATTGTCATCGTAACATGTAATAAAGGAGTCTACTTGTTACCTTGATAATATGTGACAAGGGGACTCTCGTTACCTTGGGAACGGACGAGCAGGGAACACAAATCAAATAGAGCCAGGCCAATGATAAAAAGTGCAAAGAGACTGAAAGAAGACATCGAGAATTGTTGCACACAATTTGTTCACTTTTGTAACTCGCCTTAACGCGCGTTTATTTGTTTGTGTTTCAGGTTTGGAGACTAGCACCAAGATGCCATCGATGATGTTTCAGAGTCTGAGATATGGCAGTGGACTTAAGAGTCAGCCGGGTCTGCTTCACATACACACACACACACACGCACAGATACACACACACTATAACAAACTTCTCATGTAACAAGGTAATATAAATCAACTGGCAATTTTGTTATGCAAGAGGTTTACTGTAACTAACTAACTAACTAACTAACTAACTAATGAACTAACTAACTAACTTACTAATTAAATAACTAAATAACTAACTACTGAACCAATCACTAAAAAAAGCCAACTACATAACTAACTAATTAACACATTTTTATAAAACAACGTGTGCTAAATAATGTTTTGTATGTCAGATTTGCTGCCGCGAGACGGCCTTGGACGCTCGGAGGAGTGTGTGATGATCCACAACTTACTGTATCAAGGGTCTTCCAGCCTTCCAGTCATTCCTCAGCATGAGCACCCTCGCGTGCCACTTCTGCCAATGTTTGGCATTAACTACCGGCCGCGCGCACCACTCCCTCGTAAGAATCTGACCGTTTTATGCTCACACGAGTTTCATAGGATGGTTCCAATAAAGAACGAAAACGGCATTGCATTCTAAGGCTTTTTTTTTTTTTGTTCGTATGAAGGCTTCATTACACAGTAGGAGATTGATCAACAATTTTAGTCCTACAGTGGTGCCAGAATAACTTGGCGCCTGAGGCGCTAAGCTATTCTGGAACAACTTTAGAACTATCATATTCAAATATATTTTAAAAAGTAGTGCCTCAAAACGAAAATGGCTAAACGGTCAGGGCTTAGCGCCTTTTGTCCTCTACCAAGGTGATATTAAAGACAGGGCACAAAAAATAATCTTAACAAATCAACATACCAGCTGGGTTGGAATCATCGACATTTCAGCTCAGTTATTAGATCGAAGAGATACCCTACATACTTTGTTATAGGGTTGTGACAAGCGTATGACAACACTACAAGAATTTCATCGAATGACCGAATCAGGAAACGCTCATAGATTTCAGAAAGGTTGTAATTAGTATGAAATTAGTATGTAATTAGAATTACAAAATCTCGTTACAGTTTTTCAATATTCACGGCAAGCATTTTAATTGCGATTCTTTTGTGCATCTTTTTCCTTTAACATGTGTCACATGTGTTCAGTCAGTCCCAGGTATTGATACTAACGGCTGCCTGCACAAGAGTGCTAAATATTGTGTAATGTGTTTAAAGAAATTGCAAAAGGCAGAAACAAACAAAATAAGGCATTAATTGCTCCTGATCTCAGAACTTGGGAAGAAGTTTTGTCTTGAGAAGAAATTATGTCACAGACAAACCTTTTTGTCCGTATTTTGGGACAGCATTTTGTTATTACCTATTCTGCCCGCGAAACACCACAGCAAGATGTGGCTGGACCATGCTAGTTCAAGGGTGGTGGCAGAATAGCTTGGCGCCTATACGCGCCAAGATATTCTGCCACCACCCTTGACCCGCCGTGAGATGGCCTTAGTCGCCTGCTCGGCGTTAAACCCAAATAACTAATTGCCACCACCCTTGAAATATCATGGTCGATCTGTCTCCTGAAATGTAATGCAATCCTCAGATGATAACTTCAATGTGTGGGTATTTCGTACCTCTGGCACAGTGAGTTAACACTGGTAGTAAAAGCAAAATGAGAGGTTGCATGATTCTTGAGCGCGAGGTCCCAAGAGTCGTCTTTTAGTCCTCCTCGCATCTTTTCGTTCATCTATGATGTTGATAAAAGTTGGACGCTTGATGCTGTTGAGGTAGTTGTGCTACATTGCCTGTGTCTAACAATGTGGGCGCTATTTCATTTGCTATGTAAGTTGCTGAATGGAAACCTTCAGAATCCGTGCACTAGCTTCTTGCAGTCTGTCAGCAATAGCCAGAGAGGTTTTAACTTCAGCCAAGCAGTTTTGACGGTGTCCGCTACTGTTGCTGCAATTCAACAGTTGTGTTCCAAAACTTTTCCGCATCGACATTTTTGATACAAAGGTATTTGCATGTTGCTTTGTCTCACGACAGAAAATGTGACTGCTTTCGCCGGGAAAGATATAATGCAGCGCCGCTCGACGTACAATGAAAGTAATTGTTAACAGGTGTTTGTTAATCGGACACTTGTAGGTATGAGATATGTTAAAAAATAATTTCTTGTTTTAGTCAGTATATAATAAAGAAAATGAAGAAAATAACGTTTCATGTAATCAATATGAATCAAATGTAATCTGTCTTTTATCCAGATGCAGCTCTGACATTGGAGGGTGACTTTGCAGAAGTGGTTGACAACGGTAAGCATGCAAGCGAAAATCAAGGCTTTATCGTTCTATCATTCGCTTAACTGACGGGCCCAGGCGAGCGCTACTGCGAGGGCTCATGAGGATTTATGTCTCTTGCTAGTCGTACTTTTTTCTGCCTATTTGTGTTCCCATTTACATCTGTTTGTTTGCGCGAGTGTCAGTCAGTGTGCAGTAGTTTCACACGCCAAATTTGAGATCACCCGCAGCGAAGGGATTAAGAACAACAAATAATATTTCTTAACCCATTCAGCCCTGACGCACTACAGCAGGAGATTGGTCGACCATGATAATTTAAGGGTAGTGCCAGATTAGCTTGGCGCCTGTCGGCTGGTGCATAGTCGTTAGATGACGCGTCCAAACTTTGGGAGATACGTGCGCCGGGCTGAATGAGGTAAGGCTTAACCCTTTCACAGCCAAGAATAGGTGAACATCACCAAATGCAAAGAGGTATAGTTCCTCATAAACCCCCCCAAAACTTGATTCATTCAACTACCAAAAGCCCACGCCGTTCCAGAAACTTGGATACACATTGGTCTCAACAAGAGGGACACATAATCACGAGCCACCGATGACTCTTTTATTTTATTTTTTTTGTCTCGGCAGTGAAGGGAGTTAAAGGTGAGGTCGGCAGTGGGAATGGTAACGATGATAGTTTAAGCGGGTGATGACGTTTATGATTAGGATAATGCTGTGGATGTTGCTGCGTGTTACCAAGAGTGTGCGTCTGCAAACGGCTATGTCCCGAACAAAGGGAGTCAGGTGGCACAAACACAGGCTGAACCGACTGCTCAGTCTAGTAAGTAAATATGCTCTATTTTAACTCATTCTACCCCAACACCGAAATCCCCAAATTTTGCCGCTGTTCTCTGAAGACTGCATTGCAGTGCAGGACACAGATCGACCATGATAGTTCAAGGGTGATGCCAGAATAGCTTGGCGCCCATAGGCGCCAAGCTATTCTGGCATCACCCTTGAACTATCATGGTCGATCCTTATCTTGCTGTGGTGTGTCTGGGGTAGAATGAGTTAAACTCCCAAAGGTCAAATCTGCTGTTGACTCCTATGTTAAACCTTTAGGTGTCAGTAGCGGTTTTTAAAACCGCTACCCACACCAAAAGGGTTAAAAATATGAATTTATCTTATTGTATTGCCATTTGTGCTGCATCCCTGTGTTGTCCATGTGGCATCACTATCGATGCATCCGCCCACGATTGTATGCATCCATCCAAGCATACATGTATGCATACTATCATCCAAGCATCCATCCATTCACCTGTCTTCTATCCATCCATCCATCCACCCGTCCGTCCATACATCTATCCATTCAGTCATTCATTCATCCGTCTATCTGTCCGCGACATTTCAAGCCTGAGCTCCACTGTTATTTTATCGAAGATACCTTTCAGACTTTGTTATAGGGTTGTGACAACCTTTTGGTAGCAGGATTTTGCTAAACGGACCCTTGTAGGCATGATGGAGGCAAAAAAAAAACAAATAAATAAAATAAACATTGCCGTATTTTTATTTCTTTCTTCGTCAGTATATAATGAAAAAAAAAATGGAAAAAAAAAATAGATCGCTTTATGTACTAAATATCAACAAATGTAATCTGCACGGTAGTGTGTAATGTGTTTTATCCCGATGCAACACTGACACTGGAGGGTGACTATGCAGAAGTGGTTGACAACGGTAAGCAGACAAATAATAAAAAACCCAACTTTATCTTTCTATCAACCCCTTAACTGCCGGGGCCAGGCGAGCGCTACACAGCTGCAAGAGACGCAAATCATCATGAGCCCCCGCTACTGCTGGGACTCATGATGATTTACGTTTCTTGTTTGTCCTACATTCTTCTGTCAATTGTTGTTCCCATTTATTTTACATCTGTTTAATCGCGCGAGTGTCGGTCAGTGTGCAGTAGTTTCAGACGCCAAACTCGAGATCACTGGCAGCGAAGGGGTTAAGAACAAAAATAATATTTCTTAAACTGTTAAAGTTGACATAAAATAACAATGATCTAGCGCTCGAGTCTTACGCCACAAGCTCGAGCCATTTACCGATGTTTCCAGTGTTCAACCTCGTCAATTTCGACAAATTACATCAATAGAGGGACTGACTTAAAACTTAAAAGATGACGCCAAAATAGCTTTGTGCCTACAAGCATCACAGTACTCTGACGCCGGCCCCGAACTAGGAACGACCATGGTAGTTCAAGAGTAACGCTAGAATAGCTTGGAGCCAGTGGAGCGCAAGTTAGTCTGAGACCTCCTTTAAATTATCGAACATGGCCAATGTGACGTCTTAACTGTAATAACGTCTTCAGGCGCAACACCCACACCTGTCAATTCTGACTTTAAGATTTAACCCCTTCACTTCCAAGAATAGGTGAACACCACCAACTGCAACGCGGTATAGTTCATTGTAAACCCCACAAATCTTGATTTATTCAACTACCAAAAGCCAGCGCCGTTGCAGAAACTTGGATACACACTGGTGTCAGAGGAGAGACAAATAATCACGGGCCACCGATGTCTCTTGCGGTTGGATCGTGTTCACCTTTTTTTTTCTCGGCAGTGTTGTGGTGATGACGTAGATGATCACGCTACTGATGTGGGTTTTGCTGCAGTTTACCAAGCGTCTGCTTTTATAAACGACCATGTCCCAACCATGGAGAGTCAGGAGGCGCAAACACAACCTGAAGCGGCTGCTCAGTCTAGTGAGTAAATATGCTCTGTTTTAGACTTTAAAAGATCGGATCCGCTGTTGAGTTGCTCATGTTAACCCATTAGTTGTCCGTAGCGTTTTTAGTCGAGATGATTCCTTTAGAAATCATCGTGACTAAAACCGCTACCGACACCCAAAGGGTTAAAAATATGCATTTTATCTTATTGTATTGGTTGTATACTTTGCCATTTCTGTTGCATGCATGTTTTGTCTATGTGGTATCACAACCGACGCATCCGCCCACGAATGTATGTGTCCATCCATGCATACATGTATGTATACTAGCATCCAAGTATCCACTCATCCGCCCGTCTTCTATCCATCTATCCATCCGTACATCCGTCCGTCCATCCATACATCTATCCATTCATCCAATGTGTTTCTAGAAACTGCGGAAGGAAAAAAGAAACAACAAAAAAAAAAAACAAGGCATTAATTGCTCCTGATCTCAGAACGTGGGAAGACGTTTTGTCAGTGAGTAGAAGTTCTGGCAGAGACAGTCCTTTCAGCCCACGTTTTGGGACAAGTTTTTGTTAGTGCTACATGTATGGAATAGTTGCTCATTTTGCCCGCGACACACCACAGCAAGATATAGCTCGACCATGATAGTTCAAGGATAATAGCAGAATAGCTTGGCGCCTATAGGCGATAAGCTACTCTGCCACCACCCTTGAACTATCATGGTCGATCTGTCTTGTGAATTGTAATGTAGTCTTCCGAGGATAACTCCAAAATGTGGATATTTCGTGCCTCGGGCACAATGAGTTCAACACTGGTAGAAAAGCAAAATGAGATATTGCATGATTCTCGAGCACGAGCTCCAAAGAGTCCTCTTCTAGTCCTCCTCTCATATTTTGGTTCATCTATGATGCTCATAAAAGTTGGATGCTTGCTGCTGTTGAGGCTCGTGTGGTACATTGCCCGTGTCTGACAATATCCCCGCTATTTGATTTGCCATGTAAGTTGTTGAATGGAAACCTTCAGAATCCGTGCACTATTTTCCTGCAGTCTGTCAGCAATAGCCAGAGAAATTTTAACTTTAGCCAGTAAGGTTTCAAGGTGCCTGCCACTGTTGAGGCAATTCAACAGAGGTGTTCCAAAAAGATTCCTCAAGAACATCTTCAGTAAAAGGGTATTTGCATGTTGTTTTGTCCCACGAGAGGAAATTTTACTGCCTTCGCTGGGAAGACACAGAGCAGCGCCGCTTGACATACAATGAAAGTTATGGGTAGCGGGTGTTTGCTAAACAGACTCCTGTAGGCATGAGGGACGTTAAAAAATAAAAAATAAAAAAGTAAAAATTGCCGCATATTTTTTTTTTTTTTTTTTTTTTTTGTATGACCGTAAATAATTATAAAAAAGAAAAAAACGCATCAAGTAAATTAAATATAAAACAAATGTAATTTGCACGATGGCGTTTAATCATAAGTTATTGGTCGCAAGGGTTTGCAACACGGACCCTTGAATGCCTGTGGGAGGTCAAAGGAACCATTGTACCCCGAAGGCCGGAGGGTACAATGGTTATTTTGATCGCACGAAGGTCTGCAAGGGTCCGTGCAACAAGCCCCTGCTACGAATAACGTATTTGTTTTCATGCCTCTAATGTTTTCATAAAAGAAATCAAGAATATATCTTCCGGCCTGGATCACGCCAGACATGACTGATGACAAAGAAATATACATTTATACATAATAGAATAATGACGTTATATTAAAATATTTCATGACTTTGCCGTCTCCAGTAGTGTGCCTGTTGTTTCGAACAACACTAAGTAACTTTGTACTTTAGACCGTTTTGGTGATCGTTTACAGAACAAAACTGGCATCGAAGACGCGTCAGAAAGAGGGCTGCAAAAAGTCCGCCATTTGTCCTACAAGTTTTTTTTTTTGTGTTTTTTTTTGTTTGTTTGTTTGTTTGTATCCCGGTCACATGGAACGGTTTGCCCTAAAGTAATTGGTCGTGTGATGTAGGGATGAAAGCAATGTGTTTTTTATCCAGATGCAGCACTGACACTGGCGGGTGACTATGCGGAAGTGGATGAAATGGGTAAGCAGACAAACCAAAACCAACTTTATGTTTCTATCAACCCCTTTACTGCCGTGGCCAGTCCGGCGCTGCACAGCTGCAAGAGCCGCAAATCACCATGAGCCACCTCATCTGCGAGGGCTCAGAGGATTTACGTTTCTTGCTTGTCCAACATTCTTCTGCCGATTGTTGTTCCCATTTAAAACTGTTTGTTCCCGCGAGTGTCGGTCAGTGAGCAGTAGTTTCAGACGCCTAATTCGAGATCACCGGCAGCGAAGGGGTTAAGAACAAAAATAATATTTCTTAGCCCATTCTGCACTGACGCACTACAGCAGGAGATGGGTCGACCATGATAACTCAAGGGTAGTGCCAGATTAGCCTGGCGCCTCTCGGCACTGCCCTTGAATTATCATGGTCAAATCCATCTCCTGCAACAGGTGCAGAGTCGTTAGATGACGCCTAAACAATTTGGGAAATACTTGCGCCGGGATGAATGAAAAATAACAATGGTCTTGCGCTCGAGTCGTACGTCACGTGAGACATTTGCCGATGCTTCCAGTGTTCAACCTCGTGCACTCTGACAAATTACAGCAATAGATGGATTGACTTACTCCATTTAGCCCGGTGCACGTATTTCCCAAATTTGGGAGGCGTCATCTAACGACTATGCACCTGTTGCAGGAGATGGGTCGACCATGATAATTCAAGGGCAGTGCCAGATCGGCTTGGAGCCAACAGGCGCCAAGCTAATCTGGCACTACCCTTAAATAATCATGGTCGACCCATCTCTTGCTGTAGTGCGTCCGGGCTAAATGGGTTAAAATTGCAAGGGTGGCGTCAAAATAGCTTAGTGCCTGAAGGTGTCACAGTACTCTGACCCCGGCATTGAACTATGAACGACCATGAGATTTCAAGAGTAACCCGAGAATAGCTTGGAGCCTGTGAACCGAAAGTTAGTCTGAGACCTCCTTTCAATTATCGAACATGGCCAATGTGACATCTTAACTGTAATATCATTTTCAGAGCGCAGCACCCATATCTGTGAATTTTTGCTTTAAGATTTAACCCCTTCACAGCCAAATATAGGTGAACACTACCAACTTGAAAGAGGTATATTTCCTCATAAACACACCGAATCTGTATTCATTTAACAATAAAAAGCCAACCCCTTTCCAGAAACTTGAATACACATTGGTCTCAGCAAGAGGGACAAATAATCACGCGACAACCGATGTCTCTTGCATTTGGATAGTGTTCACCTTTTTTTCTCGGCAGTGTTGTGTTTAAGGGTGGTGTCGGCAGTGATAATGGTGACGATGATCGGAAATGAAGACGTTGATGATTACTAAAATGATGTGGATGTTGCTGCAGGTTACCAAACGTGTGCTTCTGCAAACGACAATGTCCCAACCAAGGATAGTCAGGAGGCACAAAAACACGCTGATACAGCTGCTCAGTCTAGTGAGTAAATATGCTGTTTTAGACTCCCGAAGATCAGATCTGCTGTTGAGTTGCTCATATTAACCCTTTAGGTGTCGTTTGCGCTTTAGTAGTGCTACACGTATGGAATAATTACTCATTTTGCCCGCGACACACCACTGAAATATATGGCTCGACCAGGCTATTCTGCCACCACCCTTGAACTATCATGTTCGATCTGCCTCCTGAATTGTAATGTAGTCTTCAGAGGATCACTTCAAAATGTGGATATTTCATACCTCGGGCACAATGAGTTAAACACTGGTAAAAAAGCAAAATGAGATGTTGTGTGATTCTCGAGCACGAGCTCCAAAGTGTCCTCTTATAGTCCTCCTCGCATATTTTGGTTCATCTATGATGATGATAAATGTTGGACGCTTGCTGCTGTTGAGGTTGGTGTGCTACATTGCCTGTGTCTAACAATGTGGCCGCTATTTGATTTGCCATGTAAGTTGCTGAATGGAAACCGTCAGAATCCGTGCACTTGTTACCTGCAGTCTGTCAGCAATAGCCAGAGAGGTTTAAACTTCCGCCAGGGAGATTTGACGGTGCCTGCCACTGTTGCGGCTATTTAACAGCCGTGTTCCAAAACGTTTCCTCAAGGACATTTAGTAAAAGGGTATTTGCATGTTTTGTCCCACGTGAGGAAATTTTACTGCCTTCGCTAAGAAAGACACAGTGCAGCGCCGCTCGACATTTAATGAATGTTATGGGTAGCGGGAATTTGCTAAATTGCCGCATATCTTTTTTTGTTTGTTGTCCGTATATAATTAAAAAATAAATAAAAATAAGAGAAAAAAAGAACACTTCATGTATTAAATATCAAACAAATGTAATCTGCACGACGGCGTTTAATATAAGTTATTGGTCGCAAGGGTTTGCTACACGGACCCTTGAATGCCTGTGGAAGGTCAAAGGAACCATTGTACCCCAAAGGCTTCGGGGTACAATGGTTCCTTTCACCTCCCGAAGGTCTAAAAGGGTCCGTGCAGCAAGCCCATGTAAACAATAAAGTATTTGTTTTGATTCCTCTAGTGTTTTCGTAAAAGAAATATAGAATAATCCTTCCGACCTGGATCACGCCAGACATAACTGACGACAAAGGAATATACATTTATACATAATAGAATTATGGCGTAATTTAAAATATTTCATGCCGTTGTCGTCTCCATTAGTGTGCCTGTTGTTTGGAACAACACTATATAACTTTGTACTTTAGAATGTTTGGTGATTTTTTTTATAGAACAAAACTGGCGTATCGTGTGACCTAGGGATGAAAACAATGTGTTTTATTCAGATACAGCACTGACACTGGTGGGTGACTATGCGGAAGTGGATGAAATGGGTAAGCAGTCAAACTAAAACCAACTTCATATTTCTATAAACCCCTTTACTGCCGTGACCTGGCGAGCGTAACAGAGCTGCACGAGATGTAAGCCATACGGATTCCCCGCTACCGCGAGGGCTCATGAGGATTTTCGTCTCTTGTCCTACATTCTTCTGCCGATATGGTTTCCATTTAAATCTATTTGTTCGCGCGAGTGTCGGTCAGTGTGCAGTAGTTTCAGACGCCTAATTCGCGATCACACACAGCGAAGGGGTTAAGAATAAAAATATTTCTAAACCCATTCAGCCCTGACGCACTACAGCAGGAGATAGGTCGACCATGACAATTCAAGGATGGTGCTAGATTAGCTTAGCGCATGCTAACAGGTGCATAATCGTTAGATGACGCCTCCAAAATTTCAGAAATACTCTAGCCGGGCTGAGTGAGGTAAACTGGTAAATATGACAAAAATTAACAATGATGTTGCGCTCGAGTCGTACGTCACGTGAGCAATTTGCCGATATTTCCAGTGTTCAACCTCGTCCACTCCGACAAATTACGCCAATAGATGGATTGACTTAACTTATTATTCCCAAATTTTGGAGGCGTCATCTAGCGACTAGCACCTGTTGCAGAAGATGGATCGACAATGATAATTCAAGGGCAGTGCCAGATTAGCTAGGCGCCAAGTTAATCTGGCACAACCCTTAAATTATCATGGTCGACCCATCTCCTGCTCTATTGCGTCCGGGATGAATAGATTAAAATTGCAAGGGTGACGCCAAAATAGCATAGTGCCTGAAGGCGTCAAAGTACTCTGACCCCGGCCTTGAACTATGAACGACCATGATAGTTCAAGAGTAACGCAATACTAGCTTGGCACCTGTGGACCGTAATTAGTCTTAGACCTCACTTGAACTATCGTATATGGCCAGTGTGACATCTTAACTGTAATAACGTCTTACGAGCGCAGCACCCACACCTGCCAGTTTTGACTTTAAGATTTAACCCATTCACTGCCAAGAATAAGTGAACACCACCAACTTCAAAGAGGTTTATGTCCTCACGAACCCTCCCCCCACCCACCCACCCACCCCCAAATCTTGATTCATTGATTCAGCTTCGAAAAGCCTAAGCCGTTGCAGAAATCTGGATACACATTGGTCTCAGCAAGAGGGACAAATAATCACGAGCCAACGATGTCCCTTGCGCTTGGATCGTGTTCACCGTTTTTTTCTCGGCAGTGATGGGGTTAAGGGTAGTGTCGGCAGTTGTAATGGTGACGATGATAGGCAATGACGCGTGTGTTGACGTTGATAATAACGATAATGATGTGGATCTTGCTACAGGTTACCAAACGTGTGTTTTTACAAACGATCATGTCCCAACCAAGGAGAGTCAGGAGGCACAAGCACAGCCTGAAGCGGCTGCTCAGTCTAGTGAGTAAATATGCTCTGTTTTAGACTCCGAAAAGATCAGAACCGCTGTTGAGTCGCTCATGCTAACACTTCAGGTGTTTTAGCGGTTTTAGTCTCGATGATTCTTTTAGAAATCATCGCAACTAAAACCGCTACCGACATTACAATGGTTAAAATGTGCATTTATCTTATTGTATTGGTTGTATACTTTGCCCCCTGTGTTGCATGTCTGTTTTGTCCATGTGGTTTCACTACCGACACTTCTGTCCAAGAATGTGTTCATCCATCCATGCATCCACGCATGTATACTAGCATCCAAGCATCCACCCTTCCGACTGTCCACCGTCCATCTATCCATCCATCCATCCATCCATCCATCCATCCATCCATCCATCCATCCATCCATCCATCCATCCATCCATCCTTCTATCCACTCGCCCATCATCGAATCCATGCACGCATCCATGCATGCATACATCTATCCGTACATCGAAGATGTAGAGGGCAGGCTGAATCTCCTGTACTTGTGAACTCTGTGCTTCTATTTAGGAATTGTTACGATTGTGGTTGTGTTATCCTGTGAGAGCGTGCGTGTGTTGATCGTATGTAACGATCCGTTGTTTATTTGAGCTATCACGGTTACGTTTCACGTGCCTTTTTAGTAAGATTTTCTTTTGTTCGTGAGTAGAGCCGATTTCGTTTTGTTGTGTTTAGTCCGGTGCGTTCTGGAAAGGTCGCACTGTCTGGTGGCCTCGAAAGTGTCACGTCGGTTAGTTGGCATCGCAACATTTTCACTACTTTTTGTTTTCCTGTGCGCGTGTATTGAGCAGCCTTTATTTTTTTGGGGAATGTTCTCGTACTTTCTAGAGCTACCAGGTGATAAGGATACCATACTTTTATGTGACTTAATTATACGCTAGAATTTAGAGCTGAAGTGAGCAGCCGAGTTTTTGTAGCCTGTTATAGTTCTTTTGGAAAGTTTATGTTAATGAGCTTGGGCTGCGTGTTTCGTTCTGATTGGTTGAGTTGTATGATTTCCGTAGAAGATTCTGGAATTTTATAGTATATATAAGGAGGGCGCTGGGAAAGCCCGTTCGTACATTGTCTTGCTTTGTCGGTTGTAGAGACACGTAGTTTATTGCGGGAGACGACGTGTATGAGAGACTTTGTGTCGCAGTGTGGACATCGCAGAAGAGACTTTGTATCAGTGGTTTGTGCATTTGAAAGTGCATTACTATGTGAATATCGCATCGCTGAATTAAATATTGTTGAAACTGTTACTCCAGTATTGTCAACATCCTTAAGCCACGTGTGACGGATTGCAGCTGAACGAGGTTTATTTTAAAGAACTCTACGTGTGTGTGTCTGGTGTGTTTATCATACTTCGACTACAACTCCACCACGTAACAGGAATAAAGCAGCATTTTGTCTTACGTCTGCAAACGTAATGTATTAAAAGTGATAAAATGCATGTATGCTCACGTAGAGAAGACTTTGTTGGTATAGTTCATCCCATCTTGTTTACGTTTATTTGTGAGACTTAGCTAAAGTTGCTCCAGTGCTCCATTAACCCATTCAGCCCTTACGCGCTACAGCAGGAGATGGATCGACCATGATAATTTAAGGGTACTGCCACATTAGATTGGCGCCTGTCGGCGCCAAGCTAAACTGGCACTACCTTGAATTATCATGGTCGATCGATCTCCTGCAACTGGCGCATAGTCGTTAGATGACGCCTCCACTGTTTGGGAAATACGGCCGTCGGGCTGAATGAATTAGACAACAAACACAGCGGACAGGTAGTGGGGGCAGCTGCCGGTATAAGGTTATGTATGAAACCACTTAGCTTATTTACACTGACAAGATAAGTAGAGAATTGTATACTTGTTTGTTGGTCTAATTTAAACATTTTGTTTGTTGAAAATACACCGACAAACAAGTTACAACACACTAGTTTAACTCATTCAGCCCGACGCACGCATTTCCCACGATTTCCCTCATTCTAACGACTAAGCCTCTGTTGCAGGAGATGGATCGACCGTGATAATTGAAGGGCATTGCCAGATTAGTTTGGCGCAGACAGAATTATCATGGTCGATCCATCTCTTGCTGTAGTGCGTCAGGGTTGAATGGGTTAATATTTCGGGCACAAAATTCCTAAACGTCTTTCTTTCTCCGCTGGTTTCTTCTCTGCATTTTACACCCTTGGCAGTCACCTGATGGTCTGAATTCGTATGTCCATAATGACATGCATTATTTAAAACATGATTAAATATCTGGGTACACAGATAGACAGTAAACTAAGTTATAATCAGAACACTAATTTCATTTTCAGAAAGGAAATGCAGCGGCTGTTTTATCTGAGGAAATTCCTTAGTTTTGGGGTCAGTGAGGCCGTGCTTGAAAATGTGTATAAAAGTCTCATACAATGATTGTCATCATTCAACATTACGGTGTGGTTTTGTAACCTGAGTGCAAAGAATATGATTACATTGACTATAGTTGTAAACACAGCCAGTAAGATTATAGGCAGCTCAGTGACATTTATAACGTTTCTGATCACACACACAAAAAAAACTTTCCACCAAATCAGACAATTCCCACTCGCCTCATTAACTGCCAGTTGGAGAAACTGCCTCGGGTAAGCGTTAGGGGCTGTCCGTTGCGCAGTGGTAAGAGCGCCTGTCATAAATGCAAGAGGTGCGAGGTTCGATACCCGGCGTCGGACTTTTCTCCTGTAATAAGTGTCACCATTAATTCGGGCGGACCGTCGGTTTTTTTTGTTTTCGTTTTTTTCTCCGGGCTCTTTCCTCCCAAACGAATTGCGGTATTAATTTCAGTCCACTTCATCAAATTTCAAAAATATAAAAAAAAAGATTTAAATTTCCAAATTTGCAGTAGCTCGCTTGAGATTGCCCTTAGCACCACGTGAATGATCTGTGTTTATCTACAGTGAGTGAGGAAATGCGCGTGATTCACGTGAGCGTGCTTGTTGGGTTCAGCTCGCGGCTATGTCCTGCGCATTGAGTTATATTATAAAAATGAGAAATGAGCCATATAAATACTATGTATTATTATTAGTAGTAGTAGTAGTAGTAGTAGTAGTAGTAGTAGTAGTAGTAGTAGTAGTATAGACAGCCCCTGGCTCGCAGGAATCTTTTTAAAATGTCATTTGTGCCTAATGTAATAAGCTTGCAGGCTGTACGTAACATTTGTCGACCTAACAAAAGCGTTCGACACTGTGAGCAGGCAAGGCATGTGGCAGATCCTGGAGCGACTTGGCTGTCCCCCAAAGTTCCTCAACATGATTGTCCAGCTACACGAGGATCAGCAAGGCCAGGTCAGACTCAACAATGACCTCTCAGAACCATTCCCTATTCTCAACGGCGTAAAGCAGGGCTGCGTGCTGGCACCGACCCTCTTCACCATCTTTTTTAGCATGATGTTGAAGCAGGCCACAGTGGACCTTGACGATGACGATGCAGTGTACATCAGGTATCGTCTCGATGGCAGCCTGTTCAACCTCAGACGACTGCAGGCCCACACGAAAACCCTAGACCAACTGATTCGTGAGCTGCTTTTTGCTGATGATGCTGCCCTCGTTGCACACACAGAGAGAGCCCTGCAGCGCATCACGTCTTGCTTCGCAGATGCTGCCCAGCTCTTTGGACTCGAGGTCAGTCTGAAAAAGACAGAGGTCCTCCATCAGCCGGCACCCAAGACAGTGTATCGCCCTCCTCACATCACCATTGGCGAGTCTGATCTAAAGTCAGTGCACCAGTTTACTTACCTTGGCTGCATTATCACGTCGGACGCCAAGCTGGACAAGGAGCTTGACAGCAGGCTGGCAAAAGCGAACAGCGCTTTCGGGCGCCTTTTCAAGCGGGTGTGGCACAATCAACAGCTGAAAACAGGCACCAAGATCAGCGTGTACAGAGCTGTGGTCCTCACCACCCTGCTGTATGGTTCCGAGTCCTGGGCCCTCTACCGCAGCCAACTACGACTCCTCGAACGCTTCCACCAGCGCTGCCTGCGTACCATCCTGGGCATTCACTGGAGTGACTATGTCACCAACGTCGAGGTCCTTGAACAGGCTGAAACTGTGAGCATCGAGGCTTTGCTGCTGCGGACACAGCTCCGCTGGGCGGGGCATGTCTCCAGGATGGAGGATCATCGCCTACCAAAGATCACCCTGTTCGGCGAGCTTGCTACTGGACACCGTGACAGAGGGGCACCAAAGAAGAGATACAAAGACTGTCTCAAGAAGTCACTTGGTGCCTGCCAAATCGACCACCACCAGTGGTCTTCGCTTGCTGCGGACCGTGACACCTGGCGCTCCACCATTTACAAGGCAGCTGTCTCCTTTGAGGACTCTCACAGAGCTAGCCTTAAGGACAAGCGGCTCAGGAGAAAAAACAGAGATGCCGCAGCTCAGAACCCCGGCCATACCTTCCCCTGCAGCCACTGCGGTCGAACCTGCCTGTCTCGGATTGGCCTCCGCAGCCACGAACAAGCCTGCAGACGTCGTGGGCAACTCCTATAAAATCTTCGTTCGCGAAGTCAAGCCAAGAGAATAAGCTTGCATAACTCCATCATGTAACTGTTGGACCTTATGAGTATGACCAGTACAATTTTGAGCATAGTAACACAGCATTGTAACTTTTTACCTCAGTATCTGACATAACTGTCCATGGATGACAGTGTTTGGGTGCGTGTGTCTGTATGTGCGTTGGAGCGTGTGCGTGTGTGCGCGTGTGAGCATGTACAAGGTTATTATATTTGCATGTATGTTTATTATTCTCATATTTTCTTATGCGTGTTTTATTGCCGTACTCGAAGAAAAGTTTCTGATAACTGTTGACTGACTGCCATTTATTATGATTCTAGAGGAAGTGAACGTAAGGTGTTTGTAAAGGGATGGGGTGGTTTAAAGTAGTGTATAATTGTGCGTGTATCTGAGAGAAAGGGTATGCTGTTGTGCATGCGCAGTGAGTCCAGTGTTTTCCTGGAGAACAGCGCTATATAAGAACTATGTATTATTATTGTTATTATTATTATTATTATTAGTATTATTGTATTGTATTGTATTGTGTAAGACACAATGCGCAAAATACCATTGGGAAGACGTCGGCCGCCGTTGGCCCGCGCCCGATGACCTTAGCGCACTGAGGAGGGGCTCTATTATTTCCGTATAAAAGTGAAAAGTTGGCAGCTAGTACTCATAACCTTTGATCATCATATATATAACAAACATGTTTCTGTCACGGCAGCAGAGACAGATGCAAGTCCCAGTGACCTAGGATGCGAGCAAGGAAGCGGCGAACAGAGCAGGCTGTGAGTCAACAGTCAGATAGTTCAGGTATATAGGTCAGCATCGCCACCAGGCGATTCAGCACAGGGAACTCCAGCACACCCGTTGTGAAAAAAATAATACATGTTTTTATTGTTTGTTACGGATCAGTGTCAACTCATCCATTACAAACAATAATAACATGTGTACATTGTTCTTTGATTTGGACCTTTCTTCTTGGCTGAAGTAAGGATCAAAATCATAGCAGGCATTAAAATGCACAAAATGTGTACTTTTTACCGTTGACCATTAACAATGTCCTCTAATTAATGTTGTGTCATTTGTTCCGATGATAACAGTTCGTTTGTGATTCTGGACCATACGGTTGGTTGGTTGGTTGTACATTGCCTTTCATTTACATTGCCTTACATTTACTTTCCCGACAGCAACATGGCTTTCTTAGAATGTGCCTGCACTACTTGTGATAATAAATAAAATAACAAAGAAGAAAAAACACCACCAGAATATTGACTGTATGTCGCCAGCAGGACTAATATGTTAAATAAACCTAAGACAAGCTTGGGATGCTGCACCTTCATGCTAATCTATCGTACCCTAGTATACAAAAAAGAGTAGAAAATCATTCAAAATTGTACAAACTATGTACAGGAAAATAATATATTAAAAATGCATCAAATGCAAACACATAATTCATCATCTCTTAGGTGCAGCAGACCATTTAGCAACACGCATCCAATAGCAAAGACTACAGCCAGCACGGACATTAGGTAGATTAAAAAAAAAAAAAATACAGGTGAACTGACCAAGTGTACACAGAAATATATGACGAAGTTAAAAAAAAGAAGAGAAAAACACTACCCTGTGGGGGTGATGAGGATGGATCAGGAAACTGAAAAGTAGTTAACCCCACCCTAGTCCCCAAGGGCAGATCCGTGTTTGGGATGCCCTTACGGCTTGACAGCCATAAGGTGCAAAATCACAGACCAGTATACATTAAAGTGCATATATTATGTATTTTTTTGTACCGTTGACCATTAAAAATGTCCTCTGATTAATTTCGTGTAAACTGTACTGATGACAACAGTTCACTCATTTAGTCCCAACACCCAGTTGTAGGAGATGGATTCATCATGATAATTCAAGGGTAATGCCAGATGAGCTTGGCGCCTTCAGGCGCCAAGCTCATCTGGCATTACTCTTGAATTATCATGATGAATCCATCTCCTACAACTGGTACATAGTCGTTAGACAACGCCTCCATAAGTTTGAAGATGCGGCCGTGGGGTTAAGAGGGTTAAGCAGAACAATGTTTGTAAATATGTAAAATAGAATCACAGGATTCACTGACCACAGTATTTGGACACTCAGCCTAGTCCTGCTCTCCCTTGTATTTTTTTCGGGGAACCTATAACACGCAATTCACTTTCCTGATTTTTGTGATTTTATTTCAACTTGTGTACAAAATGGAATGCAGTGCACTTATTGTTATATCCGACACCGTGAGATGGTCTTAGTCGTCTGCTAGGCGTTAAAGCCCACTAACTGTTTTATATCTGACCTTGTTATAAGAGAACTAGTTCGCTTGCAACAGTGTCAGATGTAACGAAGGTCGGACAAACCACACGTTTCCAGAGGCACCCCCCCCCCATCCCCCCTCCCGCCCCCCCCCCCCCCCCCCCCGCCCCCGACAGCACTCTTCCTATGTAAATTACGCCGCTTATAACACATCTCGGATCAAAGAACAAGACAAATTATGTCCCTTATCGATTTGTGTTATTTGAGGTTTATTGTATAAGGAGAAAAGCAAGATATGTCATGGTTAAAGTTATAAATATTGACTGAGAATATCTGTAAAAGCATGATAGCGAATCATTAACGAGTTTGATTGTGAACAAACAGGGGCGGATCAGATACCTCGAGGGTGGGTGGGCGGTTGTTCCAATTTTTTGTTTGGGACCTTCAACCTGATACAAAAGACCTCTAGACCTTGCTTCCAGGGGCCGAAAAATAAAAATTAAAAAACAAATTAAAAAGAGGCGCGGGGGGGGGGGGAGGCGGAAAGGGGGGGGGGCAAATTGGACTTTAAAAAAAATAGAATTTAAAGAATTCTGGGTCGGGGGGGTTGGGGGGTGGGGGGTGGTGTTCAAGAACAACTGTACCCGGCCCCCACTTCCCCCCCCCCCAGATCCGCCCCTAACAAAGAATCAATTCCATTATATTTCCATTATTCCGTGTTTGTGTGTGTATGTGCGTGTCTGCGCACTCGTGTGTGTTTGTGTGTGTGTGTGTGTGTGTGTGTGTGTGTTTGTGTGTGTGTGTGTGTGTTCGTGTGTGTGTGTGTGTGTGTGTGTGTGTGTGTGTGTGTGTGTGTGTGTGTGTGTGTGTGTGTGTGTGTGTGTGTGTGTGTGTGAGCAAATATACATCAAATTTGTAAACGATATTTGTCGTTCACTACCCGAATAGGGAATAAACAAGAATACAAGAAATACAATCTTTGAAACTTGAATCTTGTGTGTGTGTGTGTGTGTGTGTGTGTGTGTGTGTGTGTGTGTGTGTGTGTGTGTGCGTGCGTGCGTGCGTGCGTGAGTGCGTGCGTGCGTGCGTGCGTGTATGTGTGTGTGTGTGTGTGTGTGTGTGTGTGTGTGTGTCTGTGTGTGTTTATAAAGTTACACGTCTAAATTAATATACTACACACATACTACAAACAACACAAAGTCATCTGCAGAGAGACACTTGATGGAAAGCAGTGTTGGTGCAGAAAAAGTATTGTCCGTTTGAGCTACCTTCAGGCAATATTATGTTACGGCACACCTTCAGCGTCATCTGCCAAAAAAACAGAATGAAAAAAATATTGAATCTCTTGCTCACAGTGACGGTATTTTTACACCCAGTAAACGGCCATTTCCGCGATAATAATAATAATAATAATAATAATAATAATAATAATAATAATAATAATAATAATAATAAAACTAATAATGTATCAGATGCCTTCAGACTTTTTCTATAGCTTTGGCAATCCATTTTCAGAATAACATCATTAAAACAGGATGTATCAATTATTATAAACTTGACTAGGTGATGCTGTGATCACTGTAAGTGCCATAGGGGTTGATTTGGTATCCCTACCCCCAAGTTGTAAAAATACACAAAATTAATTTGAAAACATTACTAATGTTATTCCATTTCATTTTAATCTCTCTTTACCTATTAAGTTTCAATAATGTGAGCATAAAGTGCAAGAAAATAACGAAAGTTGGCATCTTTTAACGGTACTTTCGTGGTGAATGAAATCGTTTTACCATTTATATTTGCCGAATTGGTAAAAGTACGTTGTTTTCGATACCGATAGAAATTTGGTATACAAATGATAGTTGTTTTGTTTTTTTAGTTTTTATTGGTTAGGATAGAGTACCACAGTTACTCCCAACCTGGTTTTATGACGCTGTGATGCATTTAGGGGCCACAGTGGCTAATCTGTTGTTGGGTATGATTGGGTCATTTGTGACCTGTATGCCATAGGTGTTAAAATCAGACAGTGTTCTGCACGACTTGTTCCGAGTCATTTGTAAAACAGCTAACATAACTTCCATTTTTCTTTTACGAATAAAAGCTATCTTCTCATTAATACCCGCATGATTTTCATAGACAGTGTTTGCATAAGCCTGCTATTTGTCCAAGCCCTGGGGTAGGATTAGGTCAGATTGTGACCTGTAAGCTCTAGGCGTAAATATCAGCAAGAAAATTGCAAAGTTGGTCCTCTGATTCGTCAAATGTTAGTACTGCGATGATGACGTATAACATCGAGTCGTCACTATGAACACGGCGTCGTGGGGCTAATGATGCCATAACGTTAAGCTTGAAGTGAAGTCATTTCGCAGCTCGTGCTATTATTCTTCTTCAGAATTTCTATGCTTCGCCAGACCACAGAGATTTCGAATGGCGGGAATCGCCGTGTGCTCGTCTTATTTACATGTGCCAGTGTGTATGGATCAGAGGGTGGGTTACAGTAGTTGATGGATTCCTGTCGCTAAACCAGCCCACAGAGCGTACTAATGGCGGGATGCGCCTTGTGTCTGTCTTTATGTGTGTGCGCCGACGTGTGTGTTGATCAGAGTTTGGCTTAAAAAGGAGGGAAATGGATCAGAATTAAAAGCCTAAGAATATGAACAACTCTAAATGCTCCTAAAAAAATAAATGCATCTGAGCTCCAAACATAACGGTTGAGTTTCGGATGAAATTCTCATCTTGTTAGCATCTTTTTCCGTTCAGACGCCTTTTAACAGACTGAAAAATAATTATATTGTTGTTCTATATTTTTTAGCAAATAAACAATTGTTCTATTCCATTCTTTAAAAAAATATTATTTTTTCGGTGACAGTAGTACTACTATTTTAACGTTTACAATATGCGTATTTTGCTGTGCATTCGTGACAAGACAAGCCATTTAATGAAAATTCCGTATTTTTCCGACTGTACAGCAACACTTGCAAACTGTAGTAGTTTCTCGAAAATAAAAAAGTATATTTTAGTGGTTTGACTCGCATGACCCATTTCACTTTCATTTGGCACCCAAAGTACATCAACACTCAGGGGGTTACATCGGGACAAAGCAAAACTTCCCCTTCATCATCAACACAATCCTAATCAACATCATCATTGTGGGCCTAAAGCCCCGAGGATTTCAATGGCTCGCTCACTTTTACTTAGTTGACAAAAATGTACGTATTTAGTCCTGAATATGTTATAGCCGTCAAGTAGATTATAATATTATCTGAAATTTAAGCATTTTTTATTCCAACATAAATTTCTTTATATACACGTAACCCATGAGCGGCAGCAGGATTGACCAAGGTTTGAAATGCGCACTGTTATATTCGTCGTTTTTTGTTCAAATTCCATAAATGTTAAGTCGTTGTCGTCGCTGTCCTGGTGGGTAACCTTTTCGAGACGAACGGCATCCGGATACGCGGCTGAAGCCGCGTATCCGGATGCTGTTCGTCTCGAATGAGTTAATTAATGAATAATTTTTCTAAGCAACTCAATTTTGTTGTTGGTTGAATATACGCTATACATGTTGCACTCGGGCACATCTAATATCCTACCGACAGACAACAGACAATGTGTGAGGAGGGGGTGAGGATCGCTTGTCAAACTTCCAAAAGAAAAGGGGTGTGGCAGGATGGTAGGGGGTGGGGGGCTGGAGGGGGGGGGAGGCGTATGACTGTGCACCCCATTTGTGAAACGTTCTCGTGCCCACGACCGCCGCAGTGGGCCATGCACCGGCTGTGCTTGGCCCCACTGAGCCTGTCGTGGTACCGAGGACCTTTGCTTTCTGGCTAAGATTGACAGATCCCCGCGTCTATGGCTGCCCTACGCAATATATGTTACACACAAATCAGTCGAAATGGAGAAGAAAAAAAAACTAATTCAACGAAGACTAAATACCGTTAGCGGCGGGCCGTTTCTCGCGGCAGGCCATTTACTTTACACACAAACACTCTGGCAGGCGTCCTGCTGCGGCAAACCTTTTAACGACATTTTACGTGATAAAGGGCCTAATGTACAACTTGTTAGTGTCAGGGTGTGTGTTTATGCTTGAAAGGAATGGGTCGGTGGAGGTGGTGGTCTCAGTAGAGAGTCTGCCGCCGCAACAAACTGTTTTGCTGCAGGATGAATGTTTGGTGGTGGTAGTGGTGGTGGGGTAGGTAAACGGTATACTGTAGTAAACAGCCAGCTACTGTAAATATCCTGTCGATAACTTTCAGTTTATGTTTAATTTCTTTAAAGAATTATGAGTTATTCAGACTGATTTTTGTATGTAATATATACTGCGTTAGGGAGCCGTGCACACGGAGATCCGTCAAGATGACACAGTCCCTTCCTTCCCCTTACCGAGCCCCCTCCCTTCCCTTCAGGTTCGACTATCACCCCTGACACCCTCACACACACGCACACATTCACGAATTAAGCATTTTACATTCATATACATGTATATTTATTCCACTGGCAGTGTATTTTTAACGTTGTAGAGAACTGTGCAATGTATCTACCCCTACCAAACACAACACAATTAATACATGGCACCATCAATCGTCTCGTCTGCACCTTTATACTGTTGTTCTCTCTCTTTCTTTTTGAAACAGCTACATGGTGACTTATTTGATGGTTATATATATATATATATATATATATATATATATATATATATATATATATATATATATATATATATATATATATATATATATATATATATATATATATATATAAGTGTGTGAAAGTTAAAGTAAAAGCACAACTCCAGTACAACGTGGTGTATATGGATTCTGTATATAACCTTTCAAGAACACTTTTACATAGATAGCATCCCCACACCTTATATGATAGTATTACCGCGCTAAAGGTGCTTGGGATATCATGTTGAACCTGAGGTAGTTAGCAAGCTAAAGCTTTTGACTGTTCGCATTAAAAAAATAAAAAATAAAAATCCAAATTTGAATGGCTTAAGCTCATTTCTTACACATAGAAAGGCTAAGCGCAATCCCAAAATATACTTATTTTCCGCTATATATTTCCAAATAAGAAGTTTAGATCGAGAATCGTACGTAAAAAGTCTACATTCCGAAATATCACAAGAATACTAGAAGTTAGTAACAAGGGAAAAAAAACTGCTCTGAAGACACCAACGAAAATATAATCAGTTGCTTCTCATTACATTTCTAAGCAGACGACCACAATGGCTGTGTTTTGCAAATTCGACCTCGGACGCTAACAGACTGATGCTGACGCCTAAAGAACACACCAAAGTAATGAGTATGCTGTGAGAAAATACCTCCAAGAGAAGGCAATGGACACAGACTTTGATACTTTTCCTGCTGAACAATTAGATTAAATTATTTTCGACTCACTTTATTTAGATGCCAAAACCCTTTCCGGGAACCTATAGAAAGCCAAAAGTCTGGAATCTGTGCGACATTGTCTGGCACGCGATATGAAAGCACCACAAAGAAATCAGAAAAATGGACATCCTGAAAGATGTTACCTTCAATCAAAGCAAAAAAAAAGCATACAAGACTGCATTACAACAGCTGAAGAAGGAATGAAAAAGTTGTATTCAGCATAAAGATGTGATTGTCAACAGTGACCTAAACAAAATGCAGCCAAGAAAATGCAGCTGGATATACGACTCTATTTCACGCGACGTGGTGAAAAAAAAACATGACAGTAGATGACAAAAGCAACATCTTCCCTTGGAACAGACTCAGTAACTGGTACGAAACAAATTACCAGCATTATGTACTATTACAAAAAGTGAATGCACAATGACTTAATTTAAAATTAAGAAACAAAACTGTATTGGTGGAGATATCTACCACATGAACATTTTACTTGTCTGCAAGCATAATTTTGAATATGTGTGAATCGGTGAGTTTGTATAAGGCCAAACGTTAAGCAGTTAAGTTCAGTACAACTCGGATGCCTTTCCTTTGCTTTTTAAAGGTCCTTTAAGAACAAAATATGTAGATTCAAGGTGAAGCCACCTTTAAAGGTCATCATATGACCCCCTCCCCTTCCATCCCCACCCCGCAACCCTTTACACAAAATAAATCATGAGTGTTCACTTCCACTGATCTTCTTCTTCTTCTGGAACGCCGTCACAGTTGGAGTTTGGCTCTCAAAATGAAATCTGTGGTCTTCTGTAGCGCTCCCACAGGCCCGTAAGTTTCTTTTGTAGAGTGGCGGGCATCGGCCATATCTCCTCCCCCAGCAGCTGGTGTTTCCCACAGTCCCTGAGGATGTGCTCTTTGGTCTGCTCTGCTTCTCCACAAGGGTACAGGGAAGATGGCACGAGGTGGATGCATCTGTGCAGTGGAAATTGAGACGGTTGTGCCCGATCCTCAGACGAAAGATGGTCACCTGCTATTGCCTGGACAGCTGATGGTAACTGTCTAGTGGCCGTTGTGGTGGTCTGTACAATGATGGTCTTCATCTCTGTGAAGCTGACTCCATTTCATCTTGTTCTTCCTCTGCACCCACGGTTGCCATTCTGTCAGCTTCTTCATTGCCGTAGATACCACAATGTGAATGGATCCACTGCAGCACCAGTCTGGTGCACTTGATGTTTTGCAGTGCCTCTTGTAGACGTGGCAGTTTGCTTGCTGTTGCTGTCTCAAGGGTGAGGTAACCCCCACAGAAACCCCGAGTGCTGAAGACGGAGGTACTGGGCTGCACAGCGCACGCTAATAAATCACAGTACCACGCATACACAGCCATATTCCACTTGGAGTTCTACTGATAAAATGCGAGCATAAACAAGCATTGTGATACGGTAAATTGAGCAAAAGTAATATATTTTGTGTAAGAGGTGGTCAAGCATAAACTTTATTTCTATATAATTAGGTCTTCTTCAGAAACAGTATAAACGTTTCTGTCGTGCAGGCAAAGCATAAGTCTACCAAGCCTTAGACGAAGTAACAAAAAATCAGAAGGGTGTTGATTTTGAGGCTGCTAGTGGAGCAGCCATGTCAGAAGATAGAACTGAGTCTTTTCCAGTATGCAGCTTAATCAATTAGTAGTCATCGAATGACACCACAACTGTGAGCGTCAATGGCAATATCCGAAGAAGAGTTCGGACGCTGATGATGATATCTGGTATAAAAACAAACGGATCGGCCACAACAAACCGAGAAATTCTATGCAAAACAATGAGCGACGTCTGCCAGCTTTCCAAGCAGTATATCAATCACTGCTTGCTTGCAACATGTGCAACACTGCTGAGGCAAAGCAAGTTTCATTATTCTGAAATAATGTCGGTTACAGTAGACAAAAATTTCCAGCCATTAAGATTATACTATCACACATCCACTCAGCAGAAGGTGAAGATGGGCGGACATGTCGCTCTGCAGTTGGCTCCAACGCAGCAGATGGTGCTTTACAAAAAAAAAAAAAA